>OY757551.1:4365055-4399477 GCA_963584105.1 Alviniconcha strummeri
ACTGTTTCACCAAGTCCCTTCATCATCCCAAACTGTCTTTTCATTGTAACATCATCATCCATAGCTGTCTCACCAAGTCCCTTCATCATCCCAAACTGACCCACCATTGTACCTTCATCATCCCAAACTGTCTCACCAAGTCCCTTCATCATCCCAAACTGTCTTTTCATTGTAACATCATCATCCATAGCTGTCTCACCAAGTCCCTTCATCATCCCAAACTGACCCACCATTGTACCTTCATCATCCCAAACTGTCTCACCAACTCCCTTCATCATCCCAAACTGTCTCACCAAGTCCCTTCATCATCCCAAACTGACCCACCATTGTACCTTCATCATCCCAAACTGTCTTACCATTGCACCTTCGTCATCCCAAACTGTCTCACCAAGTCCCTTCATCATCCCAAACTGTCACATGAAGTAACTTCATAAACTTCAAAAAGTCTAACCAAGTCCTTTCATCATCCCAAACTGTCTCACCATTGTACCTTCATTATCCCATACTCTCAACAAGTCTCTTTTTTTTTCTCCTTCAAATCTTTTTTTTCTTTCTGCTCCAAACTGGCCCACCATGTGTTACACAGATATGTTGTACTCTTCTTGTGCTGTTTGTTTATCTGTTTACACTAGCTGTGATACAATATTTTTTTCCAAACTGTCCCACCCTGTGTTAGACAGATAAGCTGTACCCTTTTTGTGCTTTTTGTTTATCAGTTTACACTAGCTGTGATCATGACTAGTTTTGACCCTGAAAAAAGCCAGTGATTAGCAAACCAATCTGCTGTCTATATACTGACAGTATTGTGCTGATGCTATGTATATGAGGCTTTTTTCTTTTCTTCTTACATATAAAACTCTAATCAAAAACAAGTAGTTTTATCATGATGGCCTTACCAAGTCCCTTCATCATCCCAAACTGTCTTACCAAGTTCCTTCATCATCTCAGACTGTCTCACCAAGTCCCTCCATCATCCCAAACTGTCTTACCATTGCACGTTCATAAGCCCAAACTCTTACCATTGCACCTTCATCATCCCAAACTGTCCCACCAAGTCCATTCATTATCCCAAACTGTCTTACCATTGCACCTTCATCATCCAAAACTGTCTCACCATTGTACCTTCATTATCCCAAACTGTCTTACCATTGCACCTTCATTATCCCAACCTGTCTCACCATTGTACCTTCATTATCCCAAACTGTCTCACCATTGCACCGCCATCATCCCAAACTGTCTTACCATTGTACCTTCATCATCCAGACCTGTCTCAACAAGTACCTTTATCATCCCAAACTGTTTCACTAAGCTCCTTCATCATCCCAAACTGTCTTACCATAGTGCTTTCATTATCCCATGCGCTCAACAATTATCTTGTTTTCCAAATCCTTTTTCTTTCTGCTCCAAACTGTCCCACCCTGTGTTAGACAGATAAGCTGTAACCCTTTTGTGCTTTTTGTTCATCAGTTTACACTAGCTGTGATGATGACTAGTTCTGACCCTGAAAAAAGCCAGTGATTAGCAAATCTATCTGCTGTCTATATACTGACAGTATTGTGCTGATGCTATGTATATGAGGCTTTTTTCTTTTCTTCTTACATATAAAACTCTAATCAAAAACAAGTAGTTTTATCCTGATGGTCTCACCAAGTCCCTTCATCATCCCAAACTGTCTTACCAAGTCCCTTCATCATCTCAGACTGTCTCACCAAGTCCCTCCATCATCCCAAACTGTCTTACCATTGCACGTTCATAAGCCCAAACTCTTACCATTGCACCTTCATCATCCCAAACTGTCCCACCAAGTCCATTCATTATCCCAAACTGTCTTACCATTGCACCTTCATCATCCAAAACTGTCTTACCATTGCACCTTCATTATCCCAACCTGTCTCACCATTGTACCTTCATTATCCCAAACTGTCTCACCATTGCACCGCCATCATCCCAAACTGTCTTACCATTGTACCTTCATCATCCAGACCTGTCTCAACAAGTACCTTTATCATCCCAAACTGTTTCACTAAGCTCCTTCATCATCCCAAACTGTCTTACCATAGTGCTTTCATTATCCCATGCGCTCAACAAGTCTCTTGTTTTCCAAATCCTTTTTCTTTCTGCTCCAAACTGTCCCACCCTGTGTTAGACAGATAAGCTGTAACCCTTTTGTGCTTTTTGTTAATCAGTTTACACTAGCTGTGATGATGACTAGTTTTGACCCTGAAAAAAGCCAATGATTAGCAAATCTATCTGCTGTCTATATACTGACAGTATTGTGCTGATGCTATGTATATGAGGCTTTTTTCTTTTCTTCTTACATATGAAATTCTATGAACAAAAAGACAAGTAGTTTTATCCTGATGGCCTTACCAAGTCCCTTCATCATCCCAAACTGTCTTACCAAGTCCCTTCATCATCTCAAACTGTCTCACCAAGTCCCTTCATCATCCCAAACTGTCTTTTCATTGTAACGTCATCATCCATAGCTGTCTCACCAAGTCCCTTCATCATCCCAAACTGACAGACCATTGTACCTTCATCATCCCAAACTGTCTTACCATTGCACCTTCATCATCCCAAACTGTCTCACCAAGTCCCTTCATCATCCCAAACTGTCTCATGAAGTAACGTCATAAACTTCAAAAAGTCTCACCAAGTCCCTTCATCATCCCAAACTGTCTCACCATTGTACCTTCATTATCCCAAACTCTCTCACCAACTCCCTTCATCATTCCAAACTGTCTCACCAAGTCCCTTCATCATCCCAAACTGTCTCATGAAGTAATTTCATAAACTTCAAAGTGTCTCACCAAATCTCTTCATCATCCCAAACTGTTTCACCATTGTACCGTCATCCCAAACTGTCTCACCAAGTACCTTCATCATCCCAAACTGTTTCATGAAGTAACTTCATAAACTGCAGATTGTCTCACCAAGTCCCTATATCATCCCAAACTGTCTCACCAAGTCCCTTCATCATCCCAAACTGTCTCACCAAGTAACTTCATAAACTTCAACCTGTCTCACCAAGTAACTTCATAAACTTCAAACTGTCTCACCAAGTCCCTTCATCATCGCAAACTGTCTCACCAAGTCTCACCATTGTACCTTCATTATCCCATACTCTCAACAGGTCTCTTTTTTCCCCTTCAAATCTTTTTTCTTTCTGCTCCAGACTGTCACACCTTGTGTTAGACAGATAAGCTGTAACCCTTTTGTGCTTTTTGTTTATCAGTTTACACTAGCTGTGATCATGACTAGTTTTGACCCTGAAAAAAGCCAATGATTAGCAAATCTATCTGCTGTCTATATACTGACAGTATTGTGCTGATGCTATGTATATGAGGCTTTTTTCTTTTCTTCGTACATATAAAACTCTAATCAAAAACAAGTAGTTGTATCCTGATGGTCTCACCAAGTCCCTTCATCATCCCAAACTGTCTTACCAAGTTCCTTCATCATCTCAGACTGTCTCACCAAGTCCCTCCATCATCCCAAACTGTTTTACCATTGCACGTTCATAAGCCCAAACTCTTACCATTGCACCTTCATCATCCCAAACTGTCCCACCAAGTCCATTCATTATCCCAAACTGTCTTACCATTGCGCCTTCATCATCCAAAACTGTCTCACCATTGTACCTTCATTATCCCAAACTGTCTTACCATTGCACCTTCATTATCCCAACCTGTCTCACCATTGTACCTTCATTATCCCAAACTGTCTCACCATTGCACCGCCATCATCCCAAACTGTCTTACCATTGTACCTTCATCATCCAGACCTGTCTCAACAAGTACCTTTATCATCCCAAACTGTTTCACTAAGCTCCTTCATCATCCCAAACTGTCTTACCATAGTGCTTTCATTATCCCATGCGCTCAACAATTCTCTTGTTTTCCAAATCTTTTTCTTTCTGCTCCAAACTGTCCCACCCTGTGTTAGACAGATAAGCTGTAACCCTTTTGTGCTTTTTGTTAATCAGTTTACACTAGCTGTGATGATGACTAGTTTTGACCCTGAAAAAAGCCAGTGATTAGCAAATCTATCTGCTGTCTATATACTGACAGTATTGTGCTGATGCTATGTATATGAGGCTTTTTTCTTTTCTTACATATAAATTCTATGAACAAAAAGACAAGTAGTTTTATCCTGATGGCCTTACCAAGTCCCTTCATCATCCCAAACTGTCTTACCATTGTACCTTCGTAATCCCAAACTGTTGTACCATTGTCCCTTCATCATCCAAAACTGTCATACCATTGCACGTTCATAAGCCCAAACTCTTACCATTGCACCTTCATCATCCAAAACTGTCCCACCAAGTCCATTCATTATCCCAAACTGTCTTACCATTGCACCTTCATCATCCCAAACTGTCTCACCAAGTCCCTTCATCATCCCAAACTGTCTCATGAAGTAACTTCATAAACTTCAAAAAGTCTCACCAAGTCCCTTCATCATCCCAAACTGTCTCACCATTGTACCTTCATTATCCCAAACTCTCTCACCAACTCCTTTCATCATTCCAAACTGTCTCACCAAGTCCCTTCATCATCCCAAACTGTCTCATGAAGTAATTTCATAAACTTCAAAGTGTCTCACCAAATCTCTTCATCATCCCAAACTGTTTCACCATTGTACCGTCATCATCCCAAACTGTCTTACCAAGTCCCTTCATCATCCCAAACTGTCTTACCACTGTACCTTCAAACTGTCTCACCAAGTACCTTCATCATCCCAAACTGTTTCATGAAGTAACTTCATAAACTGCAGATTGTCTCACCAAGTCCCTATATCATCCCAAACTGTCTCACCAAGTCCCTTCATCATCCCAAACTGTCTCACCAAGTAACTTCATAAACTTCAACCTGTCTCACCAAGTAACTTCATAAACTTCAAACTGTCTCACCAAGTCCCTTCATCATCGCAAACTGTCTCACCAATTCTCACCATTGTACCTTCATTATCCCCTACTCTCAACAGGTCTCCTTTTTTCCCCTTCAAATCTTTTTTCCTTCTGCTCCAGACTGTCCCACCCTGTGTTAGACAGATAAGCTGTAACCCTTTTGTGCTTTTTGTTCATCAGTTTACACTAGCTGTGATCATGACTAGTTTTGACCCTGAAAAAAGCCAATGATTAGCAAATCTATCTGCTGTCTATATACTGACAGTATTGTGCTGATGCTATATATATGAGGCTTTTTTCTTTTCTTCTTGCGTGTGAAACTCTGTGAACAATGACAAGTAGTTTTATCCTGTTGGTCTTACCATTTTATTATGAGCCAGCTTTATGCTCCTGCTGTGGTGATTTGCATTTTAACTTGGCATTGAGTGGCTGCGAATGTATGATGTCATCCTGAGGTGACTGTGTGTGGTTGGTGGGATGTAAAAATCGTGCACTAACTAACTAACTGTTGTCTTCCCGCTGTTTTCAGGAAGACGAGAGTCACCTCAACATGATGGATGGACTGATCGTGGATCTGCTGCAAGAGAAATGGAAAACATTCGCCCGCTTCAGGTACTTGCATTGCATGGGTCATTCTTCTTCTTCTTCTTCTTCTTCTTCTTCTTCTTCTTCTTCTTCTTCTTCTTCTTCAGTCTTCTACTTCTACTTCTTTTTCTTCTTCTTTTTCTTCTTCTTCTTCTTCTTCTTCTTCAGTCTTCTACTTCTGCTTCTTTTTCTTCTTCTTTTTCTTCTTCTTCTTCTTCTTCTTCTTCTTCTTCTTCTTCTTCAGTCTTCTACTTCTGCTTCTTTTTCTTCTTCTTTTTCTTCTTTTTCTTCTTCTTCTTTTTCTTCTTCTTCCTCTTCTTCTTCTTCTTCTTCGTCTTCAGTGTTCCAGGATGGTCCTCAGACACCCAGCTTGATGGTATGGATGCAGTTAGATATCCATGCCAGGTCCTCCTTTGAGCCCCATAGCTTTTCTGCGAGCGTGGCGCCTTGGAGCCAGTGCTGTGTGTGTGTGCTTCCTTGTGTAGCCCCTTACTTTCATGCATTCATTCTTCATTCATTTATTTACATGCTGTTTCCTTTCGTCCTTTTGCACATTCATTCATTCTTCATGCGTTCATTTGCATGCTGTTTCCTTTTGTCCTTTTGCACATTCATTCATTCTTCATGCATTCATTTGCATGCTGTTTCCTTTCGTCCTTTTGCACATTCATTCATTCTTCATGCATTCATTTGCATGCTGTTTCCTTTTGTCCTTTTGCACATTCGTCCATTCTTTCTTCATTCATTTACATGCTGTTTCCTTTCATCCTTTTGCAGATTCATTCATTCTTCATTCCTTCAGTTATACAAGTCATTGTGCATTGAGCTTGTTTTAACTGTGCTTTGATTCTCTGTTCTTTACTTTGTAATGGGCTACATGCTCCAATCTGGAGAAGTAGCACATAAAAGATTATGATGATTATTTTTGAAAATGTAGAAACAGTTGCCTTTAAAAAACATGTCTTGATTCTCTGTTCTTTGCTTTAATGGTCTACATGCTCCAAATTGGAGAAGTAGCACATAAAAGTATTATTATAATTATTATTGTTTCAAAATGTAGAAACAGTTGCCATTAAAAAACATGTCTTTTTGTTGTTGCTTTTACCTGTTTAATTTCTTTGGGTCCCAAATTTCTCTGATTATGCATTAGGCTCATCACCTGAGTGTGTGTGTGTGTGTGTGTGTGTGTGTGTGTGTGTGTGTGTGTGTGTGTGTGTGTGTGTGTGTGTGTGCATGCAAGTGAGTTTGTTGTCAGAGATGATTATCTTATTTGCTTAGCTTTATCACATATTAAATATAAACTGCCTAGGCTGGCATTTGGACAGTATAAATTCAGTCCTGCTTTTCCTCCCTCATATATCCAAGTGCTGCCCATAGTCCTCCCTCGAATATCTAACTATTTCTATAGTCCTCCCTCAAATATCCCAGGTGCTTCCGTAGTCCTCCCTCAAATATCCCAAGTGCTGCCTGTAGTCCTCCCTCAAATATCTAACTACTTCCATAGTCCTCCCTCAAATATCCCAAGTGCTTCTGTAGTCCTCCCTCAAATACCCCAAGTGCTGCCCATAGTCCTCCCTCAAATATCTAACTACTTCCATAGTCCTCCCTCAAATATCCCAAGTGCTTCTGTAGTCCTCCCTCAAATACCCCAAGTGCTGCCCATAGTCCTCCCTCAAATATCTAACTACTTCCATAGTCCTCCCTCAAATATCCCAAGTGCTTCTGTAGTCCTCCCTCAAATACCCCAAGCACTGCCCGTAGTCCTCCCTCAAATATCCCAAGTGCTTCTGTAGTCCTCCCTCAGATATCCCAAGTGCTTCTGTAGTCCTCCCTCAAATACCCCAAGTGCTGCCCATAGTCCTCCCTCAAATATCTAACTACTTCCATAGTCCTCCCTCAAATATCCCAAGTGCTTCTGTAGTCCTCCCTCAAATACCCCAAGCACTGCCCGTAGTCCTCCCTCAAATATCCCAAGTGCTTCTGTAGTCCTCCCTCAGATATCCCAAGTGCTTCTGTAGTCCTCCCTCAAATATCCCAAGTGCTGCCCATAGTCCTCCCTCAAATATCTAACTACTTCCATAGTCCTCCCTCAAATATCCCAAGTGCTTCTGTAGTCCTCCCTCAAATACCCCAAGCACTGCCCGTAGTCCTCCCTCAAATATCCCAAGTGCTTCTGTAGTCCTCCCTCAGATATCCCAAGTGCTTCTGTAGTCCTCCCTCAGATATCCCAAGTGCTTCTGTAGTCCTCCCTCAAATACCCCAAGCACTGCCCGTAGTCCTCCCTCAAATATCCCAAGTGCTTCTGTAGTCCTCCCTCAAATATCCCAAGTGCTTCTGTAGTCCTCCCTCAAATATCCCAAGTGCTTCTGTAGTCCTCCCTCAAATATCCCAAGTGCTTCTGTAGTCCTCCCTCAAATATCCCAAGTGCTTCTGTAGTCCTCCCTCAAACATCCCAAGTGCTGACTATAGTCCTCCCTCAAATAAGTGGTGATGATAGTTTCTTTCTGTGCAGGTTTTATCGCCGCTTCATCCTCTTCATCCTGTACTTCTGCATGTTCGTGACGGCCTTCGCACTGAGGCCGGGGCAAGACCTGTGCGCATACAGGAACGACACTTCAGCGCTCTCAGGCTGCTCGCAGACAGGGTCGAATCGAACCATAGACCCTTGCTACCTGCTGCGGCCCTACCGACAGGATGACATTGTGAGTGTGTTGCTTGCAGCCATGGACTTTTCGTGATCAGTTAGGTCATGGGGGGGGGGGGGGGGTCACAAGGTTGAAAGCGAGGTTGGATGCCCATTTTCGCACTGTCCACATCCTAGCTGTCAGTGTTGTGACCCACTGTCACCTAGTTCATTGAGAATGGGCCCATGTCAGTGGACACAACTCTACCTCGCTTGTGATCTTGAATACCTTGATGGCCTCAGCGCATAAATGTTCTGAAGAATGGGTTGGGTGGGGGTGGGGGTTTGTGTGTGTGTGTGTGTGTGTGTGTGTGTGTGTGTGTGTGTGTGTGTGTGTGTGTGTGTGTGTGTGTGTTTGCATGTGTGTGTGTGTAGGTATGTGTGTGTGTTTGCATGTGTGTGTGTGAGAGAGAGAGAGAGATGGAGAGAGAGAGAGAGTGTGTGTGTGTGTGTGTGTGTGTGTGTGTGTGTGTGTGTGTCCGTCTGTCTGTCTGTCTGTCTGTCTGTCTGTCTGTCTGTCTGTCTGTGTTTGTGTGTGTGTGTGTGTGTGTGTGTGTGTGTGTGTGTGTGTGTGTGTGTGTGTGTCTCTCTCTCTCTGTGAGAGAGAAAGAGAGAGAGAAAGAGAGAGAGATGTGCATTTGTCTTTGCATTTGAATGTTTATTGTTAAAATATATGTATTTTACAAGAATTTGTAAGCACATTGGGCCTTTATGGGTTAGAAATGCTCAGTGCCCATTGTTCATTTTACCTGTATGTGTTACATGTTTTTACCTGTGTATCTGGACTGATGTTTGTGTGTTGCAGGCAAGACTGATTCTGGAGGTGTGCGTATTGTTTGGAGCCATCATGTACATTCTGCTTGCCATGAAGGAGATACACCACCAGGGGTTCCGTGTCTTTTTCTCCACTCTGGTAGGGTGCTTGGTAGAGAGTGCGGTCTTTTCTTTCTCTCTCCACATTGACCTTCCTGTATCAGACACACTTCTGGATATAAGATTTTGCACTTTACAAATACTTTAGTTATTATTAATTCAGTCAGCCAGTGATTCATCCACTCAGTTCATTTTTTGTTCATTGAGTCACACTCTGTTTTCATAGTTCCCGTCAGAATCTTGAAGAGAGCGGTGATGGAAGAGTGGGCACGCTAGCTGTGCTAGATGCAGACTGGTCAGTCATTACCAAATATGGTGGAGTCTTTGACCTTATGAATATGAATGAGGTATCTCGATCAGCTCCAGCTATTTTTAGCCACACGCTCATCTGCCACGTGGGCACAAGACTAACTTCTCACCTCTGACATAAATCCCTCCTTTGTCACAAGGACTTTTAATTCATTGAGTCACACCCTATTTTCGTTCTCCCGCCAAACAGAATGGGGCACCAGCCAAAGCCTTGCTGCTGCTGTCCACGGTGTTTGTGGTGCTGATGCTGCCCGGTCGAGCGTTCTGTGCTCACGAGTACGAGGACGTCATGGGAGTGCTGGCCATTCTCTGCACTGCCCCCTACTTCCTCTTCTTCTGTCGGTCAGTTCCACCTTTTTCATATCTTCCTGCCATTTCAAGGGACGTCTGCAGTGATATTTTTGCATGTTTTGTTTGGTCTGGTTTAGAGTTAGGGTGTGCTGGGTACACATGAGATGAGGTGGGACAGGTTGGGTGTATTTGGATGGAGTAAGGTGGTTAGGATAGGGATATGTGAGGCAGGCTGAGGTGGGGTATGGTCCAGTGAAGGGTGGGGAGTAGGTTTAAGTGAGGTAGGTTGGGGTAGGGTAGGATGAGGTGAAGTGTCTGGGGATTAGGATTAGGTGAGGTTGGTTCGGGTGTGGTAGGGTGAGGTGAAGTGTGTGTGGGGTAGGATTAGGTGAGGTCGGTTGGGTGGGGTAAGGTTAGGTGAAGTGTGTGGGGGGTAGGATTAGGTGAATAGGTTGGGGTGGGGCAGTGTGAGATGAAGTGTGTATTGGGTAGGATTAGGTGAGGTCGGTTGGGTGGGGTAAGGTTAGGTGAAGTGTGTGGGGGGTAGGATTAGGTGAATAGGTTGGGGTGGGGCAGTGTGAGATGAAGTGTGTATTGGGTAGGATTAGGTGAGGTCGGTTGGGTGGGGTAAGGTTAGGTGAAGTGTGTGGGGGGTAGGATTAGGTGAATAGGTTGGGGTGGGGTAGTGTGAGGTGAAATGTGTATTGGGTAGGATTAGGTGAGGTCGGTTGGGTGGGGTAAGGTTAGGTGAAGTGTGTGCGGGGTAGGATTACGTGAATAGGTTGGGGTGGGGTAGTGTGAGATGAAGTGTGTATTGGGTAGGATTAGGTGAGGTCGGTTGGGTGGGGTAAGGTTAGGTGAAGTGTGTGGGAGGTGAAGTGTGTATTGGGTAGGATAATAGTGTGAGGTGAAGTGTGTATTGGGTAGGATAAGGTGAGGTTGGTTAGGTGGGTAGGGTGAGGTGATGTGTGTGAGATGGGATTGGGTGAGGTGGGTTGGGGTGGGGTAAGGTGAGGTGATGTGTGAGTGGGGTAGGATTAGATGAGGTAGGCTGGGTGGGTAGGGAGAGGTGATGTATGTGAGATAGGATTAGGTGAGGTAGGTTGGGGTGGGGTAGGATGAGGTGATGTGTGTGGGATAGGATTAGATGAGGTAGGCTGAGGTGGGGTAGGGTGAGGTGATGTGTATGTAGGGGGTCAGATTACAGTTTTTCTGTGGTTTTTGTTTTTCAATCTGCATGCAGCATAGTGGGAATATTGAGACTGATGATAGTTAGCTTGCTAACTATAGGTGACTGATGTATGTATACATGTGAACCTTTGTTCAGTTAGCTTGCTATCTATAGGTGACTGATGTATGTGTACATGTGAACCTTTGTTCAGCTCAGACACTAATGCCAACCTGTGTGGGTCACCAACAGGGGGTTCCGCATTGTGGGGCCATTCGTGGTCATGATCTACGCCATGATCAGAGGAGACTTGCTGCGATTTTTCATCATCTATCTAATCTTTGTCATCGGCTTCTCACAAGGTATTCATTTATGCATTTATGTGTCATTTTTTCCTTTGGTATTTTCAATGACAAAACAAACCAAGTTTAAAATTGGAGGGTTTGGGGGGGGCGGGTATAGATGGTAAGGACAATGTGTGTGGAGAGGTCCCTCTTTTCTTTTTTTATTGAGAAAACAAAATACAGATGCATCAGTAAACCGCATGCAGGCTGGAGGGTGGGGTGTGTGAGGTGCCTTTAGGCTAACAGATCAAAATGTTTGAACCATGTGTTTTCAACAAAGAAGGGAGTTAATTAGCGCATCAAGGACGTAGCACAAATGCAACAGCATAGACCTAAATTGACAGCAGTAACGCTCACTTTGCATGTGAGTAAAATGCAAGGTAATTAAGCGCCACCAAAAGCTACTATGCGATTTGATCTACATCCGCAAGAGCATCGTGCACCAAGTTTGACCTGTTTACCTCCCTTCTCGCTCTGTGTGGGGAGGCCACTAGGGTAGTTCTTTGTGGCGTGTCGTGGTGGTTATGGGTATTGTCTTGTCTGGAGTCTTGAGAAAGAAAACTGCATGATAAAAGACCTGTCACTCTCATTAATTTCTTTATGCATCATGGGTATTGTCTTGTATCGAGTCTTGAGAATGAAAACTGCATGATAAAAGACCTGTCACTCTCATTCATTTCTTTATGCATCATGGGTATTGTCTTGTATCGAGTCTTGAGAATGAAAACTGCATGATAAAAGACCTGTCACTCTCATTCATTTCTTTATGCATCATGGGTATTGTCTTGTATCGAGTCTTGAGAATGAAAACTGCATGATAAAAGACCTGTCACTCTCATTCATTTCTTTATGCATCATGGGTATTGTCTTGTATCGAGTCTTGAGAAAGAAAAATGCATGATAAAAGACCTGTCACTCTCATTCATTTCTTTATGCATCATGGGTATTGTCTTGTATCGAGTCTTGAGAATGAAAACTGCATGATAAAAGACCTGTCACTCTCATTCATTTCTTTATGCATCATGGGTATTGTCTTGTATCGAGTCTTGAGAATGAAAACTGCATGATAAAAGACCTGTCACTCTCATTCATTTCTTTATGCATCATGGGTATTGTCTTGTATCGAGTCTTGAGAATGAAAACTGCATGATAAAAGACCTGTCACTCTCATTCATTTCTTTATGCATCATGGGTATTGTCTTGTATCGAGTCTTGAGAATGAAAACTGCATGATAAAAGACCTGTCACTCTCATTCATTTCTTTATGCATCATGGGTATTGTCTTGTATCGAGTCTTGAGAATGAAAACTGCATGATAAAAGACCTGTCACTCTCATTCATTTCTTTATGCATCATGCAGTCAGTGCTGTTGTGTTGGACTGTCAGTTTTTGTTTCTGTGTGAATTTAGTGAAAGGTCTGCATGCACCCGCATACTGTAATGATTGTAGAAGAAATTGTCTTGGGTCTTGTGAAGTGATTTCCCCTAATTTCCCATGATCTGGAGTTATTCAAGCATGCCTCTGTATATAATAATGCTGTAGTGATTGTAGAATAAATTGTCATGGGTCTTGTGAAGTGATTTCCCATTACTTTCCATGATGTGGAGTTATTCAAGCATGCGTCTGTGTATTATGCTGTGATGATTGTTGAAGAAACTACCTTGGGTCTTGTGAAGTGATTTCCCATTACTTTCCATGATGTGGAGTTATTCAAGCATGCGTCTGTGTATTATGCTGTGATGATTGTTGAAGAAACTACCTTGGGTCTTGTGAAGTGATTTCCCTAACTTCCCATGATGTGGAGTTATTCAAGCATGCATCTGTGTATTATGCTGTGATGATTATAAATGAAACTGTCATCAGTCTTGTGAAGTAGTGATTTGCCCTAATGCCCTGTGATGTGGAATTATTTGAGCATGCAACATAAGCTAGAAATCCATGTGCAAGTGAAAATATATTTAGATGTCAGAATGTAAACACAGACTTTGGCCACAAGAACAAAACAGCATGTGTCTGTCCACTGCTCTGTTTAAGATGGACCGTTTGACTGACTAACATGAAATGAGTGTTTGCTTCAGCGCTAGTCCCTTTGATCTTGATCAAAACACGTGTCTGTCCACTGCTCTGTTTAAGATGGACCGTTTGATTGACTAACATGAAATGAGTGTCTGCTTCAGCGCTGGTCTCTTTGATCTTGATGTCTTAATGCTTTTGGCTCTGGTCAACTTGACTTTTGATGTCTTAATGCATTTGGCTCTGGTCAGCTTGACTTTTGATGTCTTAATGCATTTGGCTCTGGTCATCGTGACTTGTTTGTGCCTTCTTCTTTTCTTCTTCTTTTTTTCTTCTCTCTTTCTTCTTGTGGGTATATGTACATCTGCTGAACATTACATGCCAGTGCTGTAAGTACACCACTTTGGTGGATATTCAGAAACGCGCTATAAAAAGCTAGTCACTCATGTAGAATCACATGCGAGCGCAGTGAGTCTGTTCGAGAGTGGAAAAGAGCGCTATATAAAAGCGATCAACAACAACAACATTTCAACTCTTACAAGCACTGCTGTGATAGTTACTTTACCATCACAGAGAACAGCAGCTGTAGCTTTTCATAAAAATTCTTGCCTTTCCAAGAATATTTCTGGCGTTAACTGGAAGTCTTATTCCGCTTTGCAATGCCGCCTTATGTCTTCCATATAACTTCTCTCTTGTCAATCCTTTCACTAAGCCTGCTGAGCGGTGATTTTTATGTCCCTCTGGAATAATACAGTAGCTATAGTTACTAACCTGCCATTTTTATGGATTTGTGTCAGGCCTGATGAGACTCCATTAAACCAGCAGTTACCCCAGCGTTGAATTGTTGCTTCATGGTTAGCGCTGCTTCAAGAAACAAGTGCTATGACTAACCTGCTGAACTAACACCTAGATCAAAAACCAGAATGATGAAACCCTCTCTGCTGAATGTCTGAACTGTGATTGGTGGTCAGCTTTGCAGTCAGTGAAACCCTGCATTAACCTGTTGCTTTGTGATTGGTTCTCTTCCAGCCATGTTCATTGTATTCCAAGGGGTGGAGGGAAGTCCCTTTGTCAATGCAGGAGAGTCTATGATGGGCATGTTCATCATGTCCTTGGGGCAGTTTGCTGACTTTTATGACTCCTTTGTGGACACCCAATACCCCATCATGGGCAAAGTAAACTGCGACAACTTTTTGTTCTGATTGGTGTTCTAGATGTTCTTGGTCCTAACGTTACCTAACTGACCCCATCCTTTTTTTCTTTTCTTTTTGTTTTGTTTTTTGTTGTTGTTGTTGTTGTTGTTGTTGAGCATTTTTGCACAGTGTGTTTGGGTTGCTGAGCTGCACTCAGAGAATTGTGGTGCAAAGTCCACTCTTACAAAGTGTTCAGTTTAATGACGTCTGCGGATGTGTTTGCTGTCCTGTTTTTGCTTTGTTTGGGGTTTTTTCTTTTGATTTTTCTTTTTTGTTGTTGCCTTCTTGTACTGAGAATTTTCAGCAGTTAAAAACTGCGCACCCCCCCACCTCCCTCCCCCAAACCCTACTCTAACAGCCCCCTTTCACAACTGACCATTGATAAAATCCATTTATTCATTTATTTCATTATAAGGTCATCATTCATTATATTTTACTTCGGAGAGACAGGGTAGAGCATATATTATGGGTTTTTTGCAAGTACATAAATGCAGTCTCGACTGAACTTAGAGTTACAGCTTCAGCAAATGCAGTATGTTGTTGAAGGTGAGGACTGTCTTCCAGACATAGCATACATGGACATTACAACCTGTCACAGATACCACTCTCATGAGCATCAACAACAATGTGAAAATAACGGTCATTTCAAAAGTGCCGTATCACACTGACAAGGGTGAGCACACTGCACTTTACAAGATAACAACAAAACAAAAAATTATGCATAAAACCTCAAGAATAATATATAATTGTATTGCTTGCACACTATGCTCCAGCTTGTTCCCGCATGCACACACAGACACATACACACACACACACACACACATACACACAAACACACACACACACACACACACACACACACACACACACACACACACACACACACTCGCACACACACACACACATAGACACACACACACACACACACGCACACACACACATTCACACACACACGCACACACAGACACACACACATGCATGCACGCGCGCGCGCTCACGCACGCACGCATGCACAGACACACACAGACACACACGCACACGCACGCACGCACACACGCACGCACGCACGCACACACACACGCACGCACACATGCACACACACACACACGCACACACATGCATACATGTTCACAGACACACACAGGGGTGCGCAGAAGGAATATAATGGGGAGGAGAGGAAAAGAATAAGAGAAAAGAAGAAGACAGAATTTGAAATCACTTGTTGTGGTATTTTGAAATCACTTGTGGTATTGTTGGTAGAGGTGAGATTTTAACCCAGTTTTGAAGGCATGGGAGGATTGAATGTGGCATATATCCAAAGGGAAAGAATTCCATTGCTTTGGAGCACAGCAAGAGAACAGTGTTGTCCAAAGGTTTTTGTTTTAACATGGGGGATAGAGACATAGTAATTGCGTGTCTGCAGAAGAGCGAAGCTGCCTGGAAGGGGTGTAAACAGTGAGAAGGTTGGAGAGATAGGCAGGAGATGAGTCAGAGAAGTAGTTGTGACCGGTTAGACACCACCACCAGATCTGTATAAATCCTCCCCCACTGCCCCCTCCCTCCCCCCCCCCCCCCCCCCCCCCCACCTCCCCACACCCTTCATTTCCTGGCTACCCATCTGTCATCTGTTATAGTCCTAGACAGATTCTTCACTGTGTTGAGCTTTACCTGTTGTTGATGTTGTTTTGCATGGTTGTTGCATGTGTTTGTTTGGTACGTAGATGTTTCAGTGTTCCATGATACACGTGTTTTCTGCTTTGCATGTTATAACAATGCTGTGTTGTCGACATCTCTTACTTGAACCATGAAAAGAAGTGTGTTTGACAACTGCCACATGCTGTGAGGAAAGTCTGAAGTTACATTATTCACAATTTTTAGACTGAAAAATGCCGTCCTCTGTTTTCCTATTTGATAGAAAATGACATATGGCTGAATGTGGGTATAATGTTAATAGCAGTTTAAGACAGCTGGAAATCAAATAGTAGATTAAATGTCCCTTGTTGCCTCAACAGTTTTAACAGATATACCTCTGATCATCAAAAGTATGATAGACACACACAAAATGCTACATAAACATTTAAATGTAGTCATACTGGATAGTGTTGGTTTATATAATATATTTTTAAAGATTTGTTTTTTAAAATTTCTTTTTCCTGTCTTCTTAGTCTTTGTGGTTTCATAAGCAGTGCAGTGACAATTTTAACAATAATATTATAATAAGGCTGAAGTGTTTACTTGGTAATATACACTGGATCAGGAGTCTATCACCAAGGAGTAGTTATCAGTCTGTTTGTGTGTATTTTTACAAATGTGTAATCAGGATCCCCTGTGTGACTCTCAGCCCAGCTAATCAGGTAGGGAATGAAATTCCCACCACTGGGGGAGGGTTTGTTTGGAGGGGGAGTGGGGGGGGGGGGGGGGGACGATGTTGACAGGACTTTTGAGGATTCTTCACTTGCAGTCCTTTTCTTAACCCCTTTACTGCCACAGTGCCTACGTTTTCTGGACTGAAAAGTGCACATAAAGGCCTGTAATCCAAAAATGTTCTGAGCCTGTAGTAATTATAGCCTGCTTCCAGTACTTTGCATTTTGACACAGATCCTTACTTTCCTCATGCTACACAGATGAGAAATTGGGGGGTGGGGGGTCTGATCTTTACTGCCTGGTGTTATTATGATGTTCATGTATGCACAGCAGCAAAGGGGTTAAAGGAAAAAACAAAACAAAATTAGATAGGGTACCATGGGATATTTTACTCACTAAGTCTTTCGCAGAATTGTATCTCAGCTGGAGCTTTGTCACAGGAGGGTGAGACAGGGTACCATGGGATATTTTACTCTTGAAGTCTTTGGCAGAACTGTATTTAAGCTGGAGCTTTGTCACAGGAGGGTGAGATAGGGTACCATGGGATATTTTACTCACCAAGTCTTTGGCAGAATTGTATCTCAGTTGGAGCTTAATTGTTACAGGAAGGTTCCATTTTATTTTATTTTTAATTTCAGTAAATGAACTACTCCTTGATGGTTGGTTCCTGACTAGACTGGGTGTGTAGTGTGTGCACCTTGTTGCATTGTGTCAATGTTGTGAGCACTGTGGTCTTGCAGCCATGTATATCCCATTCCGAGGTGGAAGTGTCGTCTTTTCTAACTGGCTGGAGTCGGCTGTGGGGCTGTTTTCCATGTCAGTGGGGGATTTTGAAGACATGTACGCATACTTTGACGATCTGCCCACACCCTTCATGGAGATGACCAAAGTACGTGAGTCTCAAAGAGTACAGAAAGCCAGGGCCAAGCCCTGCCTGCATGAGGTAAAGGTGTTTTTTGTCTCCAGACCTAAACCTTGTTTGCATGAGGTAAAGGTGTTTTTTGTCTCCAGACCTAAACCTTGTCTGCATGAGGTAAAGGTTTTGTGTGTTTTTTGGTCTCCAGACCTAAACCTTGCTTGCATGAGGTAAAGGTGTTTTTGTCTCCAGGCCTGCATGAGGTAAAGCTGTTTTTGTCCCCAGACCTAAACCTGACTTGCATGAGGTAAAGGTGTTTTTGTCTCCAGGCCTGCATGAGGTAAAGGTGTTTTTGTCTCAAGGCCAAAACCTTGCTTTCATGAGGTAAAGGTGTTTTTGTCTCCATGCCTGCATGAGGTAAAGGTGTTTTTGTCTCAAGGCCAAAACCTTGCTTTCATGAGGTAAAGGTGTTTTTGTCTCCATGCCTGCATGAGGTAAAGGTGTTTTTGTCTCCAGGCCTGCATGAGGTAAAGGTGTTTTTGTCTCAAGGCCAAAACCTTGCTTTCATGAGGTAAAGGTGTTTTTGTCTCCATGCCTGAACCTGACTTGCATGAGGTAAAGGTGTTTTTATCTCCAGGCCAAAACCTTGCTTTCATGAGGTAAAGGTGTTTTTATCTCCAGGCCAAAACCTCACTTGCATGTGGCAAAGGTGTTTTTGTCTCCAGGGGCTAAGCCTTTGTTACATGAGGTAAAGGTGTTTTTGTCTCCAGGCCTGCTTGAGGTAAAGATGTTTTTGTCTCCAGGCCAGAATCATGCTTGCATGAGGTAAAGATGTTTTTGTGTCTAGGGATAAACTTTGCTTACACAGGGTAAAGGGGAATCACTGTCTTTGTCTTCAGGCTGATCCTTGCTTGAATGAGGTAAAAGGGGTGGGCATTGAGCCTTGCTTGAATGAGGTAAAAGGGGTGGGGATTGCTGTCTTTGTCTTCAGGGCTAAGCCTAGCTTGAATGAGGTAAAGGGGTGGGGATTGCTGTCTTTGTCTTGAGGGCTAAGCCTAGCTTGAATGAGGTAAAGGGGTGGGGATTGCTGTCTTTGTCTTGAGGGCTAAGCCTAGCTTGAATGAGGTAAAGGGGTGGGGATTGCTGTCTTTGTCTTGAGGGCTAAGCCTAGCCTGGGGCTTCCAGGACTAAACCTTGCTTGCATGAAGTAAAGGGGAATTGATGTTTTTTGTCTTCAGGGCTGAGTCTTGCTCACATGATATATATATAAGGGGGGGGGGGGGGGGGGGGGGCTTGTCTCCATGGCTAAACCAGGCTTGCACCAGGTAAAGGTGGATGCAGGGGTGCTGTTTTTGTCTCCAGGGCTGAGCTTTGCTTGCATGAGATATAAAAATAAATTAAAGGGTGGGGGTGTGGTGTGTGGAGGGGGGTTGTCTCCAGGGTTAAATCAGGCTTGTACCAGGTAAAGGTGGATGTGGGGGTGCTTTTTGTTTTTTGTTGTTGTTGTTTTTTTCTCTCTCCAGGGCTGAGCCTTGCTTGCATGAGATATAAAATTTAAAATTTAAATAAAAAGGTGGAGGGGGTGGGGGGGGGGGGGGGAGGGGAGGAGGTGTTTTCAGGGCTAAAAGGTGAAGGTGGGGGTGCTGTTTTTTTTTCTCTCCAGGGCTGAGCCTTGCTTGCATGAGATATAAAATTTAAAATAAAAAGGTAGGTGTCTTCAGGGCTAAAAGGTGGAGGTGAGGGTGCTGTTTTGTCCTTGCTTGTATGAGGTAAAGGGGAATTGTTGTTTTTGTGTCAAGGGCTGTAGATCTGTACCTGCCTGAGGTAAAAACGGAATGATGTTTCAGTGTCTCCATAGAACTGCTTCCTTCAGTTGTGCTCACAAATACAAGGTTGCCTAGGTCAGTCCTGCAGGGCACTGTCAGGCAATATATTTTTGCTGTCATCCATGTAGTGCATGTGTAGTAAAGTGGACGCATAAATTATAGTTCTCCCCACCAGATGGTTGCTGGATGTAATCAGCATGCTTATTGTTACACTGTTGGATGTTACAGAATGTGTAGCGACTAGATCTAATGAGCGTGCTAAATTATGTTATATGCCCCTACTTGTTACCAGTCACACTGGCGGATGTTACAGATCATGCAGTTACTAGATCTAATCAACAGGCTAATCATGTTCTATGCCGTTACTTGTTACAAGTCACACTGGTGGATGTTACAGATTGTGCAATGACTAGATCTAATGAACAGGCTAAATGATGTTATATGCCGTTACTTGTTACAAGTCACACTGGTGGATGTTACAGACTGTGCAGTGACCAAGTCTAAAACATGATGATGTTGTATGCTGTTACTCGTTACAAGTCACATTGAAGGAAGCTACCAATCATGCAGTTACTAGAACATGCTAATGAGCATAGCTAATGAACATGCTAATGGTGTTATATGCTGTTACTTGTTACAAGTCACACTGGTGGGTGTTACAGTTCATGCAGTGACTAGATCTAATGAACATGCTAATAGTGTTATATGCTGTTACTTGTTACAAGTCACAATTGTGTATATTACAGGTTGTGCAATAACCAGATCTAATGAACATGCTGATGATGTTACATGCTGTTACATGTTACAAGTCACACTGGTGTATGGTCAAGATCGTGCAGTGACTAGATCTAGAACGTGCTGACAGTGTTACATGTTGCTAATGTTGCAGATCATCTTCATGGTGTACATGATCATGGTGACGCTACTGCTTGTCAACATGCTTATCGCAATGATGGGCAACACCTACGAACTGGTCACCAATACACAGAAAGAATGGTTCAGACAGGTCTGTCTCTGTTTGGTTGTTGTTGTTTGTTTGTTTTTTTAATTCTTTTATCATCATCATCATCATCACTATAGTTGTTGTTGTTCTGCTATTATGTTTTTATTGGTACTACTGCTGTTATCATGATTCCATTTTACTAGTCGGGGATTTTTAGCCATGACCTGGACAGTATATATTAATAAAGGTGCTGAACTGCATGGATCTATCCATTGACAGACTTTTAATAGTGATAGCGATGAAATGTTAATTTATGACCCGAAAAGCATTTCTGATGTGGATTTCAGATTTTCCTTATATCAAGGAATTTTCAGATTTTCTTTACATCATGGATTTTTCATAGGTTGTCTTTATTTTTTCAGTGGGCCAATTTCACAGATTTTTTTTACATCATGGATTTTTCACAGATTTTCTTTACATCATGGACTTTTCACAGATTTTTCTTTACATCATGGACTTTTCATAGGTTGTCTTTATTTTTTCAGTGGGCCAATTTCACAGATTTTTTTTACATCATGGATTTTTCACAGATTTGCTTGACATCATGGATTTTTCACAGGTTGACTTCTTCTTTTTTTCAGTGGGCCAAGATCGTCCTGATGATAGAACAGAGCGTGACCCCAGATAAGCGATTAGAACAACAAATAAAGTATTCACAGCCCGTGCATGATGGAAAGGGGCGGGTGTTTGTCGTGCGCTGGCATCAGACAGTAAGTGATCAACATTGTGTTGCTTTTTGTATGGTCCACACAAGTGCATGATGTCATGCACATATACACAACACTCTCTGTCTCTGTCTCCATCTCTCTCTGTCTCCATCTCTCTCTGTCTCTGTATCTCTGTCTGTGTCTCTCTCTGTCTCTTTCTGTCTGTTTCTGTCTCTCTCTCTGTCTCGCTGTCTGTCTGTCTGTCTGTCTGTCTGTCTGTCTCTCTCTCTCTCTCTCTCTCTCTCTCTCTCTCTGTCTCTGTCTCTGTCTCTCTCTCTCTCTCTCTCTCTCTCTCTCTCTCTCTCTCTCTCTCTCTCTCTCTCTCTCTCTCATACACACACACATGCACACACACAGGCATGCATACACACACACACACACACACACACACACACACACACACACACACACACACACACACACACACACACACAGTCTCACACACACACACACACACACAGTCTCACACACACGCACGCACGCACGCACGCATGCACGCACACACACACACACACACACACACACACACACACACACACACACACACACATGCATTATGCTCATTGTTATTATTACCATTTTGCATTCACTTGTTCACTATGTTCATTTAGTTTCAGTCATGCATGTTCACTCTGTTCTTATTATTCTTTTTATTGGGGCATTCATTTGGGACTACTCATGGTATGTTCTGTGTGTTTGCTTTGTTCTGCCCACAGGACAGTTGGTGGGCTCGCCTTGATGTAACCGTAATGGTTGACTGGGTGTAACACACCGAGTTACTTACTTACAGTTGGTGGGATGTTAAAATCCAAGAACTTATTTTCTGTAGAGAAGATGCCGACTGTTTTTCCCTTCTGTTCACAGGAAAAGGAGAAGGAGGAGCTCATGAAGCTCAGGATCCAGAACAAGATCCAGCAGAGAACTATGGCTCAGCGCAAAAATGCCATGCGTAAGAAATATGCCCCAACCATATTCCAAAATCTTGCTCAAGACGGCATGCAGAACATCTAGAAAAGAGTTCTTTTCTTTCTCATGCTGCTGAAAGGAGGCGCTAGTGGTGTGGTAGCAAGCATTCTTGTCTGAACACAGCTTGCCATGTTGCAACTCTAAGTGGCAGGGGTGAGAATGAAAAGTCCCTGGAAGGACCTTGGGTGACAGTTTCTCCACACTCTATGGCCACAGTTCTCACAGCTGTGAACATGCGCCCTCTCTGGCCTCCACTGTCCCCATTCACTCAGCTGTGAACACGTACCCTCTCTGGCCTCCACTGTCCCCCTTCACTCAGCTGTGAACATGTACCCTCTCTGGCCTCCACTGTCCCAGTTCACTCAGCTGTGAACGAGTACCTCTTAGGCCTCCACTGTCCCAGTTCACACAGCTGTGAATGAGTGCCCTCTCTGGCCTCCATTGTCCCAGTTCACTCAGCTGTAAATGAGTGCCCTCTCTGGCCTCCATTGTCCCAGTTCACTCCTCTGTGAATGAATATACCTCTGGCCTCCACTGTCCCAGTTCTCTCAGCTGTGAATGAGTACTCTCTGTGACCTCCATTGTTCCAGGTTACTCAGCTGTGAACATGTACCCTCTCTGGCCTCCACTGTGCTAGTTCACACAGCTGTGAACGAGTACCTCTTAGGCCTCCATTGTCCCAGTTCACTCAGCTGTGAATGAGTACCCTCTCTGTGGCCTCCATTGTCCCAGGTCAGTCAGCTGTGAACATGTACCCTCTCTGGCCTCCACTGTCCCAGTTCACACAGCTGTGAATGAGTGCCCTCTCTGGCCTCCATTGCCCAGTTCACTCAGCTGTGAATGAGTACCCTCTCTGGCCTCCATTGCCCCTGTTCACTCAATTGTGAATGAAGAACGTTTTCTCTGGCCTCCTTTACTTCTGTTCACAGTCATGAATGAATTCCCTCTCTCAGCCTTCTGTGATAGTGGTACCCATGGCTTCTGATCATTTGGCTGTGTTTGAGTGCCATCAAGAAGGCCACTTGGCAGCCTGAGTGAAGGAGTTGCAGGCACAGACCTCTCACCCTCCCTATCCTGGTGGGCAATGAATTCAGACAGAAGAATGAATTAATTTATTTTTAAACTGTACTCAGCCAATAACTCTTTCTCAATTTTTCTGAGATGTATGCTTTCATGATTTGGCTGTTGTTCTGTAGCAACACTGTTGTGCTTATGTCCGTCCTGCTTTTAGAAATATCTTTCCTTTGTTGTCGTTATTTTCACTTGGATGTATTTGTAACACAGCTTTGTATTGCTCAGTTTGCTTATATATAATTTTAGTCCTTCTGCTGTACATATTCACATGCTGTAGTATAACCAGTTGTAGTATGTTGTGGCAAGTTCTGCTTTTTGTGCTACAAGTTGTTTTTTGTTTTCTGCCTTTGTATGACTCTAGTTGTTCATGTTTACTTTGTTTGATGTAAGACTGTGGCCTTTTTGTAAGTATATTTATGCATAGTGCTTATGTGTGTGTACGACAGTGTGTGTGTGTGTGTGTGTGTGTGTGTGTGTGTGTGTGTGTGTGTATGTGTGTGTTTGCATGTGTATGTGTGTGCGTGCATGTGTGAGTGTGTGTACCTGTGTGCACTTTTGTAAATGTGTCCGATATTCACGCCTATGTGCATGTATGTGAAATTGTGAATGCTGTGTTCTTTGCAGCATTTTTGTTTCATACATTGAATATTTTTTAAAGTCCAGAGTAAGTCCAAGTTTAATCCTTCAGAATTTTGCAAACAGAAACTCGCTTTAAAGTATGTTTACACCAACATACTGTTACATTTTGTATGTTGGCTCTTGTCTTCTGTTCTGCGTGTGATGTATATTTGAAGAATGGTCTGTGATACAGCTTTATCTGTGAAGTTCTGTGCACATTAATTTTGTGTTTAAGCAGATGATGCCATATTTCACGTTGACAAGACCAAAGCAACGATTGTATCCTCAGGTTGAAATTTAGGCCTCTCTTCCTCCTATTGTATCTTCAGGTCGAAGGTCTAGGTCTCTTTTCCTCCTATTGCATCCTCACGTTGAAGGTCTGGGTCCTGCTTCCTCCTTTCAAGACTATGACAATAGGTAGTGCCTCCGGTAGTGCAGCTGCTCCAATGTCTGTCAAAAACCTTGGTGTTGCTGTTACACTTGATATCACTTCACCATGAAAACTCACACCTCCAACCCGGGATGCTCAGCTAATTTAGAAATCTGTCACATTAGTTCCATTCTCTGCCTTTGTTCTTTCACGCCTTGGCTAATGCAATTCTCTCCTGTTTGGCTGTCCTCGGTATCTCTCAAACAAAAAACTACAAAAAGTTAAAACAAGGCTGCTCACCATATCCTGAGAGTTTCCGAAACTTATCACTTCCCTCCTCATCTTGCTTCTCTCCATTGGCTGCCTATTGGGTCATGGATACAGTTCAAATTCACTTCTCTGTGCTACAACTGCCTCAACTTGACCACTCCTGGCTGAACTCTTTAAAGTTTACACACCAACCTGCCAGCTACCTTGTTCTTCTGATATTTTCACTCATCTTTCAAAGTATCTCAGAAATCTCACCTCTTCAAGCTATCCAACTGGCTGTGTGTGTGGGTGGGTGAGCGGGTGTGGATGTATTTGGACTATGTTTTGATTCTTTTGTTCTTTGTAAGGCACTAAATGCTCCAATTTGGAGACATAGCACATAAAGAATACATGATTATTATGACATCTGTGATGGACACTTTAGTCATAAAGGCTGTGATACTTGTGTATTTGATGCATAAATTATTGTGTAGGTTCCCAGTTGTTCGTTTTCCCTGTGTGAGCCATGATGGCTTTGCCTGCTGGAGTTTACCTTTGGATTTGTTGTTGTTTGTTTGTTTTTTCTTTATTTTTGATTATCTGTGTATTTATTCATTACCCTTGTCTCATTTTCTATGCTTGTTTGCTTTTTGTTGGTGTCACTTTTTGGGGTGGTGGTGGTGCTGGTGCTGGTGTTGTGTGTGTGTGTGTGTGTGTGTGTGTGTGTGTGTGTGTGTGTGTTTGAGCATGCATGGCTCTGTGTATATGTGTGTGTGTGCTTGAGCATGCATGGCTGTGTGTGTGTGTGTGCATGCATGGTTCTCTGTGTGTGTGTGTGTGTGTGTGTGTGTGTGGTGTTTTTTAATGCATCATATTTGTTGTTTTTATAGGCATCCTCAACTCAACCCGCAAGCTAAAGACAGCGGCAAACTTGTTCACAAAATCTTCATGAATCCAGAGGTTTGAGTTCCATCAATACCACCTATGTTGTGAACGCTAGCCATGTACCACTCATAGCAGTCTCCTTAGATAATAAAGTGGGTAACTTATATCTGTGTTTTGCTCTACGTGAAAGCTTTGATCCTCTTTATTAATTTGTTGGTGTTTTTCCACATGTATGTTCATCATTCATATGTGTATGTGTATTGCGTATATCTACTTCTGTACCCCCCCCCCCCCCCCTTTCCCCCTCCATTAATGTATGTTGGTTTTGCAATAATCTGTTAATTTGACTGTGTAGAGGAACTAGAAAAGGCTTAAGAGACAGCCTATGTGTACTTTGGCTGAAACACCTCCACAAACTGAATGAAATGAATAATGCATTTATTTAACGTACAATACAAATAAGCCTTTAACGTTTGATTTCTTAAATGTTGCCTTCAGAGGGATGGGTTAAGAACAAAAAATGTGCATGTTCTGTCGATTATCATAGCATATAATGGAATTGCTGCTGGTCGTGTGTATGTGTGTGTGTGTGTGTGTGTGTGTGTGTGTGTGTGTGTGTGTGTGTGTGTGCCTTGCTGTATGTGGGTGGGTGTGCATGCATGGGTATGCGTGTGTGTGTGTGAGTGTGGGAATACAGGCGTAGTTCTGTGTGTGTGTGTGTGTGTGTGTGTGTGTGTGAGAGAGAGAGAGTGTGTGTGTGTGTGTGTGTGTGTGTGTGTGTGTGTGTGTGTGTGTGTGTGTGTTTGAGCATGCATGGCTCTGTGTATATGTGTGTGTGTGCTTGAGCATGCATGGCTGTGTGTGTGTGTGTGCATGCATGGTTCTCTGTGTGTGTGTGTGTGTGTGTGTGTGTGTGGTGTTTTTTAATGCATCATATTTGTTGTTTTTATAGGCATCCTCAACTCAACCCGCAAGCTAAAGACAGCGGCAAACTTGTTCACAAAATCTTCATGAATCCAGAGGTTTGAGTTCCATCAATACCACCTATGTTGTGAACGCTAGCCATGTACCACTCATAGCAGTCTCCTTCAGAATCCCTCTGTGTACTATTCTGGAACCGTTTTAAGAGAAGGGTGGCTGCCACCACCAAGATTCCTTCTTTCTAAAGCAAAACTAATAGCGTAGGTTCAAAGGGGAAAGGGGGGGGGGACGTGGATATTATTGAATCATTTGTCTCATTAGGAACTAGCCTTTTTTTTTATATTAAAAATCAAAACAAAAACATGGATATCATTGAATCTTTTGTCTCATTAGGAGCCAGCCTTTAAATTTTTTCACCAACAATTATAGAAGAGACCAAACTAACTATTTACGATAGATTTTGCTGTAAAATGTATATCTGTCAATAGGTGGATATTTAGCTGGAAATACAGAAGAAGAAGAGAAAAACGAAAAGAGGAAGACCTTAAACAGAGGAACTCCAGAAAAAAGAAGGGGCTGGGGGGAGGAAAGAAGATGGTTGAAGTGTTACTTTACGTCCACAGAAACCATAGATTTATTAGGGACGGTAGCCCAGGATGGCCACCTCGACTTTCACACAGCTCCTGAGGTCTGAAGGAGAGAAGAAAGTCCTGCACCCTTCATAAAGAGAGACTATCGTCGGGTGTAAATGGTGTTTTGAGAAGGCTGGATCGTCGGGTGTAAATGGTGTTTTGAGAAGGCTGGATCGTTGGGTGTAGATGGTGTTTTGAGAAGGCTGGATCCTTTAAGCCGAATTTCTTCTCACGGGAGTTCACCTTAAAACGGTTCTACTGTAGGTCACTGAAGTCATCGTGAACCTTTTTCTCTCCTTCCCCCCCCCCCCCCCCCCCCCAATTAAACGGCAAAAGACAGCCTGTATTGTTAATTTGGAGCGACCTACCATTCTTTCTAGTTAATTTTCATCTTTTTGTTGGTTTTGCTCGGATCAGGTGATAAATTCACGTAGCTCATCTCAGTATTGTGTTTCTAACCTTTTTTTGTGTGGTGCTGGCGGGACTCTTCTTTGCTTGGCTGTTCTTGGTGGTGCCTTTTTCTTCTTCCGGGGTGGTGATGGGGTAATTCAAGTCAATATTACAACCACACCTGACACGAGTAAAACCACTATTACGTAAAATTTAAATATTATCAACTAAAAGCGTTTAGTGGTCGCTACCTTTTTTTTCCTCTTGTTATTACAAACATGGGCCACTTTAAAAAATAAAAAATAAAAAATAAAGATTGGCAGAAATCTTGGTTCACGGGAGTTCACCTTAAAACGGTTCTACTGTAGGTCACTGAAGTCATCGTGAACCTTTTTCTCTCCTTCCCCTCCCCCCCCCCCCCCCCCCCTCCAGCGACGTGTAATTCTATACATGTATATTTCTAAATCATAAAAAAAAAACCCACCTAACCTGCTTTTTTACGTTTGTGTGTAAATATACATCTTTGTAAAACCCGTGCCTTTTCTGTTTTCGATCCATCTACATGGAATGACGTTCCCTCTTCCTCTCCGACAGAAACGCTTTCTCTGGCCTCATTCAGATGTAACCTAAAACCATTTATTTTTCCAAAACTGTAAACCTGCCATGTTTTCTGTTCCGTGCTGCTGTCTTCATCCATCTCAAGTCTCTGCTTACTGCCCGTTTTAAGCTGTGTAAATTAAGCTTCGTTTAGTCAAAATGTTAGTGCGTGCGGGTGCCTCTGTACGTGTGTGTGGGGGGGGTGGGTGGGGGGGGGGGCATAATAAAGTACGATAACTCATCGTGCCGTGTGCAAAATATTACTTCTCTCCTCCCAAAATAAAGAGCCATCAGTCTTGCAGTATTGTCCCCTGATGTGGGCAAATAAAGGTGCGAAGTGAAGCCTGGTGGGTGGGACATTATTGTGACTTAAGCGCCGAAAGGGTTAAGAGAACAGTGGTGCAGCTGAAATTGTAACGCTATATGTTGTCAAACTCGTAAACGAAAACCGCTTTATTTGTTGTATTCGCTGAGTGCACGTGGGGAGGGGGGGGGGGGGGGGGGAATGCAATTTTAAAAAGCGTACTATCGTATGTCCGTAACATACTGATCGTGCTGTGTGTGTGTGTGTTTTTGTTGTTGTTGTTTTTTACATCCGTACGCCACAGCTGGCATTGTTTCTTGAGTGTTGTTGTTGGAAGCTGATCACAAGTTTCCGTTTTCAGCGTAGTGTTCTTGATTGTGTGTGTGTGTTGTTGTTGTTGTTGTTGTCCTTCTTCTTCTTCTTCTTCTTCTTCTTCTTCTTCTTCTTCTTCACAAATCGAGTGCTCTTAGTTATTTTCCTTGTTTATGTCCCCCCCCCCCCCTCCCCCCACCTACTTCTTCGGCTATTACTACTACTACTGCTACTACTACCACCACTACTACTACTTTTCTTCTTCGTCGTCTTCTTCTTTTACTACTTCTACCATTACTACTTTTCGTCATCTTCCTCTTCTTCATTTACTACTACTACTAGCACTACTACTTTTGGGCGCTTTTCTTTTTCTTTCTTTTTTCTCTCTCTTCTTCTTTTCTTCTTCTTTGTCGTTAATATGGGAAATCAGATGGAAGGGTCGCCGATACCAGCATATCATAGCATTGTATTTTTTCTATATTAAAAAAAAAAAAAAAAAATGTACAGAGCAATATATTGAATAAGGGACTACCCTTCGATAACTTGTGTTTGATGTTTGCATGTATATTTTGCTCTATATAATTTGTTTTGGGGCTGAAGTTATAGATTTTATCTGAGTTAAAGACGTTAAAATCCAGTTATTAACTTACTCCCTGTGCATTTCTTCGAATCGTTGTCCGATGTCCGTGTTCCAACGTCATGTGCCGGTTGCGCGTAGTGAGTCTTGTGTGCGAACTGTATAGCAGCATGTTGTTGTTAAATATCTTGCTTTATATCGCCTTTGCCCAAGCTGCTTTGGTGCTTTCCGTGTACACGTCATCCAACTGTCTGTGTGCAAGCTTTATAGAACCGTTGTCAGATATCGATATTTGCACGATATTCACTATAGCTACCCTGGCGTTTCCTGTGTGCAAGCTTTATAGAACCGTTGTCAGATATCGATATTTGCACGATATTCACTATAGCTACCCTGGCGTTTCCTGTGTGCAAGCTTTATAGAACCGTTGTCAGATATCGATATTTGCACGATATTCACTATAGCTACCCTGGCGTTTCCTGTGTGCAAGCTTTATAGAACCGTTGTCAGATATCGATATTTGCACGATATTCACTATAGCTACCCTGGCGTTTCCTGTGTGCAAGCTTTATAGAACCGTTGTCAGATATCGATATTTGCACGATATTCACTATAGCTACCCTGGCGTTTCCTGTGTGCAAGCTTTATAGAACCGTTGTCAGATATCGATATTTGCATGATATTCACTATAGCTACCCTGGCGTTTTCTGTGTGCAGGCTTTATAGAGCCGTTGTCAGATATCGATATTTGCACAACATTCACAATTAAGCTACTCTGGTGTTTTCTGTGTGCAGACTTTATAGAGCCGTTGTCAGATATTGGTATTTGTACGACATTCACTAGCTACTCTGGTGTTTTCTGTGCGCAGACTTTATAGAGCCGTTGTCAGATATCGATATTTGCACGACATTCACTCTGGTATTTTCTGTGTGCAGACTTTATAGAGCCGTTGTCAGATATCGGTATTTGTACGACATTCACTAGCTACTCTGGTGTTTTCTGTGTGCAGACTTTATAGAGCCGTTGTACCGATATTTGCATGACATTCAGTAGCTACTATGGTGTTTTCTGTGTGCAAACTTTATAGAATTGTCAGATATCGGTATTTGCACGACATTCACTCGCTGCCCTGGTGTTTTCTGTGTGCTATCTTTATAGAACTGTCGTCAGATACCGGTATTTGCACGGCATTCACTGGCTACTCTGGTCTTTTCTGTGTACAAGCTTTATAGAACTGTAAAATGAAATGAAAACACATCAAAGGTTAAAAAGAAGGCTATTTGTTCAGACAAAACACAACATGCACATTTTCGGGATGATCCCCTTTTTCAAGCTGCAGCACTTAAACAACATTTAATCGGTGAAAAATGAGATGTAGAACTAAGGTACTTATCTTCTTCTGGTTGAGCTGTGTTGTGCTTCGTCTCCTGTGCTTCGATGAATGTAAAATGAAATGATCTGATTTATGAGGATGTGGTAAGTATTATATTGGTGTTCTTGCAGGCGTATGTCAATTTAAATTTTGTGAGAGAAGTAATTAATCAATTTTTGCTTTGTATGTCAGAAAATTGAATTGAACTGAGCGATTATCTGGCCACAGGGATAGCAGGTTCCTGGCCGCCAATCACTTGATTATACCTTCAGCCAACCACCTGGCTGAATACACCTTCAGCCAACCACCTGACTGAATACACCCTCAGCCAATCACCTGACTGAATACACCTTCAGCCAACCACCTGACTGAATACACCTCAGCCAACCACCTGACTGAATACACCCTCAGCCAATCACCTGACTGAATACACCTCCAGCTAATCACCTGAGTACACCCTCACCCAACCACCTGTCTGAATACACCTTCAGCCAATCACCTGACTGAGTACACCCTCAGCCAATTACCTGATTGAATACACCTTCAGCCAACCACCTGACTGAATACACCTTCAGCCAACCACCTGTCTGAATACACCCTCAGCCAATCACCTGACTAAGTACACCCTCAGCCAATTACCTGATTGAATACACCTTCAGCCAACCACCTGACTTAATACGCCTTCAGCCAATTACCTGACTGAGTACACCTTTAGACAATCACCTAAATGAATACACTTTCAGCCAACCACCTGACTGAATACACCTTCAGACAATCACCTGACTGAATACACCTTCAGCCAACCACCTGACTGAATACACCCTCAGCCAATCACCTGACTGAATACACCTCCAGCTAATCACCTGAGTACACCCTCAGCCAACCACCTGTCTGAATACACCTTCAGCCAATCATCTGACTGAGTACACCCTCAGCCAATTACCTGATTGAATACACCTTCAGCCAACCACCTGACTTAATACGCCTTCAGCCAATTACCTGACTGAGTACACCTTTAGACAATCACCTGAATGAATACACTTTCAGCCAACCACCTGACTGAATACACCTTCAGACAATCACCTGACTGAATACACCTTCAGACAATCACCTGACTGAATACACCTTCAGACAATCACCTGACGAGTATACCCTCAGCCAATCGGAACGTCACAACTGAGCAAAAGACTTGTTCATTCCATCAGTCGCCACAATGCCAGACCCAGTGCGTCACGTGTTATTCTTTTATCCTAACCCAAAACCCTACGTCTAAGCCTGGGACTGGAACACAATGGGTTTGGTACACAATGACTCTGGAACACAATGGGTCTGGTATTCAACGGGACAGGTACACAGTGGAACTGGGACACAATGGGTCTGGGACACAATGAGACTGGGACACAATGGGTCTGGGACACAATGAGACTGGGACACAATGGGTCTGGGACACAATGGGTCTGGTGCACAATGAGACTTGGACACAATGGGTCTGGTACACAATGGGACTGGGACACAATGGGTCTGGTACACAATGAGACTGGGACACAATGGGTCTGGGACACAATGAGACTGGGACACAATGGGTCTGGGACACAATGGGTCTGGTGCACAATGAGACTTGGACACAATGGGTCTGGTACACAATGGGACTGGGACACAATGGGTCTGGTACACAAGGGAACTGGGACACATTGGGTCTGGTACACAAGGGAACTAGGACATAATGGAATTGGGACACAATGGGTCTGGTACACAATGAGACTGGGACACATTGGGTCTGGTACACAAGGGAACTAGGACATAATGGAATTGGGACACAATGGGTCTGGTACACAATGAGACTGGGACACATTGGGTCTGGTACACAAGGGAACTAGGACATAATGGAATTGGGACACAATGGGTCTGGTACACAATGAGACTGGGACACATTGGGTCTGGTACACAAGGGAACTAGGACATAATGGAACTGGGATACAATGGGTCTGGTACACAATGGGACAGGTACATAATCGAACTGGGACACAATGGATCTGGTACACAATGAGACTGGCCCGGGACACAATGAGACTGGAACACAATGGGACTGGTACACGAGACTGGGACACAATAGGTACGGTACACAATGGTACTGGTGCACAATGGGTCTGGTAACCAAATGGGACAGGTACACAATGAAACTGGGACACTATGGGCCTGGTACACAATGAGACTGGGAAAACAATGAGACTTGGACACGATGGGGTCGGTTACATAACGGGACCAGAACACGATGGGACTGGTTACATAACGAGACCAGGACACGATGGGACTGGTTACACAAATAGACCAGAACACGGTGGGACTGGTTACACAATGAGACTAGAATACGATGGGACTGGTTACATAATGAGACCAGAACGTGATGGGACTGGTTACATAACGAGACCAAAACACGATGGGACTGGTTACACAATGAGACCAGAACACGATGGGACTGGTTACACAATGACACTAGGACACATTAGGTATGGTACACAATGAGGACACGATGGGACTTGTTTCATAATGAGACTGGTACACAAGGGGCCGACCCGGTATATCTACAGGCCAGTTAATACACAATCATGAAACCCACCTGCCACACTTTTACAAACGTTTTGAGAAGGAAGGATAATAATACAGACGCAGAGAAAGACGAGGCTTGTCAAGCGTTCCCACAAGGATCAAATTCGTGTGAAGCTTTCGCCTCTAATACAAGTAAAACTGCATGGTCACCATTTCATCCGTAAGAGTTCATACCAAGTTATAAACAAATCAGACTAAAACCAGCTCACAACACAACAAAAGTAGCAACTGTGCATACACACACACACACACACACACACACACACACACACACACACACACACACACACACACACACACACACACACACACACACACACACACACACACACACACACACACAATGGGAGTTCATGGTCTCACACAAGTGGAGTTCATGGTCACACACACACACACACACACACACACACACACACACACACACACACACACACACACACACACACACACACACACACACAATGGGAGTTCATGGTCTCACACAAGTGGAGTTCATGGTCACACACACACACACACACACACACACACGCACGCACACACACACACACACACACACACACACACACACACACACACACACACACACACACACACACACACACACACACACACACACACACACACAATGGGAGTTCATGGTCTCACACAAGTGGAGTTCATGGTCACACACACACACACACACGCACGCACGCACGCACGCACGCACGCACGCACGCACGCACGCACGCACGCACGCACGCAAGCACGCACGCACGCACGCAAGCACGCACATACACACACCCACACACACACACACACACACACACACACACACACACACACACACACACACACACACACACACACACACACACTCACAATCAGGTGTGTGTGTGAGAGAGAGAGAGAGAGAGAGAGAGAGAGAGAGAGAGAGAGAGAGAGAGAGAGAGAGAGCATGAACTTCATTCATTCACATTAGCGCTTGACTGTTTACCAATCCGTTCGCTTAAGCATTGACAAAAATCTTAACCTTTACTCCTGAACATGTGAATATATATACAAGGAGCTTTATATATGAAGCTTTCCTTATTGTCATTTCAGCGTCATCAATACAAAGCGGTTGACGTCACCATTACGACATGATTACGTCAGACGGAGAAACCTCGACTTGCGATAATCGAGCATCGTGCATTGTCCCAAAGATCGTATGGCTAAAGCAAACTTTGTGTATGATCTATACGAACTGTGATTATATAGCCACCAGTAGTTCTGGCTTTATCATGCATTGAACATATGTTGTTAGCTTAATTGTTGTTGTTGTGTGTATACTGTTTGTGTATTGAAAATTAAATTGATGTTGGAACTGCTGACTATTTATTTTCAGTGTTTAGATTGTTTACATTTCCAAAGGTGCAAAGAGTCAGTTGACTGTTAGTTTTGCCAG
>OY757551.1:4399677-4422177 GCA_963584105.1 Alviniconcha strummeri
AGCGGTGCCGCCTGCAGCGTATTGTACTGTGTGGGCGTAGTTCTCCTGCAGCTCTCTGTACCTGCGCTGCCGTGCGTGTATAATACACAACAGTTCATTGCGCCAAGTGGATGAGTACTGATACTCGAGGGATAGACAGCTAGGTTGCACATCGGTCTTTGTATGAAATTGTAAACTACTTTCAGACAAGCCTGTACATATCGTTTTGTTGCATAAATATATTCAAGAGGGAAATACACGCGCGCGCGCGCGCACACACACACACACACACACACACATACATACACATACACACACACACACACACACACACACATACACATACATACACACACACACGCACACGCACGCACGCACGCACGCACACATACGCAGGCACGCACACACACGCGCACACACAAACGCACGCGCGCACGCACACACACACACACAAACACACACACACACACACACACATATATATATATAATATACGCATGCAATTTTACACACATGCACTGACAACAACAAAAAGGATGAAAAGGAAAGGGGGAAAAGATGGGGGGGGGGGGGGGGGGGGGGACGAATGTTTGTGTGAAAAAGACAGACGGACAAGGACAGAGAACTCGAACTCGAAAACTTTATTTTAGTTTGTAGTTTAGTTTCAGTCAAAACCTAACAACTAATACTTGCATCTAGCTACTAATGGATAATCAATATGTTTTTAATATATATAAAAAAAATATAAAAAAAGAAAAAAGAAGGCATCATTTATATACGTATATGAAGCATGAACGAATGAGGTTTAAAAAATAAATTATGAAGCATAAAAACTTCCATAGAAAACTTGTGCCCGATGCACACATACATGCATTACACAGTGATACATGTATTTGTAAGCATACAACCAGCAGATAAGGAACAGAGAGATAGAGAGCAGCGAAGTTTAAAGTGTGTGTGTAGTACTGTGGGGAGGGTGTATGTGTGTGTGTGTGTGTGTGTGTGTGTGTGTGTGTGTGTGTGTGTGTGTGTGTGTGTGTGTGTGTGTGTGTGTGTGAGTGTGTGTGTGTGTGTGTGTGTGAGTGTGTGTGTGTGGGGGGGGGGGGGTAAGCGAGTGAGTGAGTGAGTGAGCGAGTGTGTGCGGGCGAAGGAGAATTGGCGGTGGCATAAAATGAGGTTGGACTATTAGATGTAGGTAGCTTGGAAGTGGTGGTGTGTGTGCGTCACAAGCGTGCTATAACTAATGTGTGTGCACAAGAGTGCTATAACTAATTGAAACGAAATGTTGCAAGTGGTCAGAACTCAGGAGCTGTGTAAAAGTCGAGGTGGCCGTCCTGGGCTCCCGTCCCTAATAAGCCTACGGTTTCTGTAGACGTAATTGAAGCAACACTGAACCAAACGTTGCAAGTGGTGGCGGTGGTGATAGGGTAAGGGTGTACGTGTTGTCGGTGGTTGTGTGTGTGTTTACTTGCTTGGAAGTGATGATGGTGCGAGTCCGTCACTAGTGTGCCTGTCACGGAATAATAAAGACCGTGTTCACCATTGTGTGTGTTAGATCTAGTGTATGTCGTTTGCTTACTTACGTGGTGGCCACGGTCAGTCCGTGTCCCAAATAATCAAAGGACAGACGAAAAGGAACAAAAATGCGCCAAAGATATTCGTGCTTCAGAATCCCATAACCCTACCTGCCATACCGATAAAGTGGTGTAGTCCGGCGACTTTCAAACTGCATTCACCTCAAAGATTGTTCGTATATGTTTCACTCCAGACACGATCAAACCCCAAAAAGTAAAAGTGCGATGCGATGTTTTGCGTCACACAGCTTCCAAAATGACGTCGATTTGCGACGTCACGGACACTGAAAAATACCACGGCTATGCCTAAAATAGACCACTCCACAACGCACCGCTTCCAGCCGTAAGCTCCGCCCCTCTGGCAAGCGACCCGAAAAATGGCTGCAGCCGAATCCAGAAGTACTCTCGATCTCTTGCCAGAAGACCTGTCGCTGTTGTGTTTGGTCAAAGCCCGTCTATTTTAAAGTAGTTGGTTTTGGTAAGAGAAAACTCACCCAAAGGTCAAAGCGATAAGATAATATAACTGGTCTGCAGTTAGTCTTATTATGCCCTCCTTGGTCAGATGGAAAAGGGAAGGGACAGTTTACATTCCAGGGAGGGAATGCCGTCGAGTTGGATCTAAAAATCCAGGTCCGCCGTCACTGTCATCGTCTCCGCTTACCTCCTCTTCCTCCCACTGACCTCCTCATCTGAACTATCATATGGCATTTCGCTGTCTGAAGACTCATCAGAACTCATTTTCCCCAAATATACGCTCGTACTGTGTACGCTATGAACTCCAAAAAAATCGAAAATGGCGGCAAAATGGAAAATGCTACACGACGCATTTGCGTTGCGTAATTGTAATCGAAAAACAATCTAAATGACGTCGTTTTGCACACAAACTGCCCGGACAGAGTTTCCTTGATGTATTTTTCGCAGGAAAAAAAATAGGTTCGTTTTTTGTTTGTTTTTACTGCTAAAATGGCATGTTTGTCCATCGATCACCGGTGATCGAAATTCAAGGGAAAGAACTGCAAGGAGTTAAAGTTACCGTTACTCATTTCCTCACTGGGGTATAAGTTTGCTCTGGGCTGGTAACAAAGAGTGCCAGGTGGGCGCTACCGTGCGCAGGCAGGCACGCACGCACACCCACTATTATTAAACCGATAATGCAATGTTCCAAGTGAATGAACAATATTTCGGCCGTTATACGGCACGTAATTTGTGTTTAGCCATGTAGTCCTACACTAATAATTATACTTCCACCACATGCACACAATCATTGACAGCTTACAAAAGAGAAAACCGAACGCATGCATAAATTAACTGGATGATACGTTTTGTACTAAGGCTGACATATCTTGGAACACACGTAGTAGTTCTTTGTTATCACGCTCGGGTTTAGCTGATCATGGGGTCGACCACAGCCTTGATCCAAGCTTTACAATCTTTCAGCCTTGTTTTTGGCTTCGGAAGCGGCTAGAATCTGACACCTGCACATTTGACAGGGTATCGTTCGTCTGACTTACACTGGCCATAGCAACAATTCCGTTTTCTTGGGTTTGTTTCTGCCATATCGAACACTGCCAACTGACCACTTGCAATGTCTGGCACGAAGGCTTGCCAGACCATTTCAGGCCTTGTCAAAACACGTGGGCACCTCATTATGCTGCGGCACGCACGATTGGCTGAAATCTAAGGGTGTGTCTGCTTTGACTGACAGGAGTGGAGTCGTCTATTATGACTGAAGACCGCAAAAAGGATCAACACTTCATGTCAAGGCACATTCTGTTGATAGAATTACTGAATGAATGGTCGCGTGTACGCTTCTGTTGCTGAGTGTTTGCGCGCGCGTGCGTGAGTGTGTGTGTGTGTGTGTGTGTGTGTGCGTGCGTGCGTGCGTGCGTGCGTGCGTGCGTGCGTGCGTGCGTGCGTGCGTGCGTGCGTGCGTGCGTGCGTGCGTGCGTGTGTGTGTAGATAAGCTAGCGTGAAACTGACATACAAAGATGCTGCCGCCAAATGATTGTTTTCCGACAACCTCAAAAAAGGTTTAACACGTACTCAATGAAAAGTTAGTTTGTTTTTAATAAAACAAATGACACACTGACTCACAGGATCGCGTGCACGCACAGGCACACATACTCGTGCGCACGCACACAAAGCCTGCAATGCCAAAACACACACACGCGCGCGCGCGCACACGGCCGAAAAGAACACCCAAAAGAAGCAATTGACAAAATGCCATTTGAAGAGATGAGCTGTGACGAAGGGCAAAAGGGAGATAATTCCAGATATGTGCAGCAGAGAAACACAAGGCATGACCACCATGCTGTTTTCTTTTGAAGGCGGGGATGCAAAAAGTTCTATCGCCCGAAGAACTCAAGACCAATAAGCGACGTAGATCTGGACAAGTTCAGAAAAAAGTCGACATCAGGTGTTATACCATGTGCACTTTTATTTAACACTTATTACATTGTACATGTAATGACATCAGATATCTGGCAGCCAATATTATGAACAGCAATTTCGGATGGCAAAAACCAACTGAACGCCGGCATATATTTACACAGAAAAAGACCAATGGCATAATAATGCATTACTTTAGAATTATATTATTATTATTTTATTTTTATTATTTTATCGCTAATTTACTATGATAGGACAAAACAGCGTCAATACTTTTAAGGTACACCACTTTTTTGAGCAACGGACACAGATAAATGATGATGAATGAAACTGTCTACTTATCTGATTTGCGAGTTGGTGTAGAAGTGTGTGAAGCGTGTCAAACAATACATTAATAAGTATACTTATTCATCCTAAGCCGCATCGGATTCGAAGAAAATGTTTTCTCTTCTCAGCACACTGCTAAACAAACAGGATAGGTCCGATTCTCTGCCAGACATGAGGCCCCAAGAAGCTGCTAAATCGTCTTCCAGATTCTTTCAAGAGAAAATCGAGAACTGGATTAGGCAAGAATTTAATGACTCATGATCCTTTAGACACCGTGACAACAGAAAACCTCACTTCCAGTGTTCCTTCCATTGACGTGCTCTCTCGTTTTCACGTTCTCTCTCGAAAGATCGAATCCTGAAACTCATTCTCGAGTCAAAGTCAACCACAGCGACCGTAGACCCGGTTCCAACCAAATAAGTAAACTTATTAATGTACTCTTCAACAGACTTTACACACTCCTACACCAACTCACAAATCAGATAAGTAGACAATTTTTCATTCATCGTCATTAATCTCTGTGTCTGTTGCTCAAGAAAGTATTTACGGGGTGTTGTCGTCATGTTTAACTCTGTATATATTTCTACATTTAGCTAAAATGTATAGCTGCACTTTCAGGAAGGGGTGGGGTGGGTGGGTAGGGGCTGTTTGTACTTTATTCGATTTTTTTGATTTTTTTTTAGTTTAGCAGTTACGTATGCTCTGTGTGTATCTGGCGCTGTGAACGCGCATGGTTTTGTGTGGAAGTTTTTTATGCGCCATATATAAGTTTTCATTCATTCACAATAAAATTCACACACACACACTGTCACTAGCATATGTGACCCTACCTTCCGAAATGAGTCACGTTGATATTTTTTGTCATTTTTAGATATTTATATCACAGTAGAGAGCACAAACATCTCTTTAAAATGGTGCAACAATCAACATCGGTTCACTGGTCTTGCTATTACAACAATTTAAAGTCACAACCACCAGAGCATCTCTCTCTGAGAAATCAGCACAGTTCTCATTATACAGTCCTTAGCAACAAGCGGGTGCATGTTAAACACAACTTTAAATGGCATTTATAAATCAAATAAATAGTGCGAAAGGAGTACAATATCTGTTACAAACAAACAAAAAACTGGCCAATATCTTCCCTTTGAAAATAAGCTGCAATGAGAAAGTGGCCTAGTATCCATCTGACTCTTTTCTAAAGGCAGGGTCACTGAAGAGCACATTAGGGACAATCTTTTTCTACATGTCACGATAAGCTGTCCCCGGCTATCGTTAGCTGATTGCCATTGTAGTAGACGACGCCCCTGCGGCTGAAGCTTGTAAACCCTGTAGCGCTGAGCATGCGCAATATAGAGAATAAAAATGGATTCCAGCCAACACAACTCCGCGTGGTCTCTCTGCTGCTAAATTGTTGCGCCTGTGGTTGCAGTAATTACGCATGGTAGACTACATACGCATGGTAGACTACATACGCATGGTAGACTCACAGTTAGCCGTCGAGCTAATGACACATGGTGGCTACGGTGTACGACTGACGTGAACCCAGACGGTGGCGTTCAAACCTCCAGAACAGTCCGACTTTTCTACGCCGACCGCATGGCCAGCATGGCGCCAATGGTTCTCCCTCTACACCCTGACTTCGAAACTGGACTGGGAAGACAAGGAAGTAAGTAAATATGGTGCTTAACGTCCACAGAAACCATGAGGCTTATTAGGGACGGGGAGAAGGGGGGAGGGGGTATGGAGGTGGGGGGAGAGGGAAATTACATACCTATCGCTATACTGTCACCACCAGGATGACTTTTGCATTAAGGTGGGCAGCGATGAAAGCCATTTTAATGTTTCATAATTGTGAGAGACAAAGTCACAAGACAATGTCCACAGACTGTCCACAACTTTTGAAGACAAAGGGGAGCCGAAGCGGTATCGAACCGAGGTCCTTCTGCTTACCAGCCTAACGCCTTACCGCTAGGCAAAACCGGCTCACAGACAAGGCAGTCCAGGTCAGCAGCCTCATACATTATACGATATGGGGCAGGAGGCCGAGAAGATCTACACGACCTTCACCGGAATGGACGACAACACCACGCAGCAACAGGTACTTGCCAAGTTCGACGAACAAGTTCGACAACACCACGCTGCAACAGGTACTTGCCAAGTTCGACGAACATTTTGTGCCCAGAGTGAACGTACTGCATGAGCGAGCGCTCTTCTAGTTTTGCGCGTAACTGCCTGATGAATACATAGAGACATACGTCAAGAAGTTGTATGAGTTTTCCGAACTGGCAAACGTTCCAAACAGGGAAGAAAGCATTCGAGACAGACTGGTTCTTGGGGTGCGCGACCGTGAACTGTCGGAGAAGCTACAACTACAGGCAAACCTCACGTTAAAAGATGCAGTGCGGCAATAGGCTCGTCAGTTTGAATTTGTGAGTAGTAGTAGTGATTGGATTTTAATGTCCTGTCAACCACACAGGGTCACCTCAGGACAGTCAAACTCAGGTCATAAGCAATTACACATTTCTAAACTCTTCCCACGTATATATCAACCCTCTGTCAAGTCAATCTACAAAACCAGTCACTTCACAAACATGAAACATGCATACACAAACATCAGACACAAAAATTTCGAAGAGTTAGTCCCTTCAATATTACCCCTGTCAAAAGAGCACATAAGGCTAGGACATGCTGGTATCGTCCACCATTCCGTCTAATTTACCAATACCAGCCACCAGGTTAAAGAAAAAAAGAAGAAAAAGGAATGGGCAGACACAATACAAAATAAAATACATGTTATATAAATGCATAATGGCAAATACCAGTACCATATAGCGGCAAGCTGCACATACCACCTACCAACTATCATCTCCTAGCTGCTCAACAAGAGCCATACAAAAAAGCCTAACCCTCAACGAAAACTATTTGAGTTTTCTGGAGGAAAAGAAAAAGTCAGGAGAATGGGCCATTAGCAGAAAAATGACAGAAAGAACAAGAGGACTAGGCAGGAAAAAAACAAGAGAGGAGATAGGAAAGGGGAATCAAATGACAGCCCTGAGATTCCAGACAGGAGGGAGACATCAGACATCCCCGGCCTCCCTTCAGGGGGAACTCGTGAAGCACCAGCTGAGCGAGCAGAGGCATGACAGCAGCACCAGCGTTGATGCAGTCACTCACGCCCTTCCGGCTCTAGTGCACCGCGGCAGGGACACAACCACGGACCAAGAGGTGGAGCCAGGACCAAGAAACCGGACTACAAAGGAGGAACTGAAGGCAACGCATGTACCAACTGTGGACGCCACCCCAACAGAGGGGCTTCGTGTGCAGCTGTGGGGAAGAAATGTAGGGCCTGTGGGGGGAAAAGCAACAACACTTTGAACGAGTCTGCCGCCCTTCAAAGAAAGCCAACAATGTCCCAGAGATCAACGAGACACGCCCAGCTAACCCGACCCAAGTCACCAACATACTTCCTGGGCAGCACTGACCAGCATGGCGAAGAACCACCATGGCGCACGAAGCTGTCAGTGAATGGGCGCTCTGTCGATTTGAAGACTGACACCAGGGCGGATGTGTCTGTCATATCTAAAGAGGTGTATGACAGCCTTCGACCCAGACCAAGACTGAGACAATCAGACGTCATCCTACGCGGTCCTGGAGGTACCTGGGGACGTTCACCATTTACGTCGACATCGGTAATCAGCAGACCGCCCCCTTCAGAGTGTTCGTCCTTAACAACTTCGACAACCTCCTCAGCAGGGACGCAGCCCTACGCTTAGGTTTGGATAAGCGTCTGGACAATATCAACGATCTCGCGTTCGGCGAAGTCGGGTGACTCGCGCAATGCGATCCCGTCAAGATCCGTCTGAGGGACGACGCCACAGCCTACAGCATCTCCACTGCACGGGGGATACCATTCCTCCACTCCCGAAGGTGGAGCAGGAGCTGCAACGCATGGAGGAGAATGGTGTCATCGAGCGCATCACGGAGCCGATTGATTGGTGTGCGCCGATGGTGCCAGTGATGAAGAGGGGAGGTGGAGTACGCATCTGCGTGGACCTGAAGAAGCTGAACCGAGCGGTAAAGAGAGAGAGAGAGATACATGCTCCCGACCCTCGAAAACGTCATGCACAAACTCAAAGGTTCCACAGTCTTCACGATGCTGGACGCGACGTCGGGCTTCTGGCAACTTCCGCTGGACAACGAGACGGCAAAGCTGACCACATTCATGACGCCGTTTGGCCGGTACTTCTTTCGCCGCCTGCCTTTCGGAATCTCGTTGGCCCCCGAAGTGTTCCAGAAAACAGTGGAGAACATTCCCGGTGACACTGAGGGCGTTGAGTGCCGTACGGATGACATACTCGTTCACGCCGATGGCACGGAAGAGCATGACAGGCGTCTTGACCAGGCACTCAACCGTCTTGCTGAAACCGGGCTAAAACTTAACCGAGAGAAATGCGAGTTCCGCAAGGATGAGATTAGCTTCTTGGGCCACATCGTGAGCAAGGATGGGGTCACGCCAGACCCCTCGAAGCTGGACGCTATCCGACAGATGGAAGATCCACGCGACGTACCATAACTACGCCGATGGCTAGGAATAGTCAACTACCGGGGCAGATTCGGCCAGGAATGGTCAACCACCTGGGCAGATTCGGCTAGAAATGGTCAACTACCGGGGCAGATTCGGCCAGGAATGGTCAACTACCTGGGCAGATTCGGCTAGAAATGGTCAACTACCTGGGCAGATTCGGCTAGAAATGGTCAACTACCTGGGTAGATTCGGCTAGGAATGGTCAACTACCTGGGTAGATTCGGCTAGAAATGGTCAACTACCTGGGCAGATTCCTCCCCGGCCTGTCAGCAGTGCTTACACCACTCAATGACCTCCTCCACAAGAACAAACCGTGGGCATGTGACCAGCCGCAAGCAGCAGCGGTGAAGAAAGTGAAGGACTTGCTTTCAGAAGCACTTACTCTGGCATTCTACGACGCCACAAAGCGGACCATTGTCAGTGCGGATGCCAGCTGGGTGGCGTGCTACTTCAAGATCACGATGGACGGCTCAAGCAGGTCGCATACTGCTCACGTACCCTTACTCCGGCAGAAAAGGGGTATGCACAGACAGAAAAGGAGTGTTTGGCCATGGTTTGGGTTTGTGAGAAGTTCGAGCGGTACCAGGTGGGCTCTGGGTCATTCACTGCACTGACTGACCACATACCACTTGTTGCACTCGTCAGCACCAAGGATCTACAGGAGACTGCCCTGAGGTGCCAGCGTCTCTTAATGCGACTGATGCGATACAATGTGACAGCAGCGGAAGCTTGTAAACCCTGTAGCGCTGGGCATGCGCAGTATGGAGAATAAAAATGGATTCCAGCCAACACAACTCCGCGTGGTCTCTTTGTTGCTAAAATGTTGCGCCTGTGGTTGCAGTAATTACGCATGGTAGACTCATAAAGTCGTTGAGTTAACGACACACTACAGATTGTCCCTAACGTGCTCGTTAGCATCTGAGGACATTAAGAAGAAAAGGAACCTGAACTTGGCAGGGTCACATGCACACACGCGCGGGCACCTACACTTACTCACGTCACTGACTACGGTCAGCCTCCCTTGAACATGGGTCAGTCACTCAAACTGGTATGAACAAGTTAAAAAGATAAACAGGCTAGTTTCTTTACAAGACTGGCCTACAAAGATTTATTAATATCTGTATCATCGGCGAACACATAACGAACAAGTAAAAAAACGGCTGCATGTCCGTTCGAATTGCACCGCTTGTATCGTGTTTCGATTGTGTCTGTAGGTCTGACTTTGGTGTATATATTATTATAGGCTTGATTGCCTATGATTGCCTACATACGAGAAAAGTCTCAGAATCATGTGTACTGTAAACGCGTTTGATGGTGCCGAGGCGACCCTGTGCGGTGTGGCAAGGACATTAACATCAGTTACTAACAAACTGTTACTCATTTTAATTTATTCGGGGTTTGGGTGCGAGTCATACGTTAATAAGCCTTATCCCACTGTCACTACCCTTTAGTACTTCCGATAACGAAGCTACGGGGTGTGTGGGTGGGTGGGGTACTTCCCACTGTCACTACCCTTTAGTACTTCCGATAACGAAGTTACGAGGTGTGTCTGTGGGTGGGGTACCATTAGAATTACTGTGTCCGTCGGTCCGGGTTTTGTCCGGGCAGTACTTATTTCTGAATCGAATTCAGAACTATACTTTTAAAGATTAGCCGAGAAAACTCTATTGAGCTCCGAGTTCTGTGGCGATGGAACTTAAGCAGTTACGTCTGAGGTAAACGAACACGTCTAACAACAATAACGATTCAGTTTATTTATACTGCGCCGAATCCATTTTTAATGTGCACGAGGCTCCAAGAGCTGAACCTGTACAGGCGGTCTACATCACTGCGCGCGCGTGCACACACACACACACACACACACATACACATACACACACATGAAGTGTACGCTTCAGACTCGCGTCAGGTGAAAAGGCCTTACAAATACTCTTTAACATGACATTACACACACACACACACACACACACACACACACACACACACACACACACACACACACACACACACACGAAGTGCTGTACGATTCGCACTCGCCCCAGATCAAGCAAGCGCCTTACAACTACTCTTTAACATGACCACACACACACACACACACACACACACACACACACACACACACACACACACACACAGCTTCACAAACTACACGTATACATGTTCAAAAACAATTTATCGTTCGCCTAAACACACACTCACTCGCGCGCGCGCACACACACACACACACACACACACACACACACACATGCACTACTACCCCCCATTCAGGGTCCATCCTCGTTCCCACTCGGGGGCACCACTTCCGTCACGGCCAGCGTCAGCCCTTGTTGGGCGAACATTTGCATAAGGTCGAAGGGCAAAAGGGCGGGGTCAATGGTGATGGACGGCTCGATGCTGGAGGCGCCGGAACTGTTCCGGCTTCGCGAGGACGTGGCGGAGACGAAAGGCAGGAATCCGGGACCGGACAGGAACTCCACGTCGTGGCTCGCAGCGTCGTCCGAGTCAGCCGCGGCAGGGGGGGCCAGCACCGCCGTCGGGGAAGCTGTCTGGAAGCGGTCGTAGGTAGCGGCGGTGGTGTAGAAGGGGGTGGGCTCTCGGGGGTGGGCGTTCAAAAAGACGGTGACGCTGCTGCCCGCCTCGGCGGCGGTGGCTGCTGCAGGTGCCGCTGGAGGCCAGGTCGCCGTCGTCGTAGTCGTCGCTGCCTCCGTCGGGGGCAAGTGGAGCGGGACGCTAGCCAGCGTGTGAAGACTCACCGCGGCGCTTTCTCCGCCGGCCCGCGAGGTGGGGAGGTGGGCCGTTACCGGGTCCGCTCGCTCGCTTTCCGGCTGACCAGGCCCACCCGTCCTTGGGCCCCCGGACAGATGCGGACTGTCCAGCGGTGGTGGTGGTGGTGGTGTTCGGCTTCTCTGACCGGCAGCACAGCCTGGGGCTGACACGATACTGTTGTGCCCCGGAGCTGGCCTCGTGAGACCCCTGGCGGTGGCCTTGCCTGTACCGGCTTTCCGGGGCACGGGCTTCCTGGGTGGGCCCGGCTCTCTCGTCTTGGGCAGCGGCCTGGATTTCACACACCCGGAGCCCCTCTTCTGCTCACCCGTGGCGGACTGGTTAGGGCCACCGCAGACAGCTTGAACTGGTCCGCCGCTGACGGTATGAACTGGACCGCCGCTGGCAGATTGAACTGGTCCGCCGCTGATAGACTGAACCAGACCTCCGCTGACAGTCTGAACAGGACCTCCGCTGACGGTCTGAACTGGACCTCCGCTGACAATCTGAACTGGACCTCCGCTGACAGTCTGAATTGGACCGCCGCTGACAGTCTCAACCAGACCTCCGCTGACAGACCGAACTGGTCCGCCGCTGACAGTCTGAACACGACCGCCGCTGATAGACTGAACTGGTCCGCCGCTGACGGTCTGAACTGGACCGCCGCTGACGGTCTGAACTGGACCACCGCTAGCGGGCGGATTCAGACCAGTGCCGACCACAGACTGCGCGGGATGACTCGCCCGACCACGGTCTGGTCCAAAGCCGAAAGGCTGGCTCGAGACGGTGACCAGGGGCTGACTGGGACTGACCGCACTGCCCTGGCTAGCCTCGGGGGCGCACGACCTAGCAGCTGTCACCGCGGCCGACTGAGCGGTTATCCACGCCGGAGCTGCCGACGCCCTCGGCACCGCCCCAAGCTGACCCCGAGTCGAGGACCGCTTCGAGGACACAGCGGGAGCACAGCTCGAGGGCGTGTCGACGTCGCCCCCGAAGGACACGGTCTTGTTGAGAAGCTGTGTTAGAGCCGAATTCTTCGGCGAAGCTCTCGCCACGGTCCTGCGCGTTTGCACACTGGCACTGGCACTGGCAGGGGGAAGCAAGCTGGTGACCGGCGGGGTCTGGGGGGCGTGCCGAAGCGGAAAGGAACGAACGGGATCTGACGGGTCGACCCGGGCGGGCGACTGGCCTGCACAGGCTGTGGCTTTGACGAACACGGGCGAGGGCTCGGCCGGCGCAGCGCCGGGAAGACCCGACACCGGACCGCCCTCGACCTCACCGAGACCGCCGGACAAGCCGCCGCTTTGCGGGGCAGAGCCGTGGAGACTGCTGGCAAAGCTGGTCACGCTTAATGGCGTTGTGTAGCCTGACGCCCCGCTAGTGCTCCTGCTGTTGCTGCTGTTGATTCGTGAAGAGTCCGCGACAACGCTGTGGAAGTTCCCCGATGGGTTGTCGGGAGGCGCTGCTGACGAGTTCGTGACACTCGCGCCCGCTGCTTCTCTGCCGTTTCTCTCGCTGTTCGCTCGGCTCGTCCTTCTTGGGGCGACATTGCTTATGCTGCTGCTACTGCTGCTTCTGGTCGTGGTTCTCGAAGCGACGTTGCCTTTTCTTCGTGTCTTGCTCACGGCTGAAAGAGCTCCTGGTGGAAGAGGATTGCCTACGGCGTGACCTGGACCTTCAGTCCCCTTCACCGAAGCGCTGTCCACGGCTGAAACGGGCGTTCTCGTCACGGAGACCTCCGCAAGGCCAACGCCAGCCGGAGACGCCCCGTCCTTGACGGGCGATGACGGTAACTGCTTGACGACGGAGCCCACGGGCAGCTGCAGGTGAGACAGCAGCACCTGGAGCTGCTGGAAGTTCATGGGGCTGGTGATGCACATCATCTGCCGCTTCCCATCTCCCACGGGCGTTACGCTCACAGGGAAACCAGTGGGTGTGGCCTGCCTGGGTAGGGGCGTGGTCTGTTGGACGAGAGGAGTGGTCTGTCGGGCGAGAGGCGTGGTCTGTCGGGCGAGAGGCGTGGTCTGTTGGGCGAGAGACGTGGTCTGTTGGGAGAGAGGCGTGGTCTGTTGGGCGAGAGGCGTGGTCTGCTGAGGGAGGGTCTGCAAAGGCGTCACGCTGACGGAGAAACCAGCTGATGTGTTCTGTTGGGGCAGGGGCGTGGTCTGCTTGGTTAGGGGCGTGGTCTGTCGGGGGAGGGGCGTGGTCTGAAGGGGGAGGGTCTGCAAAGGCGCCAAGCGGACCGGAAAACCAGCACGTGCGGTCCGTTCAGGCGAGGCCTTGGTCTGTGCAGCAGCAGCAGCACAGACCCCGACGGCGAGGCCAGAAGAAGTCTGAAGGGAACAGACTGTGGCCTGCAGAGGTTGGGACGCAGTGGCGACAGGTGTCGCGCTGCTTGGCAAGCCCGTCGATGCGGTCAGTGAGAAGAAGGCCGTGGTGGTGGTGGTGGCAGGCACACCTGAGCGACTGGAGCTGGCGGAGGCCAGGGTCGCAGTTCCAGAGACGTGCACGTGCGAAGCTGCGGCCGCTCCTAACCTTCCCTCGTCGGCACGCGCAGCTGAAAGAACGGCTGACCCTGGCAGAAGCGTAGCTGCCGCGCCGGCCAACGAAGCAGACGAGGAGGAGGTGGTGGTGGCTTGTCCAGTCCCCGACGCCGTAGCCCTGTCGTCCCAGGGGCCAGCCAAACTCGCCGCTGTCGACGACAAGGCCGCACCTGGCACCGGACGGGCGGTGAGCTGAGCAGAAGACGCTGAAATGTCCACGAGCCGCAGCGGCAAATCGGTGACCCTAGGCACCGACGGCAGCGCGCCGGTCTGCTGCGCTGTGGGTATGGAGACGTCTATGATCTGCAAAGGGACCGCCCCGGTGCAGTTTGCCGTGAGGGTCCTGTCGACGGCTACGGCCCTTTTGGGCGGAGATCGAGCGTCTCCCGGAGACGCGACCGGAGACCGGGCAAGTGCCTGCAGCAGAGGTGGAGAGTGGCCCAAGGTCTGCGATGGAGACTGGACCACTGCCTGGAGTACAACTGGAGGCTGGGACACTGCCAGGGATGGGACCGGAGACTGGGACACTTGGGACACTGCCTGGAGCAGTACTGGAGACTGGGACACTGCAAGGGATGGAACTCGAGACTGGGACACTGCCAGGGATGGGACAGGAGACTGGGACACTGCCAAGGATGGGACAGGAGACTGGGACATTTGGGACACTGCCTGGAGTAGTATTGGAGACTGGGACACTGCAAGGGATGCTACAGGAGACTGGGACATTGCCAGGGATGGGACTGAAGACTGGGACACTTGGGACACTGCCTGGAGTAGTACTGGAGACTGGGACACCGCCAGGGATGGGACTGGAGACTGGGACACTTGGGACACTGCCTGGAGCAGTACAGGAGACTGGGACACGGCAAGGGAGGAGACTGGAGGCTGGGACACCGCCAATGAAGACAGGGAGGACTGGTCCAGCGCCAGAGAAATTACCGAAGGCCGTCCCACTGCCACGGATGGAACCGGTGACCCTGACACTGTCGGAAGTGAAAAACGCACTGCGGACGTCTTGCCTAAGTCTGCTGCAGACAGCTCCGTGGCAGAGGTTACGAGCAAGGTGGATCTGCTCTCCAGGGCCGCCCCAACCGTCACCGGTTTCTTTGCACCCGGCCCAGCCCTGGTTCTGGCGCGTTTCGGGGGCTTCACCGCACCAGGGTCCGCGGGAAACTGTGTTCGAAGAGCCGAAGAAGCCGCAAAGGCCTCAGCGGCTGAAATTGGGGCCCCCTTGTCTGTGCTAGGAGTTGGCGCGGCTCCACAGGACACAAAGCTGCTAAATATGGGAAGATCTCTGCCGTCCAGCGGAACCTCTGTTTGTGGTGGTGGTGGTGGTGGAGCACCTCCGCTAGACAAGTGAAAATCGCTGCCACCAGTGGATGCGCAAGCACCTCCCTCACGTACCTGAGAACATCCGTCCGGAAAGCTGCTGACCTTGACTTTCTCATTTCCTGCGAATTCCTTCTCAGTCCTCTGACCCTTCTGACCCGTTCCTTGCCCGCTGGTTCCAGCGGTCTTCCTCTTTGCCTTCCCTTTGGGAGGGACGCGCTGGCCAGCGTCCGAACCAAAGGCGGTGACGTGGGCGGGCCCCTCGCCAGCAGCAGGAGCCGACGACGCCGGCCGCTCCTCGGCCCGCTGAACCTCGTCCGCTGCTGCAGCGGGTTCGCCGGTCGCCTTCGTGACCTGCCTGCCGCCGGTTCGTGCGCTGCCTTCCTCCGACCTGGCCGAGGCCAACACCAGCGTGGGAGCGCGCCTCATCAGCGATTGAACCAGCCCTGCTGCAGCCACGGGCGTGACGCTGGCGCTCGTCGTGTAGTCGGAGGAGGAGGAGGAGGAGGAAGAAGCGGACGGCACGAGCAGAACAGGCACAGTGGAAGCGAGAGTCGCCGTGCACAAACCCGCGGCCAGGGAGTCGCCCACGGAGGCGCCGGCATTGGATGAGGTATCCAAAAACCCGCCGGCACCGTCCCGGCGGCCCTGGGCGACTGTGCCGGAGGTCAGCAGCAGCGTCGGCCCGCCTCGGAGAAGCAGCGCGCTGGGCGTGGCCCGCGGGTTTGCGAGAGGCGGGGCCTCGGTGGCTGCTGCGACCACTCTCGGCGTGCACGAGTCTGGCGCCGCGGAGGGCGGGCCGCTCCCTGCTCCTCCTCCTGTTGCCGCTGACAGCGTGACGGATCCGACAGCTGACGTGGCGTGCGTGCCCGGGAGGGGTGCGTCGTCAGGCGCCGGCTCTCTGGTGCCCGGTGCCCGAGCGCCAGGTGCTGCTGCAGCGTGCCCAGCATCCGTCAGCGCAGCGCCGCTGCTGCCCTCTCTGTCACCGCTCTTGGCCCGCTTCCCTTGCTTGGCTCGGCCCTGCGCCGGCTTCACTCTCTTCCCGGAACCTGCCGAAGATGAGCCTGCCGAAGATGAGCCTGCCGAAGATGAGCCTGCCGAAGATAAGCCCGCCTGGGGGGCAACAGCCAATGAAACAGTCTGGGGCGCATAGGCTGAGGAAGCCGTCTGGGTTACCACGGAGGACGGAACCGTCCGGGGCGTGCTGGATACGACTGTCCGGGGCAGGGTAAACACTGGGGTCATCTGCGGCGCCACGGCCGATAAAACTGGCCGGTGTGGCGTTGAGGACGAACCTGCCTGGTTCATCGCAACAGCTGATGAAGCTTTCGGAGGCACAATCGCTGGCGAACCTGTCTGGGTCAGACCAGCGGATGGAACTGTCTGAAGCACGCCGGATACATCTGTCTGGGACAAAACCGTTGATGGAACTGTCTGAAGCACGCCGGATACATCTGTCTGGGTCAAAACCGTTGATGCAGCTGACGGAACTGTCTGAAGCACGCCAGATACGCCCGTCTGGAGCCGGGTGGAAGCCAGTCCAGCCGACGACAGCGACTGGGATACGACGCACAGAGGCACGGCCTTGGACACCGCCGCCAGGTTCGGAGTCTTCGCCTTCCCGGGCTTGGCCGAGCTTTGCGCGGCGGCTGTCGGCCGCGGACCTCCGCAAGGAGCCCCACCTGCCGCAGATTCCGCCTGAATCTGGCCGAGGCCGATGCCAGCAGAACCGCCTCCCTGAAGCACCAGCCCTCCGCCTGGGATCAGCTGCTGGCACAGCAGCAGGCGGGAGAGATCCAGAGGCTGCTGAAGGAGCAGAGCGGTGGGGCCGCTGGGGCCTGCGGCTGTCAGAACCAGCTGCTGCTGCTGCTGCTGCGGCGGCGGCGGGGGTAGGGTCTGCTGTGACAGCAAGGCACCGGCCGCCAGGGGCTGAGGGAGGGTGATGAGCAGGGGCTGCCTCGGGGCCCAGCTGTCGACCGACGCCGCGGACGCCTGGGTGAGCGGACTCTGATGATGATGATGATGATGATGATGATGAGGGCGGCTGCCCGCCGAGGCTGTGAGCGGGTTGGTGGTGGCTGTCACGGTGACGGTCGCGGGCTGCGGCGCGGGGCGAACGCAGACGCTGGCCGAGGACGCGCTGGGCGTTGAAGGACGCTGCCGTGAAGCTGTGTCGCTGCTCGGAGGCTGCCCGGCGGCGCTGCGCTGCGGTCCTGCCGGATGGGGACTGCGGGCTGCTGCTGACGGCAGGACGCACGGCGCTGCAGGCCCTGCCGCAGGCGGTCCGCCGGATACCGGCAAAGCCTGACCCCCCCTCCTCCTCCTCTTCCCCTCTCCTTCCGCATGACCTTGACCTTGACCCTCCTCCGCTGGTCTTTCCCGCTCCGAGCGCGCAACGGTCGGCGGCCGGGCCGCTGTAGAGCCGTTTCCTCTCGTCCCAGACGGTGGCACTGCGTTGCGACCCTGAGATCCCACCGCGGGGGCTAACTGCGGGCTCCCACGCTCATCAGAGACCCTCAGCGCCGAAGACCCGAACTGCTGCGACGGCGCTTCCGGCGACCCCCTGACTCCCTGGCCTGCGCCTGCTGCACCTGCTGCGGCGCTGGCTGCGGACGACTTCGCTGTGGCCTGCGAGTCCTGAGCCCTGGTCGCGTCGTCCTCGTCCACACTCTCAGGGCGTGGGCACCCGGCCTCTGGTTGCCTAGCAACCACCGACGGTTCCGCCACGCTCTGGGCCAAAGCCCGCCAACGCTGATGGCCTGGCGGTGATGCGAACGGGCGTGGGAGGGCCTGGGACACTTCTGCCGAGACAGGAAGGATCTGAGGTACTTCGGCGGTGGAGGGAAGGGTCTGGGACAGCTCCACCGAGGATGCGAAAGCCTGGGACACCTGCACAGATATCGGGAAAATCTGGGACGCTTCTGCAGACGATGGAAAAGTCTGGGACGCTTCTGCAGACGATGGAAAAGTCTGGGACGCTTCTGCAGAGGATGGAAAAGTCTGGGACACCTCAGCAGAGGATGGAAAAGTCTGGGACGCTTCTGCAGAGGATGAAAAAGCCTGGGACACCTCGGCTGAGAGGGACACCTCTGAAGACGACGGAAAAGTCTGGGATACCTCTCCTGAGGACTGAAAAGTCTGCGACACCCCTGCAGCGAATGGAATCGTCTGGGACGCCCCTGCTGAGAGAGACAGCTCTATGCCTGATTGGCTCTCCCGGGTTGTGTCCATTAAGTAAGGGGGTGGTCTGAACAGCTGCTGGTGGCCGTCGCTTTGCTGGTTCCTGGGCTGTTCCTGCTGCTGCTGCTGCTGGTGCTGCAGGGACGCGGGAACCGCCTGGGCTGCGGAGCATTGCTGCAGAGTCTGAAGCAGGTGGTGCTGGTGATGCTGAGGAGGCTGCTGCAGACCTGGCTGGACGAGAGTCACCATGATGGGCTGAGAAGTCTGCTGAGAAGTCTGCTGAGGAGGCTGCATACATTGCTGCGCGGGTTGTCCAGCCCCCATAGTCTGCTGCTGCTGAGGCCACTGCTGCATGGTGGCACTCTGAGGCTGGACAGCATTCTGCTGCAGGCTGCTGCTTTGATGCAGCTGCAGCACTGAGGTGTGCTGTGCGGCGCTAGACTGAAACAGCTGGGTAGCAAAGTAAGACGGCGGTTGCGATGTCCCCTCTGTCGACACCTGCTGAAGCAGGTGAGACCGCTGTTGCTGCTGCTGCTGCTGCTGCTGATGCTGCTGTGTGCCTAACCGTTGCCCGAAATCGCAGCTGCCCGTCAGAAAGGTGGCCCGTTGCTGATGTGTAAACGTCGACACACCCGGCGGTGACTGCTCAAAGTTCTGCTGCTGTGGTGTCAGGCCCAGTGGACCGGAACCTACACCTTGCTGCTGCTGTGGTGTCAGACCCAGTGGACCGGAACCTACACCTTGCTGCTGCTGTGGTGTCAGACCCAGTGGACCGGAACCCACACCCTGCTGCTGCTGTGGTGTCAGACCCAGTGGACCGGAACCCACACCCTGCTGCTGCTGTGGTGTCAGGCCCAGTGGACCGGAACCCACACCCTGCTGCTGCTGTGGTGTCAGGCCCAGTGGACCGGAACCCACACCCTGCTGCTGCTGCTGTGGTGTCAGGCCCAGTGGACCGGAACCTACACCTTGCTGCTGCTGTGGTGTCAGACCCAGTGGACCGGAACCCACACCTTGCTGCTGCTGGCAGTTCATCACCCAGCTGGCTGGCTGCGGGCCGCTGAGCGTCACCAGGTGCTGGTGGGGGCCGTTCACGGGAGCCGGCAGCTTGCAGCTGGCCACCTGCTCAGAGTTCGGGGCAAAAGACACTTCAGCACCTGCAGAAACTTGGAGCTGTTGCTGCTGAGCGGCAATGACGCCTGCATGTTGCTGCTGAACTCCAACGGCCGCGTGTTGCTGCTGAACCCCAACGACCGCTGCATGTTGCTGCTGAACTCCAACGGCCGCGTGTTGCTGCTGAACCCCAACGACCGCTGCATGTTGCTGCTGAACTCCAACGGCCGCGTGTTGCTGCTGAACCCCAACGACCGCTGCATGTTGCTGCTGAACTCCAACGGCCGCGTGCTGCTGAACCCCAACGACAGCGGCATGCTGCTGCTGAACCCCAACGACCGCTGCATGCTGCTGAATTCCAACGGCCACTGCATGTTGCTGCTGAACTCCAACGGCCGCGTGCTGCTGAACTCCAACGACCGCGTGCTGCTGAAGCCCGACGGGTGACAGGTGCTGCTGACCGCCGAAGGAGGGCTGGGAGGCCATGAGGGAGGATGTCAATGTCTGCTGGGCGCCCAGAGGCCCGGGCACCTGCTGGACCAGGAGGGAGGCGGGGTTTGGCTGCTGACCAGCGAGGGAGGGCTGCTGCGTCGGCTGCAGGGCCGCCAGCTGCTGCTGCAGCGTGTGGATGGTGGAGGCCAGGTTCTGCTGCGCCGCCTGCAGCTGCGTCATCTGCTGCAGCACCTGCTGCTGGATGCTGGCCAGGTTCTGTCAGACACAACGCAACACACGTCTTGGCACCGGTTTTTTGCTCGCGTCTTTAGGCTGTCATTCAACACAACACAACACAACACAACACATCACACACGTACTGTTACTGCGTTTGTTGGCTCGCACCTTGCGGCTTCGTCACACAACATATAACACACGTATTGTTACTGCAGTCGCTGTTCATCTCTTAAGGCGGTGTCACAAAACACAACACAATGCAACACGTCGTGTTACTGCGGTCGCAGTTCATGTCTTAAGGCTGTGTCACACAACTCAATACAACACAACATACACTAACACACACACACACTAACACACACACACTGCAGCAAGAAGACTAGCGCACACTGACCGAAGCGCTGTGCGACCAGCTAAGCTGCTGCATGTTGCTGTGGGCTGTAATCTGCTGCTGCACTTGCTGCTGCTGCTGACTGATGGACGCCTGCTGCTGCAGTAGCTGATCCTGCAACTGCAGTAACTGCTGTCGCTGGCACTCCATCTGCAAGCAATTATAATTACAATAATAAATGGTTTTTGGCGCCCCATCTTGTAAGACTAAGTTCCCGCGGTGCTTAGAAAGACAGAAGGATACACTCATTTCTTCACACACACACACACGCACGCGCGCGCACACACACACACACATACACGCGCGCGCGCACACACACACACAAGCATACACACACACACACATATATATACACACACTACAAATGCATGCATTACTGGTGATGGGTTGGTAGAATGAGAAGAAAATGACAGATCAATATCCACTTTTAGCCCGTCGGTTCCTGTCCTCAAATGGTTTGAGGATGCGTGCGTGCGTGTATAGCACTGGCATTGTACAGAATGAACTGATATGTGAATATGCCAACGTACTGCATACTTAAAGTTCATTCCGTCCACACACACACACACACACACACACACACACACACACACACACACACACAAAAACACAGTACATGCTCACACGCATTGTACTGTACTGTATCACACTCTTCTACAGAAACACACCAGAAAAAGACGCCAGCTCTAACATACCTACTTTTTACATTCACTTCAATATGGACGCAGAGAGTAACGCCACTAGTTTCTACCCACCATGCGTAGCGGTGGCGGAGGGGCGTGTTCTGTGTTTCCTGGTGCGTGCCTTGCGCTCCCAGTATGTGTACAGTCCGTGCTGCGGGGGCTCCCGGTCGCCCTTGGTGCGCCGCATCTGGTCGCGCACTTTGCTGATGGTGCTGTTGCTGCAGCCCGTCACCCAGCTGATGAACTTGTAGCAGTTACATCGTACACCTCCTGCCCAACGCAACACATGCGCTTTAACCAGGCGCTGAAAACGCCCCATGCACTTAACACTTCAAGAGGCACTCAAATGCGACTTGTTTAACACTTAACAAGGCGCTGAACATGCCACATGCGCTTAACACTTAACAAGGCGCTGAACTTAACAAGGCGCTGAACATGCCACATGCGCTTAACACTTAACAAGGCGCTGAACATGGCACATGTGCTTAACACTTAATACAGCGCTCAAAATGCCACCTGCCACTTAAAATGCCACAAGCACTTAACACTTAACAAGGCACTGAACATCGCACATGCACTTAACACTTAACAAGGCGCTCAAAACGCCACATGCTCAACACTTAACAAGGCACTCAAAACGCCACATGCTCAACACTTAACAAGGCGCTCAAAACGCCACATGCTCAACACTTAACAAAGCGCTCAAAACACCACACGTGTTTAACACTTAACATGCTGCTGAAAACGTAACATGTGCTGAACACTTAAGGCACTGAAAATGCCACAAGCACTTAACGCTTAACAAGGCGCTGAAAATGTCATGTGCGCTTAACACCTAAGCAGGTGCTAAACACTGATGCGTGTCTTAACCACGTTTTCCTTATCCCCCCCCCCCCCCCCCCCCCGCCCAGTCATCTCCGTTTTGTTGATGTTGTCCTTGTTCCTCTTCACCTTTATGCAATGGCCTGGTATTTTA
>OY757551.1:4423548-4438548 GCA_963584105.1 Alviniconcha strummeri
GAGTAGGCTGCAGATTTAAAGCCCTCATTTCAGACAGCTCCCCCCCCCCCCCCCACCCCCCACCCATCACTACCACCTCCCTCTCTGGCTTGGAGTAGAAAGTGTCAGCACGTAGACTGGCCAATGACAAACCTTCAGCATCCTGGAGTTGAGTGGCTAGACGGCTGGCAAATGCCTTGGCCTCTGCCGTATAGGCATCTTTCACCTCCTGAGACACCGGCACCACTGGTTTAGCTGGACGGGGTCCATCCAATGACTGACCTGTCAACAATGCCTAAAATGTTGGGCTTTTTGGTGTGTGTTTTTGGTTGTTGTTGTTTTTAATGCTAGGAAGATGACTGACAACAGCTGAGACCTCCACAAGAAAAGAAAGAAGAAGAAACGACAAACAAAAAAGAAATAACAGAGATCAGGAGCTGTGTGAGAGTCATTGGGGCAATCCTGGGCTCCCCGTCCCTAACAGTCCTTCTGGTATTTGTGGACATAAAGCAACACTGAACTTAAACAACAACAAAAACAACAACAATACATATGTACTCATAAAAAATATTTAAAAAGATCATAAAAAAAAAATCTGAGATACAGAGATGGCTAGCAATGGCTGAGGCATTCGCTGGTAGATGATATGATGATGATGATGATGATGAAGCAAACACAGCAGCAGCAACAGCCACTGCCAACAACAAACCATTTATAAACACAATGACAACAACAACAATTAGAGGAGCTCTGACAGACTACCACATCCCAGTTCAACCGACCTCCACACGCACGAGCAGCTTATATTAAGTGATCCCAGCACTAACTCTGAACCTGGCTTTCCAACCCGCAACACAAACGTTTCAACCTACCACACGCATTGCACAGCGTGAGCAGTTTTCCGGTGGCAGGGTTGAGCTTCTGCCTGGGGCTGGGCATGTGCCGACTGCGCTTGCTCCTCGATCCGCCTTTGGACAGGAGAGGGTTGCACACGTAGGGCGACTGGCACAGGTCACAGCTAAAAGGCTGGCCTGCAGACGGCACAAAAACACTGGCCTTCAAACTAGCTTAAAGTCAAGTCAAAATACTTTAATCACTCTCACAGGGCAACTCAACTTAACTAATATAAAGCTCATTAATTTAAGAACATGTAAAGGGAGGTCCACACACGTAAGCTGCTCAAAATTCCAAAGTGAAAACTCAAATCATTTGGACAACGTTCTTTCAGTTTCATGGCACCATCTCCCTGGAACTCACTGCCAGCCACTCCAGGAAACGTACCAACATTATCCCTGTTAAAATCTCACCTAAAAACCTTCTTGTTTACCCAGACTTTCCAGTATAATCTAGTACTTTGTCTGAAAAAAGGTATGTCTGTGTGTGACTGTTGAATGTAGATGCGCATGAATGGGGGCGCAGGAGGGAGAGATAGGGAGTGGGGGCAGGGCGAGGAAAAGAGCATGAGAGATCTAGGAAAGAATACTGATTATTAATTTTTGTATCTGAGTGGACAAGCGGAAATCAGTGTGCGCATCTGTCTGTGTGTGTGTGTGTGTGTGTGTGTTTGTTTGTAACATGGTTATTGTTTGATAGGCGATAATGGTAGACTACAACATTTGAGATTCTGTTTGTTTGAGATGTCTGTTAGTGTGGTTTTTGTCATAAGACGTTTGGATTAGTGTGGTTTCTGTCATCAGACATTTGGACAGCGCAGTGAGTTTAACTCTGGTTAGAGAACAGCGCTTTATAAGAATTATTTATTATTATTTTAAAAGAACCCTATTTATTTGGAAAAAACACAACATGTGAATTTTGGGGTAATCCCCTTTAACAAGCTACAAAATGATGCTTAAACAACAGTTAAACGGTGAAAGGTGAGATGTAGAACGGACACTTATCTGCATTTGGGTGAGATATGTTGCTTTCGTGTCATGCACTTTTGTCCTAATGAATACCATTCTTTTAATCTTTAATGTGTTTGGATCTCGTTTTAGAACACTAGCAGTCATTCATGTTTTAGATTTTTTTATTTTTTTTAGCTTAAACAAAGTTAAAGGGGACCTCAAGCAAAGATGCAAGATGGCCTGAAAACAAAGAATCTTGTAAAGTTGTATTGTTGTAAACTACTGAATATTTCTACTTATTTACTAGATTTCATATTCTGTGTTTTCAGGCCACCTTGTATCTTATTGTACTTGTAGATATTAAAATAAAGACATTATTACCAAAGATGTACTTTTTTGTCACAAAGCTGAGCTCATTGGTGCACAGCCACGCTGGTTTGCTCCTTTATATCATACCATTACCAATGCTGAGCAGAATTAAAGGCTGGCTCGTGACATAATATTTCTGCCACACCACACATGCTGACCTTGCTGGTGTCTTATCACTATCAGATACAGACATTTAACAGCAGCGATCACGGCCATATTTTTGCAACGTTTGACTTGAAGGTATCATGTGACTGTTTCTCAGCCAATGACTGAACACATACCATTGGGCAGAACATCATATGGCCGATCAGCAGCTGATGCAGCAGGGAAACGGTGCCGGACAATACGACGCTTCTTTGCTACGGATGACGCTGAAGAGGGTGTCGATGTTGCTGATGACGGCACCCTTTTTCCTGATGTGAAGTCATCAGGGCTGAACACAGGTTGCCTGTCCTTACGTTTCCTCTCACTGCGTCTGTGTTCTGAAAGCTTTGAGTCTGCACTGTCTGCTGTTCCCTGTAACTGCAGCAAACAGTAATAAAAAATATGTTTAACTTACAGACACTACACAGCAAATTTTAAGTGCATTACACAAAATAATGCTGTTAGCAGTGTCTCAAATACTTAAAGCTGAAACTACAGGCAACTGATACATTTACACTAAGTTACAGCAAATGTCAATGTATTATTGCACATGATGTATGCTGTGACAAAAGCAATGCACAAGTTTACACAAAATGTTCAGTGAATTACACAAATGCTGCTACAGAACTTGCACAAATGCTTACAAGCAATGCACTTAAAGAACATTTTCAGGTTAAATTAGTTGATTACACACTACAGTTTTTACCCAAATGCTGAGGACTACAATTTACAAACACTCAACAGCCACTTAATTATTAATACATGACACACAGCACATTTTCACCAATTTCAATGTTTTACAATCAACACAAATGCCGCCAACAGTGCCATAAATACTTGATATATACTGATAAAAGCAATGCAAATTTTCTGTGTACTGCTAATACTACTACTAATAAGGAGTATTTCTAGCGTGCCCATCTACTGCACAAGGTGGGAGTACAGGGCACTTTACAATAATTAACAACACACACACACACACACACACACACACACACACACACACACACACACACACGCACAATGTTGTAGCATTGTACTTACATTTTAAGTTACAGGAAAATTTTAAGGGGACCAAAAGCAAAGAACTGTGGCCACTAATGGCACTATCAACAAGAAAGGAATAATAATCCAAAAAAAGATAAGAATGGAAAGGGTGAGAGGTTAAATTTCAAGCCCCAGTACTGCAGTAGGCAGTACATAGTCGTGTGTTTGCTTACCTTGCACTTTTCTGTGAGAGCATCTTCCTTGAGAGATTCCATTGATCATTTGAGTAATGCAGCTTACTGGTCTACATCTTGTGGATTGCCCAGCAATATCTGGCATCTGTAGTCAAAGACATGGTGCCGGTGGTTATATCATATGATCTTTTAAGTTCTAAGAGTAAGAGTACTAAGACTCCTCTTTTTGTAGTTGTTCATAGTTTTCAATGTCTGTCAGTATTACTCATTACTGTTGTACAGCTGTATTTGTAGCAGTTTGTTTTATAATTACATAATTATTATACTGTTAAAACTGTATCATTGCAGCTGCCACTGGTGCATTGCGGCATACAAGATCTAGTTATGGTTGGTAATTGTGAGACATAAATTATCCGCGTGCTCATCGCACTGATTTTACGTGGTAACAAAGATTTCTGATCGTAATTATCCTTGATATACATATAGTCAGTACACTATATCAGTATCACTATCAGTCACAAACTAAAGTCACTGCCATTCCCATTTTGTTGCGTACTTTACAATAACAGATCTCATAATCTAAATCATATCCACCTTACTGGCACAGCAAGCCTAAAGGCAAGTGGTCTGCAAACCCATAAACACCGCATAAAAACAGCTGTTACTAACAACAGTATATATATCCGATGTCGAAACCGTCAACGGAACGTCAGACTCAAATAAAATCAAAGAAACAGGCACTTGAAAGAAGAAAGCGGAAGTGCGTGAAGAGGTTCACGATAGTGGAATGGATAAAGACTTGCGGTAAAAAGACTCATCTGTAAACATGAAACGCAGACCGATAGACGTTTGCATCTCTCTCTCTCTCTCTCTCTCTCTCTCTCTCTCTCTCTCTCTCTCTCTCTCTCTCTCTCTCTCTCTCTCTCTCTCTCTCTCTCTCTTCACTGGTCGAATCAATCACATTTTTGGTACTTCTTTTCGAGTCAGTGTGATCTGCAGCCCGGGTACCGGGCAAGGGGCCACCGCAACTAAAACGGCCACCGCAACTAAAACTAAAATGATTAAATCGTACCCTAACCCTAAACGGTGACAGGCTTTCGCAATGACTGACTGACTTGGAAAATATTGATTTTATATTCGGTTAAGGCCGTGACTGAGATCCGAGGCGGCCGGTTCAAGTTAACCACTTCAGTCACTTGTCACATAGTTTTTTAGTCCGGGCCGCTGAATGACCGGCCGGCTACGCCGGTGCCGGGAGCACACATACACTCAGTGAACAGTCAGTTCACGGCCGCAGTGATGGTCCTAAACAGTGAAGCTACTTTTCGAATAACTGCACATTTTTGATAGAAATCTTTTCACTGCATGTGCTCATCCCGCAACGGCGGGGAGTGAGGGCGCCAGTGGGCTCACTAATGATGAATTTGGCACTGGCGTGAGTTTTCACTATACTGATTGGTCGTTTTCAAAACGGCTGATGAGCCGGCGCGGCAGCAAGCGGGGCATAGAAGTGAAAGGGTTCAAATCAGAGTCGCGATCTTCATGTAAAACCAGACCCGCTGTTTACTCCCTAAATGCACAAGTGTAGTTTGGGTAGTCTAAATGTGTACAGTAGTCACTAGGAGGTACTGGCAATGTGTAGTCAACAGGTACAACAGACTGTTGTGAGTCTTTTTTCTTGTCACGTGACTATGCTGAGTGTTGCTTTACGTCCACACCGAGAAACCCATATATATATACGGCTTAGTTAGGCCGGGACGGGATCGGGTACTTTTCAGTGAATAGCTCGTCCCTACGTTCTGACCCGACTGAAGAGGCCGGCGTCAGCAACGGCAGGACAACAATGTCAGTTCCGGCAGAGGCGTACCATGCTCCGCAACTTACTCTTTCAACAGTTCAAGATGGTATCTATGCGCTCGGAAAGCGGCATATGCGCTCCACCCCGTCTCTCAGAAGTTCCCCCAACTTAACGTTGCCCTTGAAACGGTTCTAATGTTCGTCTGACTGGCGATGGTCCTCTCAAGAAAGATCGTCTAGCGCTTCCTCTTTCACAACGCCTCTCTCCTCCAGGCGAACAGTCAGTGGCGTGATGTCCTTGGCTTTGTGCCCCGCAGGTAGTTTCAAGCATTTTAACGCTTCAGATCTTCCGCCGAGAAGCAAGCCACTTGTTAGGGTTGTATTCCCGCCAGTCTGTCTGCTCTGTCGTTTCCCTTCACTCCGGCGGCATGTCCAGGGAAGCCGTACACCGGCCAAGTTTTCGAAGGTGGATGTCAACCATCGACACATTCCAATGTGGGGTTTCATTTCACTTTTCGTAGCAATCTCGTTGAATCTGTGAGGATGATGGTATGTGTGGTTTGTCACCTATTGTGACTTCTTCCACCTCCCTTGTCAAGCTGGAGGTTGAGACCGTATAGGCTGCACTGTCTTCATGGATGGTATATGCTTGACAGTGAAGCCCCACCCTGACTGGTCTTTGGTGACTGAGCCATCAGTGTACACTATGAGGTCTTGCGGCACGGTTTTCGTGAATGAAAAACTTGATCTGTTTTGCCTGCTGGCCATTCTCGAAAGTGCTTTCCCAAGTTTTCTGGCAGGAGTGTCTCGTAGAGACGCCGAAACTTCGGTTTTGGGTACCTTTCCCACTCCTTGGTTTGCTTCAGCTCTGTCAGCTGGCATACTTGCAGTATTGAGTCCTCTGCTTGACCCATTCAAGACTTACCCCTTTCAACAGCTGTGCGGAACAGTCATAATTAAAGACTGTCCAAAAAAGCAACTGTTGAGGCCGAGCAACAAGACAATCCCGGCAATCCCACCTCCCTCCATTTGATATCTCCTGGTTGTTATGATGCAGAACTGGCGGTTTAAATAGCTTGCTAAGAAGAATCTGAAAAAGCATCTTGGAGGACCCGTCACACGTCAAATTCTTAACTACCGGGAACCAGACTGATGGAGGGGGAATAAAACACCAACGTTTACAGTTTTTGTCAGTCATTGAAACTACAGTCAAGGCTCAGGTCTTCGTTCAGTCACGTTGCCGCCGTCGTTGGTGTAAAATCTGTTTACATAATTATGTCAGGGTGCGCGTGCCCGCGGAATGTGAATGTATGTGCCTGCATCTGTCGGTGTGTGGCACGGTGTGCACTGGCAGCAACGGTTTGCTCACACTTCGAGCATCGCTTTCCGGCACCTTCCTCCATACTCTGTCAGATTTGGTTACGCCACTGAAGGGGCACTCTGTCTTGAAGGAAGGATGTCGTAAACCAGTACTTGGAGTTTGCGGTTTGCTATGACAATGACTGTCGGGGTAGCTTGTAACCAGTGTGGCACGTGACCCTTAAATATTACGTAATGCACATGCTACCTAGTTTTGTGAAAGGGCTCCCATGCAGACGCTGTACCGTGGAATGCTCACCACTGTCGCCTACGGTAACTGTGACACCAGTGAACAGAAGGTACATGAAATAACCAGCGGTACCTCAGTTACCGTAGGCAACTCGGGTCTTCATTTTTGTGTGACGTTTCAGCTTCGAGCGCTAATTAACTCCCTTGTTTGTTGATTCGGCACAGGTGCTCTGGGCCTCGTTCCGTTTCAGTCTCAGAGGATTTAGCAAGCCAATTCCCATCCTGCGCCCTGCTGCCGAGCGGACAACAGGTAGTTCTTCCCCGAGCACCCTAAATCTAGAACCTGCCAGAAGACGGGCCTCATCTATTTTACGTTCGAGCCTTTTTGCCCGTTATGTAGAAATTTTGGTGTACATTAACATGTACGTGTTTTAGTGCCGTTACTGCCTTGGTTTATAAACCAGTAGCAAAAAATAAGTGCATGTAGATTAGTATGAACTGTGTTCTTGCATAGCTTGTAAGGCTGCCCTCTGGTTCAGGTAGATTCATTCAGCTTAACCAGGAGCGGACAGTTTCAGCACCACAAAATCCTATTTTTTTGAAAGTTCCAACCCTTGAATACTTCCAGTCCCACTTATCCATGTGCCTTCATGCCCCAGTGTCCACCCATCCCTTTCTATGCTCCCTCTTGCACACTCCATACTTTGTGTAAAACTAAATATCAGCATGATGCTGATTGCTCAACAACAGCACCAATTATTTTGCTAAATTCGGTTTTCCCAGCTGCAGAGGGACTGTTCACTTTTCTTTTCTTTTCACCACAAGGGACAGACTTTTTGATGCCAGTTCCTAGATGAAGAAACTGAACACGCAAGTTTCAGGCAAATGCCGACAGGTAACACTAGGCACCTTAGAGGGTGGTACTGACATTGATGATGAATAAAATACAGGCCCATTTGGTGAAATGGACCCCCATAAAAATGGAATACTGTTGTTCCCTTGTTACAAGCTGAATGATGTCCCAATGTTTCAAGTCTTTCACAGGGAAGTTTTCTAGTTCTTCATTGAAATCTGGACCAGCAGCACTGTCAGGGGCAACTTCATAAAGAGCGTATTTGTAAAAGATGTCCATTTTTTCCCAACCAAAAGCAATTTGAGAGCATCTTTTTTCCGCTTGGCAAATGTACAGAGCAGGCAATGTACTTGAAGCTGCAAGGTTGATGAGATAGGCAATCTATTTCCCAGTGTACATGGCAGATGGGAACACACAACAGGCTAACAAATCTGCCTGGCAACTAAGGTCAGTGTTTTCCATCCTAAACAGACGGCGATTCGTTTGTGTGTGTGCTTTTCTCCTTCCAACTACAACTTTAAGGGAACTTGAATCTAATAACAGACATGTGCACACACATAATCACCAAGTATGCCAGAACACCAGGAATACATGGACGTGGCAGTTTTATCAAAAGCTGCCAACTTTATTGACTGCGAGTAGATTCAAAACAAATCGTCCATGACACTACTCGTCCTCTTCTTCCAGTTTCTTCATGTAGGCAGCCTTCCTCTGCTGGACCCGAGCCATTCTCTGGGCCTTGGACAGCTTGACACGGTTCCACCTGCACACACAACGCAAAGTCACCATTTGTGTTAAAACAAAGAAGCATGAAATTTTAGTCACCCTCTGTGAGAAAAATCAGCTCCCCTGTTGCATTCCTATGCCAAGCTACAGCAGGCAAAGGAGGACTGTCACATCACTCCGGACTCTGAGAACAGGCAACGTATTAAGCTTAAGAGCACGCAATGCATTACATTTACTTGCCATGACATGGGAGCACCTATTCATTTTGCCAAAGCAGCTTGCAAAATATCCCTCCATGACACAGGCTGAAAGATAACCATGACCGCAGGCCAATGTCCATCACATACTTGACTTTCACTACCTCAGGATACAGTTCTTGGCTTTTCACAGATCTATACCTTGTCTATCCCCCCTGTTTTTTGTTGTTGTTGTTTTTGTGGCTGTTTGTCTTTTTCACCCAGAGGGCTTGTAAGGTCACAGAACAGTTGAGGCAGAACTTAACCAGATGATCACCATACTGAGGCAATTGCTTCACTGGTGTTCAAATAGATTTACTGCCATTTTTTTCATTTATCAATCTATTCACCAATTATGAAAGCCCTCACTGATGTATGGAGTCCAAAAATCTTCTAGGTTCGTTAATAATGGGATTTCAACATCCTGTCAGCAGTGTAGTTTCACCTCGGGATGTAATCTAGGTAGTCCTAATAACTCACATGGACAAGGAGCATTTAACACAGCTCTTCTCAGGATGTAACCTAGGTAGTCCTAATAACTCACATGAACAAGGAGCATTTAACACAGCTCTTCTATTATGATCTAAACCAGTCTACCACTGAAACACTGACCCCAATGGACAAACTGCTTCTTTAAATTCTATCACTTCTCAATGAAAACATAGCAGACAAACCAACCTCTTCTTCTCCACCGTTTTCTCTGGCTTCGGCTTGGCCTCCGGATCTTCACGGATGGCAGCGTGGGCCTTCTTGTACATAGCCTCCAACTAGAACAGCCAATGAAAGTTGTTAGTATGCAACTCACCCCTACTCCAAAAATGTTTCACATTCTCAAGGATGCTAGTGGTAAAGGGTCCCCAAACCTGAAACCCATTCTTAGGCCAGAGCTAAACCTGAAAGTTATAAAGTGCCACAAAAAATCTAAACCTAAACCTGAAAACTATTAACAATCACAACTGTTCTAAAAGAATCTAATGTGCAGAGCTGTGTAGGAACACAACTTTACACTGGCATCGAAACTGGTTACGGCAAAAACCTCTCAAAGCAGTGGGGTGCGGGGGCATGCCCAACTGGATTCTTTTCCCTACATTAAAATTAAAAAAGTATATCTTGCTGGTATTTCAAACACAGTACTCAAACCTTTTTACATCATTATGTTTTAAAACAAATGTCTTATGCATTTATGTCTCTGCACATAACATCCATGCACAATTATGTACATGATAATACCAATGCACATAATATTCATGCAAACATCTGTAAATTTTTTAAGTCAGTTTTGACTACCCTCCCCCCCCCCCCCCCCTCCAAACAAACATGGTCTAAGTCCTAGCACCCCTTTGGGAAGATAGGAAAAACTTACACTGCCTGGAACAATGCCCTGCTTGATGAAGCGAGAGAACTGCTTCTGGTAGAGGGCCTCATCCTCCCCCTGCAGGTACTCCATGTAGTTGGCCACGTGCTTGCCGTAGATGTAGTTGCGGTGCACCTCAGCACTGTAGCTGCTGCTCTCATTGTCATAGCCAGGGAAGCGTTTGGTGCTAGAGGGGGAAAATAACCAGTTTAAAAAATAAGTAAAAAGATTGAAAGAAAGGGCAGACAGGGAGGCAGAATCATATGCCATTAGGGGCTCACACAAAGCCCTCTTCCCTAACACGATGAGCGCACAATGTCACAGAGAAAACACCTTAACAGTAGTCTGCACTACCTCAGTTTTGTTTACTTGTTCATCTGTAATCAAAAAGTGGAAATTTGCAGATATTCAGAGAGGCCAGCATGACAGTCTGTGGGCTTAAACAAAACCAGACCCCAAATGCCAAACATCCTAGGCAACTGAGTGGAAGCAACATCTCCAAGTCAGACAAGATGGCTATGAACACCCAGTTAAGCGTAACAACGGACATTTCTGTACAACCTGAAGAGGCATGGGACAAGCTTGCCGCCATGGGGATGGAGTGTTCCATCAGGCTCTCGGCCTCCAAGTTTGACAGAAAGCACAGGCTTTCAGACACATGAGGCCATTTATACTGTTGAGGCTAAACCAAGGCTTAACATGCCTGTGTAGCCTGGACCTCATCCAAAAGGAATCAATAGGAAAAATGGTGGAAAACACTTACACACCATCTGTTGCCCACCGGACGTCCCCTCATCCACGCACAAGCAACAACCCGTCTTGAAAGCCTCAAAAAGATCACCCGAACAGTCCCTCAAACTGAGTCGCCCACAATTCAGATCAAATGGAGAATGAAAAAGAGGCTGATGTTGTGGCTGAAGTGTGTGCCTCCCAGGTGGAGATTACAGCAACACTCACTGCCCAGGGAAGGAAACACAGCCTCACCTGTGGGGAATGTCCAGACCACCATCCACGGCTCCTTTCATGGCGCCGAAGATGCGAGCACCGGTGGTGGTGCGGTAGAGGCCAACATCCAGGTAGCAACGGAAAGCTCCAGGCTGTCCATCCTCATCCTCCACATAGTACTCCTCACCATCAGCCACCTCCTGGCCTTTGTAGATGGAGTCCAGGCCAAACTTCTTCAGCAGCTGTCCATGTTACAGGCAGAGCAGGATCTCATTAAGACAATATGTATTATTTTACAGCTTGTTTTTAAAGGTTACAATTTCTACCTTTCACAAATGCACGAGAGCACACAGGATATGCGCACATACATAAATGGATGAAGTTAGGAAAACAGCACATGGTCATCTTTAAAAAAACTTTTTCATCAACCTCCTTTAACAAGACAATACTGCTGTAAATGATGTACATCAGGAAACAAGACATCTTCACAGCAATTTGATTCTGCAAAAGAGTGCATATTCAACAATTGTATAGGTTTTTCCACACTGTCGTAAAGACCTTTAAACATTGCCCTAGGCCTAGCCGGGGAGACAGTAAAGATCTTGCAACATTTGTAAGTCCGCAACCCAAGAACTGCCCACAGCAGAGGATAAACAATGAAATGACTGATAATCATTTTTTAATGCCTGCTTAACCACAATGGTTATATTACTACTGGACTAAACAAAGAAACAAGTATATGTAAACCTTTTTTTAATTACACGAGAATTGACTTCAATCAAATCAAACAACACCAGCTCACACAAAGGCTGTTTTCAAAAAATAAGTATGTTGGCCAAAAAAAGTTGAGATGCATTTAACATTCAAGCAACCTTTTCTGCAAAACCTACCGATTCACCGAATACAAAAGTACTGATTCACTGAATACAAAAGTAGAGTCTTACCCGTCTGGCCAAAAGTAGTCCAGTGCAGTACGCAGCCGCGTAGTTGGTCAACCCGACCTTCACACCATAACGGGGCAACTCATGGGAGTATGCAGCGCACACAACCACATCGCCCTCGATTCTGGCGTAGGCTATCTGCAACCATACAATTCTTCTCTCAGTACCACAGGGAGGTACTGCAGGCAAATATTAACTGGCCACTCAGCTGAAAATCCCGATGATTGATGTTTCATCCTAATACAACCCTCACAGTTGACTGGGAATCAAGCAAAAATGTCATGGGATTAACAAACCCACTGTCAGATTCCAATGTGTGTGTGTGTGTGTGCGTGCGCAATCTCAAATACCTGGCAAATTACGTCCTTGTTCGTGAAGCGGACAATCAGCCTGTACTTGGGCGTATTGTACTTGTTCTTGTCCTGGAAAGTCAGTCGCTTGCGAGCATAGTAGTCCGTACGTCCCTCTGAAATTACCAAAATAGACAAGCATTGACTTCATAGACCAATGTACACAAAATGTAAAAAAAGGAAATATTTTCATTCTAACAGGACAAATTTCCTGCAAATCTCTGATTATTTACAAGCAACAAACAAGGTGAGCATAGGTGTGCCTAAGTTTAAGGGTACTGTTTTAGCTGTGAATGGAGAGGTGGAGGAGGATAGGAATATGAGTAATGACTGTGCACTTATCTCAGAAACTCTGTTTTTACTACATTTTATTTTATCTGTATACATTCAGTTTTACTTTTATTTTGCTGCATTGTTTAATTGTCCTTTTGGGGTGCAATTCGAGTGACTGAAAAGGCCCATTTTCATTTTCTGCATTTATTTATTATGAAAAATAAAGTATCTTCTGTAGATTTTTATTATTATCTCGATTTAACTATGAGCCCTAACTGTGACCTTGACCTTAGTATACCCCTAACTTTTAACTGGGGGTGGTGCATAAAAAGCAGGAAGCAGGTCTGAGGCGGTAAATGTTTGCTTTTTGCAGACTTCCACACACTCTACCCTGCCTGATGGTGTCACTGACAAGGACTACATGAAGAAAGTGGACTCATAAACTCACCACGTCGCCTGCGGAACTTGACTTGAAATCTCTTGAAGTAGGACTTGCATTTGACAACCTTCACGAACCCCTGGAAAATATTAAATAAATACTAGAAATTTTCTCAAGCAATGGGCTCCATTTGTTTGCCAATACAGGTTATTAACCAATGCTACTTAAACCCAGAAGCAGCTATCTTTATTCTTTCCCTACAGAAGGGAAAGTAATTCTGCACAGGGAACATACGTGGACTCTAGATTAAAAAAGAAGACATGTGGATCATTCACTAGTTCAAACAATGTCACTGGAATCACTGCATGTTCAACTTTCAAATGAACGCATCTAAGCAGCCCCCCCATGAACGGTTAAGTCACTAAAAAAAACTTCACTGTCAGTAGTGCAGGTCACTGACATCACTCCACCACTGTCACTGAAATTATCACCTGACAGCGCAGTGACCAATAGCAAGACTCCCTCCTGCATCACAATGTCTAAATCAACATTAGCCTCTTCTCCCTTCATCACTACTTCCACCACAAAGCCATTAAAATTTTCACCATCACTTTCACCAACAAGCCCTCTCCAAATGGCCCTAAGATCATCATTTTCTATCTTGACCCAGAAAAATGCAGCTTAGCTTTCTTCAACTTCAAAAATCCATAAAAATCACTCATAAATATAGAACTAAGTCTGAGATTCTGCATGATCTGCTGCAATGTAATGTGGGTGGTTTGCTAACATTTTTAACAGCAGTGTCTCAAATTTTGTCTGCTACGCAGGCCCTAAGAACTGTAGCTAGCAACAGAGAGGGTTAGTACACTGTGGTAGTGGCGCATCCCATCTACCTATGCTTGTGCTTGTGCCTCAAGTGTAAAAGTCGCAGATCTTACACATCGCTACCTAAACACTTGAACCTTCACACAGAGGAATAATTTGAGGTTTCATCTGGTGACAAACTTTACAAACAAGTCTTTTGTGACATTAATGCAATAATGGTCAAGTAGTTGTTATGCTTGTAAAACTGAGAATGAACACGCACTTGGCAGCAGCTGGTTACTTTAGTTGCACTACAGTCCACCATTTTGATTTTTGATGAAATTGATAGGGTTGCATCGTAAAGTGAAAACAGCAATAAAATCAACAAATGCAACCCAAATTACAATCTCATAGAAGCATACAATGGTGATCTACAAAGTATAACTAAGTTTAATATTTACATAGCAAAATAAAGGGAAATGGTCCCTATGAATCCGCTGTGGTTAAGTATGCAGTAGACGAAAACCTGAACCATGTGGTAAACTATCCTCTTAACCTCTGACCTACACACAAATTGCTGACATCACAAGTGAAAATAGTTCCCTAATCACTACTACCTGTGTACTAACCCTCCCTAATGTAGCAGTAATGGTGGTGGGCTCACTAGGGCCCTGCAAGTGGCATTCACTTAAAGCATGATAAGCTTGCAAAGCTGTCAAACTACTGATTTTTATTTTTATTTTATTTTTTATATAACAAAATCACAGCCACATTTTGATTTATATGCCTAAAACTTAAAGTTTGATTAAAATTTTTAACTCTTTTGCTGTGAACAACAACTTGTAACCAGAACACCAAAGCTGCCAAGCAGTAACTTGTAGTCAGAATGCCAAGGTTGCCAATCATTGACTTGGGTCAGTAGTTACTAAACCTTTTTAAATCTTTTGTGAATGAAACCACACATGGTCCAAAAGTTAGTCACATGACAAAAACAAGACTGGCTTTCATTTGGCGCTGAAGTCTTTGTTCTATTTTTACTGTGTTTTCAATATTTTTCCGGCCTGCGAAAATGGCTAGCACTTCATCAATGAGCTGTTCCTCAAACTGTCCATTACACTTTACAGTATTGAACAAGCAATGAGCATGGTTATGAACAATGAGTTAACTAATGTACTTGCTGCTGACAGCGACAGTGGTTCAGTTTGACTATGAAATTTTATTTGACTTTATCATGAATAAACTGTAAACAAATTATGCAAAATCACTAAATATGTGCA
>OY757551.1:4441048-4449548 GCA_963584105.1 Alviniconcha strummeri
CGTTCTGCCAGTATCACGTCATGTCGGAATCGGACACAACAGCTTCCTCCATAGTTCGCCAAACACGACTGGAATATGAAGAGATGAGGCGAAAACTAGCAGAAACCGAAAACAAGTTGAACAGACTGGCCAGGCTGGAGGCTCGAGGGCAAGCCAGTGGGGCGAAAAAGTAGGTTGTTGGTGTCATGAACTGAACAGATCTTGTGATTGTTGTTTAAATTTAATCAATACATACATGTATATACTGATGTAGTGATGTACTGTGTAGTTACTACCTTTGTAAGTTTATTCATCGAGTATAGATCAGATTCTATGTATGCTATTAGTATGTGTGTCTGGCACAGTGGCAGAATGGTGTCATGCAATGAGGATTCCCCCCACCCACCCACCCACCCGCCCACTTTTTTTTTTTTTACATTTTCATTTGATAATTCATTAATTGATATTACTTTATGCCTTTAGCTTTTAGTAAATTAAAGTTAAATTCTGTGTTCTTGAAAGAAATATGTAGATGATTTGGGATAATCAGGGAAAGGGGGGGGGGGGGAAGGGCAGGGATCATACTAGGATTTTATAAACCACATTGTGACATATATATGGCATTATATGCAGGCAAGAGCCGGTTTGGCCTACCAGTAAGGCATTAGGCTGGTAAGTGGAAGGACCTTGGTTTGATACCACTTTGGCTTTCCTTTCTCTTCAATAAAGTTGTGGTTTGTGGACACTGTCTTGTGATTGTGTCCGTCACTTCCTATCCTACTGAAACATTAAAATGGCTCTCGTCACTGCCCATCTTAATGCAGAAGTCATTCTGGTGGTAACAGTGTAGCAATAGGTATATATATAGTCTCCCTCTCCCCCCACCTCCATACCCATTTCACCCCATTCTCCATCCCTAATAAGCCTTGTGGTTTCTGTGGACATTAAGCACCATGTTTACTTACTATATATATATATTTTTCTGACATGCCTGTATATATATATATATATACAGGCATGTCAGAAAAACCTGTAAGGGTCAGTCATTTTCATGCCTATGTAGAATGGGCAAGGCAGTGATCTGACTGACCCCAAAGCTCCCCACATCGGCACATGCCCTCCTGAAGATGCTGCTGCTGTACCCTGCATGAGATCCTTCCATTCCATAAACATCTGCCGTCAGGTATTATGTCCCGGTCCCTCAGTCTAGATCTGTCGGTAACATATTTGTTGGTCTTAGTTAAATTCTCTCAACCCTACTACGTGGCACAGAAACTCAACTTTTAAAAGTAAAAGAAAGAAAAAAAGTAAAATAATTAAGCAAATGGGAATGTTAAGATTTTTTTGTGTGTGTGTGTGCTAGTATGCCTACTACAATAGTACAAAGCCATATATATGCTGGTTTTGCATGTATGTGTCTGTGTGTGTGCATGCGCACGTGTGTGTGTGTGTGTGTGAGACAGTGTGTGGACAGTGTGTGTGTAAGACAGTGTGTATGTTTTTATTGACTGGACACAGATTTATTGGTCTTATGTTTGATATTTGGACAACATTTTTCATTCAGAGCACTTATTACTCAACTCAGGGTTGAAACTGAAAACTCTGTGCTTCAAAAAATGACAGTTTACTATTAAGACCATGAATCATTTGAAAGTTAAAGTTCTTGCTGAGTGTGTGTGTGTGTGTGTGTGTGTGTGTGTGTGTGTGTGTGTGTGTGTGTGTGAGTGGAGCTGTTGTTGCTGGTCTGTTTCTCACTAGTCTCAGTGTGCAGTTTGTTTTAGTGCTGGGTGGATGTGACTGTGAGTTTGTGTCATATGTTTACACAGTTTAGACTTCAGTAGTTTGTGATGTTTATTAAATGCACAGTTGTTGTTGTTTTCCCCCCCTTTGAAGTCAGCTACTGTAAACTGTGGTTATTTTCTTGTTTCATTTTCTTGTAGTGGGCTATGTGCTTCTGTCACAATCTGTGGAGAAAATGAAGTAAAACAATACATTGTTACAATGTTAGAATGTTACTTGAATGTTACTTGAAATAGACTGTCACTTTTGTCAGTGTACTGTAAAAGAGACTAAACCTACTTTATTCTGATCATTTCTTCCAGCAAGCCAAAAGGTTTGGTTACATTTGAAAACTACCAACTTCAGTACCTCTTGTTATTACAAAAAAATAATACAATATTTAAAATCTCACGAAGGGTACATGATTATGATGGAGCAGTACTGATCATTTAGACTTGGAGCTGATGTTTATCCTGGTTTGTAATTTTTTCTTCTTTTTCCCCCCTTCAGTTGGCCACAACATAATACAAATTACAATTAACAATACCAGTTTAACTAGGAGAGTCTCTATCACAGAAAAAGAGCACTGACTCAGGAGTCAAATTCACACTCTAAAAAAATCCTTTGAAATAGCACATGTATTATAGAAGATACAGTCTTTGTCTCTAAGGGTAACCACCTTTATTTAAAAATATAAAAATATATATAGAAACTGTACAAGTTCACACTGAGGATGTAAGGGGATGCATGTACTCACTACAACAGTCCATGTTAGTAAGTAACCTGGTGTCTTACACCCAGTCAACCAGTATGGATATATCAGAGCAGTGACAATGTTAGAGTTTGATGGATTATGGAAACACCAAAATAACCCGCCATGTACTAAATATTTGGCTAATCAGGCTAATGCAGTTCTCCATATATTTATAGCCCTGCAGAGTAAACTAAGACACCCTGCTAATAATACTATTACTAATAACCATAGCCACAAGTGATTTAAGCAGGTAAGGGTCAGTCATTGTGAACTTGTGTTAATTGTTATTCACTTGTTGTGCATTGATAATGGTAAATCATTAGCTGGATGGCTGATTTTTAACATTGTAACAGTGAATTAAACTAACTTGTAATCTAGTGACTTTTGAATCGGTGTAAATGTTAAAACTAAAAGAATGTCAAATGTGTGATTTGTCCTAAGGTAAAGGTGGCCCTAAGTGGTTTACGGGACGTTCAAAACCCAGAACTAACTAAGGAACCCACACCCTCTTGTCCGTTTATCAACAGCGTACCCAGAAGCCAGCCTGAGTCCCAGAGAGGTGCCAGTCAGTTGCCGGTCCAGACAGAGGCAGGTGACAGAGCTTCACAGCCAGACTTTGAGCTGTCAGAACCCTCAGCAGATGTGGCCAGCATCAGATCAGAGCTGAGCACAGTGCCGGGGTCATACACAGGCTTTGCCAACCGCCCCTTTCCCGCCAGCACGCCAAGCAAACAGGTGATGATGCTCACAACATCAGTGTTGTGTACAGTGTGACATTACACTTGCACACATCAGCATTTCTTATTTTGTGTGCATGTTAAAAATACCAAACACTAGCAGCCATACCATTGTTTAGATGCATGAAAATACTGCACACACTGGTAGGAATGCAAGCACTGCTTTTGTGACTGATGTAGCTTTACCCAGGATTGGTTGAAGTGTTGCTTTACGTCTACAGAAACCATAGGTTTATTGGGGACAGGAGCCCAGGACGCCCAGCTCAACTTTCACACAGCTCATGAACTCTGATTTACCCAAGAAAGGAGACAAGAATTTCCTGTGAAGGATAATGAAGTATGAGAAAAGGAAACCAAAAAGTTACAAAAAACAGAAGATAGAAAGTTCTAGTGAAACTGGCAGTCACTGTCTGGTGACGGGTAGCCACTGAGATCTGTGAGTACTGTGAATGTCACTGACTGTGATGGTTTAATTCTAAGTGGTAAAATATGGTTGGACCGCAGCAAGTTACAAGTCATGACCTCTTAAGGTGAAAACAAGATCATGGTTGCACTTGCAGGATTTGTGCTGGAGAATCTATGAGATCTGTTCTGAAGTTATGAAATAAGCCTTTCAAGTACAGAATTCATAGAGAAACAGTGCTTACCTCTGACAGTACCAGCATATCTGGAACCATTCAGTAATTATTTAGAAGGTTGTATAATTAATAATAATAATGATAATAATAATAATAATGGACATTTCAATTTCTATGAAATTGATAATTTCACATTATCAGTAACAATTCAGTGAATGTTCTCACTTCACTTCCAATTCCATGTGAAAGACTGGCAGTTTTAGCCATGAATGGACAGTGTGCTGTTGTTCTACTTCAGGCTCTGCCGCGGGGGGATAGTCAGCCAGCCACAGATGATGTGTACGACTCTGACAGTTCCGGCAGTGTTCACCAGGGCCCCAGTGGCAACAACAACAACAACAACAGCAACAGCAACAACAGCGTCAAGCTGCTGCGACAGAACCAGCGTCTCCTGTCCGAGGTTGAGCGGCTTGTCTGCGAGTTGCAGGCAGCTAAACATCGAGTGAGTGACATAGCTTTTAAAAAGTAAAAAAATAAAGTTATAACAGAGGTCTGTTATTGTACATGTAATCAGAACCAGGCACTGACTGGTGATGTGGAAGGAAAGTCCAGTCATGAAGCTAAGGTAGTCCTACCAGACACTGATTTTGTGATGTGTGTAGCACTTTCAGCAAAGAGATTTAGAAGGCAGCCAGAGTCAGGTCACAGCTAAGGTAGTCCTGCCAGACATTGATTTTGTGATGTGTGTGTAGCACTTTCAGGAAAGGGATTTAGAAGGCAGCCAGAGTCAGGTCACAGCTAAGATAGTCGTACCAGACATTGATTTTATGATGTGTAGGGCATTTTCAGGAAGGGGAGCTGAATCTGGAGCTGGAAGGCAGCCTGAGGTCACAGCTAAGGTAGTCCTACCAGGCATTGCTTTTACAATGTGTACGGCACTTTTAGGAAGGGGAACAGGGTCTGGAGCTTGAAGGCAGCCAGAGTCAGGTCACAGCTAAGGTAGTCCTACCAGGCGTTGATTTTACGATGTGTACAGCACTTTCAGGAAGGGGAACTGAGTCTGGAGCTGGAAGGCAGCCAGAGGTCATAACTAAGGTAGTCCTACTAGACATTGATTTTGCGATGTGTACGGCACTTTCAGGAAGGGGAACTGAGTCTGGAGCTGGAAGGCAGCCAGAGTCAGGTCACAGAGCTACAGGAGCGGGTGGAAGAGCTACAGGCAGAAACTGAGGCTCAGGACAAGGCTCTCCGGTGGGTTTGTTGATCCAGGGTCCGTCATTCGGCCGCATACAATAAGCACACGTTTTTACAATGATCAGTTAGCACACTCACTTCATGTCAAGAAGAGCCCCTTTTTTGTTCAAAAAGTCCATGTGTCTGTTGTCAAAAAGTGTTCCTAGCTGTGGCCTAAAAGAGCATGTCCTTCAAGTTGAAAAATGGTTGTGAAACTATTTGTGCTAACTATTCTGACGGAATGGGTGTTGGGGTTGGCCCAAATTTCAGGCAGAAATGTTGTCCCCACTACGACGTAACTCTGCAGGATGCAGTGCCCAAAAGCAGCAGGTCTTGGGTCATCTAGGAAGTCATCAGTGCTGTCAGAGGCAAAGCATTCCCAGACTTCTGCATGTGTCATCAAGTTCAATAATAAACCAAAAAATGCCTCTGACAGTAAGGCATCAGATCATAGAGCATCAGACAATGAGTGTATCCTTATATCTTTGTAAGCGCTCTGGGCTCTTACGAGATGGGGTGCCATAAATTATTATTATAATCTGTTATTATTATTATTAGTTCCAAATCCCCCCTCCACATCCCTGCCACATCCCAGATCAACACAGCAAGAGTTCCAGATTTGGGGAACTGATTCCATTTGATTGGGCAGGTCAGCAGAGCAGCACCTGTCAGAAAGCCAGCGACAGCTGAGCAGCCTTCAGCAGGAGCTGTCGTCATGCCAACACCAGATTCAGGACATGCGCGCTGAGCTGGAGGCAGAGAAGAAAGCACGCAACAGGTGGGCATGGTCGTGTAGTTCCTGACGGAGCTCATTCATCTTGTAGAGCATATTTGTCTGATTTTGCTGGAGGAATGCCCTAATCCAGCCAGTAATTTTCATCATCTTCAGAGGTGAACCCCTCAGGTTGCACGTGCTCGTTGGTACCTCCGGAGGAGGGCAGGGTGGAGGCAAACTGACCCTTTTGCTAGAGGAGATCAAGTGACTTGGCTAACTCCGACATTATCTGACAAAATGTCCGTTTTTTTTAAAGACGTCATATGAGCACTGTCCAAATGTCTCTTTTAATGATGTCATCTTAGCAACATCCAGCCAAACCTTGCGTTTGACATTGACAGTGGTTATTCAGGATTCAGGTTAGCATTCTGCTATTGTTTCTTCAAGGTTGACTGGGCGTAAAGCATCAAGTTACTTACTGTTTCTTCAAACTTTCTACAGGTGCCTTCCAAAGTTGTGTACAGACATGCAGAGATGAGAATACTGTGTTGCCTGTTTCAGTGTGGAGGCCCAGATTGAGGACATGCAGAGATAGAATATTGCGTTGCCTGTTTCAGTGTGGAGGCCCAGATTGAGGACATGCAGAGATAGAATATTGCGCTGCCAGTTTCAATGTGGAGGCCCATGCAGATTGAAGACAGCAGAGAGAATATTGCGTTGCCTGTTTCAGTGTGGAGGCCCAGATTGAGGACAATAGAGATAGAATATTGCATTGCCTGTTTCAGTGTGGAGGCCCAGATTGAGGACAACAGAGATAGAATATTGCGTTGCCTGTTTCAGTGTGGAGGCCCAGATTGAGGACAACAGAGATAGAATATTGCGTTGCCTGTTTCAGTGTGGAGGCCCAGCGGGATGAAGCTGTTCAAAACCTTCTGGAAGCCCAGACTTCTTTGGAGGACTTCCAGCGGCGCAGCCATGAACGCATGAAGGCAGTAAGTGTTGATGAGGGGTGACTGTTTGTGTGTGTGTGTGTGTGTGAGTGTGTGTGTGTGAGTGTGTGTGTGAGTGTGTGTGTGTGTGTGTGTGTGTGTATGGGTCACTGTGTGTGTGTGTGTGTGTGTGTGTGTGTGTGTGTGTGTGTGTGTGTGTGTGTGTGTGTGTGTGTGTGTGTGTGTGTGAGTGTGTGTGTGTGTGTGTGTGAGTGAGTGTGTGTGTGTTTGTGAGTGTGTGTCTGTCTGTCTGTCTGTCTGTCTGTGTGCATGCATGCATGCATGCATGTTTGTGTGACTGTGTGGTGCAGCCATGAAGGCAGTAAGTGTTGATGGGTGGGTGGGTGTGTTGGTTTCACTCTGTGTGTGTGTGTGTCTGTGCATGCATGTTTGACTGTGTAGGTATGTGTGTGTGTCACTGTGTATGTACATGTACATGCATGTATGGGTGTGAGTATCAATTTGTAGTATGTGTTGAGTGATTTTTTGCAAGTGTGTCTGACAGTACACATGCGTATGAGTATACAATGTGTGCATGAATATACATTTTGATAGTGTGGGTGTGTGTGTGTGCATGTATGAGTGTGTTTGACAGTATACATGTGCACATTGTGTATGTGTATGAGTGAATGTACATTGTGTGGGTGGATGTGTGTGCATGTGGTTTGTGTGAATGCCAACCAATGCCAAGCAACCCATTTGATACAACTTACATGTATGTAAGTGTGTGTTGTTGCGTGTGCATGTTTGTGTGTGTGTGTGTGTGTGTGTGTGTGTTGATGCATGTGTGTTGTGTGTGTGGATGTGTGTTGATGCATGTGTGTGTGTGTGTGTGTGGATGTGTTGATGCATGTGTGTGAGTGTTGATGCATGTGTGTGTATTACCATCAGTATGTCGGTGTTTGCACAGCTCGAAGAGAGTGAGGACCACCTACGTGACAGCCTGGCTCACACCAACGCAGAGAGGGACGAGTTGCTGCAGCAAGTGGACACGCTGCAAAGCACAGTCACAGCTCACGAGGAGGAGATTGAGTGAGTAGTGCTCATGGCAGCCTGCCTACGCTTTGGCCCCAGACACTGCAGGACACTCACAGATGTTCCTTTCTTCTCCCCCCCCCCCCCCCCCCCCATATCAACCCCCTTACTCCTGACACTCCCATCGTCCATCTTACGCCCCCCCACCCACCCCCAGCCTGTTACCCTCAGTTCCCTTCCGCACCCACCATCCCACCACCCCTTTGATGCATGTTTCCAGGATACTACTGCAGGATACTCGCACATGTCCCTTTCCTGCCCCCCCCCCCCCCCACCCCCCCGCCCCGTATCAACTCCCTTACTGCCAGCACTCCCATCTTCCATCTTATGCTCCCCCCACCTCACCCAGTGTCCCCCCCACACCCCCTCCTTCACCTTCCCCTTTCCCACCCTGCTGTCCCACAGCCCCTTCAATGCATGCTTCCAAAATACTACAGGACACCCATAGATGCCCTTTCCTCGTGCCTGTTATTAAAGAAGAATGTGTGAGTGTGTAAGTATGTGTGAGTGTGTGTGTGTGTGTGTGTGTGTGTGTGTGTGTGTGTGTGTGTGTGTGTGTGTGTGTGTGTGTAAGTATGTGTGAGTGTGTGTGTGTGTGTGTGTGTGAGTATGTGTGTGTGTGTATGTATGTATGTATGTATGTGAGTGTTTATATATGTATGTATGTGAGTGTGTGTGTGTGTGTATGTGTGCTAACACCA
>OY757551.1:4449748-4477248 GCA_963584105.1 Alviniconcha strummeri
ACACCATGGTGCTTGCTGCTTGTATGAGTGTGCTTGGCCACGGAACCAGTTGCGATGAACTGTGGAGTGAGGATCCCTTGGGACATGAGGATAGCTTGTGGCTATAGCAGTTAGCACGGGTAGCACCTCAAGAGCTAATTTGCACAGTAACGCTCAAGATTATTGAAGGGAATAAATGATGCTGTGTGTGTGTGTGTGAAATGAATGAGTGAGTCCCTGTGTCGAGTGAAGGGAGGGTGCTGTAAGCTTAACTGTGTCCGTGCTTGTCAGGTAGCTCCCTGGTGTAACGGTTATCATTCTGGACTCTCATGCCAACTATCCCAGTTCAGATCTTTGTGGGACCTTAGCTTTTTTCTCTTTTTTTCTTCCTTTTTTTTTTTTCCCCTTCCCCCTCACCTATTGCAAATCAAGCATCACAACAATATGGAACCTTTTTTCTTTTCTTTTTAATTAAAAATTTGGGCGGACCCTCTTTTTTTTTTTTACATTTTTTTATTATGTCTTTGTTACAAGCATACATACATGGGGCACCAGAGGACATGAAGCATTGGTACAGTCCACATTTCATAAGTCATAAACATGGAATGAACGAACGTACAGGAAAAAGAGAGGTAGATGAGAGCATTAGCCTGCAAAAAAGGTTTGTAAGGCTCCCACCTGGAAGAGAAACTTGAACATGAGCAGCTTATCTTAGCATTGTATTCCTCTATTTTGTATCTGTATAAAAGTTTTTTGCTGAATATATCAGTGTTCGGGAACTCTTTTCCTAATTTGCATTTGTATAAATACTGCTTTGCAAGTAGCAAAATAAAACCAAAAACTTTTTCCGTTTTGATGTTATCATCAATACCGGATAATATTAGACATTCAGACAGTCTTAATCTGTAGCAGGAAGTACATTTCTCTTTCAGTAGGACCAAAAAGTGTGTCCAGAACTGTTGGCTGTTTACATTCCCAAAATATGTGTTGTATAGTGTCTTTAACAATTAGACAAAAGCTGCACTTATTATTGTTGGTCACACCCATCTCCTTTAGCGTCACATTTGCTCCAATTATTCTGTGCATAGTTCTCATGATCCTATTTGTTTGTCCTTTTAATTTCACCTGCTCAAAAAAAAAGAGTCTGTTCTCCACAGCAGGACTATTAACTGGCTCAAACCAAGCTGCCAGTGTCATGATCTGTATGAAAAATGTTTGTTGTCATGTTGCCTTACTGGAAACGTTTGTCACGTTGTCCACCAGATGTCTACAGGCATGTAGTGCCATGGAGCAGGAGACCATGAATGTCATGATCTATATGAAAAGTGTTTGTTGTCATGTTGCCTTACCAGAAACGTTTGTCACGTTGTCTTGCCAGACGTCTACAGGCACGCAGCGCCATGGAGCAGGAGACCAAGAATGATATGGAGGCTCAGAACCTTGACCTTCGCCGACAGTTGGCCAAGCTCACAACACGACTCCGTAAGCATCCAGTCTTTTTAGGTGCCTCTCTGCCTGACATGTAGACTGATGCATAGACACATCTGTCATTTGCTTGAAGTCACTTGCTATCACCCACACACACAGACACATACACGCACGCATACATGCACATATGCACATGCACACAAACACCCCCTCACACACACATGCATGCACACACACACACATGCATGCACACACACACATGCAATGATGCATGCACACACTCACATGCACAGACACAAGCATGCACTCTGTGTGTGTGTGTGTCTCTCTCTCTGTCTCTGTCTGTCTGTCTGTCTGTCTCTCTCTCTCTGTCTCTCTCTCTCACACACACACACAAGCACACACATGCATGTGCATGCACATACACACATATACACAATGATTTGTGTACGCACTCAGTCACTTGAGGGAGGAAAAAGGATGCAAATAAATCCAGTAGCAAAAATTTGAGCACACGATTAGCAAATGCAGCAGCAATCTGCTCTTTTAAAAATACTTGGACGCTCAAGACCAGAACGTTTTTATTCTCATTTGAATGACACTTGGTAGTAGAAGAACCGGCAATGCTGTAGCTTCCTTTTGTTGTTGTTGGTGTTGGTGTTGTGATGCTTGCAAAGATTATCTTAACAGTTTTAATATACAGCTTTTAGTAATAGTCTGCTTCATGCCACGTTTGCTGGAACCCTCAAACCCTGAAATAAAATTATGCGTGTGACAAGTGATCTGTGGCACATTTATTCCTTGTGCTTCTGTTCTTTTGGTACCACTTTTGGTTTGAAAGAAATAATTCTGAATGTCTTCAGCTGAGTGGGGGGTCAGGACACATTTTAATGAGATTATTTAGAAAAAAAATTGATTTTCTCAGAAGTTTCCCATTTCAAAGATTGTTTAGAAAAAAGTATTGATTTGGTCTGAGAGGTTTCCCATTGCAAACTCTTTCTTCTTCTTCACCGCAGTGATTGGGTCCTAGTCTTTGATCCAGCCCTACAAAGAGACTTTCAGCCTCGCTGCCATTGGTCCCTGTGTCTTGTTGCCTTGGGGCAGTTCTTGCCTCGTTGCCAGTGGTCCCTGTGTCTTGTTGCCTTGGGGCAGTTCTTGCCTCGTTGCCAGTGGTCCCTGTGTCTTGTTGCCTTGGGGCAGTTCTTGCCTCGTTGCCATTGATCCCTGTGTCTTGTTGCCTTGGTGCAGTTCTTGCCTTGCTGCTACTGATCGGTGTCTTGTTGCCTCGGGGCAGTTCTTGCCTCACTGCCATTGATCCCTGTGCCTTGTTGCCTCGGGACAGTTCTTGCCTCATTGCCATTGATCCCTGTGTCTTGTTGCCTCAGAGCTGTTCTTGTCTTTGCTGTCCTTTGAACCTTAATGCCAAGGGATGGACCTTGCCTGAATTAAGCCATGATCCACATTTGAGCATATTTGCATGACTACAAGATGTATGGTCAGTTGCTATTGGAAACAACAGACCATCATATCACCATCAAACCTCCGAATCTGTGGCATAGGTCTAAAACCTGCTCCATTCTATTCTGGTTCCGACAAGCCATCTGTCAGCTGAAGGAAATTGTGTATTATATAATTGGTATGCATTCTTGGTAAGCCAAACCTGCTACCAGTACCCGTATGCAATGTACAAATTTGATCTAATAAACTGACACTATGCTTTGAATGCAATTTTTGTGTGTGTGTGATCACTGTCATTATCTCATGAATGGTAACATGACAGCTTTCATTCTCTCATCCGAGCTCCAGCAGGATAACAATAATAATGCTGCCAGTGCTGCAGTTTCTTTGTTGCTGGTGTCTGCCATTCAAGGGTGATAACTGTCTACATTTTTTGTTGTTGGTGAAATTTTGTCCACGGCAGGAAATTTGGGTCGCATTACCTGGGTTAGGCATGGCCTGTGCTGACTCTTATTCCGGTACCTGTTCCACCCCTGTGTTGACGCTGTAGCACGTAAAAGATCCACTTCATTCTGCCAAAAGTGCAGGTGGCAGGTTACAGCTAAACATACCTGCACCCTATGTATTTGGCTTGGAATAAAGTGACATCGTAAACTGGTGCATGGTTGTATGGTGCACCAGTTGACATCATCACTTTATGCTAAGCCAAATGCTGTGATCACTGTGGTGGATGTTCAATGTGTGCTATGTGAAGCTAGTCACTGATTCAGCGTTGCATGTGCCATGTGACTAGAAAGCAGTGGGTCGGCTCAGAAGCAGAGAGCAGCACTGTAGCAGCCATTTTTAAGCACTCCGGGCTCATCTGGAGGCGATGTGCTCAAGAAGTGTTCATTTATAAACAGACAAAAAGGAAGTTTTGGCAATGTCCACTTGTAGCCCTGTTGGTTCACGGTCCTCAGATGGGATGAGAACGTGTGTGTGTGTGGATGGAATGAATTTGAAATATATAGTATTTTGGCATATCCACATCAGTTCATTCTGTACTATACCAGTGCTATACACAAGCACACGCACACACGCATCCTCAAACCATTTGAGGACAGTGAACCAATGGGGCTAAAAGTGGTTATTGCCTAAGTTTTTTTGTTTTCTTTTTTGTTTCCCCCCTCCTGCTTTGAATATGAACAAACTGACGATATGATTGTGTTGTTGTTGTTTTTTGGTGGTGGTGGGGGGGGTAATGTTCACTAGAACTTTCAGTTTTCGTTGTTCGGTGACTTTCAGTTTTCATTGTTCAGTGACTTTCAGTTTTCATCGTTCAGTGACTTTTAGTTTTCATCGTTCAGTGACTTTCAGTTTTCATTGTTCAGTGACTTTTAGTTTTCATCGTTCAGTGACTTTCAGTTTTCATAATTCAGTGACTTTAGTTTTCATCGTTCAGTGAAAAGCGACCCCATGATTTACACCTGTGCAATCCGTGCTTTTCTGGTGTCTGCAGACAAACTGGAGGAGGAGGGTCTCCAGATCAGCATGCTGCGGGAGGAGAATGCGGCGCTGCGCTCCGAGGTTGAGGAGGATCGTGACATGCTGAGTCAGCTGGAGGAGATGACGGACCAGCTGCGCCGGCAAAGAATGGCGCACCAGGCCTCTCTGCTGGTAGGTGTCTTGCTCAGCCTGTCTGGGGACGGACATATGGGGAGCAGGGATAGCTCAGCGGTTAGAGTGCCATGCTCCTGATTGAAAAGTTGTGGGTTTGAATCCCCGCAGGAGTGGCAGGAGAATTTTCTTCTCCGGGGTCAACTTTTCTGTGCTGACTCTTATTTTGGTATCCGTTCCACCCGTGTTACTGCAGTAGCACATAAAAGATCCCGATCATTCTGCCAAAAGTGCAGGTGGCAGGTTGCAGCTAAACACACGTGCACCTTAGTATGTGGATTTGCCTGAAGTGACATGGTGCATGGCTGTATGGTGTACACAGAATGCGCCGAGATGGCAGTAGTTTCATGTGGCACCATTGAAAAAAAGTTACTCATGTAGAATCACATGCGAGCGTATTGAGTCTGCTCAAGAGCGGAAAATAGTGCTATATAAAAGCAGTCAACAACAACATTTTCAGCTGCTGGCTTCAGCAGTTTATTCACTTATCTTTCAGACAATACCATGATCAGCAGAACATTGAAAGTACATATGCACAGTGCTGGACTGAATCAAAGTAATAATATTATTAGGTCGGCAGACACTGAAAAGGTTAAAAGCAGTTAGGGTATTCTTGATTTTGACTAATGTAGTGTTCCTGATTCATTACATCACTGTGGTCAAGAAACATCCCTTGCTGGCATCATTGTTTGCTAGATGTTGTGTTTGGCATTGGATTATTTCCATAAAAGTGCCAGCAAGGGATTGGTTAGTCCTAGAGACTATTCTCTTGCACTTGTCTCATCATATGATGTAAGTTACAGTCAGTCCATACAGAACTTTGGCTGACGGGACAGTCCTAGAGACTGCTTCATTGCGCTTGTCTCATCATATGATGTAAGTTACAGTCAGTCCATACAGAACTTTGGCTGACGGGACAGTCCTAGAGACTGCTTCATTGCGCTTGTCTCATCATATGATGTAAGTTACAGTCAGTCCATACAGAACTTTGGCTGACGGGACAGTCCTAGAGACTGCTTCATTGCGCTTGTCTCATCATATGATGTAAGTTACAGTCAGTCCATACAGAACTTTGGCTGACGGGACAGTCCTAGAGACTGCTTCATTGCGCTTGTCTCATCATATGATGTAAGTTACAGTCAGTCCATACAGAACTTTGGCTGACGGGACAGTCCTAGAGACTGCTTCATTGCGCTTGTCTCATCATATGATGTAAGTTACAGTCAGTCCATACAGAACTTTGGCTGACGGGACAGTCCTAGAGACTGCTTCATTGTGCTTGTCTCATCATATGATGTAAGTTACAGTCAGTCCATACAGAACTTTGGCTGACGGGACAGTCCTAGAGACTGCTTCATTGCGCTTGTCTCATCATATGATGTAAGTTACAGTCAGTCCATACAGAACTTTGGCTGACGGGACAGTCCTAGAGACTGCTTCATTGTGCTTGTCTCATCATATGATGTAAGTTACAGTCAGTCCATACAGAACTTTGGCTGACGGGACAGTCCTAGAGACTGCTTCATTGCGCTTGTCTCATCATATGATGTAAGTTACAGTCAGTCCATACAGAACTTTGGCTGACGGGACAGTCCTAGAGACTGCTTCATTGTGCTTGTCTCATCATATGATGTAAGTTACAGTCAGTCCATACAGAACTTTGTCCGACGGGACAGTCCTAGAGACTGCTTCATTGCGCTTGTCTCGTCGCTTGGCGTGAGTTACGGTCCTTCTGTATAGAACTTTGTCCGACGGGATAGTTTGAACCGCATGGTTTGAACAGTCCAGATCATATGGTTGACCGGCCACTGCATGGGGTCGGCAAACATGCTGAAGCCCTTGCAGTCCCCAGAGCCGTACCATCCTGCTGATCGTCTCAGAGTTGCACAGCCATTTGTGTCGTGGTCCGTGGTGCTGAACACAGTGGGGCCGGCATTGACCAGCAGCCCATCATCTGAAGGGTTGTCTCGCCAGAAGAAGGCGGAATACTTCAGTTCGTAGCCTGAGGATTCGGGGCCAATGGTGAAGTTTTTGTAAAATGCGCTTGCAAATTGGTGGCTATTGTAGATGGAGAAGATGTGGTTGGTGTACGGTGCCTGGCTGACCAGCTCGTGCAGTCTGTCCAGGCCGATGAAGAAGTTCTCTTTGTCCAGGATGCTGGTGGGGCTGGTGCCGAAGCCGTTTTTGACCTCCGTCCAGCTTTTGGTAGACCAGGGATCGGAGGGGGAGTATTTCCGGTGGAAGGGGTAGGTTATGCCCCCCCACAGAAAGAGGCACGTCACCTGCAGTGGGAAACAGTGATGACGATGATGACTTGAAGTCAGTGCCATTACAATACATGCTCACACAAAAGACAGGCGGAGTGGAACAAGACACGGTACAACAGTTTGTACCCATCTTTGTTGTCCCGAGGAATGATCTCTGGCACTTTTCTATGGTAGCAAAGTACCATTTCCGAGGAGCATCAAAGAGGGTACTCTCCAGTAGCTGCTGACAGCTTTCAGGACAACACTTTGTTATTCCATTTGAAGGAATTTTAACAAGTGTTCTAGATCAGTAGATGTTAAAAAACTATAGTGTTCTAGATGTTAAAAAACTATAGTGTTCTAGATGTTAAAAAACTATAGTGTTCTAGATGTTAACAAACTACAGTGTTCTAGATGTTAAAAAACTATCTATTTATCATCCAAACGTCAGTGGGAAAGCCATGCTCATGGTCGTGCTGGGGCGAAAATAAGTCAAAGCAGAAATGGTACCAGTGGTGCTTGCTGTAGGCAGCATGTAAAAACACCTAGCACCTTTGTCTGGGCTGTCACTTGTTGAAATCAAAGGCACAATAAGGACACTGCATCGGCCAGCATCAAGGCAGTTAAAAAGTAGGAAGAGGATCTGGAAAAAAATGAAAGTGAATGGACCGGGAAAGTCGAAATTAGGACATGGAAGAAGTTCCTGGCAGTGGACGTAACATGCGTGGCTATGTTCTGACCTGCTTCAGGATTCAAGACAGTGCTGCAAGCTTGTAAATTTGTACAGGGTATAGCACTATGTAAGAGTTTTTATTATTATTTAAAGGGAGAACATTTGTCAGCTCTGGGTTGTCAACAGCTGGGACCTTAATTTCTGCATCCACAGTCCCCCGCTTTGGGCAAATTAACGGGGGCCACATGCAACAAAGCCTTACGGGCCATGTTAACAGGAAGGGAGTGCCGTTTTTCAGTCGATTTATGGACTAGTTTCTCAAATATCAACATTTAAAAGTGGTGAAAACACAGATAGGTGTGTGGCCATGTTCTGTTTAGCAGTGGGTTTCTGGAGTGTCTTGAACAAGGCTGGGGTCTCTGAGGATTAAGAAAAGAGCACAAGTCCGTCACAGAGTTTAAAAAAATTAAAAAAAAAGCATCTGAAACGAGGTTTCTAGGGTGTCACAAGCAAGGCTGGAGTCTCTGAGGATTAAAAAAAGTAGACAAGTATGTCACAGAGCTTTTTATTTAAAAAAAAATTAAAAAATGAAACAAGAATGACTGCTGGCATTCTAAGGCAAGAACCAAACATGTAGAAGGTTAAAAAGAAAGCTGTTTATTAGGACAAAAGACAACATGCACATTTTCAGGGTAATCCCCTTTATTTATTAAAAGAAAAATCTGAAACAAGGTTTCTAGGGTGTCATGAGCAAGGCTGGAGTCTCTGAGGATTGAAAAAAGTAGACAAGTCTGTCACAGAGTTTAAAAAAAAAAAAAAATCTGAAACAAGGTTTCTAGGGTGTCACGAACAAGGCTGGAATCTAAGGATTAAAAAAAGTAGACAAGTCTGTCACAGAGCTAAAAAAAAAAAAAATCTGAAACAAGATTTCTAGGGTGTCACAAGCAAGACTGGAGTCACAGAGCTTAAAAAAGAAAAAAGAAAAAAAAAAGAATCTGAAACAAAAATGACTGCTAGCATTCTAAAGCAAGAACCAAACACGTAGAAGGTTAAAAAGAAAGCTGTTTATTAGGACAAAAGACAACATGCACATTTTCGGGGTAATCCCCTTTATCAAGCTTACAAAACCACATTTAAGCAACAGTTAAACAGTGAAAAATGAGATGTAGGACTAGGACACTTATCTGCTTTTGGCAGAGTTATGTTGCAACCAAAAGCAGATAAGTGTCCTAGTTTTACATCGCATCTTTCACCATGCAGCTGTTGCTTAAGTGTCCTCATTCTACATCTCATCTTTCACCATGCAGCTGTTGCTTAAGTGTCCTAGTTCTACATCTCATCTTTCACCTTGCAGCTGTTGCTTAAGTGTCCTAGTTCTACATCTCATTTTTCACCAGGCAGCTGTTGCTTAAGTGTCCTAGTTCTACATCTCATCTTTTACCATGCAGCTGTTGCTTAAGTGTCCTAGTTCTACATCTCATCTTTCACCTTGCAGCTGTTGCTTAAGTGTCCTAGTTCTACATCTCATTTTTCACCAGGCAACTGTTGCTTAAGTGTCCTAGTTCTACATCTCATCTTTTACCATGCAGCTGTTGCTTAAGTGTCCTAGTTCTACATCCCATCTTTCACCATGCGGCTTTTGCCTGAGTGTCTTTTTGTAGCTTAATGAAGGGGACTACCCGGAACATTGGCATGTTGTGTTTTGTCCTAATAAATAGATGATGATGAGTTGATGCTTAATGTCCTCAGATGTCATTTGACATATAAGGGACAAGTTGTGACCAATGCCGAAGCACGGTTCAATAAAAGCCACATACGTAAGGTGTATGCGTGTTTAGCTGTAACCTGCCACCTGCACTTTTGGCAGAATAACCGGGATTTTTTACGTGCTACTGTGGTAACACGGGGGTGGAACGGATACCGAAATAAGAGTCAGCACAGAAAGTCGACCCTGGAGAAGAAAATTCTCCCGCTGTTCCAGCAGGGATTCGAACCCGCGACCTTTCAATCATGAGTCCGGCGCTCTAACCACTGAGCTATCCCGGCCCCCCTAACGATTAAAAGGTTGTTCTTTTGAACCTTTTAAGTGTTTGGTTCCTGTCACAGGGCTATTTGGGGGGCATACACACCATGAAGGGAGCAGGTGAGGTTATGGGCTGTATGAGGTATTCACCGTCGAAGCTCTTGTTGTACCCCTGGTCATACCCCTCACCACAGTCTGAAAGTCAAATGAGCGAGGTTACCGTAACGATTTCTTTGGACTTGTGAGCAAATCACTAATCAGCAGCAAATGATTCAGTCTCTCACTCCATGCTGCATGCACCCATGCACACGCGCACATATTATATACAAAGGGTATGAGACAGGCAGCAGTAATCATGCAGTACTGTTTAGAAAGCTTCATAGTAAAAATTAGTTGAGATTTGAAAGTTTGGAGGGAGGAGGGCGAAGCTCTTCGCTGACAGCAGCAAGTTCCAGATGGTTGGAGCAGTACTGTAAGGGAGTGAACGTCCACCGAAAGTTGAACGTGAGCATGTGTGCAGCAAGTTACAGATGGTCGGAGCAGTGCTGTAAGTGGGTGAACATCCACTGAAAGTTGAACATAGCATGCATACAAAAGTTGAAGGATGAGCATCAGCAAGTTGAAGTGAGCCTGCAAATCCACAAAAATTTAAATGCAGCTGCTTTAATGGCAGAGAACACTTCAATACTTCAGGAATTTTGTTCTTTTAAAACTTTGTTGGTGTGTGTGTGTGGGGAGGGGGGGCATGCATGCATGTGTGTGTGTGTGTGTGTGTGTGTGTGTGTGTGTTCCCGAGTTCTAGATGGGAAGGAGGCTACGGGGAGGTGGGGGGGGGGGGCAGCATTTGGTGTGCTGTCTTTCGGTGGTTTCTGTTTCCTTGACAAGCGACTACGTTCAAAGGAAACAGACTGGGAACAGAGTCCTGATATCCAGTTGCTTACCCCTCATGTAGCGTTGGCAGATCTTGCCAGCGTAAGGCAGAGGACAATGACACTGACTTCCATTCACTTGTTTTCCGCCGTTTTGACACAGCAGCTGGGTGGTGGTTGTGTCAGGACCGGCTGTTGCCTCAGTCTTTTCTGTAGCTTCATTTGCTAGTGTCGTCATTGGTGGCGCTGTTGTCAGTCCTTCTTCCTGTATGCAACCAATCAAATCGATGTTTTCTTTGATGTCTGTTCACAGCACAATGATATCAGACAAGTAAATTAGACAAGCATTCAACTGTAAATGCATGAAAGAAAAGAAGTTTTGAGTAATTCACTTCTTAGCAGCATACTCTTATAATAATAACGGAAATTTGTAAAGTGCTGACCCTGCAGCTCAAAGTGCTGAACAAGCATATGCACACAATGTACAGTGAGATGGAAAATGTTACATAAAAAAAGAGAAGATATCGACAAGGGTTTTTAAACACTATGCTAGAGATGCATGCACACGCGCGCGCACACACACACACACACACACAAACATTCACATACTGTACAGACTGATTGGAGTGAAGGACAATGTGGCTTAACTGAAATATTCTGAGAAGAGAAATGTCTTGAGTTGGCTTTTGAAGGAAGAGAAGAGAGAGTAGGAAGAGAGAGTAGCAGAGTGCCTGCTGTGTAGATGCCTTATCAGTGAGTTAAACAGGAAGGTGTGAGATGTGAGGCATTATGGCGAGGAACAACCTTTCCTTCTCTATCTGCCACTGTGAAACATACTCCTCATCACAGTTAAAAACCTACCCCATCCATTCTCTGAAACCTTCCAGTGATCCTCAGTTGTTTCATCAGAGTCTCTGCTAGACTGTTGAGACTATCGGTACACGGTACTGGCAACAAAGAAATATTCCGGTACCAACCCTCAGTCAACCAGTACAGTCTTTCTGTTTAAAAAGTTACTTTTATCAATGTTTTCAGCATGTGTAGCACCTACACATTTGACGTTTGAGCTAGTTTCCGAGTAATGATGTGTACGTTCTTCAGTGCTGATGTGGGAAGAACAATCAATTGTTTACTGACAACTCACCCTTTACAGACTGTAATCAAACTCAGTTTTGTTGCCAATGGCAGTGAAAGTTTTTGTGTTCACTGTTTTGCTTGCTGAACATCACCAGAAGTGATCTTGTTTAGCGAGAGCTTCCACTTGCTTCAGAACCCAGGGTACAGAGTATGATCTCTAGCAAGTCACACAAAACGCTCAGTTTCAGCCGGTACTTGGTACCGGCGACTATATCTTTTACCAGGACTGGGGAAACATTTACTGGTAAAAACCAGCATGTGCTGGTCTAGCGGAGGCTCTGTTTCATGCTTTTGTTGGGGTGTCCGTGGTTGGTATATTCTTGTATTTGTCCATGTCTGGGTGGCCATGTTTTATGGTTGTTGATCATAACATATTTTGTGTGCGTGTTGGATTGTATGAGTGTGTTTTAGACCCAAGCAGTTTGGTAAGGCGCTATATATATAGAACTGTTATTTATTATTACTATGGAGCCTTAGACCCAAAAGCCAGGTGCAATATTGATACGAGTTTGATTTCTCGGTGCAGCAGCAGATCTTTCCTCCAGCGTCAGCTTTCAGTGCAGACTCTCTTGAGGTGTTCATACAGGCCCAGTATGCAACCACATGCATCAGTATCTCAAGCCAGCTCAAGACATTTCTCTTCTCAGAATAATATTTATTCAGTTAAGCCACATTGTCCTTCACTCCTATCAGTCTTTGTGGTGTGTGTGTGTGTGTGTGTGTGTGTGTATGTGTGTGTGTGTGTGTGTGTGTGTGTGTGTGTGTGTGTGTGTGTGTGTGTGTGTGCATATTTTGCATAGTTATGCGTGAAACCTTGTCGATATTGTTTTTTCGGAGAACATTTTCCATCTCAATGTACATTACGTGTGTATGCTTGTTCAGCGCTTTGAGCCGCAAGGTAGGCGCTTTACAAATTTCCATTATTGTTATTATTAGTAGTAGTATCTGTGTGCATGCTAAGAATCCTAGTCTGGACACACAAGAACACAACACACCCTGATAGGAATGGGTGGCACTGCTCTTGCAGCTGCTGCAGCCTTACCCAGTAAGGTGAACCAAATTCCCCGCAAAGGCTTAAGGAAATACCAACAACAACAAAATGGAGGTCGATGAAGCAGACAGTAAGACAATAAGTGGTGAGTAAGTTTGAATAAACTCCTGCATAGACAAAGGTGCAGTTTTTCAGGCATTTGTATATATATGTATCAGCTAGTTTCTCATCGTCCACGACCATTCTCCTGCTTGGTCCCTCTGTTAAAATTTAAGTCAGCTTTGCTTGCTATGTCGCCCTGATATAACTGTACCGGTTGACTGGGCACGAAACACCAACTTACTTGCTTGTTATGCTGACCCAAATGTGACCAACAAAGTTGACTGGACATTAGGAACCAAAATATTTACGTTACGTGCGCTCACCATGAGTGGCTCATCAGTGACCGCCGGCTATCATTTACTTACATACTAGCTAGCACTAGTGGCAGTGGTACATTGTACGTTACTGACCTCCTGTATGAAGTAGCAACCTGCCAGAGGCTGGCTGACCTGGGGGCACTGACCCTGAGGCAGGTCGCTCCTCATCTCGCACACGAGTCGGTCACCCCCTTCCTGTGGACACATTGTGGTGCCGTAACACCGCTCACTCTGGGAGCAACGAATTGCGCACTCCAGCCGAGATTTGGCGGTAAAGGTGACGGAGCCGTTGGTCCTAGGCGGAGCAGCAGGGCAGCGGAGGTAGCGACTCTCTCTCAGGATGGCGATGGTGCGGCCACTCGCTGCAGCTTGGGAGAGTTTTTTTTGTGGCGGGGTCTTTTTGAGGCCTGCGACAGTGTTGCAGAGGAACAGGCAGAGCAGCAACAGCAGCAGAGTTGTTTCCATTGCGCGTGCTGCCTGGAGAAAACACTGAAATGTGTGCATTTTTACTTACATTGACACAGGCATGGGTTTTTACTTGCATTCACATTGCAGGTGCATTTATGGACACACGCACAGGCATGCACACACACACACACACGCACACACATGCATATATAATATACTTGCATGAGCACACACACACACACACATACACACATGAAACAAACAAAATAATAAAAAAAACATGTAAACACCACCAAGTGTCACATCTACCTGAACAACTGTTGAAAACACCACCATGTGTTGCAGCTGCCCTAACGATTGTACAAAACGTCACCAAGTGTCACATCGGCCCTAACAACTGTAGAAGACATTGTCAGGTGTCACATCTGACATAATGACAGTAGAACACACCACCAGTTGTCACATCGGCCCTAATGACAGGTGTCACATCTGACATAATGACAGTAGAACACACCACCAGTTGTCACATCGGCCCTAATGACAGTAAAAAACACTGTCAGGTGTCACATCTGATCTAATGACAGTAGAACACACCACCAATTGTCACATTGGCCCTAATGACAGTAGAAAACACCACCAATTGTCGCATCTGACCTAATGATGGTCAAAAACACCACCAAGTGTTACATCTTCCCTAACAACTGTAAAAAAACACACACAAAAAACCCATCAGGTGTCATGTCTGCCCAAACTACTGTAGAAAACACTGTCAAGTGTCATGTTGGGCCTGACAATAGAAAATTCCACCAATTGTTGCATCTGACCTAATGACAGTAGAAAACACCACCAGTTCTTGCATCTGACCTAATGTCAGTAGAAAACACCACCAATGGTTGCATCTGACCTAATAATGGCAGAAAACACCACCAATTGTTGCATCTGACCTAATGATACTAGAAAACACCACCAATTGTTGCATCTAACCTAATCACACTAGAAAACACCACCAGTTGTTACATCTGACAAAAACATCTGGACTGTCAAAAACACCACCAAGTGTCACATCTGACCTAACAACTGTTGAAAACACTGTCAAGTGTCACATCTGGCCTGAGGACAGTAGAAAACACCACCAAGTGTCCCATCAGTCCTGATGGCGACATGCAGCTCTTTGGTCTTGATGACATGAGCACACAACTTTTGTGCCTGACACCTAAGAGATGGTGTGTGCTAGACCGTGAGCATGGACACTTTATTGCTGTTGTTGTTCCCATGCCCGCAAAAACTTGTATTACACAATAAATGTAAAAGTCAATAAAGGAGGCCTTCTGAAAGAAAAAATCCTTTTTGCAATCTCTTGGACCTGTTGGGCAAAGCGGTTTAAGATGGCTAGTTCCTTTAAATGTTAAGCTAGTAGCACCCCCCAAACGCACGCACACACACACACATGCACACACAAAACCCCACAACAACAACAAACAAAAAAACAACAAAAACCAAACAAAGACAATAATCGATAACCTTAAAACGCACAGGGTCTAAATACTCTTATAAGTGTGCCACATAATAACCTAAAAACAAACTGTTTCTGTCACAGAGAAACTATCAGTACGACTTGCCAATCATGCATTAAGTCTTTGCTTAGGAATAGATCCAAAGTGTTTTTATTTATTTTTTTGTATTTTTTTTTAAATATTGGCCAGATTGGATAGCAACAGAAAAATGAGAAATATTTGATGATGATTCGATCTCTTGGTTCCATTACCTTGTTAATCACTGCTTGCTGCTGCTGAAAGCGGCCGTAGCTCTGTGGCACTGGCAGAAAAATGATCTGATGCTGGGTGCATACCCGTAACTTTGAACGGTTGCTTCTCTCTGATCATCCCGGCAAATGTCTTCTGCCATTGAAGCTGGCCCTTGGGGAAAGGAGCCCAGGTCCATCACAGTGGCATCAAAGCCGGAAGAGTCTTTGGCTGGGAAATTGATTGCACTGGTTTCTAACTTGGGGACCCCTCCCCCACCACCCCTGTGCTCCCATCTCTCTGTTGAATAACCTTTTTTTTCTTTTCTTTTTCTTCTTTTTCTTTCTCTTCAGTTCTGGATCCTGCCATTCTGGCTGTTTAGCAGCCTATCTCTGGTGTGTGTTTTTCAGTGAATGGCCTCAATGAGTCGGTTGATTATTTACACTTTGAAGTTTCTGGCCGCGCAGAAACCAAACACCTCTCTCTCTCTCTCTCTCTCTCTCTCTCTCTCTCTCTCTCTCTCTCTCTCTCCCCCTCCTTCCCTCCCTCCCCCTCTCTCTCTCTCCCCCTGTCTTTTTTCTCTGTTGCTGTCTGTCTCTGTCTTTCTTCTGTCTCTCTGTCTGTCTCAGTGAGATCCATCATTGACAGTGTGAGACTAATTAAGTGTGTATGTGGGTGTGCGCGTGGATCGTGAATGTGTGTATGGTTGTACATGTGTTCATGCGTATGTATGTCTTTGAGTGTGTGGTTGCATTTGTCTGTGTGTGTGTGTGTGTATGTGTGTGTGTGGACAATCGGAAAATATCTTCTGTCAGCGTTTGTCTGTGCCTATCTCTCGGTGAACATGACAGACACCTAAGAGCAAGCTGTCTGCTTTATCCTCGTTTCCATTCAGTCCGGGCCGGCTGATGATAGCGGCAACTTCAGCATTCACCTGGGGGCCAGTCTGCACTCCAACTCAGGCAAGGGCCGCAGCCCCTCACACAGCCACGGAGAGATGCGGGGAGCGATGGCGGCTGACGGCAACACCAACAACAACGGCTCCACCATCAGCAACATCCTGTCGGATCTGAGGTGGGAGGTCGTTGGAAGACTGCACCGGGGTAGGGAGTCGAGTGATTTCACTGTACACAGTGGGGGGAAGCGTAATACACTGTGGTGGAAGATGTAGAGGAAAGGTGTGGCGCCACCATCAGCAACATCCTGTCGGCTGTCAGGTGGGAGTCGGTTGGAAGACTGTACTGGAGTAGGGAGTCGAGTGATTTCACTGTAGACAGTGGGGGGAAGTATAATCCATTGCAGTGGAAAATGCAGAAAAAAGGGGCGTAACCCTGTTTGAGCCTGCTTGCGCTTTTGTGCAGCATGCGCAGCTTGAACCACGAAGCAATCAAATTGCCATTGTCACCGCGAAGCAGCTGCCTTTGAACGACCTTGGCCATTGTCTGATACAGCCATCTGGTCTCTCAGCATGCTGATGACTCGCCCCATCAGGCAGTTTCTGGGGATTTGGATGCCCCCTTTTCTTTTTTTCTTTTTTCTTTTTTTCTTTTTTTTTTGGGGGGGGAGGGGGGTAGGGGAGTGCAACCCACTTAAAGTCTACTGATGACCAGTAAAATTCAACAGTTGCTGAAACCAGTGCTTTTCCCAAGGTAGCAGAAATCAGGTGAAGGAGGTGGGGGCGGGAGTATTTTTCTTCATCCTTGGTTCCCCACTGCAGGAGCATGTCTCCAGACTACCTGTCTTTTGTGAGCAGTGAATTAGAATGCCCGTACTCTGTTTGCTTCTTGTTTCTCTGATCATGGCCTTAAGAGTGTTCATTGTTCACATTAACTGGTTGTTTCTGGCGTTTCACGAGTGAACATGAACATATACTGGAAAACAAATCAGCAATCGGTCAGACATACTGTTTTGTTTGACCAGTTCTCAAAACACCCCTAAAAAGTTATAATTTTGTAAATAAAAAGTGTTAATAAGTAAATGCAACATGGAGCCTGTGTGCATGCATGTGTGTTCTACTTCTAGACAGGGAAGGGAGCAGGGTGTTTACTAGCAGTCTGCTAGTAGTTGTATAGATGGCCATGTATCTGACCAGTTACTGTGAATGTCTGACTGGTTTCCGTGAACCACTTTTGCCACCTTACAGATGTCACACCGGTTTGAAAAATCTCTAGCTGCATCCTTATAGATGTCACACCGGTTTGAAAAATGTCTAGCTGCATCCTTATAGATGTCACACCGGTTTGAAAAATGTCTAGCACTATCTCTGGTGTTGCTGTTGACCTGGAAATAACCTTTCTGATTGCTTCCCCTGACCCCAGGGCCATGCTGTTTGAGATGGACGAGGAGGTCAAGCGACTGCGGTCACGCCTCACTAACCAGGAGGAGGACCAGCAGGCCCTGAGAGACCTGCGAGGGGAGCTCACCATTCTCATGGAAAAGGCAATTAAAGGTCTGTTATATTCTTTTAAATTAAACTTAGATGCTGTTTGTTAACAGTCCTCAGCTAAAACTGTTTGTTTATTAGCATTGCTTAGCTAAAACCCAGAGGTTCACCCATTGATAGTGTTTGTCTGTTAGCATTCCTTAGCTAAAACCCTGAAGTTCACCCAGTGATACTGTTTGTTAGCGTTCCTTAGCTAAAACCCTGAGGTTCTCCCAGTGATAATGTTTGTCTATTAGCGTTCCTTAGCTAAAACCCTGAGGTTCCCCCAGTGATAATGTTTGTCTATTAGCGTTCCTTAGCTAAAACCCTAAGGTTCAGCTAATGATAATGTTTGTCTGTTAGGATTCCTTAGCTAAAACCCTGAGGTTCACCCAGTGATAATGTTTGTCTGTTAGCATTCCTTAGCTAAAACCCTGAGGTTCAGCTAATGATAATGTTTGTCTGTTAGGATTCCTTAGCTAAAACCCTGAGGTTCACCCAGTGATAATGTTTGTCTGTTAGCATTCCTTAGCTAAAACCCTGAGGTTCAGCTAATGATAATGTTTGTCTGTTAGGATTCCTTAGCTAAAACCCTGAGGTTCACCCAGTGATAATGTTTGTCTGTTAGCATTCCTTAGCTAAAACCCAGAGGTTCACCCAATGATATTGTTTGTTTATTAGCCTTCCACAGCTAAGACCCTGAAGTTCACCCAACTGTTTGTTTATTAGCATTCCCCAGCTAAAACCTGGGTGGAGGTGGGGTGGGGTGGTGGGGGGTAGGCAAGTGTACAAATGTTGAGAAAACACTAATGTTGTAACTGTGCCAGTGGCAGCAAGCTCAGGGTGTCAGTGGGCAGCACACTCAAGATACATCTGTTGATTATGTTGTAGCGAGCTCAAGATTTGATGATGCTGTAGCAGGCTCAAGATGTATCAAAATATATCTATGAGGATGGTGTAAGAGTGTTTGTGTCAGTGGGCAGCATGCTCAAGATGCATCTGTTGATGATGTAGCAAGCTCAAGATTTGATGATGTTGTAGCAAGCTCAAGATGTATCTGTTGAGGATGATGTAACAGTGCTTGTCTTTGTGGGCAAGCTCAAGATGCACCTGTTGACAATGTTGCAGCAAGCTCAAGATGCACCTGTTGACAATGTTGCAGCAAACTCAAGATGTACCTGTTGACGATGTTGCAGCAAGCTCAAGATGCACCTGTTGACGATGTTGCAGCAAGCTCAAGATGCACCTGTTGACAATGTTGCAGCAAGCTCAAGATGCACCTGTTGACAATGTTGCAGCAAGCTCAAGATGCACCTGTTGACAATGTTGCAGCAAGCTCAAGATGCACCTGTTGACGATGTTGCAGGTGAAGAGCATTCGCGGGAGCTGGAGGTGGTGGTGGGGAAGGTGGAGGCGGACAAGGCCAGCCTCGCCAGACAGGTCAGCCAGCAGATCATGGAGCTCGAGTCACGTGACTCGCACATCCTCACCCTCGACTCCCGCCTCTCACAGCGCAATGCCCAGATCATCGAACTGCAGGAGGATGTCGCCCGCCGCTGCGAGGCTATTGCCCAATTGGAGAAGGAGGTAAGTGAGGCAGTTGAGTTCAGGATGGTATATATATATACAAGCTCAGGAAAGTCCTTATGCACTCCACCCCATCTGTTCCTTCTTCTTAATCTGGCTGATTTGTATTCTTTTCTCAGTTTTTGTTTTGTTTTGTTGCAAAGCACATCAGTGTGGGGCTTTTATTCGGAAGACTGTGTGTCCGTCCTTCGCAGTTTATACGCTTTCACACTCACTCACTTCTTTGTTGATGCAGTTACGTACATAGTAGTTATTTGGCTTTATGCCACCTTCACTCACATGATACAGATGTCTGTTCATTCCTTACAGGAGACTTTAATTGCCAGACACCTTATTTCCATAAACATTTATAAACCAGTGCCATCTAGACACCTTTTTTCCGTTGATAAACCAGTGCCAGACACATTTTTCCATTTATGAACCAGTGCCAGACACATTTTTTTTTTTTTACAAACCAGTGCCAGACACCTCTTTTCCATTTATAAACCAGTGCCAGACACCTTTTTCCCACTTATAAACCAATGCCAGACACCTTTTCCCCATGTATAACCCAGGTGTGGAAGAAGTCGGCCAACATCAGCCAGCTGGAAGCCCTGCTGGCAGAGAAGCATGACGAGATGACGGAGAACAGCGCCCTCCTGGCGAAGGTGCAGCACAACAACGCCACCCTGGAGGAGGAGCTGAAGGCCGCCCGGCAGAAGGTCAAGTCGCTGCAGATGGAGGTGGAGCGCTGCCGGGCGAGCGAGCAGCAGAACCAGGCCACGCACGCGGCGCAGTGCCGTCAGTACGAGAGGCAGATGGAGATGGTGAGTAGAGTTCAGGTGTGGGTGTGCGTTGCCTGTCTGTCTTTGTCTCAGTGTTGTTGTTTTTGTTCGTTTGTCTGCTTATTTGGTTGGTTTTAGGGTTGTTGGTTGTTGTTGTTGTTTTTTGGGGGGGAGGCGGTGGGGGGGAGGGGGTCTGCATGTAAGAAAGTGCTGGCTTTATAAGAGGCAGGTGGAGATGGTGAGTAGAGTTCAGGTGTGGGTGAGCATTGCCTGTCTGTCTGTCTTTGTCTCATTGGTTGATTGATTAGTTTGTCTGCTTGTTTGGTTGTTTTTGGGGGGGGGGTGTTTTTTGGGGTGGGGGTGGGGGGGGTTGTTTGTTTTGGTCTGCATGTTAGAAAGTGCCAGCACTATGAGAGGCAGGTGAGTAGAGTTCAAGTGTGGGTGGGCGTTGCTGTCTGCCTTTGTCTCACTGGTTGGTTGGAATTTGCCCCGTGCTGACATATGCAGCATGTCCAAAAAGGTCACCTTATAAAATCTATTTAAAACCAACAGCATGTTCATTCACAAAACGTTTACAGTGGATCATGTTCTTTAACCTGCTGCAGGCACTCGAGACATTTAGCCGGCAAAAGATAGTTCCTTTAAGATTTTGTTTTGATCTCTTCTGTCTGGCTTTTTTGGACAAAACATGTTTTCAGAGGGTAATCTTGTAAGGTTTTGTTTTGGTCTCTTTTATCTGTTGGCGAGAAACTGGCATTCTTGGACAAAACATGTTTTCAGAGGGCAGTCCTTTAAGGTTTTGTTTTGATCTCTTCTGTCTGTTGGAGAGAGGCTGGCATTCTTGGACAAAACATGTTTTCAGAGGACAATCCTTTAAGGTTTTGTTTTGATCTGTTCTGTCTGTTGGTGAGAGACTGGCATTCTTGGACAAAACATGTTTTCAGAGGACAATCCTTTAAGGTTTTGTTTTGATCTCCTGTCTGTTGGAGAGAGGCTGGCATTCTTGGACAAAGCATGTTTCAAAGGGCTCATTGAATGAGTCATTCCTTTAAGTTTTGTTGTTGTTGTTGTGGACCATTTCTATCTGTTGGTGAGAGACTGGCTTTCTTTGACAAAATGTGTACTTAGAAGACTAGTTCCTTTAAATGCTTGGCAAGGTGATGGTTTAGACAGTGGGCTGTCTGGTTAAAAGTTCTGCGCACAACCGTTTTTTCTTCTGTTTGGTCGTGCCATCTTGCATAGTACCAGCACACAGCTGCAATTCTTCAGGAACTCGGAACATGTGGGACTGTGCCATGGTCCAGAAATGTGATAGTTTTGTGAGTTCAGCATAGTTTTTGATATACATTAGATGGAGAGCATGTAATTGTGTTACGGACATGAGTGGTACATACATACGCGCTCACATGCACCCCCCCCCCCACACACACACACACAGAGGCATGCATGCTCACATGCACCCCCCACCCCCCCCCACACACACACAGAAACACACACACACAGAGGCATGCACACACACATGCATGCACGCACACACACACACATGCAAACACACACACACACACAGAGGCATACACAGACAGATGCATGCATGCATGCACACACACAAGGTTTCAGGCTGTGAATCACCCAAACACTTCAACCAATCAGAACATCATGATTAATATTTCACTTGAAAACCCAGGTGCCATGTTACCCTCACAAGCTAAAGCATGCATGGCAATGGAGCGGAAGACAGACTGATTCCAAACAAAACCTTCAGAACAGGTGACGATGCACAGTCCTTGAGGAGGAGAGAGACGAGCTGCAAATCAAATGAGGCAATCTGTGACCGTTTAAATGCTGAATCAAATGCAAATCGTTATGCCTTCCACCAGTCATCACCAGGTGGTGCTCAAATCAAAAGCTTGTGAGAAAAGAGGTAGGGCTGAGAGTTCAGCACGGAACTCTCTGTTATAATAATAATGGAAATTTGTGAAGCACCTACCCAGCGGCTCAAAGCACAGAACAAGCATAGTATAACACACATAATGTACATCGAGATGGAAATGTTATCAGCAATATAAATGTATAATAAGAAAAAAAGAAAACGCTAACACATAATGTAGACAGGGGTTCAAGCATAACTATGCAAAAGATGCACACACACACACACACACACACACACACACACACACACACACACACACACACACACACACACACACACTCACACACACTCACACACACACACACACACACACACACACACACACACACACTCATTCTCCCTCTCTGTCTCTCTCTGTGCAGGCTGATAGGGGTGATGGACAATGTTGGTTAGCTGAGAAGAAATATTCTGAGAAGAGAAATGTCTTGAGTTTGCTTTTGAAGGAAGAGAGAGTAGCAGAGTGCCTGATGTCTTGAGGGAGATTGTTCCAGATGTGCGGGCCAAAGTGTGAAAAAGTGCGAAAGCCATGGGTTTTGCGGTTGAAGCGTTGGAGTTTGAGCATGCGCGTGTCTGACGAAGAGCAGAGAGAGCTGGAAGGACTGTAAAGGTGTAGTAGCTCAGAAAGATAAGAGGGAGCGGAACCTGTGATTGCGTTGTAACATATGCAAGCAGTTTTGTATTTTATTCGATCAGAAACTGGGAGCCAGTGGAGTTGCTGTGAGAGAGATGTGCAGTTTTGATGGCGTGGTGCTCTGAGAATGAGGCGTGCAGCAGTATTTTGGACTTTCTGCATCGGTTGAATTACAGAGTTGGGAGTGCCCATGAGAAGAGAATTGCGATTGTCTAATCTGGAAATACACAAGAAGTTACCAGTCAACACACTACCACACAGTGGTCAGCTCAAAAGCTTGTGAAGATAGAGGCCAGGCTTAGAGCTCAGTGTGGAACCCTCAATTCCACCAGTCAACACACTACCACACAGTGGCCAGCTCAAAAGCTTGTGAGGATAGGGGCTGGGGCTTGGACCTCAGTGCAGAACCCTCAATTCCACAAGTCAGCACAGTACCGCACAGTGGTCAGATGGAAAGACTGGGAGGAAAGAGGCGGGGCATAGAGCTCAGTGCTGAACTAGTCAACACAGTACCACACAGTGGTCAGATGGAAAGACTGGGAGGAAGAAGGCGGGGCATAGAGCTTAACACGGAACCCTGTATTCCACCAGCCAAGACAGTACCACACAGTGGTCAGATGGAAAGACTGGGAGGAAGAAGGCGGGGCATAGAGCTTAACACTGAACCCTGTATTCCACCAGCCAAGACAGTACCACACAGTGGTCAGATGGAAAGACTGGGAGGAAAGAGGCGGGGCATAGAGCTTAACACGGAACCCTGTATTCCACCAGCCAAGACAGTACCACACGGTGGTCAGATGGAAAAACTGGGAGGAAAGAGGCTGGGCATAGAGCTTAACACATAACCCTGTATTCCACCAGCCAAGACAGTACCACACGGTGGTCAGATGGAAAAACTGGGAGGAAAGAGGCGGGGCATAGAGCTCCATGTGGAACTCTCTATTCCACCAGTCAACACGGGACCACACAGCGGTCAGATCAAAAGCTTGCGAGGATAGAGGCCAGGGCTTGGACCTCGGCACGGAACCGTACCCTCTCCTCACTCAGCCTTCAGAAGGTAGCCAGTGAAGACAGTCTAGTAGCCTCCCCGCACGGCATCGCCCCTGTACTGCTGCACCCACACCTGCTCCCCAGCCGCCAGCTGGGTGGTCACCAGAGCGGACCCTCGGTCGTCAGGGCTGTCGGTGTCCCTTACAAAGACTCTGTCAAGGGTGGCACCTTCTTTCATGATGCTCAGCCTAAGCGGGCCGTGTGCGTGAGGCACCATGACGATCAGGGAGAAAGCGTAGACGCCAGTCAGGGGGGCGGTGAAGACCCCTGCGTGGGGGTTGTAGCCGTTGCCGATGTTAGTGATGGCTCGGTCAAACTGCAGGGTGGAACGGGTGCTCAGGGTGACGCCGTTGTTGCTGTCATCAGTGGAAAACACGGCGGTGAAGACCACTGAAAACATAGGCACAGCAGTGGTACAGGCAACATGATGTACATTACATATCAGTACAGGCATGATGTCATCACTGTGAGTTTTCTGCGACTGCTAGACGTCCACAATAATGATTTGTACCTCTGTATATATTTTTACATTTTGGGGAAGGGGTGGGTGGGAAGGGGCTGCTTGTACCTTTCGGTATGAGTGTCCTTTGGTAGTTTTTAGCCTGCGAGAGCTTACCTGTGTGCACTGTATGTATCTGGCGCTGTGAACATGCAAGGATTTGTGTGGAAGTTTCTTTTTATGCGCTATATAGAAATTTTCATTCATTCATTCATAAAGAGGTGTGAGATTACACAGTGATAAGTGTGAGATTTTACCGATCATGATCACAAACACTTTTCGACTCACAAGAGAAAGTTTGAGTCTCTATCTTATGATCACTGTAGGCTGACCAGCTGGGACCTGTTGAGTGTCCAGGGGCGTCAAAAGCTTTAACTTCGGGCTTTTCTTGGACACAGTACCACACAGTGGTCAGATGGAAAGATGTAAAGGTCACAGCATGTGAAACGGCTTTAATGGGACATTTTACGCTTTTATCTGATTCGGTTGAAAATTTATGCAATTGTTTAGTTTTTACTTTGCATGTATTCAAAGGAGATAATTGGAGTGTTTCCTGTTTCAACAAAAACTTAAGCACTGGCTTTTTCTCAGATAATGCATAGTCGAGGTCTTTCGAACTGCGTAATTATTGCCTTGCTTGGGTTTTATCAGTTCACTCCAGGTTAATGTTTCAAGGTCACAGGTATGTCAGAAACATAAACTGCAAATATTGTCTGTTTCATATTCATTTTCTGAGCAGTTTTAATGTTGTCTGTTTCAAGGTCACAGGTATGTCAGAAACATAAACTGCAAATATTGTCTGTTTCATATTCATTTTCTGAGCAGTTTTAATGTTGTCTGTTTACTTAATACATTTTAAAAATCATGCAGAGTATGCTTTGTGTGACTCCAGTGTGTATTTAGTGGAGGCAATTACTTTATGAAAAATAACAATTTTAACCATTTATAACAAATTACACTTTTAACTGTTTATGAAAAATGACAATTTTAACCATTTATAACAAATTACAATTTTAACTGTTTATAACAAATTACAATTTTAACTGTTTATGAAAAATTGCAATTTTAAATGTTTTGCTGGTGGCAGTTGTTAAGGGGGAAACGCGTGCTGCTCACTCCTGATATTTCATTGTGGTGAGTAGGACAAGGTAGGAATATTGCGTCCAAAACTCTTGATAACCTGCTTTGGATAAAGTTGTGACCCTCGCCTTCAGTTCCATGACATCAGTGCTGAGGTTGCGGAGCGTGGTGACTTCATTTTGCAGTGCAGTCAGTTTGGGTTGACATTTGTGATAGTTGATGCTTGCTGCTGGACCAGAATCTGGAGAGCTTGAACATCAACATCATCGGCACCTCCGGCCAGAAAAATTTGTCCCACAAAGCAAATTGCAAACAGAACATGTGGTGCCGAGGCCATTCTCAAGCCTGTTATATTTAGAGTCGACACTCAAATTCAAAAGGGAAACAGCAGTACCCCCTTGGCACTACAGTTGTATTCTTCAAGCATGTAGAAGTTTCTGATGCGAGTACATTGTGATCAGTGCTGTCTCTGTCCGCGTTGTGTATGGTCTGAATCTGTACCTTCTCTTTGCTGGCTTTTAGTCTTCGTTTCATGTTTAATAAACTGACGTCTTTGAGTTCTGTACTACTGATAAGAGGGTTACTTCAATATTTGGTGCTTGTGTAGCCCAGTGATGCAGGCATTCTGTAAGCCAAATGTGCTATGAGATAAACATTACCCATGTGCACATCAAGGGATTTTATTTGGGTGGAAAGTTGTCTTGTAGCTTGATTTTATTCCCCAGCTTTCTGTGGGAATGGGACGTCATTTGTAGCTCGGGGGTGGGGGGGACTGCCACTTGTTGCTTAATTAAGACAAGAGCACATCTAGTTGCTCAAGATAAAGTTGTCTCTCACACCTAAATTAGTTATGACAGAGTTACATTTTATATTTTGCTTTGTTAGTGGGTAATGATTTCCTGGCAGAACTAGCAAATTTAAAGTTCTGGTGCTTTGAGCATGTGCCATTTCCATTCATTTCATTTGATCCAAATACAGGAGATGCTTCCAGGCATGAGAAATATTCCTTTTTAGGCTTGAGATAAGAAACATCCACACAGAAGTCAAATCCGCATTACACAAGGCATTCTTATTAAGTAGTGAGTGTGTAAGTCCATGTTTGCATAGTATTATGATTGTATTTTTTTCTTTCTTGGTGCTTTAAAAATAAATTAATTATGTGATCATTTGCTTTCGCTAACATGCAAGCATGCACACACACACACGCATGCACGCACGCACGCACACATGCATGCCCCCCCCCCACACACACACACACATGCATGCTTGCCTGCATAAACATATATGGCATGCATGCACAGACATGCATGCATGCATGCTCATGCACACATACGCACACATGCATACACACACATGCATACACACATATACACACACACTCATGCACACCCACACACTCACTCACACACATACACGTGCAACACTATACACATACATACAGTTAGAATGGAGATATTAATGGAGAGCATTTAATGATAATAATAATGGTTATGTTTACAGCACTCAAATCCTCAAAAGTTATTCACGCTGAGATTTAAGTAACAGACCAGCAGTTAACCATCTGGCATGCGCAGGTGAAGCATACTCAGGACTCAGCCATTCGACTGCCAGTTATGTCCAACACTTCAGAATCGTGTCCTTCTGGGGAACTCTCACTTGCTTAAGGGCAGGTCATTTGTACACGAGCGAGAGAGGGATTACGTGGAAGAATTAGCAGAGTGTGGTGGAATCTCCTGCCCAGTTCTGGGATCACTGGGCTTGCAGAAGGAAGCCAGTAAAGATGGTCCAGTAGCTTCCCCTGACAGCATCTCCGTGGAGATGACTTACCCACACCTGGTCCCCTGCCGCCAGCAGAGTGGTCACGAGACTGCTGGAGCCCTGGTCATCCGGGTCCGCAGATCCTGGGGCCCAGGTCTCATCCAGGACCTGGTTCTCTTTTGTGATGGCCAGGTGGAGTTCTCCATGGTTGTCGGGTGCCATCTCTGTTAGGAAAAAGGCATAGACGCCAGTGACGGGAGCAGTGAAGATGCCTGTGCGAGAGTTGTAGCCGTTGCCGATGTTGGTAACAACTGAGTCGAACTGCAGGATGTGGTCGGCACCCAAAGCAATGCCATCACGCCAGTCATCAGCAGTGAAGTGAACTGTGAAGGCCACTGGGGAGGTGGAAAGGAAAGATAATGTGATAAAACATGCTTTGGAAAGACCATCCTGTGTGATTTGTGGAAATATTGTCATCATCTTTCAAAACAAGTTACTGGCAAGAGGTTATCAAATTTGTATACAGTGCACGTTGTCCAGTACATCAATGAGTTGTGGGAGACATGTTGACAGTGAGTGTTGGATGATGAACGATGAGTTTTGGATGGGGTGTATATAGATCAGAAGACAGTCACAAAAGTAGGTGGGTGCCGAGTTATTGATGACAGTTGGTGCCAAGTTTGTTTGCTATTCTTGCCTGTACAGGCAGCCAGTTAAGAGAAGAAGTGAGTTTGTTATTCTTGCCTGTAC
>OY757551.1:4482248-4523730 GCA_963584105.1 Alviniconcha strummeri
TCTTATTTCGGTTCACTGAACTGTTATTCGTTGCAAAGGAATTCTAAGGTGGATGGAAGTTCTGAGTGCTCATACAGGTGTTGTGGCAGCTGTTTGCTGACGTCTGTCTTTATCTCAACCTGGGGGATCGGTGGCCAGGGGTCCGGGGTGGGGGTGACCATATCAGTGTGACTGTACGTTGCTCAGCTTGAATTGCTTACTGAGCTGAGAGAAATGTTTGCATATTTCTTATCTCTGGCTTTAGCTTGTATATCCCGTTGAAAAGCCGATAAGAGGTATTCTTACTTCTGTGTCTTTGTTTATCAGTTGTTGTTTTTTGTCACTGTGCGTGTTTGGTTTTTTATTACTGTGCATACATGGTTCACTGATCAGGCTGCAGTCATGTGTAACACAACTGCAAGTGCAAATCTGCCCTGGATACAGAGAAAACTACACAACAAATTGGGAAACCTTTCCATAATTTACAAACTGGAAAACCTCTTTATGAATTGAGGAAAGCTGTTTGACAAATTTGGAAACTCTGTCTCCAGTATTTGGGTACTGTGGATGCAAAAATTAGGTTCCCCTCTGTGAAGAACTCTGAGCTAGCAAATGTCTTCCATTTAATGCCTGGAGTAGTCCATGCATAATTTCTTCCATGTTCTATTTTCTATCTTCCTGGTCCATTCACCTTCATTTGTTTCCATATCCACTCCCTGCTTTTGTGCCTTGAGCTGGTATGGAGTAACTGAAAGTGTGGTTCATCCTCAGCTGATCAGTGTGGTTGACAAGATGTAAAAATCCAAGAAGTAACTAACCTCTGTCTCTGTCTGTCTGTCTGTGTCCATCCGTCCGTCTGTCTGTCCATCTCTCCCCTGTCCCCCCTCTATCTCTCTCTCCCTACTCTTTCTCTTCTCTCTCTGAGTCTCTTTATCTCTCTCTGTCTCTATGTCTCTGTCTCTCTGTCTCTGTCTCTCTGTCTCTCTGTCTCTCTGTCTGTCTGTCTGTCTGTCTCTCTCTCTCTCTCTCTCTCTCTCTCTCTCTCTCTCTCTCTCTCTCTCTCTCTCTCTCTCTCTCTCTCTCTCTCTCTCTCTCTCATGCCCCCCTCCTCTCTCTCCAGTCTCCCCATTTGTTCATAAGACAAATGAACATCATTTTATTAATTTTATTTTTGAGTTATTTTTTATTTGATTGACTTTTTCAGTGTGGTTAACTTTTCAGGAATTGAAACTAAAAGCTCCTTGTGTGTACTGAGGTGTCTCAATTCTTGTGAGGATCTCATAGTTGGACCTTGACAATAACTGCCACTTTAACACAGCATGTTCAATCTGATCACCTTAGGCATGCTGTAGGAATAAGAGTGTGTGTGTCAGTAATAATGCATTCTGATTGATCTGTTTTCACACATTTCACTGGAGTAACTGTCGTGATATTTATATGTTTTCACACATCAGTGGAGGCCCTGTCATGATATTGTTTCCAGCTTACCATTTGCCATGCCAAATGGTCGGGTTGGTTGCCATGGCCAAGTCAGCAGTCCACATCAGGGACTTTGTGCCAGATCCTTCATTTTCTTACCTTGATATGAAAGTGTCAGTGTAGATCATGCTGGTTTTTCTGCAAGTTTTAGAGCTAGCCAGAAGGAATGTGATAATTTGTTGAATGTGATCTCTTGATTTTTGCAAAAATGACTTGCTGTCAGAGTTTGAAATGATATTGTCAGAACCTGTCAAAGAATTTAACACAACAAATTTCAGGTGTCTTACAGTCAGAGTTTGAAATGATGCTGTCAACATCTGTCAACGAATTTAACACCACAAATTTTAGTTGTCAGACTCTGTAGGTCTGTTGATCTCAACAAAAATAATCTGTGATCAGAGTTTGAAATAATGCTCTCAGAATCAGTCAGTTCAGTGTGACTCTGTGATCAGAGTTTGAAATAATGCTCTCAGAATCAGTCAGTTCAGTGTGACAGTTTTGAGATGTCACACACAAGATGTGTTGATCTCAACAAATAATTATCTGCTGTCATGGTTTGAAATTATGCTCTCAAAACAACATGGCAAATTTGAGCTGTCAGACACTAGATCTGATTTCTATCCAGTCAAAACAGTCCACTGTCATAGTTTGAAATTATGCTCTCAGATAACACCACACATTTGAGCTGTGTCAAACACTACATCTGTTATATCTGCTGATTTCTATCAACTCAAAATAATCCACTGTCATGGTTTGAAATTATGCTCTCAGACAACACCACATATTTGAGCTGTGTCAGACACTACACCTGCTGATTTCTATCAACTTCAAAACAATCCGCTGTCCGACCCTGAATCAAAATTCTCAAAATCAGTTGGTGCATTCAACACCACAGATTTTTTGTCAAGTCCGGCACGATGTTAGGTGGCACGCAGAAGGTAGCCCGTGAAGACGGTCCAGGACCCGCCTCTGACGGCATTCCCACTCTCCTGACGCACCCACACCTGTTCCCCAGCGTGCAGGTGGGTGGTCACCTCAGTTGAGCCTTGGTCATAGTTGTCCAGCATGCCCTCGGCGAACACCTCGTCCAGGATGGCCCCGTCCTTGTTGATGGACAGGTAGATGGCGGGGTGCGCGTACACAGACATGAGGGTCAGGAAAAAACTGTACACGCCTCCCACCGGAGCTGTGAAGATGCCTGTGTGAGGGTCGTAGCCGTCGCCGATGTTGGTGATGATGTAGTCAAACTTCAGCGTGGTGTGGGTCACCAGAGGGATGCCAGTCAGGGTAGTGTCGCTCTTGAATCTCACAGAGAATGCCACTGGTAAAAAATAAAAATAAACAAAAATAAGAATAGTGAGCAGGAAATTGAAATTGTTGAATTTGTTTATTAAGCTGATACTCTTTGGCGTGGAGTTAGTTAAGTGTAGCAGTTTGTTTTGATCAGTTTGTTTTTTGCTCTCCAGTCTGGTGTGTGTGTGTGTGTGCGTGTGTGTGTGTGTGTGTGTGTGTGAGAGATAGAGATAGAGTGTGGTGTGTGTATGTGTGTGTGTATGTACGTGTGAGTGTGTGTGTGAGAGAGAGAGAGATAGAGTGTGGTGTGTGTATGTGTGTGTGTATATACGTGTGAGTGTGTGTGTGTGTGAGTGAGAGAGAGAGAGATAGAGTGTGGTGTGTGTATGTGTGAGTGTATATATATGTGAGTGTGTGTGTGTGTGTACACGTATGTGTGCATGTGTGCGTGTGTGTGAAAGAGAGAGAGACAGCGGGAAAGAGAGAAACCCAAGATCAGTCAAATGAGGGACAGGGAAATCACAACATCTTCTCCTGCAACTGACTAAAGTGAAGCATTGAGCACTCAAATTATTTAAGAATTATATTTTCAAAGCATCCACACATGGTTGTTTTTCCTTCTCCTAGCTCTCACCAAATTCATCCCTGAAATGTGCTAGTCTTTAGTTTGTAAGAAGACTTTGCTGCTTTCTTGTTTGTTTTCGTAGTGGTCAGTTGACGGGACTTTAAAATCCAGTAACCTGTTCGTTTTCATAGTGGTCAGTTGATGAGATGTTAACATCCAGTAACCAGCTCACTGGTGTTGGTTAGTGCTTACCTGGAGAAGAGAGTGTCTGCTGTCTAGATTTCACTGCGGCTGTGTCCGTCTCTAGTGCCGTTACTCTGGCCAGCAGTTTCTGGATCAGTGCCGCCTGCTGCTCCACCACTGTCTCCACGGGCAACGTGTCATCAGACCTCTTGAAGCGGGCATCATCTGCCCAGCTGAGCATGGGTTTTAATGCCTGAGTTGCTGTTGCTAGCGTTAGCAGCAGGATTGCTAAGAGTGGAGGGTTTTTGCCTTGCTCCATCTTGCCTGAAAGCTCTTGTGTGTGTGTGACTGAGATGGTTTTCAGAGTGTTTTCTAGTGGTGACCAAGGGTGCGTAGCTGTGTTGCATTGCGAAAGGTTTGGCTTTTGATCTGGATTTGATCCAGGGGTTTCCAGGATGAATGCGTGGTGCTTGATAGATTGAGCCAACATTTACACTCATGCCCTTAGCCTAGACTGACTGTTGATAGTTTATCTAGTATAAGGTTGATTTGGGGGTAGTTACCTTGTTTAATAGTTATTTGAGGGTTACAGCATGGCTGAAGAGTTGGATTTGAATTGTGTTGTGGGTGTATAAACTGTTTAGGATGGATTAGTCTGAGAGAAGTGTTAGTTATTGATAGAGATGTGGAATGTTTTAGACACACACACATGCCTGCATGCACATGCACGTATATTTATGTATATATATGCACACACACTCTCTCACACCTGCACACACACACACACACACACACACACACACACACACACACACACACACACACACACACACACTCACACTCACACTCACACACACACACACACTCACACACTCACACACACTCACACACACACACACTCACACACACACACACACACACTCACACTCACACACACACACTCACACACACACACACACACACACACACACACACACACACACACACACACACACACTCACACACACACACACACACACACACACACACACACACACACACACACACACACACTGACTCTACCAACAAACAAAAATGACAGCAATGTTTATTTTTACACATTGATGCACGTGCACATACACTGTAACTGAGCTTAACTGTGACTGTCAGTTAACAACAGCAATCTGTCTGGTATTTGTTGGCCAGTTGTGGCATCAGTTTCACTGCTTCTGCATTGTCAGCCATCAAAACCTTTATCAGTCAGGTCAAGACGGGAAGAAGACTAGAAGAAAGTGTAATGTGGATGACTATCTCGTAAGAATAATTATATGTAACAGTTAAATTCAGTGTGTCATTTCAGATTATGCTAATGCTTGTCAGGTCAGGAGAGGACGAAGACTAGAAGAAAATGTAATGTGGATGAAAATCTCATAAAAATAATTGTGTGTAACTCTGTTAAATTCAGTGTGTCATTTCAGATTATGCTAATGCTTGTCAGGTCAGGAGAGGACGAAGACTAGAAGAAAATGTAATGTGGATGAAAATCTCATAAAAATAATCGTGTGTAACACTGTTAAATTCAGTGTGTCATTTCAGATTACGCAAATGCTTGTCAGGTCAGGAGAGGACGAAGACTAGAAGAAAATGTAATGTGGATGACTATCTCACAAGAGTAATCATGTGTGTCATTTCAGATAAAGCTAATGCTTGGTCCATAGCAAGCTCACTGGTTTTTGCTGTAAGAGTTAGTCTTTATCAGTCTCCTTCCCAGTCTGTATCTTAGTACTGTTAACATGCACATTCTCCAACAGTGTATGCAGTAACGTAGAGTACAGTACTTTTCTTGGGGAGGGGGGAAGTGGGGGAGGTGGGTAGCAGAAATGTTGGCATTATTTCGATATCATGTTTGTGAGTTCAGCTCTGACTTAATAGTAATAATAATGTACATTTACCATGCGCTCATCAACACCCTGGGCACTCACATGATACATATTAACCTGAATATGATATTCTATACACATGTAGAGCACAGGGCTACCAAAACAATCTGCATAAAATATTATTTGGAAAAACAAACACATGCGCTACACACATACACACACACATGTATGCACGCACGCACGCATGCACACACAGAATGACTGTAGCAGAAACTGGGTACTGATATTAGTTGGGATGAAAATACCATGAGAAGAGGAAGGTTTTCGGTTTGGCTTTAAAAGATGAAAGGGCTGAGTAGTGTCTAAGGTCTTGTGGGAGTGACAATGATGTCGGTGAATTTGTCCACACATAACAGGATTGAGCTTGCCTGCCATGGCCTGTTACCGTCAGGTCAGTTGGAAGCACATTGCACGCAGGTTTGGTATTGCGTATAATCATATGCATCACAGCGCTTAGTCGGCGTGCAGAAGGAAGCCGGTGAAGACCGTCAAGAAACCCCCTCCAACAGAATGTCCCCTTTGCTGACGTACCCACACCTGTTCCCCACCTGCCAGGTGGGTGGTCACCAAGGTGGAGCCTTGATGCTTTGTCGGCTGAGACTCAGAGGCATACACCTCACCCAGGACGAGGCTGCCCTTGACGATCGCCAGCTCGGCGGGTCCGTGGCTGTTTCCTGCGGCCGTGGTCAGGAAGAAGGCATAGTCCCCTGCCACCGGGGCGGTGAACTTGCCGGAATTAATGTCGTAGCCGTTGCCGCTGCTGGAGGCCGCTTCATCAAACCGGAGGACTGACTGGTTGCTGATGGCGATGCCGTTGTTGCTGGAGTTTGTGGAGAATTTCACTGTGAAGGCCGCTGGAAAATAGGAGACAGGACTGGTCCTTAGGTAGGGTCTAGTGCCGAATCATGTCAGTAAAACAGGATTGGTTCTTGGATAGGGTGAATCTTCAGTCCTTAGATAGGGTCTAGTGTTGAGTCATGTCAGTAAAACAGCATTGGTCCTTGGATAGGGTCTGTGTCTTGAGTTCATAGATAGGGTCTAGTGTTGAATTATGTCAGTAAAACTGGATTGGTCCTTGAATAGGGTCCGTGTCTTGAGTCCTTAGATAGGGTCTAGTGTAGTTATCTTGGTAAAACAGGATTGGTCCTTAGATAGGGTCTGTGTCGTGAGTCCTTAGATAGGGTCTAGTGTTGAGTCATGTCAGTAGAACAGGACTGGCCCTTGAATAGGGTCTATATCTTGAGTCCTTAGATAGGGTCTAGTGTTGAGTCATGTCAGTAGAACAGGATTGGTCCTTGCATAGGGTCTGTGTCTTGAGTCCTTAGGGTCTAGTGTTGAGTCATGTCAGTAAAACAGGATTGGTCCTTGGATAGGGTCTATATCTTGAGTCCTTAGATAGGCTTACTGCCCAGTTACCTCAAACACCAGACTTCAGGTGTGACATCAGGCAACAGATTAATGGGGAGGAAGATGACCAGAAGGGGAAGCCAGCAAAACGCTAATAGAAATCACACGCCATTGACCACCGAGAGAGTATGAAGGGGAAAGCTGCCACCTTTGTAGAATTCATGTGAAGAAACTGCATTCCTGTGCTGGTGTAATCCAGACATGAATGTTTCAGCTGACTCCAAACCCTACAAGGTCAGCACTGCTGCCTGTGCCCAAAACCAGCATGCGTTGTGCAGAAATGGACCCGCAGCAGCTTGCAAAAGATCCCAGTCATTCTGCCAAAAGTGCGCATGGCAGATTGCAGCTAAACACACATGCACCCTATGGATGTGGTTTTGCATGAAGTGACAGGACATGGCTGCATGGTGTACACAGAACTTGTGATGAGATGGCAGCAGCTTCACGTGGCACCAGCTATGTATCAATCAAACAGTGCTGTGACTACACCACTTTTTGGTGGGTATTCAAAATCACACTATGAACAAGCTAGTCGCTGATTCAGAATCACATGAGACGTGAGTGCAGTGAGTCTGCTCGAGAGCGGAGAAAAGCACTACATAAAAGTGATCAAGAACAACTCTTTACTGGAGTAATCGAGACGTTTGTGTTTCAACTAATCAAAACCAAACTGCGGTCAGCACCGGTGTTTGTGACTGAAGCCAGAATGTCTTGTTCAAAAGTAAACTGACCTGCTTGTGCTGAGGTGGAGGAGGTCTGCGAGGATGGGGCATTTCCGTTGTTGTTGGCGTGCGAGCCGCTTTGACTCATCTCAGCCAGCGTGAAGGAGTGGGACACCACCTCCGCTCTCACCGACTGGATCAGCTGCGCATGCTGCTCGATCACCGCTGCCTCACTTGCGGCCTTGCCCTTCAGGGTCAGGACCAGAACCTGCAGCTCCTGCAGCTTGGCTGCCTGCTGCTCCACCAGCGTCCTCAGGGCCGCCAGCTCATCAGACCGCCGTTCTCGCATCACGATCTCTTCCCGCCGCATGTCTGTGCCGGTTTCGCTGTTGGTTTCTGCGGTTGCCAGCAGCAGCAGCCAGAGGGCGAAAAAAGTGACCGTGGTCATTGCCATTTTTTTGTCCTTGTTGATTGTAGCTCTAGAGGGAGGGAGGTTTGTGCGTGTGTGTGGATTCAGTAAATGTGATGTGATGTGTGTGGGCGTGTTTGTATTGGGTAAGATCGGGTTCAGGCTTTATCTTCACAGTGGAACCTCTCTTTCTTGGCTGATCTACTTTGAGAATACTCTTCCCTTCGAGAATGTTTAAAGCGCAGCGAGTTTGGGTGGACCAGAGAATAGCGCTATACAAAAGTTGTCTGTTATTATTATACCCTATAGAGTGTGTGTGTGTGGCCAGAGAGTATTGCCTGTCCTTGTTTGTTGTGAGCACTGCTCATGTCGTAAATATCTTTTGCCCTGATCCTGGACAAGACCAGCTTTAGGCTTACCTCGGGTGTGCGGATCCGAGACTGAGTCCGTGTCATTTACATGGTGACAGTTATGTTCGCTTCAGTTGAGTTTGATTCACACCAGGATGATGTCTCCAGCTTTGCATCTGATGTCTATAGCTTTGCACATGGTGTCCTTTCAGATTTACACCTGGTGTCCCTGTAAGCTTCACACCTGATTCCCCAGCTTCATAATTGATGTCTTTATAAGCTTCACATCCGATGTCCCTATAAGCCTCACACCTGATTCCCTAGCTTCACACCAGATGTCTCTATAAGCTTGACACCTGATGTCTCTATAAGCTTATCATCTGTGTCCCCGTAAGCTTCACACCTCATTCCCTAGATTCATACCTGATGTCCCGATAAGCTTCTCATCTGATGTCCCTATAATCTTCACACCTGATTCCCTAGCTTTACACCTGATGTCCTTATAAGCTTCACACCTGATTCCCTAGCTTTACACCTGATGTCCCTATAAGCTTCACACCTGATGTCCCTATAAGCTTCACACCTGATTCCCTAGCTTCACACCTGATGTCCTTATAAGCTTCACACCTGATTCCCTAGCTTTACACCTGATGTCCTTATAAGCTTCACACCTAATGTCCCTATAAGCCTCACAATGTCCCTAGCTTCACACCTGATGTCCCAGTAAGCTTCACACTTAATGTCCCCACAAGCTTCACAATGTCCCTAGCTTTACACCTGATGTCCCTTTAAGTTTCACACCTAATGTCCCCATGAGCTTCACGATGTCCCTAGCTTCACACCTGATGTGCCTATAAGTTTCACATCTAATGTCCCCATAAGCTTTACAATGTCCCTAGCTTCACACCTGATGTGCCTCTAAGCTTCACACCTGATATCCACATGAGAGTGTTTCACCAAAGGTTCCACTGTGCGTGAGCTCGTAGTGGTCACGGCCAAGTCCCAGGCATGTGTCTGGGCAGAAGCCAGTGATAACAGTTAGCAGCGTCCACTTGTCCTCAGCTGACCGGGGTCCACTTGTCCTCAGCTGACTGGCGTCCACTTGTCCTCAGCTGACCAGCGTCCACTCGTCATCAGCTGACCGGCGTCCACTTGTCCTCAGCTGACCAGCGTCCACTTGTCCTCAGCTGACCCATGCCCACTTGTTCTCAGCTGGCCCACTGTGTAACTGAGAGTCATTGCACAGGGTGGATGTTGTTCCCCTTCTGCACTTAACATTAGGACAGCACCTTATCAGGTTCATTGAAGTGGGGGGGGGTGGTCTTCCATGGTATGCCAAGTGCTTCCTCCCTGTTCTTTTGAATGTTACTTGGGTTTTTAGGTTTGTGTATGGTGTCTTGAGGATGTAGTTTTGTGGTCACACTCATTCTGATTTGTCCAGGGTTGGGGGTTTAGTCTTTGTGAAGACATTTATAGAATACGTGTTTGGTGCTTGGTGCTTCTGAATTAAAACTGTGTGCATGTTTCTGCTAGTATCCTTCCAGTAAGAATGCAAGGCATGCAGGCACGCGCACATACACTCACTCACACACACACACACACACACACACACACACACACACACACACACACACACACACACACACACACACACACACACACACACACACACACATGTACACATGCATTTCTGCAATCATACATTTATGCAATAGACACACACACATCTGCACATTCACATGTGCACACATGTGCTCACATATAATGATATATGCATACATGGCATACATGTACACAAACATACATGCACACATGTAGAAATGCACGCGCACACATGCACATGCATGTGCATGCATGCATGATTGCAAACATATGTACCATGCACACATACCATGCACACATTCACGCATGTAAGCACACACATGTAAGCATACATGCACACACATGCATGCACACATACATGCATGCACACACACACACACACACACACACACACACACACACACACACACACACACACACACACACACACACACACAAGCTGGGTGCTATGAGCAGAATCAGGTCATGCAGGCCACAACATTACTGCAGCAGCTTGTTCCATTCTCTCAGGATGTTTGGAGAGAATAGGGAATCTTTCCAGCCATTTTGCCACGTTCCACAAACAGAGCATCTGCTTTCCTTTGATTCCAGTTCTGTGCATCTCTCTCTCTCTCTCTCTCTGTCTGCAGCTGCAAGTTGAGCTGGAACGCAAGGACTCCTTCACCAGAGAGCTGCAACGCTTGCTGCAGCAAACACAGATGGATGCAGCTGACAAGGAGAAGTTGATCCAACAGCTGGAAGTCACTCTGCTAGAAAGTAAACAGGTATGCAACTTATTGATGTGGTGGGTTCTCTGTGTGTGATGGAAGCTTAGAAGGTACATAACACTGGAGTTTGTCCCTATGTGACAGACACTAAACAGGTACATGTTGTTTTGGGGGGTCTGCCCCCCCCCCCCCCCCCCCCCCCCCCCCGACAAGCAGGATCCCCATTGCCATGTGTCTGTTAACCAGAAATCTGACATACATTTTCTTCTTCTCTCCCCCCCCCCCTCCCCTTTAAAAAAATTAATGAATTCCAGACAGCATTAATTTTTTAACTAAAGCCAGACACAGCAGCAATTTTACCCATGCTGATTAGTAATCGTGACTGAATACTTAGAGTGCCTAACCCGCACAGGCCCGAAGCACTTACACAGTCTTTAAATGGACAATTTTTCCAAATTCAGCACATACAGCATGAATGTACACACACACACACACACACACACACACACACACACACACACACACACACACACACACACACACACACACACACACACACACATGCACATACACACACACACACACACACACACACAACACACACACACACAACACACACGCATGCATGCATGCACACACACACACACACAACACACACACACACAACACAAACGCATGCATGCACGCACACACACACAGACACAACACACAGACACACACACACACACACACACACACACACACACTAAATAAGACTGCGAAGTATTCCCACCATGCACCCTGGCTTGCAGGAGGTGAGCAAGGTGGCGCAGCGAGCCAAGGACGAAGCGCACCAGCTGGAGGCCAAGCTGTCCCAGAGTTCCCAGCTAGTGGAGCAGCTGGAGGCCGCCCTGCTGCTGTGCCGCAATGAGATCGCCGAGCACATCTCCAGCATGGACCGGACGCGGCACAAGTTTGAAGCTGAGCTGGGCAAGAGGGAGCAGGCGGTGAGTACAGCACAGGGCGCTCACCATTGTTGTTGGAGGCGGCGAGTACAGCACAGGGTGCTCACCATTTTTGTTGTTGCAGGCGGTGAGTACAGCACAGGGCGCTCACCATTGTTGTTGGAGGCGGTGAGTACAGCACAGGGTGCTCACCATTTTTGTTGTTGCAGGCGGTGAGTACAGCACAGGGCGCTCACCATTGTTGTTGCAGGCAGTGAGTGCAGCACAGTGTGCTCACCATTGTTGTTGCAGGCAGTGAGTACAGCACAGGGTGCTCACCATTTTTGTTGTTGCAGGCGGTGAGTATAGCACAGGGCGCTCACCATTGTTGTTGCAGGCAGTGAGTGCAGCACAGTGTGCTCACCATTGTTGTTGCAGGTGGTGAGTACAGCACAGGGCGCTCACCATTGTCGTTCTTGCAGCCAGTGAGCACAGCACAGGGCACTCACAGTATTTGTTGCAGGTGGTGAGCACAGCACAGAGCACTCACCATTGTTGTTGCTTCAGGTGGTGAGTGCAGAAACCAATGCTCACCATTGTTTCTGAAAACAGGCAATGAATACAGCATGGGGTGCTCACCAGTGTTGTTGTAAGCAGTGAATACAGCACAGTTGTTGCTAATGGCAGTGAGTATGGCATGAGTTGCTCACCATTGTTGCTGACGACAGTGAGCAGAATATGGGATGCTCATCATTGTCCTTGCTGCTGGCAGTGAGTATGGCATGGGTTGCTCACCATTGTTGTTGCTGATGGCAGTGAGCACACTATGGGGTGCTCACCAAAGGCAGTGAGCACAGCAGAAGGTGTATGGGTAGTTGACCACAGTCCATGCTGTGCAGGTTTATCGTGGCGAGGTGGTGAGTCCATCATGGGGGCTGAGCACAGTTCATGCTGTGCGGGCGGATTGTGGGGAGTGTATTGTGGGGAGCTGACCGCAGTTTACGCTGTGCAGGTGGATCGCTTGGAGAAGCAGCTGAGGGCGCTGCAGTCTGAGGTCTTGCAGCGCACGGAGGACGTCATGCAGCTGGACCAGGAGCTGGCGGAGAAGCAAACCGCTTTGCAGCACAGCCAGTCACGCATCTCTCAGCTGGAGCACTCGGAGGCCACTCTCAAGGACAATGTAAGTGGCTCTGGGCTCTGTGGTGGACTGTAGAAGGACCACTCGGAGGCCACTCTCAAGGACAATGTAAGTGGCACTGGGATCTGTGGTGGACTGTAGAAGGACCACTCGGAGGCCACTCTCAAGGACAATGTAAGTGGCACTGGGATCTGTGGTGGACTGTAGAAGGACCACTCGGAGGCCACTCTCAAGGACAATGTAAGTGGCACTGGGATCTGTGGTGGACTGTAGAAGGACCACTCGGAGGCCACTCTCAAGGACAATGTAAGTGGCACTGGGATCTGTGGTGGACTGTAGAAGGACCACTCGGAGGCCACTCTCAGTAGAGAGACATATATGATACTCCATAGTCTGTGGCTGATGGTAGAGAGACATAATGCTCCACAGTCTGTGGCTGATGGTAGAGAGACATAATGCTCCATAGTCTGTGGCTGATGGTAGAGACATAATGCTCCACAGTCTGTGGCTGATGGTAGAGAGACATAATGCTCCACAGTCTGTGGCTGATGGTAGAGAGACATAATGCTCCACAGTCTGTGGCTGATGGTAGAGAGACATAATGCTCCACAGTCTGTGGCTGATGGTAGAGAGACATAATACTCCACAGTCTGTGGCTGATGGTAGAGAGACATAATACTCCACAGTCTGTGGCTGATAGTAGAGACATAATGCTCCACAGTCTGTGGCTGATAGTAGAGAGACATAATACTCCACAGTCTGTGGCTGATGGTAGAGAGACATAATACTCTGCAGTCTGTGGCTGATGGTAGAGAGACATAATACTCTGCAGTCTGTGGCTGATAGTAGAGACATAATACTCTGTGGCTGATGGTAGAGAGACATGATACTCTGTGGCTGACGGTAGAGAGACATGATACTCTGCAATCTGTGGCTGATGGTAGAAAGACATGATACTCTGTGGCTGACGGTAGAGAGACATGATACTCTGCCGTCTGTGGCTGACGGTAGAAAGACATGATACTCTGTGGCTGACGGTAGAGAGACATGATACTCTGCAGTCTGTGGCTGACGGTAGAAAGACATGATACTCTGTGGCTGACAGAAGAGAGACATGAAACTCTGCAGTCTGTGGCTGATGGTAGAAAGACATGATACTCTGTGGCTTATGGTAGAGAGACATGATACTCTGCAATCTGTGGCTAATGGTAGAGAGACATGATATACTCAGCAGTCTGTGGCTGATGGTTGAGACATGATACTCTGCAATCTCTGCAGTCTATGGCTGACGGCAGAAGTAGCATGACGTTCACAGGCCTGTCTCAAACACACCATGGTTGTGCAGGTGAAGCAGTTGGAGCAGCAGTTACTGAGAGATCCGGCCATGTGGATGATGGAGGTGGATGGATGTTTGACAGGTGGATGATGAAGGCAGATAACAGTTTGACAGGTGGATGATGAAGGCAGATGACAGTTTGACAGGTGGATGATGAAGGCAGATGACAGTTTGACAGGTGGATGATGAAGGCAGGTCACCCTGTGACAGGTGGATGGTGATGGTGCAGGTCACCCTGTGACAGGTGGATGGTGATGGTGCAGGTCACCCTGTGACAGGTGGATGGTGATGGTGCAGGTCACCCTGTGACAGGTGGATGGTGATGGTGCAGGTCACCCTGTGACAGGTGGATGGTGATGGTGCAGGTCACCCTGTGACAGGTGGATGGTGGTGTTGCAGGTGAAGCAGCTGGAGCAGCAGCTGCTGAGGGAGAAGGCCCAGTGGATGATGGAGGCGGACGAGCTGGAGCGGAAGCTGGGCGCACAGTCTGGGGACCTGGACACGGCGCTGGCCAAGATCTCAGACCTGAAGCAGACCATCAAGTGAGTGCGGCCTGGGGAAGGAGGTGTGAGGGAACGCCACTTCCTGTCGGTGGAAAGGGCTCGCTGCCAGCGCTCTGGTGGACTGCTCAGAACTTGGTGCCCCTTTTATTCATGTATAGAGCTTTCTCTTTGGGGATTGTAGCCAGGAGTAGTGGAGTAGTCCTCAGAGTAGTCGTGAGCAGAACATCTTGGCAGCAGGTCATTTCCCTCTGGGGAAAAGGACTGAAATTGCCTGCCAGCATCCAGGTGTACAAAAACAAAACTTGGCGTTTTTTTTCCTAATGTAGGGTAGCCTGTGAGAGGCTGAGTGTGTCAGAGAGCGAAGACGCTTACTCTTTCTGAGGCCTCCCAGCACCCCATTGCTCACTTACACCCCTTTACCTCTGTGAAGAGTTTCACCCTGTCATCCTTACGTTCTGTGTGCTGTGCTGTGCTTATAGTGTATACATATACCTTTGGAAACAATAAGTATATATAATAATAATACATAAATTTTCTATAGCACTATTCCCTACTGAGCAAGCTCAGTGCGCTTATTTAGGTACATGTACCATTTACATTAAACATATTATAATTATGTACAGGCAATCATATAATGCATGTTACATACTTAATAAATTGCAGTAATATAAAACAGGTACTTGTAGAACAGCGAACAAAATCAAAATAAAACAGAAACACATTGCAGTGATGTAGAACAAGAACATATAAAAATTAATGGTGGACAAAATTACGATGCTATATAAAATGGTGTACAAAATTACGACGCTATATAAAAATGGTGTACAAAATTACGATGCTAACACCCACACACGCACGCACACATCTACACAAGCATGCGCGCGTGTACACACACACACACACACACACGCACACACATATTGTCCTGTCTGTCTCAGGGAGTTGCAGGAGGAGAACCGACAGACAGAGAGTGAGCGACTGGCATTGGACCGAGCTCTGCACAGCGAGAAAGCCACCAACCAGAGCCACACAGCTCGCATCTCGCGCCTGGAGAAAGACCTGCGGGACTTGAGGGTGGAGCTGGAGCAGAAGATTGAGATTGGTGAGGAGGAGGCGATGGAGGAGCAGATTCTGTGTCATAGCTGTGCTTACGAAATGTACACGTTGTAGGTGAAGCCGAAGATTGAGACTGGCAAGCAAGAGATGAACAGGAGATTGTAGTTTTGTAGCTCTACCAGTGAGATGTTTGTGTTGTGGGTGAAGCCAAATATTGAGATTGGTAAGCAGGAGATTGTAGTTTCATAGCTGTACCAGTGAGATGTTTGTGTTGTGGGTGAAGCCAAATATTGAGATTGGTAAGCAGGAGATTGTAGTTTCATAGCTGTACCAGTGAGATGTTTGTGTTGTGGGTGAAGCCAAATATTGAGATTGGTAAGCAGGAGATTGTAGTTTCATAGCTGTACCAGTGAGATGTTTGTGTTGTGGGTGAAGCCAAATATTGAGATTGGTAAGCAGGAGATTGTAGTTTCATAGCTGTACCAGTGAGATGTTTGTGTTGTAGGTGAAGCCAAATATTGAGATTGGTAAGCAGGAGACTGTAGTTTCATAGCTGTACCAGTGAGATGTTTGTGTTGTAGGCGAAGCCAAATATTGAGATTGGTAAGCAGGAGACTGTAGTTTCATAGCTGTACCAGTGAGATGTTTGTGTTGTGGGTGAAGCCAAATATTGAGATTGGTAAGCAGATTGTAGTTTCATAGCTGTACCAGTGAGATGTTTGTGTTGTAGGTGAAGCCAAATATTGAGATTGGTAAGCAGGAGACTGTAGTTTCATAGCTGTACCAGTGAGATGTTTGTGTTGTGGGTGAAGCCAAATATTGAGATTGGTAAGCAGGAGATTGTAGTTTCATAGCTGTACCAGTGAGATGTTTGTGTTGTGGGTGAAGCTAAAGATTGAGATTAGCAAGCAGGAGATGAGCAGGAGATTGTAGTTTCATAGCTGTACCAGTGAGATGTTTGTGTTGTGGGTGAAGCCAAATATTGAGATTGGTAAGCAGGAGATTGTAGTTTCATAGCTGTACCAGCGAGATGTTCGTGTTGTAGGTGTTGTGAGGTCAACCGAGCGCTAGGTAACTGCCTTTGCTTGTTGATTCAAGCCTGTGGGTGCAGCATGAGTGCGCAAAGCTTATCATCTCACGGTTGCAGTTGGGGATCTGGAGGACACGGTGCGGAACACGGAGACGGACCTGCAGCAGCAGCGCTCCCTGGTGGAGCAGCTGGACGTCGACAAAGTCAGGATGCAGGTAGCGCAGTGCATTAAATTGCGTGCAGGCTTTACCAGCAACCAGGGTAGTTGGACCGACTGACTTCACCGGGGCCTTTGCTGAAGAGTGACAGATCTCGCCTGGTTGGTTGTTGTAGTTGGGGTGGCCTGGTGTACGTAACTGTACATTGACAAATGCATTCCGTAGGGTGTGTGTGAGAGGACTGCCTGGGGCCCTGGGGACCTTTCTTTGATTACCCTGCCACATTCTCTCATCAAGTCAGTGATACGGGGAGTGTGGGGAGTGTATTTCCCCATTTGTGTCATGACGGCTTGCCATCTGCTGTCACTGTTTGCCCCCATCTACCCCCCACCCCTCTTTGTGTCATGACGGCTTGCCATCTGCTGTCACTGTGTGCCCCCATCTACCCCCCACCCCTCTTTGTGTCATGACGGCTTGCCATCTGCTGTCACTGTTTGCCCCCATCTACCCCCCACCCCTCTTTGTGTCATGACGGCTTGCCATCTGCTGTCACTGTGTGCCCCCATCTACCCCCCACCCCTCTTTGTGTCATGACGGCTTGCCATCTGCTGTCACTGTGTGCCCCCATCTACCCCCCACCCCTCTTTGTGTCATGACGGCTTGCCATCTGCTGTCACTGTTTGCCCCCATCTACCCCCCCCACCCCTCTTTGTGTCATGACGGCTTGCCATCTGCTGTCACTGTGTGCCCCCATCTACCCCCCACCCCTCTTTGTGTCATGACGGCTTGCCATCTGCTGTCACTGTTTGCCCCCATCTACCCCCCCCCCACCCCTCTTTGTGTCATGACGGCTTGCCATCTGCTGTCACTGTGTGCCCCCATCTACCCCCCACCCCTCTTTGTGTCATGACGGCTTGCCATCTGCTGTCACTGTTTGCCCCCATCTACCCCCCCCACCCCTCTTTGTGTCATGACGGCTTGCCATCTGCTGTCACTGTTTGCCCCCATCTACCCCCCCCACCCCTCTTTGTGTCATGACGGCTTGCCATCTGCTGTCACTGTGTGCCCCCATCTACCCCCCACCCCTCTTTGTGTCATGACGGCTTGCCATCTGCTGTCACTGTTTGCCCCCATCTACCCCCCCCACCCCTCTTTGTGTCATGACGGCTTGCCATCTGCTGTCACTGTTTGCCCCCATCTACCCCCCCCACCCCTCTTTGTGTCATGACGGCTTGCCATCTGCTGTCACTGTTTGCCCCCATCTACCCCCCACCCCTCTTTGTGTCATGACGGCTTGCCATCTGCTGTCACTGTTTGCCCCCATCTACCCCCCACCCCTCTTTGTGTCATGACGGCTTGCCATCTGCTGTCAGCTTTTAACCCCCCCCCCCCCCCCCCCCCCCGCCACCTGTTTGTGTCATGACGGCTTGCCATCTGCTGTCACTGTTTGCCCCCATCTACCCCTCACCTGTTTGTGTCCTGACTGCTCACCATCTACTGTCACTCGTTGCCCCCATCTACCCCTCACCTGTTTGTGTCCTGACTGCTCACCATCTGCTGTCACTCGTTGCTCCCATCTACCCCTCACCTGTTTGTGTCCTGACTGCTCACCATCTGCTGTCACTCGCTGCTCCCATCTACCCCTCACCTGTTTGTGTCCTGACTGCTCACCATCTGCTGTCACTCGTTGCTCCCATCTACCCCTCACCTGTTTGTGTCCTGACTGCTCACCATCTGCTGTCACTCGTTGCTCCCATCTACCCCTCACCTGTTTGTGTCCTGACTGCTCACCATCTGCTGTCACTGGTTGCTCCCATCTACCCCTCACCTGTTTGTGTCCTGACTGCTCACCATCTACTGTCACTGGTTGCTCCCATCTACCCCTCACCTGTTTGTGTCCTGACTGCTCACCATCTACTGTCACTCGTTGCTCCCATCTACCCCTCACCTGTTTGTGTCCTGACTGCTCACCATCTGCTGTCACTCGTTGCTCCCATCTACCCCTCACCTGTTTGTGTCCTGACTGCTCACCATCTGCTGTCACTCGTTGCTCCCATCTACCCCTCACCTGTTTGTGTCCTGACTGCTCACCATCTGCTGTCACTCGTTGCTCCCATCTACCCCTCACCTGTTTGTGTCCTGACTGCTCACCATCTGCTGTCACTCGTTGCTCCCATCTACCCCTCACCTGTTTGTGTCCTGACTGCTCACCATCTGCTGTCACTCGTTGCTCCCATCTACCCCTCACCTGTTTGTGTCCTGACTGCTCACCATCTGCTGCTGTCATTGTTTGCTCCCATCTACTCCCCCCCTCCCCCTCACCCCCCCGTTTGTGTCATGACTGCTCACCATTTGCTGTCAATGCTTGACCCCATCTCACCCCCCCCCCCCACTCACCCCCCGTTTGTGTTATGACTGCTCACCATTTGCTGTCAATGCATGACCCCATCTCACCCCCCCCCCCTCTCACCCCCATTTGTGTCTCAGAGAGAAATGAAGCAGCTGGAGGAGCGGAATGCGGAGCTGGAGGACATGGTTCAGCGATTACAGTTTGAAAACAAGGCCAAGGAACAGATCCTCAATGACACACGCGAAATCCTGAGGTGAGTGTCACTGTGGTCTCTCTGGTGTCTTTCTAGGATCTGTCTGGAATTGAACCCTCACCTGCCCAACATTGATAAGTCTCTTACACACACACACTCACATGCACACACATATGCATGCATGCATGCACACACACACATGCACCCATGCGCACTTTGTCTATGAATTTCCTTTTTAAGGATTAATAAAGTATTGTTGTATTGGTCAGAACACACAGGCTCTAAGTCTAACCAAATGAGCTCTAACCAAATGGGCCACCACTTTTTTCAGCCTTTTTTTTTTTTTTTTTTGTCCTGAAGTGACACTTTTGCAGTTGCCAGGATGTTAGAATTCAGGAAGTAATCAACTGACTGTAATGTTGTATCTTCCTCTTCTCACAGTATTTCATCCCAACCAATATCAGTACCCTGTTTCTGCTACAGTTATTGTGTGTGTGTGCGCGTGCGTGTGTGTGTGTTTGTTTTACTGTATAATACTTTATGTAAATTATTTTGGTGGGACTGTGCTCTATGTATGTACAGAATATCATATTTAGGTTAATGTGTCATGTGAGTGCTCAGGGCATTGATGAGCACATGATACATGTACATTATTATTATTATCTGATGTTTCTGTGTTTGATTCTTCGTCGTGGGTAGAGTTGGCGCAGAGCAGGAAGACTCTTCGCACAAACTGACGGTTACACACAACCTAGCATCGTCACCACACAGATGGGTAACCATTGTGTGCTAGGCTTTGCGCCCTCCCTGAGACTTTGACAGAGTCCAATTCTGTGCTGACGGTAGAGAGACATGATACTCTGTGGCTGACGGTAGAGAGACATGACACTGACAGCAGATGCACAGTCTCTGTAAAAGTCCTTAGGATAAGACTACAACCCAAGATCCTCCATGTTTAAATGCACATGCAAAAAGATCACATAGGCTCATTACAGATCCTGTAGTCCATGTCGGAGTTTGATGGTTTATGGAGACATCGGAATAACCCAGCATGCACTGAAAGTGTCAGAGTTTTCTAAATGTTGGCATTTGGACTGCATGGAAGAAGAAGTAGCAGCTACATAATTTATTTGCATCATAGTTGTTCTTTATATAAAAAAATATTTAAATGCACTATTTGCACTATATAAAAACAAACCCAAAACACACTAGTTCTGCTATGTAAAAAAAAAGAAATCAAAAATGCAATATTTCCACTATAATTATAAGAAACAAACCCAAAATGTGCTATTTCCACTATATAAGAAACAAACCCAAAATACACTATTTCCACTATATAAAAAAAAAAAAAAAGCTATTTCCACTATATATAAAAACACAACCTAAAACATGCTAAAAGACAAATCCAAAACACTATTTCCTCTATATCACAAACCAGCTCCAAATGCTCTATTTCCACTACATAAAAAAACAAACCCAAAATGCTCACTATCTGCAGGAAAACGCAAGCAGAGCTGAGTGAGAGAAGCCTTGAGGCCACAGAGCTGCAGGAGGCGCTGGAGGAGCGACAGAGAGAACTGGAGGAGCGCGTCAGCACGGTAATCCATCATCGATCACCCCCATGTCTCAGCACAGTGTTCATTCATCACACAGTTGTCAGTTGTTAAAATATGTAGAGGCTGCGAATACCTGTCAGTTCTACAGCAATTGTGGTAAGCCATCATCTACCATGGTAATCTGTCATCCATCATGATAATCCGTCATGTATCATGGTAATCCATCATCTGTCATGGTAATCTGTCATCATGGTAATCAGTCATCCATCATGATAATCCATCATGTATCATGGTAATCCATCATCTGTCATGGTAATCTGTCATCCATCATGACTGTAATCTGTCATGGTAATCTGTCATCCATCATGATAAACCGTCATGTATCATGGTAATCCATCATCTGTCATGGTAATCTGTCATCATGGTAATTTATCATGGTAATCTGTCATCCATCATGATAATCCATCATGTATGATGGTAATCCATCATCTGTCATGGTAATCTGTCATCATGGTAATTTATCATGGTAATCTGTCATCCATCATGATAATCCGTCATGTATCATGGTAATCCATCATCAGTCATGGTAATCTGTCATGGTAATCAGTCATTGTAATCTCTCATCCGTCATCCGTCTTGATAATCAGTCGGGGTAATCCATCATCTGTCATGGTAATCCATCATCTGTCTTGGTAATCCATTATCTATCATCACTGACTGTTTGCCTGAAAACATCCTGTTTTTGCCTCTCAGGAGAGCTCTGACCCTTGATAGTGGGTACAGGCGTGTGCAGTGTAACATTTTGATTCTAGTTACATACACCTGGAGAGATCGTATAAAATAAGTTGTGATAGTGGTGGCCCTGAATGTACAAACTGTTCGCACCCCTCTCAATCGTCACGGCGCTGTTTGCAGGTTCAGCAGCTGGAGCGCACAATACATGACACGCATGACGAGATGAGCAAGCGAATGCAGCGTGTGGACAACACACTGCAGAAGTACGAGGCAGAGATCAAGGAACGAACTGGACAGGTGAGTTGTGGCTGTTTGCGTTGGTGTATATGAAACACTCCTGGACTATTATTGGCAGGAGCTGCCAAGAGTATCATTTTTGTCGCGACAAACATGTGTTTATCGCAACAAACACATGTTTGTTGTGACAAAACATGTCTTTTGTCACAAAACATGTCTTTTGTCACAACAAAAATATGCTTGTCACAGCAAACATTTGTCACGACAAACACTTTGTCGCACACATAATTTTGTTGCAAGAAAGGTTTGGTCGCGGCAAGCATACTTTTGTCGCAGCAAAAGATGTGTTTTGTTTTGACAAACACATGTTTGTCCACCTTGTGTTTGTCCGATTTTTCCGTCAGAATTCCTAGTCCGTTTTCCTGAGGAAAACCACCTGCAGCAGAGTTGCACCATCCTGCTAACGAGTTAGTTTCTGCTTTCAGATCGTCTAGAAATCGCTCCATGAAATTGGTGTAAACGTTCATGTGTTCAGTCAGGAAGTCCAGTGCTGCTGGCGTGGCTGCAACTGAAGCTGGTGGCTGCAGCAGTTGGAAACTGAACTAGGCATTGGATTCCTTTCATCCACTGTAACCCGTGTTTTGCACAGTATCTTCCCACGAGCTGGCATGCGCAGAACCAACTGCACACATGCATGCACATACACGCATGTGGGCATGCAGATATGCGCATGCGTGAATGTATGTGTGCACACACACATGAACACTGCGCATGCACACACACATGCACATGCATGCCTGCACACACACACATGCACGTGCATGCGTACGCACACACACACACCACACACACATGCATGCACACACACATACTCTGTCTCTGTCTCTCTCTCATTCACTCTCTCTTGCTCTCTCACTCCCCCCCCCAGCTCACTCTCTCTGCTCTCTCCAGCTCGGTCTCTCTCTCTCACTCTCTCTCTTACACTCTCTCTCTCTCTCTCTCTCTCTCTCTCTCTCTCTCTCTCTCACCCTCACTTTGATTGTTACAGTTTTATTGCTTTTTTTTTTTTTTTTTAAAGACTTCCCATAGCTGCATTTGTTGCTAGTCATTCTGACTGTATCCCGTCCTCTTTCAGATTGCTGACTTGGATGACCGGCTGCGGCAGACACAGGACGAGCTGGTGGAGACCAGTCGACAGCTGCGTCAACAGCAGCAACTGGCACAACGACAGCAGCTGGAGCTGCAGGCTGCCACAGCCAAGGTGGAGGAATTGGAAACGGTGAGCGCTGGTGCTGTTTTCTCTTGTTACATCGCAGTTTTGTTTCGATTCTCTCTTCTTCTTTTTTTCAAAGTGGAGGAATTGGAAACGGTGAGCGCTGGTGCTGTTTTCTCTCGTTACATCGCAGTTTTGTTTCGATTCTCTCTTCTTCTTTTTTTCAAAGTGGAGGAATTGGAAACGGTGAGCGCTGGTGCTGTTTTCTCTCGTTACATCACAGTTTGTTTCGATTCTCTCTTCTTCTTTTTTTCAAAGTGGAGGAATCGGAAACGGTGAGCGCTGGTGCTGTTTTCTCTCGTTACATCACAGTTTGTTTCGATTCTCTCTTCTTCTTTTTTTCAAAGTGGAGGAATTGGAAACGGTGAGTGCTGGTGCTGTTTTCTCTCGTTACATCGCAGTTTGTTTTGATTCTCTCTTCTTCTTTATTTCAAAGTGGAGGAATTGGAAACGGTGAGCGCTGGTGCTGTTTTCTCTCTTTACATCACAGTTTGTTTCGATTCTCTCTTCTTCTTTTTTTCAAAGTGGAGGAATTGGAAACGGTGAGCGCTGGTGCTGTTTTCTCTCGTTACATCGTAGTTTGTTTCGATTCTCTCTTCTTCTTTTTTTCAAAGTGGAGGAATTGGAAACGGTGAGCGCTGGTGCTGTTTTCTCTCGTTACATCGCAGTTTGTTTCGATTCTCTCTTCTTCTTTATTTCAAAGTGGAGGAATTGGAAACGGTGAGCGCTGGTGCTGTTTTGTCTGGTTACATAGCAGTTTGTTTCGATTCTCTCTTCTTCTTTTTTTCAAAGTGGAGGAATTGGAAACGGTGAGCGCTGGTGCTGTTTTCTCTTGTTACATCGTAGTTTGTTTCGATTCTCTCTTCTTCTTTATTTCAAAGTGGAGGAATTGGAAACGGTGAGCGCTGGTGCTGTTTTGTCTGGTTACATAGCAGTTTGTTTCGATTCTCTCTTCTTCTTTTTTTCAAAGTGGAGGAATTGGAAACGGTGAGCGCTGGTGCTGTTTTCTCTCGTTACATCGTAGTTTGTTTCGATTCTCTCTTCTTCTTTATTTCAAAGTGGAGGAATTGGAAATGGTGAGCGCTGGTGCTGTTTTCTCTTGTTATATCACAGTTTGTTTCGATTCTCTCTTCTTTTTTTCTCAGCTGCAGCAGGAAATTTCTGTGTCTGGTCCTGTAAAATATGATTTAGTTTCAGGGTTTAGGTCTGTTTTTGTTGCTGTTGTTCTTTTGATTTTGTTTCAGTTGCTTCTTTGTTTGTTTGTTTTTCTCTCCGCAGCTGTGGTAGGAGTTGTCTCTGTGTCGTCATGGAAAAGCTGCTTCTGTTGTTTGTTTTGTTTTTTTGCCTGTTTTTTTTTGTATTTATTTTTATTGATATGATTTACTTAGTTGTCTCTTGTCTGCCCACTGCAGGAGTGTTGTTGTCATCCAGACATTTACTTCTCTGCAGTTTATGGACAAGAAACACAATTCTGGTACCCCCGCCCCCCCCCCCCCCCCCCCAGTCCCCACGCTGAATATATGAGTGTGCATAACAATACGTGCATGTAGACGAGTATATAAAAAATCCATTGATTAAGGCCCTGTTGATTCATCCAGGTATAGCTTTTCTTTCTTTTTTTCTTTTTTTTTTGGGGGGGGGGGGGGGGAGGAGGGAAGGGAGGAGGGGTGTAGACTTCACATCCATGAAGATCCATTCTCCAGGTTCAGAATATCACATATGTTCTCTGTATGTATTTGTTATCATACTAGTAGATCAGTTGTTGTCTCTGTCTGTAGAAAAAACAAATGTTCAGGTAAAACAGCAAACTTCATTTTCATGTAGACATTTTTTTTTCATTTTTTTTTTATATGTTGTGTACAGATTTTGGCCAAAAGTGATAAAGGAAAAGGCACACCATTTTGCAGGAAACAAGAAGTTATTTCTCATATGATTATTAGTAATCTTCAGCGACAGCTTAAAATAATTTCTCTTGAAGCAAATCAGAAACACAGCGTTTTTTTCATGCTGATATTTCCTTTTTCTCAGCTGTCAAAGAAGGACATTCATGGTCTGCAGTATTTTCTGTATGTGAGTTTGGTTTGTCCTTCTCATCATCTTTCATGTGATGTGTTTGTGGCCTTAGAGGGTGACTGGCAGTCGGCGCAGACTCTGGGACTCCTGCCTGGGGCGTGGTGGCTTTGTCCAACATTGCAAACATTCTCTGATTGCTAGCGCCAATGCAGATGTGTGTTTATTTCCAACTTTCCCTTTCAGCATTTTTCCTTTGAAATGGCTCACCTGTCTATGAACTTTGATCTGCACGTCAGCCCCCTAACAGGAGGAATAACTTACTGAATGGAATAAAGTGTCGTATTGTGTTTAATAGGGTTCGTTGTGCTCTTGGTGTGTGTGTGTGTGTGTGTGTGTGTGCATGTGTACATGGGTATGCACTTAGAATAGTCTCTACGGATGAGATTTTTCACTTTCCATTTTATTTTATTTTTTTAATGGAGGTGGACTAGTTGTCTGGGTGTGATTGGTTAACTGTGTGAGTTTTGCGATGACTGAGATTTCAGTTCAGTTGCTTGGTGAGTTTTGCAGTACTGTTTGCTGACTGAAGTGTCTGTTTTGGTGTGGGTTGTTTTTGCTTTATTGGGCATTTGGTTGTGTTTCATATTGTGTGTGTGTGGGGGTGGGGCGGGGGGGGGAGGGGGGGGTGCAAGGGGGAGTATGAAGATCTTTGGTCAAACATGGCAGAACTGAGGGAAAAATCTTTCAAAAGACTGGAGATTGTATGTTGATTTTGTCTTCTTTTGTCTTCCTGTTTAAGATAGAGAAAAAATGTCCATTCTTTTCTGATTGTTTGTGCCAGTGTTTGTTCGTAGACTGTCAAACATATCATATACATAATTTTCATGTAACATATCAGAAATTGATTCTTTTTACATGATATTTTTTCTTCTTCTTCTTCTGATTCTGCTTCTTCATCTTCTGACTGAGCATAAAACACCAAGTTACTTACTTATTTACTTACACTTCTTCTTTGAATAAATGGTTCTCCTGTTCACACATTTAACCCTCAAGAACAGGGAAGGTCTGGATATATGGCTGTAGTTTGTATCCATTGCCATCTTTGCTGCATTGTACCGCTGCCAGCCTGGTGATATTTGGAGTGTTGACTTTTCGTGGCAGACAAACGCTCGTCAGAAGCAGTGGCTGGAAGACCAGAAGCAGGAGAATGTGGAGGTCACCCAGGAACTGAGGCTGACGAGGTAACATGTTGTTAGTGAAGCCCACACACGCAGCACCCACATGCCTGCACGCGTACACACACATGCGTATGCAGGCACATGTACAAATGCACAGACAGCTGCACACTACACAACACACACATGCATGGATACATGCATGGATACATGCATGGATACATGCATGCAAGCACACACACACACACACACACACACACACACACACACACACACACACACACACACACACACACACACACACACGCAGGCACACACACATGTTCATGCATGCATGTGCACACACACATACACACACATACAAACAAACACACACACAAACACACACACACACACACACACACACACACACACACACACACACACACACACACACACACTCACTCACTCACTCACTCACTCACTCACTCACTCACTCACGCAGAAGAGATGGGCAGATCTTTTCAAATGCATCACTCGCATCCTTCCCTCCCACCACAGGGAGCAGCTGCAGACCCAGCATGCCGAGTTCCTCGCCGCCCGACGGGAGCTGGCTGCCTCACGTCGAGAAAGCGAACGCCTGGCACGTGACCTGGAGGAGGCAACCGCGTCGCAGCGGAGCAAGGACCAGAACTCCGCCAGGCTGTCGGAGGAGCTTGGAGCCAGCCAGGCACGCGCTGCCCAGGCCGAGGCCAGACTGGCGGCGCAGAGCAAGCAGATGCAGAGAGACCTGATGGAGCTGTCGGAGAAACACAAGGAGGAGGTGAGCAGTCATTTTTCTGTGTGTGTGGTGCTGAAGCTAGCTCTTACTGTTTAGCCATCAGTGTTTCGATGTTAATGTTTTTGGTGGAGGTGGTGTTGGTGTGTGTGTGTGTTGGTTTTTTTTGCTGTCCCATCATCTGTGCCAACTTCGTAGATGTTACTCCCCAGAGCAAATAGCTTTTACTGTTTAGCCATCACTGTTTTGCTATTTTGGTGGGGTTTTTTTGCTGTCCCATCATCTGTGCTGACCTCCTAGACATTACTCCCCACGCCACTCCTCCCAGCATGCTTGCCTACAGCCACACCTGGGACTGATTCTGCATCACAGCCCCGCCCTCAGGTCCATCAAGTCTCTTGGCATGTATGTCCTCTAAGGATATTGAGGATGTGCCTCTGGTGGAGTTTGTGTACCTTGCATATATACACGCTTGACAGGTGAGAATCACAGAGGATGTGCCTCTGTTGGAGTTTATGTACCTTGCATTTACACGCATGCCAGGTGAGAGAGGCGACACAGGTCTTTGTTGTTGTGCTTGAGGTTTGTGTTCAGATCTTTGACCCATGGTGTAATAAAGCCTCTTTCCTCCTCCACCTCCTCCCTTTGCCATGGATGCTGGACAGATGGACGCGATTCGCCGGTCACGGGACGAGGCTCTGGAGCAGCACTCTGAGGCGCTGGACAAGATCGGCCAGCAGTCCCAGCAGCTGGCCGAGAACGAGCACCTGTACCGCCAGCGCCTGGACGCTGCTCGCTCCGAGCTGGAGGCGCTGCACAACGAACTGTCCTCACGAAAGGAGGTCATCCGCAGCGCCAACGAAGCCATCTTTATGAAGGTCAGTGTGTGTGTGTCTTTGCAGATGTGAGTGTGATTGTGAGTGGGTGTGAGAGGGTCAGCGTGTGTGTGTGTGAGTGTGTGTGGATGTGAGCACAGTGGTCAGCATATGTGTGTGTGAGTGTGTGTGTGTGTGCTAATGTTGATGTGGTGTGGTCAGCATGTGTGCATGTGTGTTCAAGTGTGGGTGTGAGCACAGTGGTCAGTGTGTGTATGTGGGTGTGGCATGGTGGTCTGCATGTATGTGTGTGTGTTAATGTGGGTGTGTTAATATGGGTGTGAGTGTGAGCAGGGTGGTCAGCATGTGTGTGTGTGTTTGTTAATGTCGGTGTGGGTGTGGCGGTCAGCATTATGTATATGTGTGTGTTTGTTAGTGTGGGTGTGAGTGTGAGCACGGTGGTCAGCATGTGTGTGTTTGTTAATGTGGGTGTGAGTGTGGGTAGGTGCATGGTGGTCAGTCAGCATGTGTGCATGTGTTTGTTAATGTGAGTGTGGGTGGGTGCACAGTGGGAGCACATGTGTTTTAAGGTGGGTGGGTGGGTGCGTGTTGTCAGCATGTGGGTGGATGCTCAGGGGTCAGTGTGTCCATGTGTGTTGTTCTGTTTGCGTATGTGTGGGTGGGTGCACACCTGCCCACACACGCACACCCACAACTCACACACACACACACACACACACACACACACACACACACACACACACCCCACAACACACACACAACACAGTGCAACACACACACACACACACACACACACACACACACACACACACACAGAGCTACAGCCCTTCTCTAGTGGTTTGGTATTGCTGTGGGTTAATGCTCAGGATTCAGAGATCGCCCGGCTGAAGGCGCAGGTGTCACGCTTGGAGCGGCAGGGACACACATCACAACACGTGGCCTCACCAAGCACTTGTACGTGCCAGACCTCCTCCACTTCTACGTACCACACCTCCTCCGCCTCTGCGTACCAGACCTCCTCCACTTCTGCATACCAGACTGCCTCGGCGACTTCCGTTGCTCTGCGGGATGGGGACAACTATCGTCTCCACCAGTCTTCCCACCAGGAACAGGTGTGGTATTTGTTGTGAAAGTCAAGTCCAGAAATTCTTTATTCCTTCAAAGGAAAATGTGGGTGTAAAAGATCAACACTTAAAAAGTACGCAACAACGCGTAGTATCGCACACATCACAATATACAATAAACACAAGCGTAACCATGCTATCCTATTCCTGTGTATGTATCCTATTCCGGTGACCCCCCACCCCCCAACACACACAAGATTACAAAGATTCTAAAATATGAAAAGCAATACATTTCAATTAACTATAAAATCATCAAAAATGTCATTCAGCAAAACACGATCATTTAAATAAGTTACTCTAAAATCTACAAAAGAAAAGAAGATATTATACAATAAATTAATATAATACCATCATTAAAATATCTAACAATCACACACACACACACACACACACACACACACACACACACACACACAAACACACACACACACACACACCACACACACACACACCACACACACACACACACACACACACACACACACACACACACACACACACACACACACACACACACACACACACACACACACACACACACAGGGGTGGTGTTTGTGGATTGTAGGTGGGTGGGTGGATGTTGGGGAGAAAAGTACAAGATTTGTGAAGAATTTTGTTTCTGACTTGTGTCACTTCATTGTCAGTGGCTTAATTTCCAACTGAAGACAAAGCTGGGGAGGCGTGGCTGTGGATTGTAGGTGGGTGGGTGGATGTTGGGGAGAAAAGTACAAGATTACGTCAAGATGGTTTAATTTTTATTGTTATTGCTGGAATTTCAACAGCATAGTTTCCAACACAAGGCAAATAATTATGTTTATTTTTTTTAATTTTGTTCTCAAGGCAAAATATAAACGTAGATGAATTTTCAGTACTGTTCTCTGACAGAATCACCAAACAAAGGGAGTTAATTAGCACTCAAAAGCTATAACCTGAACAGAGCAAGAAAGTCCGGAATCACCTTCCGCAACTCTCACCTTGTATGCAGGTAAATGCAAGGTACGTAAACTCCACGAAAGGTACATTCTTGAAAGGTTCTCTGAGAGTTACTCCTCATATGCACCATGTCACTGGGGAGTAATCCGATCAAGACATTGAAATAAAATTAAAAAAACTCCCCTCACACACACACATGTGTGCACACACAGAGACTCTCTCTCTCTCTGTCTCTGTCTCTGTCTCTGTCTCTCTCTCTCTCTCTCTCTCTCTCTCTCTCTCTCTCTCTTACATATTTCTGCCCTCCTCTGCACATTTGTGCACAGAGAGAAAGACACACACATATACATACTCTCTCTTTCTGTGCACACATGAGAGAGAGAGAGAGAGAGAGACACACACACACACACACACACACACACACACACACACACACACACACACACACACACACACACACACACACACACACTCTCTCTCACTCACACATATTTTTGCCCTCCTCTGTGTACCCAGCTGACAAATTTGCGCGTGGTTTGTTTTGCATGTACCGCGACCTCCGGTGGGCTCTCGCTACCAAAACGCTACCAGGGTAGCACCAGCAAGCGCTACTACCTGTCCTCGGGCCCACACTCCCCTCTGTGCCTGCAGGACCTCAGCAATGACGCCAACCTCAACTCCTCCCACAACGCCAGCGAACTGCCCATGAAGGATACCTGGGACGACAAGGACCCTCAGCCTGCCGGCCAACGCTACACTGCCGACCACCTCGTCTTCTCCTTTGAGAAGCTGGCTGTGGACCCCGGTGGTGTTGGCGGCAGCTCTGGTGTTGGCGGAGGTGGTGTTTGTTTGACTGAAGTGCTGCTCAAAAGTAACGAGGATGTGGTGGGAGGTGAGGGTGAGGCAGTGACGAGACAGTCGAGTGTTGCCGGTGGCGGGGCGAAGGGGAAGGGGGACCCCAACAACAACAACAACAGCAAGGGCGGCGGCAGCACCAAGGGCGTCAGTCACAGCGCCGCAGGGAAGGTCTTCAGTGGCAGGGCTCTCACGGCGCCGACGGCCAAGTCTCAGCAGGCCCTAGGGGCCCAGAAAAACACTCGGAAAAAAGGGAAGCCTGGTGGCGGGAAACTGCAGGGGAAGAAATCCGCCGGCAGCAAGGGAGAGAGGGGAGATTACTCTCATCACCTTGAAGGTAACTGCATATTTGGTCAGAATTACCATCTTTAAAAAAAATAAAAATTAATGTAACTTTTTTAGAGGTGGGAGGGGTGGTGGATTCAGTTGTTTCATTTCCTGCTCCCTCTTCTTGATATAATAATCATTTGCTCATGTGGACATGCGTTGAATCACCTTAAAAACGTATAAATATCAGTTCTAGTGCTCGTTCTGTTACTTGCATACCAACCCCTAAGACAAAGAGCCAGCTTCTAGTTTGTTTGTTGGGTATCACATCAAATTACATGGGGACAAAACACACACACATAAACACAGTTCCAGCAACAATGATAAGCAATGTATGATGATGACCATAGTAGCTACAACTAAAAAGTATAATAACTGTGATAATAATCATGTTCATAACTCGCTAAACTGAAGACAACAGCTCATATAATCCTTAAAACTGATGAACATGCAGCCTTATTTATTTGGAGGGTTTCTTCTATATAGTGTCCGACTTCGACATTCTGAAGACTGACGCTTTTAGTGTTTGCTGGGTTATTTTCGTGTTTCCATAATCCATCAAACTCTGACATGGACTACAGGATCTTTAACGTGTGTAGGTGACCTTTTAGCATGCATATACACATGTGGGACCTCAGTTTACAGTCTCATCCAAAGGCCTTTCGTAGAGTCTGCACAGAATTTGACTGGAGAAATCTCTGGGCAGGCACAAAGCCTGGTACACAAGTCACCCATCCATTTGATGGCCACACTCAGCTGTGCTTAACTTTGGCTTTTGAGAGCAAATACTCTTGCTCTGTGCCACTGACTTTGTTCAGAATCCTCCTGTCTTTCACTCTGTTCCCATAGCTTATCTAGCCACCTTATTCTAGCCTGGGCAGAAAACACCAAGTTACTTGCTTAATGCTGCTGTGGGTGTGTAGCGTGTGACAGCAACTCCACACTCTGAGCATCGCTTTCCGGCACCTTCCTCCAAACTCTGCCAGATTTAGTTACGCCACTGAAGGGGCACTCTTTATCTCCGTGCAGCTGTCCACCGACGTGGTCAGCGCCCTCCGATAGGTTTTGGTACTGATATGACTGTAGAAGCAACCTAGCGACCAAGCGTGCACATAAACACAAGACACATCCACCCCAGGTAAAAAAAAGAGTTCTGTCTCGATTCAAACGATTGTGGTTTTTGTTTCTGCTGTGTAAACTTTGTTGGCCACTATAAATGACACGCCTTGTTGCACTTGAGTTGTTTGTAACGAACTTACTACTGTTTGAGCACCAACAAAGAACTGCTCATTAGCTGACAGTTTTGTGGACCCTATGGCGTAACTAAATATGGCAGTGGTTGAAGGAAGGATGTCATAAACCAGTGCTTGGAGTTTGCAGCAACTCTTTGGGCTTTCTGTTTGAGATGCTGTGATTGGCTGAAAGTGGTTGGGTGGTTGGCAGCCAGGTTTGAGATGCTGTGATTGGCTGAAAGTGGTTGGCAGCCAGGTTTGAGATGCTGTGATTGGCTGAAAGTGGTTGGCAGCCAGGCTGTGATTGGCTGAAAGTGCTTGGGTGGTTGGCAGCCTGTATTATGTGTCCATAGCTTCAGGGCTCAGCCTTGTGGTTTCAGATCCTGAGACGCTGGTCAGCACGTACCAGGAGGAGGGGGCCAATTCCCAACCACAGCAGGAGTGAGTGCTGATGTCTGTCCCATTTTTAAAATTTTTTTTGCTGTCCTGTTTTTGCCCCACTTTTTGCCCTGCCCAACTGTCCTGTCCCATTTCATGTCCAGCATCCTGTTTTTGTTCTGTCATGTCACATTTCTTGTCCTGTCCTGTTTGGTGTGCTGTCCCATATCTTGTCCCACTGTCCTGTCCCATTTCTTGTCCTGTCTCTGTGCTTGTCCTGCTGTCATGTCCCATTTCTTGTCCTATCCTGTTTGTGTGCTGTCCCACATCTTGTCCTGCTGTCCTGTCCCATTTCTTGTTCTACTGTCCTGTTCGGTGACCTTTCATGTCCAATTGTTGGAACTAGGTCAGAATACAGCTTTGCCTGCTTCAACTACTGCCAGGAATATCTGCCTTCCCAGTTCATTCATTAAAATAAGGGGGGGGGGGGGGGGGGGGGGAGAGGTCCCTTTCAGACACCCTTACAGTGAAATGCATCACAACAGTGAATCAAACATTTGCCTGATGTGATGAACTAATTGTTGTTTTAAATGTCATTTTGTAGCTTGATAAAGGGGATTACCCCAAAAATGTGTAGGTTTGAACTTTTGTGACAAGGTTCCCAGGGTCATTACAGGTGCTTACAAATTGAATTTGCCACGTAAGGCCTTACAAGTCCTTACGTTTGCATCATGGTCCTTACAAGTCTAGCTAATACTAAAAATGCACATGGGTGGTTATAAAAGCCTCTCATTTTTCCAAGTCAGTGACACTGGATGGTTCCACACATTTACTGAATTCCGAAATTATTTGGACATAGGCTGATGCTTTCCTCCACGTTCATTTAGATCACATGCAGCCAAAATCACAGTCGCAAGATTACACGATAACTTCCAGGTCAGCCATTTGGTTGCAAGATTTGAACTGTGCAAGAACCTGAGCTAACAGCAAAGATGCTGAGAAAATGTTTGTTCCAAGACCGCTGGCTAAAGGACAGTGCATACCAGGAGTGGGTTCTAATAAGATAAGCTGGACAAACACTACACTCAATGTGTGGCATGCAAAATTCAGCTCGTTTTGTGTGTGTTCCTTACTGTTGCGATGGTCCTTACAAAATCTAATACTGGTCCTGACAAGTTCTTATAATGTCCTTATTTGGCTCTAGTCCAAGTCCCTGGGAACCATGTGTGAGTTGTGCGAGGAGGTGGGTGTGAGGCCCGTGACCGGTGACCTAACGTCCTTGTCCTTTCCCCTTTCCCAGGATGCAGGATCTGCAGCACCAGCTGCAGGCCAATGCCTTACGCCAGCAGGAAATTGAACGACAGCTACGCTCCTTGGACAGCCCCGACAACAGTCCCACAAGCAAGGATGACCTCATCGACTTTACTGCCGACCAGTAGCGCCTCATCTCGCTGTTGGTTGCAACCTGTCCTGTGAACTGGCTGACCAGTAGTGCCTTGTCTTGCTGTTGGTTACAACCTGTCCTGTGAACTGCTGACCAGTGGTGCATCTTGCTGTTGGTTACCTGTCCTGTGAGCTGCTGACAAGTAGTGTGTCTCACTGTTGGTTACAACCTGTCCTGTGAACTGGCTGACCAGTATTGCATCTCACTGTTGGTTACCTGTCCTGTGAACTGCTGACCAGTAGTGCGTCTCACTGTTGGTAACAACCTGTCATGTGAACTGGCTGACCAGTATTGCATCTTGCTGTTGGTTACCTGTCCTGTGAAATGCTGACCAGTAATGCATCTCGCTGTTGATTACAACCTGTACAGTGAACTGCTGGTCAGGGGTGCTCTACTTTTTAAAACACATCGAAACAACTTGTGTAACTGTATGTTCGTGTGTTTTGTTGACTGTTGGCAGATTTTTCTTAATATTTTTATGTGAATTGAGGGACTGTGCCACTGTTGCCCAAATGACAGACTTTTTCTCCCTTTTACAGAGCTGATTTATTTCACAACCAAAACACTTTGCAAACTGACATGGGTAGAGGAATGTCAGCTTGTTATTAACTCAGTTTGTGTGGTTGGGAAATCCAGTTAGGTTGTTGTGGGTGAATCCAGTTAAGTTGTTGTGGGGTGAATCCAGTGGTCCTTGTAGGGTGAATCCAGAGGTGGTTGTGTGGTGAATCAGTTTGTGTAATGGGGTGACTCGGTTTGTGTTGTTATGGGGTGGGAGTGGGCAGAACTTTCTTTCATAGAAGTGATGTGTTCATGGTGGGAGATTTTTTTTTTTTTTTTTTTAGTTACGTGTGCAGACTTTATGGACGTCTTTTTACATTCCAGTCCGTTCCAAATTTTAGATCCGTCCATGGCATGGTATGAAACTCACAATCACACCGCCCGTGTTATTTTGAACTCTCATTTTATTTCCACAAGTGTGTGTGTGTGAATATTTATTTGCGAGATCTGTCTCTGAACATTGCAAGTCTACAGAAAGAGACATGTAAACGCAATCCAGAAAGACACAAGTACGTTTTAGTAAAGACACAAGTATGTACAATTTATGAAGACACCAGTACATGTGCTTTGACAAGACTCAAGTCCATGTGGTTTGTGTAGTCTTGCCGACTGTTACGATACATCAGTGTGCTGTGCTTTGACAAAACTCCAAGTCCATGTGGTTTGTGTAGACTTGCCGACTGTTACTATGTACATCAGTGTGCTGTGAATCATGAACGCAGATGGAATGTGGCTCATTTGGTTCATTTGTCAGTGGTTCAGCGTATGTCCTCATTTGGTTCATTTGTCAGTGGTTCAGCATATGTCCTCATTTGGTTCATTTGTCAGTGGTTCAGCGTATGTCATTTTGACATTTGTCAGTGGTTCAGCGTATTTCCTCATTTGGTTCATTTGTCAGTGGTTCAGCGTATGTCCTCATTTGGTTCATTTGTCAGTCTTGTAATCAGAAACTGCCAGATTATTAGTATTTGTTATTGACAGAAAATACACATGTACATTATTTTGTATTTTTAAGAACACAGGTTTATGATTATGATCAAATAAAAACATTGGAATCTTGGGCCAGTGTATTATTCTGTTCAGCAAAGCGTGTCTCAAGATGCCAGAAATGCTTTGCATGTTTACAGGATGTAGAACAGAACATTGTAATGTGTCTGGCTTTCACATCCTGAAGTGCATTCATATGCAAGTCTCTGTGTGTGCATGTGTGTGTGTGTACACTCATGTTGTATGCGTTGAATTTTGACAGTAATTATGTATGTGCAAAGAACGTGTAAGTGCTTAGGGCCTGTGCGGGTTAGGCGCTCTAAGTATTCATTATTATTATTATTTCTAAAATACATATATCAATGCAATCATTCCTAGGCAAATAACGGCATTAGTTTTGCACTTTTTTTTCTTTCTTTTTTCCCCTCTCTCTTTCTGTTGTTCTAATACTGTAATAGCATCTGTACTTGCCGTCACCTTCCTTGGGACCATCATGGTAAACACAGTATATGAACACCCGCAAACTTCTTTTCCTCGGGGTAAGGGGGGGCTACACCTACACAAAAGTGAAATAAATGTTTACGTCTAGATTTAACACGAGGATTAAAATATTTCAAGATGATATCTGCCTGCTTTGACTCCCCCTGCCCCACTTTAAAAATAAAATTAAAAAATGACAGTACACACATTTTATTTTATTTTATGTATAATAGTATTAATACATGCATAAAGCAAATGGCTTTGATCTGCTTTCGATCATGGTCCCATGACCACACAGTGTATGGTCAGTTGCTACAGGAAACGGCAGACCATGACGTCACCATCGAGCCTCTGATTGTGTAGCGTAGGTTCAAACATGTTCCATTCTCATCCCATTCTTAACCGACACGCGCCATCTTAGCCAATGAAAATCACGTATCACAGAATTAAACAGGCATTTTTGGTAAGCCACAACTTTTCAACTCTTCTGCACATCAGGTAAAGGGGCACAACCCTTACTGTAGCCAATGGTCGACACACTCTTTCAGTTAAAACTGATAGGAAGTGTATTCTTTGTGATTTTTCAACTACTGTTCGGTCTTGGGAAATGCAGTTTCTGATAAGCTGATAGTTTTTCCCTAGCGCTCTAAACTCCACAAAATTCACAGGCCACACTCAGTTTTCACACACTTTCAAGGCCTTGAAAAGTGTATCCCATTTTTCCCAAACTTCCAAAGACTGTGTGAACCCTGTACCAGTACATACTGCATTTTATTTAATAAACCATGATTATACTTCAAAGGCTGTAATTAGAAAAAACTCTCCGTATTTTTTTCACGGCCTCAACGTTGTTGTCTCATGAAAAATGGTGCTTAACAGCTTTTGTCCTTGCTCTGACAGGGTAATTATACTGTTACCAGCACTGCAGTTTCTTCTTCACTGGCGACTGCCATTCAACAGCAAGTGTCTCCACTGTCAGCTTTCTCCCAGTCAGTGCAGGCAAACTGTAGCACAGCATGCTACAAGTCTGTTGGTGGAAGTGGGAATAGCTCGGTGGTGAGCATCAGACTCGTGATTGAAAGGTCGCAAATTCGAGACCCTGCAGGAGTGGCGTGAGAATTTTTATCTCCAGGGTCAACTTTCTGTGCCCTTATTTTGGTATCTGTTCCACGCTGTGTTACCGCAGTAGCATGTAAATGACTCCAGTCATTCTGCCAGTAGTGCAGGTGGCAAGTTACAGCTAAACATGCATGCACCGTATGTATGTGGCTTTGCATGAAGTGACATGGTGCATGGTTGTATGGTGTACACGGAACGTGCCGAGACAGCTGCAGTTTCATGTGGCATCAGCCGTGTCAGTGATGTCAAGTACACCACTTTGGTGAACATTCAAAAATGCGCTCGCTCATGTGGAATCACATGCACGCGCAGTGAGTCTGCTTGAAAAAGGGAAAGGAGACTAGCACTATATAGAAAAGTGATCAACAACAGCAAAATGCTTGTATTTGCTGCTGTCATATGATCATTATCAAAAAGGATCACATGCCTAAAGTAATACAATGATCAGTCACTAGCTATGCCTGGCAAAATAATGCAAGCAGTGCTGGTATTTTCTCACACAAAACAGACATGTGACCTTTACACTTTGATCCCTGGAACTTGCTAAGCTTTACAAATGAACAGCCATGAAAATTTCAGTGACCCCGTTTGGCCCACAAGGTCGCATGGGGGCAAAATCCCAGCTGGGGAGGACCACGAAACATTCTTCCTCAGTGAGCAGCTGAACTAACGAAAGATCAACACCCTTTGTATCCGGCTGTCTCGGCAAACCATAAGCAAAAGGAAAAACCCAGACTTTCCACATCAGTTTGAGAGTCTGATGAAAATGACGATACAAAAACTAATTCACTATTTGATGCACTTATCGAGAGGCACACGCAATCACACCCAACTTGGCAATAAAAAAAACACCCAAGTTCAACATTTCATTCTTTTACTTGGCGTCACTTGACGCAATGCAACATAACAAGTCAAAACTGAGCTCAGCGACCACAGTCTACAGTGTGTTCTGATAGCTGAGCATCAGAAGCATAAAAAAAATGCTGTTACTGCTATGACTGGTTATGTACCATTCGTTTAACACGCCCTCCTATCTCACTCTCTTTCCCATTCATCCAGTCACTGCTGGTGGAAGCAGGAGTCCACCCACAAAACAGTGGACTGCAAAAGTGAAATTTGTCATGTAGGACCACTGAACAACCCCAACGCTGCCCATATCATTGAGCCAAACTACTGGCCTCGCTCTTCACAATTGACCATCCCTGCCTATCAAATTCTTCAGCTGTCCAACAAAGCTTCACTGAACTTTGGTGTAAAACAGGTGGCTCTACAAAGTCCACATGGTGTATTTATGTCATTATGTATGAACTAATGAGCAAGAAGATGCAAATATACAAGAGCCAGAACAAGTCCCGTGGCTTATGGTTCAACAATTAGAACAATGACAGAAGTAATCTTGTTTTACCAAACATCAGCTTCCTATATCACAGTGGCCCCCCCCCCCCCTTTAATATATAACTGGTTTTTAGTGCCCAGTCAAATATGTGCTGACTACCATGGTGAATCCCCAAAACAAATCCACACATGGCATAGAGACTGTAATGTTTCAGGCAGAGAGAAAAAAACTGAATCAAAGGTGACAGCCAGAGTTCCAAAACAAACAGCACTCTACTGAAGTGCGTGAAATGAACTGTATAACGGAAACTGTATTCTGTAATGCAACACTCAACTGAAATGTGTACTGAATTGTATAACGCAAACTGAATTGCGTAATGCAACTCTCTACTGAAATGTAGACACTGAACTGTATCACGAAACTATGCAATGCGCAACAAGAAATGGGACACCACTCAAACGTGTCAGACTAAGTAAAACATTTTGTTGATTTACTGCAGCCAACTGTTTTGCACCAAAATCCATATATCTATGGGGCACATTTTAGCTCAGCAAAGAGCCGGAACTAGCCCAGTCTCATATCAAGGTCTGTCACACTGACTCTTTCCAACTGCACCATTGGGTTCTTACAAACATGCAAAACCCCAACACCCAAAGACCACCAGTGAGACCACTGGCATGTTCCTCAACCCACAAACAGTTCAGTTTTTGGTTCTGTCCCCTGCCATGGTAAATATGTCCAACGACTCCATAGCAGCCTTTGGCGAGTATCATAAACAAATCAAGACAAACAGTCTCACACTAACACAAGAAACAGTGACACCCACGCTTGCGTTGAAGCACTGCATGCAGCAAATGATTCAAGTGCTGAAGACAGGCAATGGATAAGGGAACAGTAATGACAGCAATACACAGATACTACTCTGTAGTTTGACAGCATGAGGGAAAGCCTTCACTCGTCTGTGTGAAATAAAGAACCAAGTCCTTTTTCTAAAATACAGTGGACTCCAGGGTCTGGGTACAGCTATCGTGGGTGTGGGCGCATGCACCTTTTTCCAGCAGGTTTATTGCCTGCTTTTACAAAAGACCCATTGGTCAATACATCCTGCTTTTTGGGAGGGGGGAAGGGGGCTGCTCAGGTGTGTTCACAGATGGCGGATCAGTCTCAGGAAGACCCAGCAAAGCATCATCCACAGCCGTTGGTATACCTATCATGAAAATGAAATTGGGTCTTGCACGACTTATAGAGGAATTTCACTTCAAACTCCTCACACTTATACTTTTTACAGACCATTTTCCCAGTCAAGTTAATGCCTGGTGCTAAAGGCTGACGGAAAATGGAAATGACCCATAGTGTTGCCCACGTGAGTTCAAGAACAGCAACATGGAGATGATGCCATCTGAACCAGGTCGACAAATGGTTTCAAGTTTTACATAAATTGTGCATTCTCCCTTTCACCATCGACTGTTTAGCTTCTCAGGTGTTGTTTTTCTAATCCACCTGATGAACATTATTTGTTGGCTACCATGAAGTTCCCAACTTTCCAAGACCTTGGGCACAAGTCTCTTTATACCAAAAACATTTCAGGTCTGAAAAGAGGCAAATTTATATGAAGTTTCCAAGTTTCTGAGACCTTGCCCAAAAGCGTCATCCCCCAATGCACCCCAGTTTGCTAAACTTATGTCAAGTTCCCCGACTTTCCAAGACCTGGACCAAAAGACTCCTCCCCCCCATGTTGATGTGGGTTTAATGTCCTCAGATTTCAGGCTGATATAAAAAATCCCCCCCCCCCCCCCCCCCCCCCCCACAAAAAACACACACCCCCCACAAACATTCCAAGCCTGAAAAGATGCACCCCAGTTTCCCCAAATCCAAGACAACATGAACCCTGGGTCTGCCTGTCTGGCACTAATCATCACTCGACAACACGATTTCAGCAGCACAGTAAAGGAAAAGAAGAACAGTGGTGGGATTAGTGTTGATGAATACACAGCTGATTTTAAAAAGGAAAAGAAGAACAGTGGTGGGATTAGTGTTGATGAATACACAGCTGATTTTAAAGTCAACAAAAAGACCAGTAAGTAAGTAAGTTGGTATTTTACGCCCACTCAACCGGTATGGTTATATCAGGGCGCAACAAAAAGCCCAGACCACTGAAGGACCTAGGTGCTAATAAAGAAGGGGAGTCCAGGTGGGGGGCGGAGGTAGCAAGATGGTACCTTCAGGATTCATGTCCAAGAGTTGGTGTAGTAACGGTACTTACATTCAAGGACAGTTCAGCTACTGAGTTGGGGTGATTCGTGCGTGTGTGTTCGTCTTTTTAATTTTTATGATTCATGAAATGGTTAAAAAAGATCTGAAATAAGGATGACTGCTGACATTCTAAAACAAGATCCAAACGCATGACAGCTAGGTTAAACAGAACTACATTTAAGACACACACAAATTTTCAGGGTAAACCCCTTTGTCAAACAACAGCACAACACTTGTTTTATTTTCTATAGAATAAGTCTTCTTTCATACACTGGACACAAAGACACCATAGCCACAAGCAGATAAGTAGCCTACACTTCCATTTTTCACCCTTTAACTGTTCTGTCATTTGACAAAGGGGCTTACCCTGAAAATTTGCATGTTGTGGTTTGTCTTAAATAAGTGTTCTTTTTAACCCTTTGGATCATGCAAATGGTAATCAGCAGATAGGAGCAGGTCTTCAAGCCAAATGACAGTGAAGTGACTGAAAGGAAAATGGTACTAAAAGCCATCAACACACAATCGGGGGGTGGGGTGGGGAGGGGGGGCTGGCAGATGTCGGTTTATCACTTGCCGCTCAGACAATAAATAGTTCAGTGTTAGTGTGTTTGAAACTGTCTTCCAGCTGATTG
>OY757551.1:4523930-4562080 GCA_963584105.1 Alviniconcha strummeri
AACACCCCCAACATGGTGTTGAATAAGCTGGTGTATAGCTCATTTTAGACAGTAAAGCTTCATGATCCTCCCCCCTTTCTCTCCATGTCAGAGGGGGGACCTTGAACCAGCGCAGTCTGAAACGTACACACCACCATGTCAGAGGGGGACCTTGAACCAGCGCAGTCTGAAACGTACACACCACCATGTTAGAAGGGGGATCCTGACCCCTACACTGAGCATACCAAGGAACAAATTGGCTTAAGGCAGCATTTGTGCTGGTGCTCGGGGTGGACAATGATATCACAGCATGCATACCCTCAAAACCTACCCCCTCGCAGGCCTGCGAACAAAGCAGCAGAGCATTCTGGCAGGTGCCTTGGCGGCCAAGTCTATGCCTAGACCCACAAAGTGGCAAGGACTGACAGCATTCAGGGTGCCCCACAAAATCACACCCGCACACCACAAAGACCAACTCTCTGCCTGGAAACGAAGTAGCAGAGCATTCTGGCAGGTACCTTGGTGGCCAAGTCTAAAGCCTAAACCCACAAACTGGCAGGGACTGACTGCACTCAGGGTGCCCCAGGAAATCATGCCCGCACACCATAGACCCGCTCTCTGCATACCTGGGAACGAACTGGTTGGCCGGGCGTTTGGGGCGGTACTCTGGGTGGACCATGAAGAGCATGTGAGGGAAGCCGGTGCCGAAGTAGGCCCCGTCGGTGTGGTGGTGTCGCGACGACTTGGGCGTGTAGGCGTCCTGACACTTTGGGCAGTAAAGCTTCACCATGGCTTCTCCGGGCACATCGGACAATCCTGCACACAGGGGAACCGTGCTGACAGTGTGAAGAAGCAGAGAGAAAGAGCACATTCACCCTTAGGTAACAAGGGCTGGTCCTTGCAGTACACAAGAGGCCATGAAGAAGCAGAGAGACAGAGCACACTCACCCTTAGGTAACAAGGCTGGTCCTCGCAGTACACACAAAGACAGTAAACAAAGTCACCCTGTTGCCATTTCTACAGAGAAAGACAGGATGGGCTGACTCTCACAGTAGACAAGACAGAAACTGAAGTCACCCTGTTGCCATTTCTACAGAGAAAGACAGGATGGGCTGACTCTCACAGTAGACAAGACAGAAACTGAAGTCACCCTGTTGCCATTTCTACAGAGAAAGACAGGATGGGCTGACTCTCACAGTAGACAAGACAGAAACTGAAGTCACCCTGCTGCCATTTCTACAGAGAAAGACAGCACACTCACTAATGGGTAACAAGGGCTGGTTCTCACAGTACTCACAAAGATAGTAAACAAAGTCACTCTGCTGCCATTTTTATGTACAGAGAAAGACAACACACTCACCAATGGGTAACATGGGCTGGTTCTCACAGTAGACATGAGGACAGTAGCCAAAGTTACACTGTTGCCATTTCTACAGAGAAAGACAACACACTCACCAATGGGTAACATGGGCTGGTTCTCACAGTAGACATGAGGACAGTAGCCAAAGTTACACTGTTGCCATTTCTACAGAGAAAGACAGCACACTCACCAATGGGTAACATGGGCTGGTTCTCACAGTAGACACGGGGACAGTAACCAAAGTCACCCTGTTGCCATTTCTCTATCTGCAAAAACAGGTTGCTCCAATGAACAATCGTTACCATCATCACTCACTTAAACTACACGTGCATTTGCAATACAGAGGCCTACTTTTCATTCAAACACTATACAACTTACAAACTGGCTACTTACAACTGTGACCTACTTTATCTAACTTCATTTTCTGCTGACCACTCCCAAAAGGTGCTTGATGTTAATAGTGCAATAAAAAGATGAAACAAAACATTTACAATTACTGGAACGTAAAACTTTATGCCCACAGAAATCTCCCCTTTACAAATTCCACTAGTTTCACACAACTGAGCATCAACAAACAGGCCCTTTAAGTATCATAATAATAAACATACAAAATATAATATTAATCACGTTTGTTTAGCATTGCATACAAATGACAGAAACAAATGTGTGGAACCAAAACAAACAAAAAAAGCATGCACATGCCAACACAGCAACAACTACAGTCTCTATTGTCAATTCCATAATGTTAAGATGTTTTAGTTTCAGCTGTCAGAAAATTAAGACCGGGTTGAGGACTGACACAGTGACTATTTAAAAACAATCTTAAGCCTGACACAGTGACTGTTTAAAAACAATCTTAAGCCTGACACAGTGACTGTTTAAAAACAATCTTAAGCACTCCAAACAAAGAAGTACAGTGGAGCCAGCTTATAACTAACTCATTTGGGGAGCAGGGATAGTTCAGAGGTAGAGCGCTGGACTTGTGATCAAAAGGTCACAGGTTTGATTCCAAGCAGGAGTGACCAGGAACCTTGGCCATTCTGCCAAAAGTGACACTCACTCGTTCTGGGACACATACTGCCGATGCGCTGTGTGTCTGCTCAGAAGCTGAGAATAGCACTACATAGTCATCAACAGAAGTGCTTAGGACTCATCTCAAAATGAGGTGACAAGCATTCGTTGTTGTTTTTTAAATATAAAAAAAATTCAAAAGGTTAAACAGAAAGCGTTTATTTTAATGGGACAGTACAAAACACATGCAAATTTTCAGGGTAGCCCCCTTCTTCAGGCAAAAGACAATCTACAAACAAAATGAACGCCAAATAATTTATTTTGTCTTGTTTCTTTGTAGAACAGTTGATGTACTGTAGTCTTGTTCCCTGAAGGAGGGAACTGCCCTAAAAATCAGTACACGCTAGGTATTGCCCGACCTGCATTTCTGTTTTGTCAGTATACAGTTCTGTTAAGAAGACGCACAGCTGACTTGTATTTCAATCTGTCAGTATATATTTATGTTAAGGAAAAGAGAGTTTCCTAGTCCCAGCCTATTTGTTATCAAGCGGATTCCATTGTAGATTGTATGATCGCTAGTTGTTGTTTTTGGCTCACTTGCAACAAATGGAGAAAAAACATAAATGTCCACTGTGTCAATGTAACTTCCAAAAATTCCATTTGTTTTTAAATGGCACAAAAATTTCAATTTCTATAGCTGAAACTTGTGAAAGCATTTCTTTAAAACAAGTAGGGTAGAAAGAATGAAACATCTATGAGGAGACTGTCAATGAAACTCCAGTGTGTTGATGTTCTACTTTTACTGATGATCCACACACATTTCTTTCCTTAATCCTAATCAGACCAGAATTCTCATCAAGTCTAATCACTGTGTGCACAGTTTAACGTTCAACCACGCATAATCAAAGAACCCTCTGCTAAATATAAAACAACTGACCCCATAGCCATGAATCAGAAAATGCTCACAGCGCAACAAACAGCAAACTAAACAAAATGCATGTGTAAAGCATATACTGAACAACAAGTGAACCTGGAGGATGCCCCTCACTGAGACGATCAAACCTTGCACACGCTTCACTTCACCAACCCACCAACAATTTTGAGACCAATCACAGCGGAACAGGGTGAGACGGACGGTGAGATTGTGATTTAGATCTGAAGAGTCAGCCAATGAGTGTGCAAGGGTAAGAGCAGACCAATCACCACGCACGACACGTCTGAGAATAGGGTGCATGCTAGGCCAATCAACGGTCACATCAACACGGTTCTCCAAAAGGTGCGCAAGTATCAGGTGACACAATGCATGGGTTAGTACAAAGTCAAAGAAATACCATGTACATAACAACACAAACATACCCAGTTAAATCCAAATAGAACTCAAACATCTCCTATACTGTCTTTGGTCTCTATGACATTTGCTGCATTTATCCGAAATTTCCATGAAAACAAATTCTACTTTGTCAATACTAACTCTTGCTAGCTCCAGTAATTAGAGTATTTCATGTTAGCCCCACCCCCCCCCCCCCCCAACAGTTTTGAATAACTAGCTCTGCAGCTGGAACAGAATAAACGGGTCTTTGGCCTGCTCCATTACTTTTTTTTTTACTGCCTGTTTCCTATACATATCTAATGCAAAACATTTCTTACAAGCAGAAACGTTCCTGGTCAGCAGTGATTCTAAGCAGATGTATTAGTTGCAACTAGCAGAATGCCCCTCCCTATAGACGCTGCATGCCCTTTCTGCCAACAGAAGCTGCAAAACACTCATCAGACCCACTGTTCTACAGGATGAGAAAGCTGGATTAACTTCTGGACATGCAAGGTGTGTTACTGTTAACCATTAGCACACTTATTGTCCATTGAGAGAATGCAAGACAAACAACCAACCAACCAAACAACACCATCAATACAGTCGTGCATGACAATACCAACAAAAACAGTGACGCAAACACTAAAGTCGGTGAAAGTATCGTCAAAGGTTTTGTTTAAAACGAACCACACTATGAACAGAGCTTCACCCCCCCACCCACCCTCCCCAAAAAAATCCAGTTTGCAGGCAGCTGAAAGGGTAGAGAAGGAACAGACTAAGAGAGAGACTAACAGAGACAAAGACTAGAGGAACTGCGGGAAAGACTAACAGAGACAAAGTCTAAAGGAACTGAGAGAAAGACTAACAGAGACAAAAACTAAAGGAACTGAGAGAAAGACTAACAGAGACAAAAACTAAAGGAATGGAGACAAAGACTAACAGAAACAAAGGCTAACAGGAAAGTCATTAGTCCCCTACACCTGAAGTGGAGATGCTGCCCACATAAATACTTCACAATCCTGATTATATCATCTGACCACCCAAAAGAAGTGTAACTACCAAGGTAAAACAGTGAGACCTCCTCATGCACACAAAGCACCAAATGTTCAATTGGTAGATTTTGACTGGGCCTTTTTGTGAGCGTGTGCTCATTTCTGCCTAGTCTTACTGCAAGAAACTGTACTTGCTTAACGCAGATTCTGGGACGAAAAATCTAATACAAACAAGATGTTGCTGTAACCAGTGAACATGGATTTACCCAACTACAAAATACTGCACTACAGAATTTACTATCTAAACAGAAGTGTTGCTGCCAGTGCATATGAAGCAGCTGCAGCCACTAGCAGGGGTAGCACACACACCAAGGGATTAGTATAGCCTACCGCGCAGCACCAAACAAACTACGCCAAAGGCGCCAGAAATGCAAACGATACAGCTAAAACTGTGTAAAAGCCAACTTCTGTTCATTTTTCTCCCCAAACCCTCACCAGCCCTAAACAGCCTGTTTCTGCCAAATGTTCACTGCTGCCAAAATAAGAATACCAGAAAATACTGACTGGCTTGTACCGAGCAACAAAACCACCAAGGCAGTGTACAAGCAATCTATATATACAGATGTATGCAACTAAATACAGCCAGAGACCTAAGGGTGTCCCAAGCGTCTGTCTCAAAATGGATACAGCAATGCAAAGTTGGACTGTGGGAACATGCAATAACCACACACAAGTCTGCAATGAATGCTGCCCCTGGTGCAGTCATGAAAAGACACCACCACCACCATTACAAATGACCACAATGAATGCTGCCCCTGGTGCAGTCATGAAAAGACACCACCACCACCATTACAAATGACCACAATGAATGCCAGGCCCTAAAACTACATTGTCTGAATAATAAGTTAATATGTACAACAATTTCATAAACTCCCCACTGAAGGTTACCTACACTGAAGTCAGAAACAGTTATGAATATTACAACCGTATAATAATTATTTCAGAGGTTTTAATGTATACTTTTTTGTTGATCGTGTAAAGTACAGTGGGCTCACTCTTGTTGGTGAAATATGGCACTAAAGAAATGAGCGTTATTATTATTAACTGTAAGCTCTGTAACACTAATTTCAATTATTTAACAGCAAAAAATTAACTTTTGAATAAGTGATTCCCCCCTTCAGAACACAATATTTACACTTGTAATGTGTATTTTTTTCCTTCTTTTTTTCTCTCACATTACCAGTCATTAACACTGCAGTAAAACAGAAAGTTACTTAACAATTTACTAGGCGCAAGAAGAAGGAAAAAAAAGAAAATTAACCGACACAGACCCCTGTTACAGTGTTAGTCAAAGTGTAAGCAGAACTGATCTTGGCTACATGATTATGATTACAGAAATTATGCACAATCCTGCTTAGAATTTTGGTGTCATCACACCCACACACAAAAAAAGACCAAATCAGTGGGTGCACAACTGATGAAACAGACACAGATACATATAAATATACATAAAACAGAGAGAGAGAGAGGAGTTGGGGGGGGGGGGGGGGGGAACTGAAAATAAGAGGAAACAAAGACTGGTAAGTACAACGAGTCTGTGAATGTGAGTAGAATCCAAGCACAAGGTGAGCACACCAGAGACACAGGGAAGACTACAGCTGCACCACCACCCACCAGGCCAGGGTTAGTCACACACATTCTCACAAGCAAACCACAATGACGATGCCACTGTCCAAGGAGGGAGGGAGGCATGGTAGGGAGGAATGGGGGGGGGGGGGGGAGAGGGGGTGCAGCGTGTAAAGCTACGTACCATCTGGGCTATGCCCCGGTTAGTCATAATGTATCGTGCGTGTATGAGGCCGTAGAGCATCTCGGCGGCCTGCTCTATCAGGTCGCTCTGATTGGGGTTGTCCTCCAGCTCATCATCTACAGCAGACACACAACAACAACAACAGCGTCACTGCACCACCCGCACAACCCACTGCTGCGCTGCGCTGCTCTCACACCTTCCGACTGGCTGGATGGGAGGCTAAGGAGTGGGGGCAGCTTGAGCTCCTTCGTTATGCGCTATGTCCCAGCCCACTGGCTGCCGGACAAATCCTCACCCAACACATCAGCGATGCTGAGACGGACAGCCTGCGGAGGTGCTGGTACATGGTTCCTGGTCAGTTTCCACAACATGATTATGGCCAAAAATGGAGAAAGCCAGGCTGCTCTCCAACCTGAGCAAACCAAAGCCTCCAGCAACAGTCCCAAAGCCTTTCACGCTAGAACAGCTGTAAAAAGGTCTGCAAATCGTTTCTTGTCTCACGGCTGTGACTAGGAGTTAAAACTGGAAGCAGCAGTCAAGAACCGAATACAATGGTTGAAGAAAGACTGTTTTCCCCAAGAAAGCACCCAGCCACAATGCTACATCAACAACTAGCTACCCTCAGACCCAGTTAAAAACAACAATTGTTTAATAACTGTGGAGTGTTTGTCCTGCTCTACCAGTAGACAAAACTTCAAAATCATGGAAAATATTTTCCAGAATGCAAAACAGAAAAGACAAGATCTGTTCAGAAGATGGGCTGTACACAATTCCCGTACAAAAATACCCAACGCGGTCACAATGCTTCTCCAACTTCCGTCTCGGGCAACAACCATTTCCACCAACAGGTCACCTCCTGTCAACAAACTTGGTGCTGCATTCAGACACCAAAGATGGTCCACTCAAACGTATCTACCCACACCACTCAGATCATGCACCTGTACATGAGAAAGATCCATGACATCCGGCATGACCTTCCTCCGCATTGGGCCCCCTTCAGGAAGGCGGCACTCTGCCCTTGCACCACCACCCGAGGAAACAGCCTGCCAGAGGCAACAGCCCACTTCCAGAAAAGCCATCTGCTGGCTGGTTACAGTTGGTCAGGAATCAGCCCTCCCTCAATACTGTGAGACACTTACTCATCACTGTAACAAATCCTTCAGGGGCAATGCTCCATTTCTTCCCTTTCTCAACACCTGCAAACCTCCCCCACAACCATCCTAAACAGGATATTCAACTGTCTGGAGGTGGCCACTAAGTGGAGGAAGAAGAAAGACCATGAGGCCAATCCTAGCCAATTTTATAAGTGACAGTGAAGGTGTTAACTGTTATGACAGCTCTCTGGAGGTGGCCACTAAGTAGAGGAAGAAGGAAGACCATAAGGTCATCCCTAGCTACAGCTGACAGTGAAGGTGTTATGACAGCTGTCTGGCGGCAGCTACTAAGTGGAGGAAGAAGGAAGACCACGAGGCCAATCCTAGCGACAGCTGACAGTGAAGGTGTTAACTGTTACGACAGCTGTCTGGCGGTGGCCGCTAAGTGGAGAAAGAAGGAAGACCACAAGGTTATCCGTAGTGACAGCCGGCAATGAAGGTGTTATGACAGCTGTCTGGAGACCACAAGGTCATCCCTAGTGACAGCTGGCAGTGATGGTGTAAGAAGGAAGACCACAAGGCCACCCTAGCAACAGCTGACAGTGTAGGTGTTACGACAGCTGTCTGGTGGTGGCTGCCACCAGAGGACGAAGGAAGACCACGAGAAGACCCCCAGCAACAGCTGACAAGGAAGGTGCTGTGACAGGCGTATGGAGGAAGAAGGAAGACCACGAGGCCACCCCTAGCAACAGCCGACAGTGATGGTGTTATGACGGCGAATGATATGAGGTCTGGTTAGGGGCCACCACAACAAATGATACTGTGTGATAACTGTTAATGTTATGATACTGTCAACAACACATGTATACACACACCGACACGCCTTGCTTGACTGATGAAACTTGCATCCACAGAAACACAATGAAAATGCAGGGCATGAATATGAAGGTAAGTCTCACTTTGCTCAAGTGCACACAAAACCAGTTTCATACAGGTACTAAAAATACCAACCACAAGACATCATTGCAGACTATGTTCTTAAGAGCGAACTACTACCAAAAAAAAAAAAAAAAAAAAAGCAGCACAGAATTCTGAACTAAAGTGCCACTAAAGAGCTGAAACAAAAAGCTCAACATTCAAGCTGGAATAGGACTACGATGATGTCCACACGCCATTCTTCTAACCCTAAAGCCAACAGAGCAGCCCATGCATTGGAACAAAATTGTACCCTAACAAAACTCATCACAACAGGTTGGTCTCTAGTTCCTCCATCCCCACCCCCCTCCAATTTTTTTAATGTAAAAACAGGCTCTAAACAGTGAATAACACATCAGAGTCATGTCAAAAACCTTCCACCCAAACCAGCAGACTCAACCTATACAAATTACAGCTGTCCAGCACACTTTTGCTCAGTACCGCTCCAGGCACAGCACTGACATGCTCTGACAGTTTGCACACCAGCCCAAGGCTCTTTCAGTCTGAACATGGTGTGGTAGTGGAACTCAGCACTTCTTGAAAAGCGTGAGCACCATCATCTGCCAGTGACTGAGGACCAGCACATCATGAAGCATGCATGTACGGACTCCTTCACAAAACTGCCGCTCAAGTAGTGGCGTTGCTCACAGAACTGACTCCAAAAACAAGATTCCTCAAAGTCCAACCCTGCAACATGTTCTGTCCTAGGAAAGTGACAACAGCACAAAAGCACGCACATCACCAAACCCTCACAACACACACTCCCCGAGTCACAATACTCGTACTCTTCAGGATGCACAGAGCAATTACCACAGCTGAGCATCACCAGTGCAGAGGAAAGCGGCAAAAGGTCAGTCAGTGCCAGCCACAAAACTGTGCCACGCCCACTCCTACGGTACAGCCCAAGACCATCCATGCCCACTCAGCAAAACCCTAGCTACCAAACACCATGCCACCCTGTCTACAGCTCTGCAAACAAACACTAACCAGATCACAGCACTGATTGGCATTGTGTCGAGTGGTGCCAGTGACATCATTAGCCAAACACAATGGTAAAAAAAAAAAAAAATGGTAAAAAAAAAATGAAAAAATATGAAAAAACAGAACAGGAACCAACTCTACGTTGAAACAGGTGCCATGCTGACGACTAGCTCAATGTAAATTGAGCCAGCACTGGACTCAAAAGGGGGGTAGGGGGATGTGGGGGGGGGGGGGGGGGAGCAAAGGAGAAGGAGAGGGAAAGGGGGACTTGTTGTACCCTGTTACCTACCATCTTACATATGCCTGCGTTTGTAAGAATGAACCTAGAGTGAATGAGGCCATAGAGCATCTCTGCCGCTTGCTCTATCAGGTCGGAGCTGGGGTTGTCTTCCAACTCCTCCTCTAAAGAGACACGATAAATACAGACTAGACACAAACTGTCACTTCATCAACAGACCAAACGCAACGTGATCAAACAGAACAGTTTACAAAACAAAATCTTTATGACAACAACAAAAACAGGAGAAAAGAAAAAAAAGCAACAACCAAACTGAAATAAAACAAAAGCAATTAAATTCAAAGTGACATGAACAAATGTGGAAAGTACCATCATATTCATAAGTCTTGAAACATAAATGTAACCCCCCCCCCCCCAAAAAAAAAAAAAAATGGAAACGAAAAGGCAAGCCAATATACCTGCAGTTGTCACTGTAAAGGTAGATTATGCTCTAGCGAAACTTCTAATTCATTACCAATCTCTTGAAATCAGTAAAAAAAATAAAAGCTGATTAATATTACAAAGACACCATGATTATCTGTGCACAAGGTACAAAACATTCTGTAATAATATCAACAGTATTTGCCAAGAAGTGAGAACTGTGGTTCCTATCTCATACAATGGTGCAAGCTGATGAAAGTCTCATCTGTCTGAAGAAATAGAAAAAAGGACAACTAAACTCAACTCTGTAAACCTGGTTTTCACCAAATGTACATGGTGGTGACTGCAAGGTTGAAAGCACGCCACTAGAATCAGGATCATGTAGGTCAAAGAAGCTTCCCTCAGCGTCTATCCTTCCAGTGTTAGTGTTACTCTATAATCTGTTGCCTTTTTTCTTTCTACTAATTCTTGTTTTAGCCTTTGAATTTGAAGTGAAACCAGTTACTGGTAGATCTTTTTTGACTCATCTTCTTGCTTTTTCTCTCTCCCCCTTTTCTTTTTCTGTCTCTCATGGGCTGAACATTCTATTCTCAACCATGGTCTTTTCTATCTTTTAACCAAAATGTTTTTCTGCTTTCAACAGCCAACTATGTGACTGTCTTGCACACAAACCTGGCCATGTACTCATTTGGGCAGCTTGTAGTGAACCTCTAAAACATATAACATCCTGAATAAATAACACACAGCCTTTACAAGTTGCATCATACAGATACCCATCATAGGATTAACGACTGGTTTGGGGCCAAAATTACCAGTCAGTATGCCAAATATGCAATTACATTCAGATCAGTTTTACAGCACATGCTGTATGTATTTCATTCCATAATCTAAATCACAAATCAGGCATAAAGTTTTCCTTATAATAATAATCTTGACTTTAGGTTCAACCAGACACTGAAGAAGTATACTATAAAGGTTTAAAACAGTTCTACACAAACTGAAGACTTTTTACCTGCACTATAACCATAATGGACTTATTCCAGTGAAAATCTGACCTTAACTAAGTTTAAGCATTGTTTCTTGTCTGAGCCTTTGTACACATCTACACATTCAGGTCAAAATTTCAGTCCTTTATTTCATGTGATTGAGAACATAGCCTGCTTAAAAGTTAAGATCCATCACACTTCATAATGAAATTTATAATTATGCAATTTACAGTAAACAGAAAGTACCATTATAATTAAATACTGCTTTACTGTCTCACAATTGGGAAGGGAGGGAAGGGGGGCATGGGGGAATAAAGGAAAAGGAAGAAAACTGTTGCAGCTCAGGCAAGCAAACAAAACATTACCAGGTTCAAGGTCGAGGATCATGTCGAGGGCCTGTCTGTAGTGTGGCACCTGTTCATTCAGTCCAGTCAAGTTGAACTTGTCCTGAATATAGTCCTCATCAACCTGCAATGCCGTATCACCGTCATCACATCCTACTGCAGAACAACTGGTCACACTGAAATGTTTGCTTTTGAAAAAGCCACAAGTCAGTCGGCTGTACATTTTTCAAGTACCACTACCAGGCACTGCAAACATTAAAAAAAAATTAAGTACAGCAAACACAGTGTCTTGCAAAAAAATTGTTATACAAATCATGACACTGCACATGCACGTTAAGTCCCCCCCCCCCCCCCCCCACCCACCCACTAAACGCAGACGGTTCTGATGAAACAAAAGCCCCAGCTGTTGCAGCAAACATTTTTGCAGTTCATCCACTGAAAAAAGTGTGTCAAATGGTTTTGCCAACACAGCAAGCAATTGGCTGCCAGGTCATCTCACTGGCCGGTGTCAGTTGAACTTGATCAAAGTGTGCTGGTAACTCACTTTGCATCCCATTCCAAATGTCAGAGAGAGCTAGGGTTAACTGTGATTATACTCAGTATAAATTATAGCGATACATTCTCCCAGTATGACAACAGTATGAATGACAACATTATGAGCTTTGCAGCTCAGTGCTGAAATTGCACAACTTCCCATTTGCCTGGGAAACATACTTTTACAAGGGGAAAAGACAGCACAGAGGATGCATACTGATGACTGAAGACTACTCACATTTGCTTCTAGTTCTATTGTAAGTTACAAACTCTATACAAAAAGGTTCGTTTAATTTCAAACCCCAACAAGAAACTGGTACAATGCTGGCATAGCCATAGAACATTCTAATAGCAGTGGCATTTTTATTCAAAAGAAGTTCAAGTCAGTAATCTAAGAAACGTACCTCACAGAAGAATTCATTTCCTCTCAGTCCACAAAACCAAGAAATCCACGATACTTCTTCTGAGCTGCTCATATCGACAGACGGGATCTGCTACTGGAAAAATTCCTGGAGAAAGATAACCAATTATATATTGTACATTAGTAGGAGTCAAGACCAAGCATTCTCTGATGTCGCACAACTTGGATTAAATACTGAAACTGTAAAATCCTTCAAAACAAAGAACAAAAAACAGGAGAGCGAATTTGCAAAATTAATCCAGTGATTAAGTTTGCCTATCAGCTGGAACGGTAAGCATGCTTTAACTGGCCTCAATCATAGAACAAAAGTACGATAAGAAATAAATAATGCAATCGACGTGTTAGGTTACTGTTTTAACTTATAAGCCTGGGCCACACTCCCACTGCCTGGAGTCTATGTGGGAATCTTCCTGTGGATACGACAGTGCAAGTCTGAGATGAACTTTCCGAACTGTGTAGTGTGTAATACAATTTATAAAACCAAAGCACACATATCACTTTTAAACATATCATGAACAACCCAGTACATATTTGTCCCAACAACTACTTCAAGACAAAACTAAACTTTACAGAATAAAATGATTAACAAGGTTACCAATGACACTTTTTGTTGAAAATGCCGAACTCCCTGTAAAGTGTATGCGATGCGCATGCGTATTACAGCCGATGTTACATCAAAAAACAAACATGGATATATTCTGTAATAAACCTCGTAAGAAAGTCAAGTCTATTCTAGTTTTTGATTACATTTATGTGGTAATAATTTTCAAAAGTCATGAGAGAATTGTAGAATTACATATTTAGTTAACTATTCTGATATCGTTTCCTGAAGAATAACATTATCATTTTTGTACGTACCGCGCGCCAAAATGGTTGATAGGATGTACTGAGTTCACGCTGGTCAAGTCTCTTCTTTTTCTTGTGAGTGACAAATTGAATTAATTTGGAGTGTGCCTGCAGAGAGTTAGATGCATGACGAGGATATTTGTTAAGAAAAAGGGACCTCGATTTTGCCAGTGTGTTTACCAGTACGTGTGTGTGTTGCAGAAAGAACCAGGCGTGGATGAGTCCAGTGACAAACTAGCGAACTACTTACCTAAATCGAGATTATAGTCCTTCCTTCAACCTGCGTAGCGAACAAGGAGAGGAGCTACCATGGCGGAACGACCCGAAGACCTCAATCTGCCCAATGCCGTCGTGGGCAGAATTATCAAAGAAGCTGTGAGTTTCAGTGGGGATGGGTAATAAAACTAAAGCAAAAGGATATTGTCATTGCAAGTGCTGGGAAAGATTTGAATAACTTTAGGACTATAGGACTAGAAGAGAGGCAAACAGGCTTGTCATGCTTGTAAATGAATATGACGTTGCATAAGATCAACAATGGGCTTGTTCAAGTTGGCATCAACAAACAATACCAACAGCAAAGCAGCCCAAGACGGATGAATGATGTGTGAAGTTGAAGGCAATGTCCACTTTTAGCCCCGTCGGTTCACGGTCCTCAAATGGTATGACTATGAGTGTGTGAGAGTGTGTATGTGAGAGAGTGTGTGTATGCGTGTGTGTGGACTACGCTGGCATATCCACATAATTATCAGTTCATTCCATACTATGCCACTTGCCAGTCAAGTGCTATACACAAACACGCACACGCACATCCTCAAACCATTTGAGGACAGCAAACCAACTGGGCTAAAAGTGGATATTGTCAAGTTGAACTGTAAATCATAAATGTAATCATGATTCATAACTGTATACTGTATGTTTAATTACTAATGAGTAATGTGAGTTACTTCATGAGTTCATGACTGTGAGTGTGAGTCAGTTTGAAATGAGAGCATTTTGCACTTGTTCAGACTTTAAAATTTCAAGTGCATGTAATTTTGTATGGTCAGATCAAATTTACCTGGACTGCACTGAAAGTGGCGCAAGCTGTGACTACATTTGAAACAATTTGTTGCCAAAAGTGATGCTATACTGCTGTTGAACTGCTCCCACACTCTCCCTCCCAGTCCCACTACCACCATTTAACTGCACTGTCTTAAAAACAAACAACAGCAAAATGAGAAAGTAATCCTGGTTGTGAAAATACATAATTTCTGCCTTACTCCCCTTAGACTTAGTCACAGTTGACACTGAGTTGTGTCTTTTTTAGTTTTAGGTCAAGATTCAAATGAATAGCTGAATACCTTTACCATTCAATGATTCATGATGTATCACTATCACTTGTATCAGTATGAGAAAGGATACGTGGCTGTACTTTTAGTTTTCGTACTGTAACCGAGTGTATTGTATACATGTTCTGGGCCATGACCCTATAACCTTTTCTTTCCGGTCCTTTTCCTTTTTGATTGGGTGGGGTTTTTATGGCCCAATTATCTAAGGTATTAAAACAATAAAAGTTGTGTGCTGGGCCGGCAGCGTCCCTTTTCCCCCAGTGTCCCTGCAGAGGCAGGTTGTTTGTTTAACTGTTGCGGCCGGTGTTCATGTGTTTTCATCATGGGAGAGCCTGTAAGTAGTTATTTTTCTATGGCTTGTTGTTCTGTTGTTTCTATTGATGTAAATAATGTATGTTTATAATGTGATCATGTTCACAACGTGCCTTGATTTTGGTTCTTGAATACATGGGTAATTTCAGCGCTAGATTGCCGCCTGGTTGCAGCCGCTATGGCGTCAGACTACCTTGTTTGTGCGTTCATATCTTAAACCTTTATGCCACAGGATGACCGGTGTTTCCAAAATGTATGCAGCTCACCCTGGTTAGCTGATATGTAGCTAGTATGTTATGTTGCCATTGTTGGATGTTCAGTTTGAGGGATGCCGATGCAAAGTTATCCCTCTAAAGTATGGGTACTTTGTCAGTGCGGCCGTGCAGCCTAACTTTTTTTTTGTTTAGTTTCCTACCGATCTATGTTTCTACATGAAATCGGTGGTATATTATGGCTGGCACTTTGAAGATGTTGACTTCATAGTTGTGGAATGTTGTTTTTACTAGTTGAATATGGTTTAGTGCAAAATTTCTGTTTTGATCCGGCTTTTGTGTGGCCAAGTTTTGGGCGCACACAGACTTTCACTCAGCTTGTAAACCCTTTCCGGGTCTTTGTGCGTGTACCCGAACTGGCCGGCGATGCGCGTCAGTGGTGGTAATTAGGTCTTTGTCTCTGTTCACTAACCGAGCAGACAAGCGCAGCCAGATCAGCAGTTTAGATTCTTGATGACGTTGTTCACAGCTGGATATGCTCTGCTAGTCTGTAACAGTAACATGCTGTAACGCTTTGAGTAACTTGACAAGGCTGGAGCTGGTCAGTTTATGACTGGCTTCCTCCCGCTTATGGCATGGACCCAGGTGCCACTGTGTCACTATCCATCTCGTTGTGTGCTTAAGTGGATCTGCTGTAACGATTATCTCACTCTTCCTGTTTAGTTAAGAATGAGCTTGGTAATCCGCATTCTTCACTGTTACTTTATTGTATACTATATTATACTGGGAGTTCATCAGTTAATTGACTGGCCGTCTCTTGTATACTCACCGCGACTCTGTGAGATACGGGTTTTAAGTGTAAGTCAAGCACACGATTTATGTGCTTGATTATTAATCATTTTGTCATGTATTATAGTAACTCACAGGTAAACTACATGGTTACTGTATTTATTAGATTAGTAATTGCTGTTGTTTATACTTTACATTTGCTTTCATGTTCTAAATGTTTTGTTTGCTTGTGTCTTTTCCACTACAGACACTGTTTCCTGGTTGGTTGGTGTACAAATAAAAGTTATGTTATAGCAACCTCTGACTTGTGACTCTTCATCCCTGCTTCCAACCTGCTTTCCCTCTACTCCCCATCCCCACTCCCCTACAGTACTTTTACTGATATTTTGTTTTTTGTTGTTTTAATATTTCTCAGATACCAGATGGGGTAAATGTGTCCAAAGAGGCTCGTCTTGCTATCTCCAAAGCAGCAAGTGTGTTTGTATTGTATGCCACCTCATGGTAAGTAGTGCCAAAGTTGTCAGTGGTTGTCATTGTATTACATAATGTAAATAATAGTTGATAAAGTGTGACATATGACTATGACTTGTCTGAGTGCTTGACAATATTTATGAAAATAATGAGTCAAAAAGATTAAAAAAATAAGTTACAGCACACTAATACTAATGGTGACACTAACATTGAAAATCTTAGCTGACTTGACAAGTTACTTTAGCTTAGTTAAATTAACGAAACAGTGAGAGAGAAAAGCACCCCCCACCCCCTTCTCCCCAAATCCCCAAAGACAGTAGAGCTGCATTGTTCTATTGTTTAAAAAAAAAAAAATGCAAATCAACAGGCTTTGTGTTTGTTCTCTTACCAGTTAACCTCTGTCGTCTGTGGTATAGATAATAGAGGACTGACACATGCTCTCTCTCCCTCTCTCTCTCTCTCTCTCTCTCATAATTATTTGAAAAGTACATCTCACATTTGTGGTCATCTGATGTTCTGACTTGATGTGTTTCTCAAGCTCCAACAACTATGCTTTAAAAGCCAAGCGAAAGACGATCAGCGCACAAGATGTTCTGTCGGCCATGGAGGAGATGGAATTTGAACAGTTTGTAGACCCTCTGGCAGAGGCACTTGAAGGTAGGTGCCTTAACTGGTCAGAGGAATTATACATAGGTTTTATTTAGATTAGTATGTTACACTATATATATATATATGTACAGTGGAACCCCCTCTTTTACCTCCAACAAAATCAAGCCAAGGTGTTCCTTAAAGTAAAATGGGGTTGGTCCTTGATGATACTGATAGGCTCCATAATTTTTACATGCAGTTTTTTTTTGCATCTATACTATTACAATAGAGACTAGCTCGGACTAAACCAAAAGTACAATGCAGGGGTTAATTTGTACAAAAGACAGAACAGAACAAAATATTTCAAGAAAAATAACCAAACAATGAAGCTGTGGAACTAGCCTTCAGAACTTCAGATCAAAACTAACTGTTTAAGTGCTTGGAACTGGTCAAAAGAACTTGATCTGCAGTATAAAGAGAGGAAAAAAATCCAGTTGAAACTACTGTTGATTTTATAATTTGACACTACCAGTGTCACTGACGGCTTTTTTCACATGCTTATTCCCACGTTTTGTGCTGTTTTCCATATTTTAGTTTAGCATCACCAAAGTCTCTTTGACATCAGGGATAGAGTGTACAGGTCACGTAAGACTAAGAATCAACCTATCAAGATTAAGAAATGCACAGTGATTTTCATTTTTATCACCATTTAACTGTTTTAATTAGTCTGTGCCAGTGTTTATCTCTGTGGAATGAACTCCTGATGGCATATTGTGGCGCTGTAGTAAAGGGGTGGTCTGTTGGGTTAACCCCCAGTTATTTTTAGCACACTGTAATTGGTCATCTATAGGTAAAAGGCTAAAAGTAAAACTACACTGCCACGAGTAGTGCCAATGAAAAAAATTATGCTACAGGAAAATAATGACTAAAATAACAGATTCATAACCCCCCATCCCATTCCCCCACCCCACCCCACCCCCACCCCCATTGAATTGAAAAGGCTGCCTCCTTTTTTAAAAGAAAACGCTTTTTTCCCCTCACTTCTCACACCCCATTGCCTGATCACCAACTTGGAGGAATGTCTTATCAAAGCCTTTTTATTTTATTTGGTGTCCAGTCTTTGTACCTTCACTGCCATGTCATTTGAAAACAACCAACAAAAAGTGCAAAATTTCAAACCTTAAAGGGCCCCTGAACACTGATTTTGACCGATTTTAGCTTTAGATCTCCTCTTTGGTATATTCCACTGACTAAATATTTTCACACAGTAAATACAGGTATATATCCCATGCTTCAGTAATCATTTCATATATTTCAAGTGTCTTAAATGCTTATGAATCACAAAACAAGACCAATATGTCACGGCAGAATGGGCAAGGGAAATAACCGCTGCAGCCGCGTGATCGTACGTGTTTTGGCCGAGAGTTTACTTGGAGCCCTAAAGTCAAAGGCTAATCGTGACATCACGATAAGACTCAACTGCCATTGGCATTGTTGCTTCTACTGTTTCAGTGCACAAAACTCCTGATAAATTTGCCTGAAAAGTTGGAAATGGCAACTGGAATATGGCCATTCCAGTACAAGCCAGTTGCAGATATCAATTTTGGCATCGACTGGGGGAGTTTCAAGTGACGAAGAAGTGTCATGAGAATAGTGGTGGTTACGCTTTGTGTTTATTGTATCATTGTGATGTGTGCGATACTACATGTTGTTGCATACTTCTTATGTGTTAATCTTTTACATATATATGTACACTGTCTTTGTGGCTTTATGTGTGGCACATTTTCCTGTGAAGGAATAAAGAAGTTCTTGACTTGACTGAACTTGACATAAGAGCACAGAAGCAAAAATAACTGTGCCAACGACAAACAGATGAAAAGCCAAACTAACCATAACTAACTCCTCACTAACCCGGCCTCCATCTAGAAACACAATGCCTGCAGACTGATAAAGCAAACTGCTAATCAGGACTACCGATGACATAGCATCGGGATGTAAACAAATGCAGACAAAAAGAGAAATTCAAAATGGCTGCCCTAACCAGGCAAGCTGGCAGCGGTTATGAATTGGCCAATAAGCCAGAGATAAAAGCGAAAGACGTGTGGTGGAAGAGAAGAGAGAGAAAACCATACAACAACAACAACAAACGAACACTTCCTGAAAAGAAAGAGGAGGCAGGAAATGTCAGCGAGCAACGTGACAAAGGCTGGATACACGTAATCCGTGTACACGATACAACCCACTTAGCAGTGACAACAAAACTGTGGGGCAGCAGACGCTCACGAGACTACCCCCCTCACTCGTACATCGTAAATGAACGATATAATCTGAGAAACAAAAGGAGCTGAAAGAGAAAAAACAGTCAATGGCAAGGACCGACCCAACCCCAAACCATAACCCAGGGAGGCCACGAAATCGCCAGTCTATTGAACTAGAACAAACAAAACTTTTTCATCTTTACGTATGATAAAATAAACACAGATAATTTGGGAAAATAAAATAAAACACCCAATAAAAGGCAGGCTTCCTGATGAGGTCTAGCCTGTTGTGAAAGCTAGAGTAAACAGAACAAAAAAGACCGAAACGCTACACACCTAACAAGGCTCGAGAAAGATGGAATGACAAGGGGGAATAAACAAAGGCCCAACTACTGGCAATGGCGTCGGAGCTTCATCCTTGGAGATTCGAACTGGAAATCTTTCCAAGTCGGTTACCCTGTGGACATGTATTTGAGCCCAAACTGAATGCTCAGCAGGGTGCGATCTGTGAAGCATTTTTTTAATGCTTTGAGCAGAGCACATCGTGGTGTTTCGGTTCCCACTTCTTTGTGGCTAGGTCCCATTGATTCATTGCCATTTGCCACTGTCGTTTTCTTGCTTCATTTAAAAATTAAAAAAACTTTTTAAAGGGAAAGCATGAAAAGAAAACTCCTTTGTCAACTTGTTTATTGCAACAAACTGCAGCACACTCGCTCAGCATGTTTTAAAACTGATTTGCCAGACCACTTTCGATTCAGTTTTGTTCAAGTCGTTACTGAGCCATGCCGGTCAGTTGTCTTGTTGTGACGTCACGGAGGTCACGTGACCGAAAACAGGATTTTCAGCTGCAGACGACGCAGATGCTCGAAGCGTCGTGTTTGTTTTCATTCAAATCAATACTTTTACTTACCTCAGGAAAATGTCAATCTATCAAACAAACAGCGTGTATGTTAAACTTTATTTACATAGTTCAAAGTAAGTGATATTTACGACTTAAAATCAGTGTTCAGGGGCCCTTTAAGCCTTTTTGTTTTCTTTTTCACTGGCATGTGAAAGGATTTTCATAAGTAAGCAAGTAAGTAAATTTGTGTTTTACGCCCAGTCAGCCAGTGCGGTTATATCAGGGAGAAGGATTTTCATTAAAAGCATTGACAGTAGATGTACTATATGATGTTTGCAGGCACATCCTTGCACCTCTCATCTCAAAGATTGTACAGGATGCAGCAGTGAAGGGGTTATCTGTATGTTGCCTGAGAGATGGTGTGATCTTGTGGTTGCAGCTTTCCGCAGCCAGCAGCAGGGAAAGAAAGAGGCGATGGCAGAGAAGAAGAAGAAGGAGAATGGAAGCGCCAACACTTCAGGAGAGGGGCAGGTGGAGGAGGGGGCCGAGGACAAGGAGGGGAGTGAGGATGACGTCACCTACCAGGGGGAGGAGAAAGAGGACTACATCATCACTGTCAACGAGGACATGGGCGATGATGACGTTGAGGAGATTGAGGACAGTTGAATGATGCCATGAACACTTCATGTGTGTGTGTGTGAGAGAGAGAGAGGGGGAAATTGAGTGACTGAGAGAGAGCAGTGGGGTGAGAGGGGGGAAAGAAAGAGTGTGTGTAGTTGTGAGAAACATACACTATACAGAGAGAGAGAGAAAAGGGGTGAGCAAGGTTAAGAGAGGGTGGCTGTGTAACACTAACTGGAAGAAAGAGAATACACTGGGAAAGTAGAGCAAGAGAGAAGGGGTGGAGTTGGGAAAGCAAGAGAGAGAGAGACTGTATGTTTGACAAGTGACAGAGTGATGGTGGGTGCATAACAAAAATGGGGATACATTGGGAAGCAGTGCAAGAGAGGTGGGGTAGAGAGAGACTTGTCACTGGTGAGACAGAGAAAGAGAGGGAGGCTGCATATGGAAAATACCCCAGGAAGATGAGAAGGATAGTTGAGAGAGAGAGAGAGTCTGTATAATTACAAGTGATGTGCGAGAGACAGGCAGCATGAAAGAAAGAGGGAATACGTTGAGAAGAGGTGCGGGGTGAGAGACGCTGTGTTTAGTCACTAGTATGTGTGACAGGCGGTGGTCAGTCAGTCCAGACTCCTGATAAATATTTCACAATTTATTTCAGTCACAAGGACAGCATGTGGCCGTCACAAAGACAGCATGTGCACTGTGATGAATTCTAGAACTTGGTCGAAACACACCCTGCATGGATACAGCACTGATGAAACACTATTAGAAGCTGTTGGAGAATGTTGAATCCCAGAAGGGCAGGGGTCTGTCATCGCCTGGACCAGGTCAAAGGGCAGGCAGTGTCCTTGGTGACCAAGATGGTGGCATGGCATTCTTGCCCAAACACCCGGACTCTTCCCTCCAGCAGGCTGACGTGGGATGTCCAGCCCATTAGCTGCCTTCAAGGACAGCCAACTTGTCTGATGAAGGGGTCGTCCCCTCAAGTGAAGGGAGTGGCTCAACTCCAGCACCGTCTCTATTGGCTACTGTTGTCGGCAGTGGAATCAGTGGTCCCTGGTCCCCAAACACCTAGAAGCAACCCCAGGACGTCCCCTGCGATGGCTCTTGCTACTGGTGCTTGCGCAAGCACCTTGCAACGAGCTTGGCCATCAAGATGCTTCAGAGGAGCTCCACCGCATGCTGGCCTTCTAGGTCCTCTATGATCCATTCCACTTCTGTGATGAAGTCCTCCACCGAACCATCCCCAAGCTCTCCGCTGAATTTGGGGAGTCTGGGTGGAGGTGTCCGTGGGGCGTGGAGCCATATGTTGCCACCCAGAATGTCAGGGGCAGCCATCGTTGCCACATGCTGTCTTCATGACTGAAATAAATGGTGAAACATTTGTCACGAGTATGGGTTGATTGACCACCACTGGTCACATATGAGATGAACAGGAGAGGGAGACTGCATGAAGGAAAGAAAGAGAATACCCTGTGAAATGGCGCAGGAGGGAGAGCATGGGAGGAAGAGAGACTAGTAACTAACATGAGAGAGAAAAAGAAAATGCTGGGAAGCCGTGCGAGAGAGAGGTGTGGGTTGGGGGCTTTGTGGTCGCTACTGTGAGAAAGATGCAGAGAGAGGCTGTGTGAAAGAGAATAAATACACTGGGAAGCAGTGCGAGAGAGAGAGAGATACAGGTTGGGGGCTGTGTGGTGACTACTATGAGAAAGATGCAGAGACAGGCTATGTGAAAGTATAAATCCACTGGGAAACGGTGCGAGAGAGAGATACGGGTTGGGGGCTGTGTGGTGACTGCTGTGAGAAAGATGCAGTGAGAGGCTGTGTGAAAGAGAATAAACACATTGGGAAGCAGTACGAGAGAGAGGGAATGTATGGCTTGGGGCTGTGTTGTCACTGTGTGAGAAAGACGGAGAGAGGAGGAAGTGAGAGACTGGATGGTCACTGGTGTGACAAGAGAAAGAGGGGGAGGCTGTTTGGTTGACTCGATTTGGTGTTGTTTGTGTGCCTAGACTGACTGTATATAGTGTATGCATACGTGTTTTGATGATGCAGAATGATGTGGCTGATAATGAACCTGGACTATTTAAGTAAAGTTGTATGCATTTGTTTGTTTGTTTTACCTATTCTTTCCCCACACTTTCTGTTTTGCATTTGCTTCTTCTCTGTGCAGTATGTCTGATTTCTTGTCCCAGCTGTGCACCCATGTGACTATAGAATAACTTCATAACATGGTCAGTGAACACACACCACACAAACATGCTTACACAATGGATAATTTAGAAAATTTCTTTACCTGTTCACTCGCTGACCTTTGCCATTCCTGTAAGCACATAGCAAAAAAATGAGTGTGATGTCACTGTACCCACCCAGCAGGGGGGCACAACTCTGTTGCAGTAAACAAAAATGCCCCCAAAATTGCATCCCTTTTTACTGATTTTTGGAAATCGTCTGGCAGCAACAAGAAGAGAACAAAAACTGTTCACCCTAACTGGTGTTAGTGTGATCTATGCAAAGAAAAATGTACTAAGGTCTGAATCTAGCTCACTATTGGTTACTCTGTTGCAACTGCGTTTTTACATTTTTTTTGTTTGGTGAAACATTGCTGCTGAGTACTTGTAATTTGTTTTGTAGGATGCTCTGAAATAGGTTTGACAGTGGGTCCATTGATTATCTGTAGCTATAATTATGTTCAGGCTTTTGATCATGAGCAGCATTTTGTGTTTATTACTTTGTCAAGCCAGATCGTTTGCTTTGACTCAGTAGTTTGTTTACAATCTTTTGTTTTCTTCTACACGGTGAAGGTAGAACTCAGCACGTTACACACACAGTTTCTGATCTGGTAGACCTGTGACACATGTCTGTCTGTTCAGTGATTGTAAGTGGCCAGAATGTAAATAAAGGCAAAGTAACTAGTAACTGGGTTCCCGCATTAGACCCACTTTGTAGTTTTGGATTTGTGGCAGTGCGGCTTTGGAAAATGACAGGAGTCTGTTTTGTTTATCGATGACTGTTGGACTGACATAAGTTGGGGCTGAAATAGTGACAGCGTATGCTTGACAATTTTAGCATAAAATCCTGCATGCAGAACAAGCCAGCAGATCTGTGCCACTGAAGAACAATGGGGGGGGGGGGACTAAATCAGTCTCACACAGCATGACACTACATTATTGATAAACTGGATGTATTAAATTTTTTTTACATAGAACATAACATAGCCTACTAGGCTTAATATGTGACACTGGTATCTAAAAGAGTCCGAAACATAAACACTGACACGCACTAACGCTCGCATACACGCAGACTGACACACACCTGCCACAGCACACCAGCATACTCGCATTATGACTAGGTGCACACAGACCACACACAAACTCCATTATTCCAAGATGCATAATTCCAGTAAAAAAATTGTCATTTTCACTGACCACCACCATTTTTGTGTGTAGTAAAGAGAGATTGCGGTGTATGTCCTCCCCAGGAGGGCGAAACTCTGTCGCGGGAAAGAAAACCCCTAAATTGCACCCCTTTTTATTTCCAGAAATGGGAAAAGGCTAGGATTTAAAAACAAAAAATTACAATAATAACAGCCGGATTTCCTGGAGGCTTTCTGTGTATGGTATAGCCTGGAATTAAAATGAAATGTTCGGTTTGGCGTCTTTAAACTAACGCTTTTCTCAAAGGGTAATTACGGTACTAAAGCTGTTTGCTTAGTCTGCGAGACATGCTGTGATGCTTTCCTCTTGAAATCACGCGAAACTACACGGCAACTTAGTTGTTCATCTAGCGGACTGCACCTATCTGTTGAAAGTTGCCTAGTTGTGATTCACGCACGCACAACATACGCAACACACTTTCACGAACACATCCATACCAACACCCAATTCTATCTATAAAATAAATCATAAAAAAATAAATTATAACACAGAAAAGTACGAAACTAGACAACTCATTTTATTGGAAATAATTCATCTTTCGTTTGAGAGTTATTCCCCTTGTAACTATCTTTGATGTAAACAGAACTGGTGGCATATTTTACTCTTGCTTATCATGTTCTCCCCGAAGACGATGTGCATTCGCGCGTTAATAGTGATGTTCTGCATAATCGTAGTCAACGGAAGCAACAATATGTCTCTCCAGAGCTGTCAAAAAATGGATTCATGCTCGTGCGTTCTGAACGATGGCAACGTGATCGATTTGCATTTCGCAGCGCATTCAGACAGCGGAATACCAGTCTTTTATTACCAATCATCTCAATCGCCTGCCTATTATAAGTACAGCCCCTGCAGTGACTTGCCATGTGGAGGAGCGACGAAGAATGCATCGCTTTGCTTGGAGTCTTCGTTCCTGCGACCGTCGGCTGATCTGGGAACTGTGTCGTCTGTAGAATTCCACGTCACAGGCAAAAACATCACACTGGTGTATCATGCGACTAACGGTAAGAGCAGACTTTCTCGTGACACAGGCTCGTTTCCTACAGCGGGGGTGATTTGAAGCTTCTGTAGGTTGGAGCGTTGCTTTACGTCCACAGAAACCGTAGGTTTATTAGGGACGGGAACCCAGGACGTCCACCTCGACTTTCACACAGCTCCAGAGCTCTGAAGCTTCTGTACTTGCTTTCTTTGTTTAAAAGTACACCTACACCCCTAGCCGGCATTGACTAGACATTTACCGGCCCACCGAGAGTTATATTGACACACTATCCACATCGTTCTTTCCTACCAGCAGAAATTGCAAATTTTGATTTCTCCTGAGAAACCCCAGTTTTAATTTCTACAGGGATTGAAATCCTACAGGATTGTGATCTGTACCCTGATACGTAAGTAAACGTGGCGCTTAACGTCCACAGAAACTATAAGGCGTATTAGTGATGGGTGAACCCTGATAGATATATATATGCTCTTTTATATATTCATCTGCATCAGTACCAGGTCCTCAAAGTTAAACATTTAGTGACATTATGGCTCAGGCTTAATATGGAATGAATTTATAGATATATATTATATATGAAACTGTTTATGTCAAAATAGTTCACGTTTAAAATTCACAACATTTATGTCAGTACCCCCCACATGTATGTGAGTGTGTGTGTGAGTGTGTGTGTGTGTGTGTGTGTGTGTGTGTGTGTGTGTGTGTGTGTGTGTGTGTGTGTGTGTTCTAGATGGGAAACATAAAAATAATATACAAGTTGCAGATGTCACCCTAGTTTGAATTATATCAAATGCAATCACTGTATGCTATAATACAATATGCATTTAAATAGATATTATTATTGTGCCAGTGACATAAACAAATGCAAGAGGAATGATTGTTAAACCCAAACACACCCATACATCCATAATGATAATGTGTATTATGTATACAGTGCACATCAGTCATAAAGTAAAACAAACAAGGCGCTGGTCACTAAGAAACATCTCATTGGTGGGAGCTGCCACAAGTATCATTTTTGTCACAACAAAAGTGTTGTCACAACAAAAGTATGCTTGTCGGGACAAAAGTTTTGTCATGACAAACCTCATTCTGTCATGACAAAAGTTTTGTTGTGACAAGCTTACTTTCGTCAAGACAAACTCGTGTTTGTCGAGACAAAACACATCTTTTGTCATGACAAAAGTATGCTTGGCGCGACAAAACTTTTGTCATGACAAGCACGTGTTTGTTATGTTTTGTTGCGCTAAGCATACTTTTGTCGCGACAAAAGATGGGTTTTGTCACAACAAAAGATGTGTTTTGTCACAACAAACAACTTTTGTCATGACAAACATTATACATGTGGCAGCTCCCTCCAATGATAAAAACATGGTCATTCATCACAGGGTTACATGATCCCCACTGGCTGATGGAGCATGCTCAGACTCTGAGCCATTTTTTAAATTTTTATTTGCATCTGTGTTAGGCACGCAGCCAACGGTGACAAGCAGGGTGAAACTTCGCTGCAGCAGCATGGAACAATTTGTGCTGGACTCCAACACCACCAGTGTCTACAACTTCACCCTGTCGTCTCGCTGCGCCTGCCCAGGTCTGTGTCACCATCGCAGTGAAAAAGAGTCCGAGCTGAGTGTTGGCACCATCCTGGTTCTCATTTTCTTCTCTGCATTGATGCTGTACCTTGGTGTCGGTGAGTTTTGAGAATGAGATGGAGAGTTGCTTTAATCTAAAGTAACAATACTCAAAATGGGTGTATGGTATGTGTGTGGGTTTTTCTCTTGTCTTTTAATCAAACAAGTGTGTGTGTGTGTGTGTGTGTGTGTGTGTGTGTGTGTGTGTGTGTGTGTGTGTGTGTGTGTGTGTGACAGAGAGAATGTGTGTATGTGTGTACACATAATTGTGTAAAATGATTATAATAGATTGACAGTATGTTTAGTGCAGTATAAATGTATGCAGTGTGTTTTGGATAATGCAGGTTTTTTGTGTGTGTGTTTTTGTTGTTGCTGGTTTCTTGTTGTTGTTTTGTGTGTGTGTTGTGTATTTTTATTATTTCGCATGGAAGGAGGGGGGTATTTTGTTGCAGTGTGGGCCTTCTCTTGGTCTGAATGACATTTATGTTAGTAAAATTGTGATTATTTCTGTACTAATATATGTGTGTATGACAAAAATACTCATTGTGGGCAATTGTTCATGCAGAAGTTGCCAGTGCCTTTCAAGACAGATGTGCTTTCAGCCTAACTGGACAGTTTGGTGGTTGTAATACTTTTGTGAAAATTTGGATCTTGGAAAATAATGTTGGCACAAACTTCTAGCAGCTAACACTCCACAGTTTGTCTCATAATTTATGTTTAATTTTGGGCACTTTAGAAGAAGAAGAAATGCAATCTTTTAGCCATTGTAGTTTGCGCCCAAACCTTATCATGATGGTCATGATTGCAGCATCTGCTAAGACTTACCCAGTTCCAAAAAGTGGACCTATTAACCCTATGGCTGAGGTTCAGCTCAGGTTGGGTGCAGGTTGCAGGATTTACATTGGCAACCAGAGCCAGACTTGAATCAAAACTTCAGGGGTCACAAATACACAGAGAAAACCTCATTTTTTATGCAAATAAACCCCTCTCACGCATTTGCTCAGACCCCATGCATTTATCATATATGCAAAAAAGTTCAGATCAGTATGGCAGAACGCGTTTTAATTCAAGGCTTTAAGCTCTCTCCCTCTCTCTCTCCCTCTCTCTCCCTCTCTCGCTTTCTCTTTCTCTCTCTCTGTGTTTCTCTGACTTCGGATGCAAAGTCAGTTGTCAGAACGTATCAACTTTGACAGCTGCCAGGCCAGGGTGGGTGACACTGGATGAGGTCAGTGGTGGCTCACTGCCTACATCAGTTTCCAGCCACATTACGAGTTTACAGCCGTTCATTTGCATGCAGGACCAACCACATTTCATAGTTCAGCATAATGTTGCAAAAGACAATTTAGAAAAAATGCTTAGTTTGTTTTCTTCATATTTATGATGAAAGTTCTAAACCAGTTCCTCCAGCTAGCTCTGAGCCAATTGACAATAGGCTGCCTACTGAAGAAGGTAAACAAACCAGCCAGGTATCTGCCAGTACCAGCAAAAGACAAAAAACTAACCAGGCACCAGTGAGAAATATTAATTTCCATCAAAGGTCCTGAGCTCAAGGATACCGAAAGTAGTCCTGTTATCCCTTGGGCTTGCACGGAACTCTGCAGTATGTGCAAGAGGCAGAATTTCATCTAGATATCGTATAAGTGCAGGATTGTTCTAAAAAATATTGCTGTCAGTGTGTTTAGCATGATGTCTAGCTGTAGACATGTTTTCAAGACTCTGCATTTGCTGCACGCAAGTTCAAAAAAATGTTTGTGACCCCTGGAAGTTGGACATCATTATTCCTCCAAACGCACTGTCTGCTATACTTCCAGACCACAGCCCTGTGTTCCAGACAGTAGATGATGTAGAATGGAATGTGAGCCACACTCTGACAGACTCTGGAAGGCCAAATGTAAATGCACCACCCAGCGGTCATCTGGGATAATTTCACTAGTGTAAATGGCCCCATCGTTTCTTTGTTGAGTGAATGGAAAGCTTTCTTGTTGTTATTGCAGGGTGTGTGTACCGCAAAGCTGTGCACGGAGGAAGCTGTGCTGAGGCTGTTCCGCATCGAGAATTCTGGTTCTCCCTGCCGCCTCTCATCAAGGATGGCTACATGTTTTTCATCAGCCCGTGTCTTGGCAACCGCACAGAGTACAGGGCTTATGACAAACTCTAACACAGCTGTACCAGGCAACTGCACAGAGCGCAGGACTGTTGACAAACTCTTAATACAGCTGTACCGGGCAACCACACAGAGCGCAGGACTGTTGACAAACTCTAACACAGCTGTACTGGGCAACCGCACAGAGTACAGGACTCATGACAATTAAACTCTGAAACAGCTGTACTTGGCAACCACACAGAGTCCAGGGCTTATGACAAACTCTAACACAGCTGTACCAGGCAACCACACAGAGCACAGGACTGTTGACAAACTCTAACACAGCTGTACTGGACAACCGTACAGAGCGCAGGAGTGTTATCAAAACTAACACAGCTGTACCAGGCAACTGCACAGAGCGCAGGACTGTTGACAAACACTAAAACAGCTGTACTGATGGAAGAAAGTCATCGGCCCTTGTCTGGGCCACGGAGTGCTTAAAACAAACTCTGAGACAGCTTTACTGGAGGAAGAAAGTCACCAAGCCATATCTAGCTGACTGAGTAAAGTGCAGAGCTTTTTGTCAACTGTAACAAGTTTCTGAAGTGCAACTATACATTGTAGTTATCTACATATATTTAGCTGAGTAAAGTGCAGTTTCTTATCAGCTGTAACAAGTTTCTGAAGTGCAACTATATGTAGTAGTTATCTACATAGCTAGCTGACTGAATAAAGTGCGAAGCTTCTTGTCAGCTGTAACAGGTTTCTGAAGTGCAACTATATGTCGTAGTTATCTACATATCTAGCTGACTGAGTAAAGTGCAAAGCTTCTTGTCAACTGTAACAAGTTTCTAAAGTGGTAGGATGACCACCACTCTATGTCTAGCTTAATGAGAAAAACATTGCGTTTATGGCCCATGCTACCTCAGGTTTAATTTTTAAACGGGAAAAAAAATTCCCCTTGTCTTGTATCAAGCTAAGTGACCAGAGTCTAATAGCTATGATCAACTCCAACCCATTTTTATCAGGAAAGGAATCTCATGAACATTTATTTTCAAAAATTATGGGAACGCCAGTTTGTGTGGCAAGTTCCAGCATTGTTTTAACCTGGGAGAGATGCCTTCAAAGCCTGTATCAAAAGAACCGGGCAGGCCACAGTGTTTGTGACAAACTTTAGCCTAGTTTTTGAAAGTGAACGCAGACTTTACGCGATTCCAGTAAGGAGATTTTTTGACTGGTGCAGTCTCCAGAGTGGTTAAGCTTCAATGGTAAAATCTTACTGACATGTTGTGTTGGTTTGTTTGTGTGATATTTTGTTTCTAGGGCATGTTTTTTGTTGTTGTTGTTTTGGTTTGTTTTTTGACAGTCTTTTGACTGTTCTACATACTGCCGTAGCTAAGTCAACACATAAATGAGATATATATATATTGTCCCAAACATGAAAACAACATAGCTCAACCCAAAACAAATAAGTGTCTTAGCTCTCTGTCTCATTTTTCATCATTTTTCACCCCTTTAACTGTTATTTAAGTGTCATTTTGTAGCTTGACAAAGGGATTACCATGAAAATTTGCTAGTTTTGTCTTGTCCTGATAAATAGCGTTCTTTTTAACATTTTATGTGTTTGGATCTTGTTCAAGAATGCTAGCAGCCATTCATGTTTCAGATTATTTATTGTTCTGTTACAACATATTCCCAGTGGAAAGTTTACCATATATATATATTTATGTATGTATTCCCTGTGGGAGTTCGGTTCAAGATGGTGTCCATGCACTTGGAAAAGCCCACTTGTGCTCAACCCAGTCTCTCAGAAATCTCCCTAGTGTCGCCTTTGAAACAATTCCGGTGTTCACCTCATGGACGGTGGCCTCCTCTGGTCCTTCCAAGGAAGATCGTTGAGCGTTTCCTCTTTTTACGCCTCTTCTGCAAGTGATTAGTGGTGTGATGTCTTTGGCTTTGTGCCCACAGTTGTGTCTCAGGCTCTTCAACACTTCAGATCTTCCAAGATGCAAGCCATTTGTGATGGTTGCTTTGCCTTCAGTCTGTCTGCTTGGTCATTTCCCTTTACCCTGGCACATCCAGGACAGTACACCTGCAGGAGTGTTTGAAGGTGGATGTTGAAAATTGACACATGCTAGTCTGGGCTTCCAGTGCCACTTTTTGTAGCAAATTCATTTAATCTGTTTCTGGGGATAGGGGATAGCTCAGTGGTTAGAACTCCGGACTCATGACCAAAAGATCGCAGGTTCAGACATGTTTATACTTTGATCCCCTATGTTGCTTCTGTTAGTAAATCCTCAGTCCGTTCACATTCAAAACATTTGCTCTTACCAACTTCCCATAGCATTGAAATATGTAAAGTCATTAAAATCGGTTTGAACAGGCATGGATCACAGCTATATATGATAATTACATACATTTTTTATTTTTTTTCCATGTGTGCCAAGTTTATTCATGCATTTGCTTCAGGTTGAATAGTCTTTTCAGCAGATAGTCAGTCAGGCTTTTAAACTTAGTCCAAACACAATTTTTTTAAATTTTTTTTTTAAAGGGGATGCAGGGGAGGGAGGGGTGGGGGGGGAGAACTGCTACTGATTAGGACAAAGCACAACATGTGAATATTTAGAGTAATCCCCCTTTCTTTGCTACAAAACAACTATTATACAACATTTAAATGGTGAAAATGAGATACAGAACTAGGACACTTATCTGCTTTTGGTTGAGCTATGTTGGTTTCATGTCCAGTGCTTGGAACAATGTTGACAACTCATTTTTCACCATTTAACTGTTGTTAAGTGTTGTTTCGTAGCTTGAAAAAGGGGATTACCCTGGAAACGTGCATGTTGTCTTTTGTGCTAATAAATAGCATTCTTTTGAACCTTTTACATGTTTGGATCTTGTTTTGGAATGCTACCAGTCACTCTTGTTTCAGATTTTGTTTTTAACTTAGCTTTGTATTGCATTTCAGTGTGTTGCACCTGTAAACTTACTATATTGTATGAGAAAGTGAATCTGATAAACAAACAAACAAACAAACTCTTTGTCTGCTTTAAAATCCAGCTCTGATTCCAAACCAGTTGATTGGCCTTTGTATTTTGAGTTTGATACAGGTTTTTACTACACTTTTGCTCTTTGATACATATTTTTGCTACACTTTTAGTCTGCTCTGAAGGATTTGAGAATTTTCCAAACACAGCTGATCAAATCACAGAATGTATGGAGATCACTGTGCATTTGGCCTGATTTCATGCTTTGTGAGGAAACTTGATATCTATGTGGTATTCAGAGTGTTTGTGATACTGCAAACTGTTGTGATGTATTTTACTGTTGTAGTTTTGGAAATTATTTACCCATGAGTATTGTTTACCCATGAGTATTTTACAGACAGTAATTGGTTACACTCAATGTCACAGATTTATTTTTGGAAAAAAGATTCTGAAGGAACACTATGGAGGCACAAAAAGTTTTAAATTTATTTTATCAAATTCATACTTTTATTAATACTATTTTAATTAAGCTGTTGATATTGTTGTACTATTTGATGCTTATGTGACAGTTTTGTTGTTACTGTTTCAGTTTTTAAATATTTATGTACAGTACTATACAACTGATTTTTAATAAAATCTTTAGTACCTTTCTTTAATGACAAATCTTTAGTACTTTCTTTTTAACCCACTTGAAAGGGCATACATGTGTAATTTTTTACAAGGCACTGGGACATTTTTAACTTAAACACTGTGATCAAGAGGTGAAATGCGTATCTCTTTTTAACCTTTTCACTGCCACAATTTCACTTGAAAACAACCAGTAAAAGTGAGAAGTTTGAAATACTTAAGACTCCCTGACCCCCTCCCCCCCACCCCCCAAAAAAGATCTCTGACCAAGTGAGTGCATGCACACAGAGGAAGATAATAATACAAGTATGCACACAATATTAAGACTGTCAAAAATATGATCACTGTTAACAGTATTATGAAAAATATTATTTATGATTACAATGATTAGTATTTAACCATTTGAAAGACTTGAGCTTGTTTTGATATGACTGTATTCTGTGCTATATATGTACTGATGGGATGTACACAAGCTGAAAGGCTTACAAATCCTAGAGATTGCTCGTACAATCTACCTACCTATGTAACACCATATCTAGAAGCCCAGCCACATGGGGGCGGGGATAGCTCAGTGGTTAGAGCGCCGAACTCGTGATTGAAAGGTCGCGGGTTCGAATCCCAGCTGGAACGGCAGGAGAATTTTCTTCTCCAGGGTCGACTTTCTGTGCTGACTCTTATTTCGGTATCCGTTCCACCCCCGTGTTACCACAGTAGCACGTAAAAAATCCCGGTCATTCTGCCAAAAGTGCAGGTGGCAGGTTACAGCTAAACACGCATACACCTTACGTATGTGGCTTTTATTGAACCGTGCTTCGGCATTGGTCACAACTTGTCCCTAATATGTCAAATGACATCTGAGGACATTAAGCATCAACTCATCATCAGCCTAGCCACATCTCTTGCTCAGTCATGTTTTTGTCTTACTGTAGATACACATGTGTGCGCTTATGCTTAGGCATCATATGTGAGAGGTACGCACATTTAAGGTAGTAGTGACCAGTGCATAATGTTATATGCAGTACCGTGAGTGACTTGGTTTGGACACAGTATTGAATCATTTGCGAGTAGAATGATGGGTGCTCCCATAGATGATAATCTGCGTATGGTGGGCGTATTGATTGCTCCGCCTGTATGTCAGGTTTGTTATTCAATATTGTGATGTGTTGTCTACATGTTGTATCATTGTGAGGCTCATTGTCAGCTCTGTTTTGTGACATTTCAAGTATATCTGGTAGCTGAGAAGACTTATTTCCTAGTCATCTTTTTGACATTTGCTAGTCATCTTTGTGACATTACAGGTAATTCTGGGAAGGTTCATTTGTCAATCTTCTCACTGCAAAGGCTCATTTGTCTGTTGTCTTTATGTTTTTTCAAGTATCTAGCTCTTGTGGCACTAAAAGCTCATTTGTCAATCTTCTTACCATGAAGGCTTATTTGTCTGTGGTCTTGATGGTTTTTCAAGTATCTGTGTCTTGTGGCAGTAAAGGCTCAATTGTCAATCTTCTTATCGTGAAGACTCATCTGTCTGTTGTCTTGATGGTTTTTCAAGTATCTGTGTCTTGTGGCAGTAAAGGCTCAATTGTCAATCTTCTTATCGTGAAGACTCATCTGTCTGTTGTCTTGATGGTTTTTCAAGTATCTGTGTCTTGTGGCAGTAAAGGCTCAATTGTCAATCTTCTTATCGTGAAGACTCATCTGTCTGTTGTCTTGATGGTTTTTCAAGTATCTATCTCTTGTGGCAGTAAAGGCTCTTTTGTCAATCTTGTCTGTAACATTTCAAGTACCTTTAATTTAATGCTGGTGAAGCTTATTTTTTAATATATATTTTTTAAGTATTTGGGTGCAGGGGAACAAGACGTGCAGCAATTCAAATGTTTGTGTTCATCCTTTTATTGCAAATGTATGAATGAATAGTTGGGGGGAAGGGGTGGGGGACTGTCTGTACAGGTGTGTGTGAGTGAGAATTGTAGTTGTTTATCCCCCCTCCACCCCCCCCCCCCCCACCCCCCCCTCCCCCGATGCCCCGTAAGTTATTTATATAGCACGTGGATTTGCTGTTGAATGACCTAGAGCGTTTGTACAGAATGACTGATAGAGTAGTTATATAACTGTGAACGTGTTCACTTTGTACATCCCACCCCCACCCCCCATCCCCCCACCCCAATAAGTTATTTATATAGCACATGGATTTGCTGTTCAATGACCTAGAGTGTTTGTATAGTATATGTCTGATATAGTAGTTATATAACTGTGAACATATTCACTTAATACGTCAACCCACCCAGCCACCCCACCCCACCCCTTAATCCTCAGTGCTTTTTGTAAGCGCTTTGAGCTCATTTGATAAGCTGTCAGAAATCTTCTTTATTATCATTATTATTATTTACTCTTTTTTGAAAGAAACAATTACAAACAATTGATTTTTGTGTGGTTTTTTGCTTTGTTTGTTTATTATTTATCATTACAATTGACATTCAGTTTGTGTGTGTGTATGCATGTGTGTGTGTGTGTGACACAGAGAGAGAGAGAGAGAAAGAGAGAGCGTGTGTGTGTGTGTGTGATGATGATGATGATGATCTATGATGTTTTAATAGTATATATACATTATATGTATGTTTATGTTGTTCTAACATAATATGTCCTCTGTTGTCTATCCTGTTTTGATGGACTTGGAAAATATAAATTCAGATGATCTTCTGTGTTTGTTGACTTTTACACATTACATATCAAACTTCATACACCCACCAGTCCTCAAGCGAAAAACTTTTGAAAATTCAAAACTTACTTTGAAATCTTCTGGTGAGCGCTCATTCAGTTTCGTCACTCCATCTTCCAGAAATCAGTGCCTGACAGTCTGCGGAATATCCCCACTGTGTTTGAGTTCAAAACACAGTTCAAGACTTTCTTCTTTAGACAGACCTTTTCACAAAGCTAGGCGCATTGATTTTTTGGTTTGCAAAGAGATTTGCGCTCTTCTAGAGCTATTCCTTATTATTATTATTATTATGTAATCAACACATTGGATAAAAAGTTGTTCAATATTAGTACTGCATACTCACCAACTCTCTCTCTCTCTCTCTCTCTCTCTCTCTCTCTCTCTCTCTCTCTCTCTCTCTCTCTCTCTCTCTCAAAAAAAAAAAAAAAGTACAAAAACTAAATGGGCCAAGACTAAAGAGGGCGTGTTATATTCATAAATAACACCAAAAGGTCTGGAAACTTTGTTCAACAAGACAGCAATATCCAGAGCAAAGCTTTCCATTGATGTAACAAGTAAATGCACCTTCGCAAGGATCTAAGATTCACATGAAATCGCATAAACAAGAGCTAGAGATGTTGTATGCATACTTTTTGTAATAATAATAATAATGGAAATTCGTAAAGCGCCTACCCTGCGGCTCAAAGCGCTGAACAATCATACACACATAATGTACATCGAGATGGAAAATGTTATCCAAAAAAATAATATATATATATATCGACAAGTGTTCAAGCATAACTATGCAAAAGATGCACACACACACACATGCATGCACGCACGCACGCACTTATTTTTGTATCATTATTAGTATTGATCGCTTTTATATAGCGCAGTTCTCTTCGAGTAGACTCACTGCGCTCATGTCGCATGTGATTGTGAATGCTTTCATGTTGCTTTACGTCCACGGAGGTGAGATGGCCTATTAGGGACGGGGACAGAGTGGGAAAGGGACGACAGAGTGAAGGCTTGACCGAGGAAAACGTCCGAAAAAGATCGGAGACCGTGGACCGCCGCCAGAACAATGGAAGTGTTAAGGCGGTGTCCCCTAGCCATTGCCCAGCGACTTGTGCACTGCGCAATTGCTCTTTCAACTGCTGTTTCAACAGTCACTAAGACAATGTCCGTTGCACAGCTGTTGACGAACAACTTGGACAACTCGAAGCAAAAGAGGTCCAGCTTGCTCAGCCCAGCTCCACCTCCCTACTCATGATCTCTTCTGGGCAAACTTGAGGGTCCAGCTCCACCTCCCTCCTCTAAGATCTCTTGATCTTTTGATCTCGCCTGGAACCCTCGTGATTGTGAATGCGTGACAATAGTCTTTTATAGCGTGTTTTTTTTATATCCACCAGAGTGGTGTACTGACGGGGCTATTTGGTTGTTTCTGACATATGGCTGGCGCCACGTGAAACTGCTGCCCGTCTCTGCGCACGTTCTATGTACACCATACACCAGTTAACAATGTCATTTCATTCGAAGCCACGTGTGTAGGGTAGTGTGTGCTTAGCTGTAATTTGCCACTTGTACATTTGGCAGAATGACCTGGATCTTTTCTGTGCTACAGCGGTAACACGGTGTTGGGACAGATACTGAAATAATAATAATGTACATTTATGATGCGCTCATCCATCGACGCCCTGAGCGCTCACATGATACATATTCACATAAATATGATATTCTGTACACATGCAGAGCATAGTCCTACCAAAACAATTTATATAAAGTATTATAAAAAAAATATATATATATTTAAAAAATCGCACTGCAAACACACACACACACACACACACACACACACACACACACACACACACACACACACACACACACACACACACACACACACACACACATTGACTGTAGCAGAAACTGGGTACTGATATTAGCTAGGATGGAAATACTGTGAGAAGAGGAAGGTTTTCAGTTTGGCTTGAAAAGCTGACAGGGTTGAGCAGTGTCTAAGGTCTTGTGGGAGTGAATTCCAAATGTGGGGTCCAAAGCAAGAGAAGGCGCGAAAATAAGAGCCTGCAAGGACGCAAACCAGCGACCTCAGTTTCGGTCACGAGTCCGGCGCTCTAACCATTGAGCTACCCTCGTCGATTGGTTGGTTAAACGTGTTTAACGCCGAGTTGTCTCCGTAGAGGTACTGGCGGGGACCGAGATCCCAGGATCTGGGGGAAGAGGGAGACTATACCTATCGCTACGCTGTCACCATCAGAATGATTTATGCATTAGGATAGGCGGCGGTGTGAGTCATTTTAATATTTCATTAACTGTTAGGGGCAAAGTCACAAGACAGTATCCATAAGCCACAACTTTTGTGGGCATGTTCACACCAAAAGAAACTTTATTTGTATTACGTTTCTTAGTTGTGCTTCTTATCACAATGCTATTTAAAATGAATTATTCGTGATGAGATACCAAAAGTAATGCTGCAGTGTGCACCTGCTTTCCAACAGCAGTTTGCTAATCGACCTGGCTTCTCTGTTTTTGTTGCTTTTGTTTTTCGTTTACCACACGATTTGTGGCGGGCGTTAGTGTGGTAATTTAACAATGTCAACAGTGGCATGTCAAGGCAGAAAACAAAAAAGGAGTTGTTATTTATCGTCGCCGGGAGCTGCCACAAGTATCATTTTGTCGCAACAAAGGTTTTTCACGACAAAAAAGTATGCTTGTCGCGACAAAACTTTTTTCATGACAAAACTTTTGTCACGACAAGCATACTTTTGTTGTGACAACACTTTTGTTGTGACAAAAATGATACTTGTGGCAGCTCCCACCAATGAGATGTTTCTTAGTGACCAGCGCCTTGTTTGTTTTACTTTATGACTGATGTGCACTGTATACATAATACACATTATCATTATGGATGTATGGGTGTGTTTGGGTTTAACAATCATTCCTCTTGCATTT
>OY757551.1:4562280-4576863 GCA_963584105.1 Alviniconcha strummeri
GTTTGTATAGTATATGTCTGATATAGTAGTTATATAACTGTGAACATATTCACTTAATACGTCAACCCACCCAGCCACCCCACCCCACCCCTTAATCCTCAGTGCTTTTTGTAAGCGCTTTGAGCTCATTTGATAAGCTGTCAGAAATCTTCTTTATTATCATTATTATTATTTACTCTTTTTTGAAAGAAACAATTACAAACAATTGATTTTTGTGTGGTTTTTTGCTTTGTTTGTTTATTATTTATCATTACAATTGACATTCAGTTTGTGTGTGTGTATGCATGTGTGTGTGTGTGTGACACAGAGAGAGAGAGAGAGAGAAAGAGAGAGCGTGTGTGTGTGTGTGTGATGATGATGATGATGATCTATGATGTTTTAATAGTATATATACATTATATGTATGTTTATGTTGTTCTAACATAATATGTCCTCTGTTGTCTATCCTGTTTTGATGGACTTGGAAAATATAAATTCAGATGATCTTCTGTGTTTGTTGACTTTTACACATTACATATCAAACTTCATACACCCACCAGTCCTCAAGCGAAAAACTTTTGAAAATTCAAAACTTACTTTGAAATCTTCTGGTGAGCGCTCATTCAGTTTCGTCACTCCATCTTCCAGAAATCAGTGCCTGACAGTCTGCGGAATATCCCCACTGTGTTTGAGTTCAAAACACAGTTCAAGACTTTCTTCTTTAGACAGACCTTTTCACAAAGCTAGGCGCATTGATTTTTTGGTTTGCAAAGAGATTTGCGCTCTTCTAGAGCTATTCCTTATTATTATTATTATTATGTAATCAACACATTGGATAAAAAGTTGTTCAATATTAGTACTGCATACTCACCAACTCTCTCTCTCTCTCTCTCTCTCTCTCTCTCTCTCTCTCTCTCTCTCTCTCTCTCTCTCTCTCTCTCAAAAAAAAAAAAAAAGTACAAAAACTAAATGGGCCAAGACTAAAGAGGGCGTGTTATATTCATAAATAACACCAAAAGGTCTGGAAACTTTGTTCAACAAGACAGCAATATCCAGAGCAAAGCTTTCCATTGATGTAACAAGTAAATGCACCTTCGCAAGGATCTAAGATTCACATGAAATCGCATAAACAAGAGCTAGAGATGTTGTATGCATACTTTTTGTAATAATAATAATAATGGAAATTCGTAAAGCGCCTACCCTGCGGCTCAAAGCGCTGAACAATCATACACACATAATGTACATCGAGATGGAAAATGTTATCCAAAAAAATAATATATATATATATCGACAAGTGTTCAAGCATAACTATGCAAAAGATGCACACACACACACATGCATGCACGCACGCACGCACTTATTTTTGTATCATTATTAGTATTGATCGCTTTTATATAGCGCAGTTCTCTTCGAGTAGACTCACTGCGCTCATGTCGCATGTGATTGTGAATGCTTTCATGTTGCTTTACGTCCACGGAGGTGAGATGGCCTATTAGGGACGGGGACAGAGTGGGAAAGGGACGACAGAGTGAAGGCTTGACCGAGGAAAACGTCCGAAAAAGATCGGAGACCGTGGACCGCCGCCAGAACAATGGAAGTGTTAAGGCGGTGTCCCCTAGCCATTGCCCAGCGACTTGTGCACTGCGCAATTGCTCTTTCAACTGCTGTTTCAACAGTCACTAAGACAATGTCCGTTGCACAGCTGTTGACGAACAACTTGGACAACTCGAAGCAAAAGAGGTCCAGCTTGCTCAGCCCAGCTCCACCTCCCTACTCATGATCTCTTCTGGGCAAACTTGAGGGTCCAGCTCCACCTCCCTCCTCTAAGATCTCTTGATCTTTTGATCTCGCCTGGAACCCTCGTGATTGTGAATGCGTGACAATAGTCTTTTATAGCGTGTTTTTTTTATATCCACCAGAGTGGTGTACTGACGGGGCTATTTGGTTGTTTCTGACATATGGCTGGCGCCACGTGAAACTGCTGCCCGTCTCTGCGCACGTTCTATGTACACCATACACCAGTTAACAATGTCATTTCATTCGAAGCCACGTGTGTAGGGTAGTGTGTGCTTAGCTGTAATTTGCCACTTGTACATTTGGCAGAATGACCTGGATCTTTTCTGTGCTACAGCGGTAACACGGTGTTGGGACAGATACTGAAATAATAATAATGTACATTTATGATGCGCTCATCCATCGACGCCCTGAGCGCTCACATGATACATATTCACATAAATATGATATTCTGTACACATGCAGAGCATAGTCCTACCAAAACAATTTATATAAAGTATTATAAAAAAAATATATATATATTTAAAAAATCGCACTGCAAACACACACACACACACACACACACACACACACACACACACACACACACACACACACACACACACACACACACACACACACACACATTGACTGTAGCAGAAACTGGGTACTGATATTAGCTAGGATGGAAATACTGTGAGAAGAGGAAGGTTTAGAGGAAGGTTTTCAGTTTGGCTTTAAAAGCTGACAGGGTTGAGCAGTGTCTAAGGTCTTGTGGGAGTGAATTCCAAATGTGGGGTCCAAAGCAAGAGAAGGCGCGAAAATAAGAGCCTGCAAGGACGCAAACCCGCGACCTCAGTTTCGGTCACGAGTCCGGCGCTCTAACCATTGAGCTACCCTCGTCGATTGGTTGGTTAAACGTGTTTAACGCCGAGTTGTCTCCGTAGAGGTACTGGCGGGGACCGAGATCCCAGGATCTGGGGGAAGAGGGAGACTATACCTATCGCTACGCTGTCACCATCAGAATGATTTATGCATTAGGATAGGCGGCGGTGTGAGTCATTTTAATATTTCATTAACTGTTAGGGGCAAAGTCACAAGACAGTATCCATAAGCCACAACTTTTGTGGGCATGTTCACACCAAAAGAAACTTTATTTGTATTACGTTTCTTAGTTGTGCTTCTTATCACAATGCTATTTAAAATGAATTATTCGTGATGAGATACCAAAAGTAATGCTGCAGTGTGCACCTGCTTTCCAACAGCAGTTTGCTAATCGACCTGGCTTCTCTGTTTTTGTTGCTTTTGTTTTTCGTTTACCACACGATTTGTGGCGGGCGTTAGTGTGGTAATTTAACAATGTCAACAGTGGCATGTCAAGGCTAAGTTTTCACGCAGAAAACAAAAAAGGAGTTGTTATTTATCGTCGCCGGGAGCTGCCACAAGTATCATTTTTGTCGCAACAAAAGTTTTTCACGACAAAAAAGTATGCTTGTCGCGACAAAACTTTTTTCATGACAAAACTTTTGTCACGACAAAATTATGTTTGTCGTGACAAAATATATTTGTCGCGACAAAAGTTTGGTCGCGACAAATATTTGTCACGACAAACACGTGTTTGTCACTACAAAAGTTTTTCACGACAAGCATACTTTTGTCATGACAGAACACGTGTTTTGTTGCGACAACCACGTGTTTGTCACGAGAAAAATCAGCATGTCGCGACAAAACTTTTGTCGCAACAAAATTATGTTTGTCGCGACAAAACTTTTGTCGTGACAAAAATATGTCACGACAAAAGTTTTCTCACGACAAGCATACATTTGTCGCGACAAAAGACGTTTTTGCGACAAACACATGTTCGTCGTGACAAAACTTTTGTCGCGACAAAAATTATACTTGTGGCAGTTCGCGCCAATGATAGTTATTCTCCAAACTTCCACTACACCAAATTAACCCGTACAGTGCTGTTGACAGTCACTACAAGCAGCGACAGACGTTCCAACGGACTCATTCGTGTGTTGGCTTTGGTCGATCATCTCCTCGTCACTGCCACTCTCCAACCCAAACGTATTTGCAGTTGAAAGGTGGACGTCGTGACTGACATCTAGTGCACTATCGGGTGTTAGCTTGCTGAATGTTTTGTTTCGGGCTTTGCGTACACGTCCACTTTCACTTCAATCCATTTCATCAACAACAGGTACAAAAGTATGAGAAGTGTCTCCGTACCGTTAAGTAACGTGCTGCTTTTTTGCTTTCAATGCGTAATTTTGTGAATATTTTCTGACAGTACAGAAAGATAAAATAAAAAGGCCGTGACGGTTTTGTTTTCGTACCGATCATCTCCTCGTCACTGCCACTCTCCAACTTTAACCGTATTTGCATTTGAAAGGTGGATATTGTGATTGACATCAAGTGCACTAGCGTTAAAAAGCTGAGGTTACTTGGGTTACATATGTGATCCGAGAGACCACGGAGGTGACAGACGTGACTTAATTGACAGGCCTCTGAAGTACCGACCGTGACCCGACAGATCACTGATGTAACAGATGTGGACCGACAGATCACTGAACTAACAGATGTAAGTAAGTAAACCTGGTGCTAGCTTAACGAACCGAGATCCTTCCGCTTACCAGCCTAACGCCTTACCGCTGGGCCAAACCGGCTCACACTAACAGATGTAACCAGACGCGGCAACTGAGGTTACAGACAGACCTAAGAGAAAATACACGTGACACGACAGACTAATGAAGTAACAGACGTGACGCGACAGATCACTGAAATGACAGACGTGACCACACAGACCACTGAAGTAACGGACGTGAGCCGGCAGACCACTGAGGTTGCTGACATCACTCAGCAGACCACTGATCGAGTTAACAGATGTGACCCGACAGACCAATGATGTAGCAGACGTGACCCACCAGATCAATGAGACAAATGACGTGACCGTCAGACCAATGAGGTAATAGACGTGACCCAAAGACCACGGCGATAACAGACATGATCCTACAGACCACTAAGATAACAGACATGATCCCACAGACCACTAAGATAACAGACATGATCCCACAGACCACTAAGATAACAGACATGGCGCGACAGACCACAGAGATAACAGACATGGCGCGACAGACCACTGAAACTACGACGTGACCCGACATACGAGTAATGTAATAGACGTGACCCCACAGATTACGGAAATACCAGACGGAACCCGACAGACTAGTTAGGCAACAGACGTGACGCGACAGACCAGTTAGGCAACAGACGTGACGCGACAGACCGTTTAACCCAAAGACGTAACCACTGGGATAACAGACGTGACCCGACAGACCACTGAGTAACAGACGTGACCCGACAGACCACTGAGTAACAGAAGTGACCCGACAGACCACTGAAGTAACAGACGTGACCCGACAGACCACTGAATAACAGACGTGACCCGACAGACCACTGAAGTAACAGACGTGACCCGACAGACCACTGAGGTAAGAGACATGACCCGACAGAGCCGTCTGACGTGACTGACAGTCGTGACCTGACAGGCCACTCAGGTAACATACGTGATCCGACATACTACTGAAGTAAAGACGTAACCATGCCGACAGACCTCTGATACAACAGACGTTTCCCGCCAGCTGCACGGTGTGAAACGGCTGTCACCGAAGACTGAAGATTTTGTGGTCATTTCACATTTCGAAGCAGAATCCGTACCAGGATCAAGTCAAGTCAAAAAACTTTAATCATCCCTCGAGGGCAATTCAACTTAACTGATATAAGGCTCATTAATTTAAAACATGTAAAAGGAATGGCGAAACATTTACGTTCAAGAAAATCATAAACAAGTTATACTGGACTAAAATCCATAATACAAATATAAAATATCACATATGATGTAGTGTCTGTAGCCTACATGTTAGAAACATATGTATGGGTGTTGACCCTTCGTCTTAAGTTAACTACGTACATTGATTGTTTTTTTTTTTTGTTTTTTTTTTTGGACAGCAGTTTGTCATCGACAGGAGCCTACCAGCCGTCAAAAGCTGACTGAAGTGCCGTTACTGTGATGTTCCAAGCAAAAGCGGTTCTGATTGGTCCGGACAGATCATTAACATTTAGGCCATCCACACCGACGAATACTTAACTGTGTGTAACCTGCCCGCGTTGCCACATGTAACATTGAGAGACAAACCAGCGGTCACACTCCGAGCATCGCTTTCGAGACTGAAGCTGGTAACTACGCGTCTCTCTCTCTCTCTCTCCCCCCTCTCTCTCTCTCTCTCCATGCACACACACCTAGACACACTCAGGGGTACACACAAACACACGCACGCACATGCACAAATGTACACGCGCGCGTGCACTAAAATATCAACATCAGTAATCACAATTTTTTTGTTTCTTTTTCTTCGTCTTGTTACCTCAGTTTAAATTCGATGGTCAAGACTTGCTATATAAATCTGAGGTGAAATTCCTTGGAATATACCTTACAACAAAACAACTGGAAAAGGCCTTTGGAAACAATTTTATCCAATGCAAGGAAAGGCTTTAATTTACTGAAAATTATCATGAAGAATCCCTAGGGTCAAGAGATTAAAAACTCTTATTAATCTAGCAATCTCTCTCGCAAAATCGAAGCTAACTTATGTGCAAGAGGTTTATTTCTCCGTTCCGAAGAGCTGTCTTAAGAAACTACAAAACCTAGACAGTAAAGCAATTAAACCTGCTCCTGGAATACCAGTACACGCGACTGCTAGAGAAGCATGTGCTAGGCATCCTTCCACTTGATGAAATACGGAAATTAGCAACAGCTAAATATATTATTAGAGGTTCTTCCGTTGTAAATCACACAAATACTGAGGCTGAACTGAGGTCTGATAAACCTTTTTTCAAAAATGTCCAATAAGAAGTCTATTCGTACCCTTCTGAATTGTTTGAAAAAAGTGAATTCCAGGAAAATTGCCAAACAAATGTCGTATTCTCCAATTCCAGCCTGGGAACTGATGAAGGCAGACTTCAAAATAAATTACACTGATATGAAAAAGAAAAAAAGAAAAAAGAAAATCCCCATTTTCTGTCATTTTTACTCAGATCTCACATTGCTGACAACTATTCAATCATTTGAAATTTGTACAGATCAGTATTAGAAAATGAGCAAGCTGGTGCTGGGTTTGATATACCAGAGTTTAAACCAAAAACAGCTTCTACTTAGGAAAAGGAATCTCTATATTTACTGCACAATTATTTGCACTCTTAATGGCCTTATCATAATTTAATTTATATAGTTAACTTACCAATAGTTTTGTGCAATATTCTGTTTTTGTGTTGACGCAAAGGCAGTGTTATATTCGTTGAGTTCCACAGATAGTAAAGTGAGATCTAACATTATCTATTAGATTAGTCATTTGGTTCGTTGCTTACTTATAAAAGGTACAGGCACTGTTTTCTGTTGAATTCCTTCACATTGTGGACGGACTTTCAACGAATGATGGGCTGAAAGAGCATCGAAACAAAGAGCCATCAACAATATGCAGTCAACAGTACTAGATGTTCCGTTGTCTTCAAATGAGATATGCAACATTACCGAAAATGGACGTGTGGAAACGATTAGGATTTAGTCGATCAATCTCTGTTTATCCAGTTATTAACTCTGTTAAAGGGTCTGTGCCGAGTTTGGTATACAGACTTCTCAACGCTATCAACACAAAACAAAATCAAGTTATCCAGCTTGGATAATGTGAAGATCAATTAATCCAGTGGCTGAAGGAAGGATGTCGTAAACCAGTGCTTGGGGTTTGACAGTTTGCGTTCTGACCGATACTTTCATTCCGGATGCGGGTTTTCTCCGAAACCAAGAAGGGAGAAAAAATCGAATCTTAACACCACAAAGTGGACCATTTCAATTTGAATTTCAGCGTTCTCTGAAAATGAAGCTGTTGTTTGCAAGCCTTCTGGTTCTGTGGAGTTGTCTGGTCTGCAATGTTCAGCAAAGCTCCGCTAATCATCTGCCTCCAACTCCGGCCAAGGCATTGTCTCCAGTTTCGGAGACTGGTTCGTTTCCAACACCGGACAGCATGTTAACGGTGAGACTAGTTGTTGTTTTCCATGCATTGTTTATAAACCTGTTTAGGGTCTTTTTACGTGCTAAATGTTTTGGTTTTCTTTAGGAAAATTACGCTATTATAGCTGCTTTTTCCTGGTTGGCGATCAATTTCTAAACTTGGTGAAGACAAATAAAAGAAAAAGAAAAAAGAAAGAACTAGCACGCTCCCTCCAAATCACTTTATTAACAATAACAATATACTTTATTCATCCAAGCGGGAAATTAAAGCTGTCGTTCGATCGCACAACGAAGAACATATCTCAATAATTCTAAGTCATGAAACACACGCACTCTTAGACATACGCCCCCTTTCTCTCAATCTGCATACACTAATAGCAAACCCAAAATTACCTGGAATAATGCTTTCTCTGTCAAACTAAAACGTAAAAACTCTCAAATTAAATAAAAATCATTAGGTTCACACATCCCCAACCATCCCTTAGAAAGTTATTCTCAGCAGACGTCTTGGCGCATGCGCACCCTCAGTTAATGACTGGTATAATTTTCATTAAAAACTGACAGAGCCGAGGATATTACGTTTCTTGTTCTTATTATAGCGCTAATATTTCCTGTACGTTTTTGTTAATGTATAGATGCGATGGGGTAATCCTGTAGTGTGCCCCTCCTTTCGCGATTCGGCATGGCTGCGACAGCCGTTTGCTAATCGCTGTTTTCTGTTGTTTTTTGTTTTGTTTTTTGTTTTCCTTTACCACACGATTTGTGGCGGGTTCATTGTCAGTACTGCCATGTCAAGCTTTAATTTTCACGACCAAAAATGAATCAAGTTATCAAAGGTTTCACTCCAGCACCCGGATTTTGGCTTGCTTCATGTTTCCTGCTTTCGATTGTTGCGTACATTTCCACTTTCATTCGATCCTGTTCATCAACAAAATAATTAAAGTAAGACAAGTGTCTAAAGATGGTGTGAGTTAACTAATCTAACTATAAAATAACGTAGTGATTTATGCTTTCAATCACAAATTATTTGTGAATCTTTTGAGTCAGTTAATTGTTTAAAGCCCTAATCAGGCGTCTATGGTTTTCTACTTGCCACATCAACTATCCGCTCTTCTCTCTCACTGTGTGATTTTAACCTTATTTGCCCCCTCTCTCCCACTCTCTAGCTATAACCCTATTTGCCCCCTCTCTCCCACTCTTGTGAGCCGGTGTGGCCTAGCGGTAAGGCGTTAGGCTGGTAAGCGGAAGGACCTCGGTTCGATACCGCTTCGGCTCTCCTTTCTCTTCAAAAAGGTTGTGGTTTGCGGACACTGTCTTGTGACTTTGTCCATCACTTCCTACTGAAACATTAAAACAGCTCTCATCGCTGCCCATCTTAATGCAAAAGTCATTCTGGTGGTGACAGTGTGGCGATAGTTATATAACCTCCTCCCCCCCCCCCCCCCCCTCCATACCCCCTTCCCTAATAAGCCGTACGGTTTCTGTGGACGTTAAGCACCATGTTTACTTACTTACTCTCTCCCACTCTCTAACTATAACCCTATTTGTCCCTCTCTCCCACTCTCTAACTATAACCCTATTTGTCCCTCTCTCCCACTCTCTAACACTATTTGCCCCCTCTCTCACACTCTCTAACCCTATTTGTCCCTCTCTCCCACTAACTATAACCCTATTTGTCCCTCTCCCCCACTCTCTAACTGTAACACTATTTGCCCCTGTTTCCCACTCTCTAGCTATCAACGTATTTGCCCCCTCACTCCCAGTCTCTAACTATAACCGTATTTGTCCCCTCTCTCCCACTCTCTAACTATAACCCTATTTGCCCCCTCTCTCCCACTCTCTAACTATAACCCTATTTGCCCCCTCTCTCACACTCTCTAGCAATAACCCTATTTGCCCCGTGTCTAACTATAACCCTATTTACCCTCTCTCTCACTCTCTGGCGATAACCTTATCTGCAGTCCAAAGGCTGCGGGTATCGTGATTGACACCTCGTGCCATCTGACATCTAGTTCAAACCACCCGAACCCATTGTCTGAACTCCATGTAACTCACACCCATCTTTGAACCGCCTTCGAACAGACCCCAGACCGACCAGCACGAAAGACCAGCGCTGATGCCAGACACAATACTGCAGATCACCAAGGGCTTCCTTCAGGTAAACGATTCAGACTGTGAAAGTGAAAACTCAATCGTTTCGAGTAGTCCTTCATTTCACTCTTAATCAGAGAACTAAAGCAGCACATGTAAGTCAGTGGTCTGCCCCGGGAGACTGACTGCCTGTCGCAGGTCTTACGTTTCACACTTTCTATGTCCTTCAGTGCACTTTTGAGTATGGGTTGCTGCTGGTAGTGGTGATGGTGGCGGTAATACCGGTGGTGGTGGTGGTGGTGGTGGTGGTGTTGGTGTGTGTGTGTGTGTGTGTGTGTGTGTGTGTGTGTGTGTGTGTGCGTGCGTGTTGCGAGAATGTGTGCGTGTTGCGAGAGTGTGTGTGTGTGTGTGTTTGAATTTGTGCGTGTTGCGAGAGTGTGTGTGTGTGTGTGTGTGTGTGTGTGTGTGTGTGTGTGTGTGTGTGTGTGTGAATTTGTGCGTGTTGCGAGAGTGTGTGTGTGTGTGTGTGTGTGTGTGTGTGTGTTTGTGCGTGTTGCGAGAGTGTGTGTGTGTGTGTGTGTGTGTGTGTGTGTGTGTGTGTGTGTGTGTGTTTTATACATGTTGTGATGAAATTTTGTTTAGGTGTAATTTGCAGTTTAACAAATATGTTTATGTACATGTCTTACGTTCAGTTTTACTGATACTATGCTTCAATGCAAAATTCTTTTACAGGAAAATAATTATCATATTTTATTTTGTCTTAAAAACTGAAGTTTCGGAGCTGGTGACAAAATTTGGTGCGCTGGAGGCTAACTTAATTTTGCTGAGGCAGCAAATCGGTAAAAATCGATGTAAGTTGGCTGATAAACTGCTACTAGTGAATTTCACACACACGCAAGCACGCACGCACGCACACACACACACGCACACACACACACACACACACACACACACACACACACACACACACGCGCGCGCGCGCGCGCGCGCGCAAAGACAGAGACAGACACAAAGACAGAGACAGAGCTACAGACTCACAGACAGACACAGAACCTTGTAGCATCATAGTATGAGTGTCTTCTGTGAATTTTCGGGGGCTGCGCCTCTTTCATCAGGCCTTATAGGCGATGTCATTTTTACAAATGACGTGAACATGACGTCGTAACAGACTTTGTTACGCACCGCCCCCTAAAATTCTGTGAAGAAAACATTATTACTGATTTCTTCAGCTGTATGGTGCGGATGCGATATATAGACATATATTCCTGTTGGTACAGCGGACGCAGAAATTAAGGTCCCTTCTGTAGAAAACCCAGAGTTTAGGAATGTTCTCCATTTAACCTTCGTCGTACATCGCCTAAAAACTCACACGGTGTACATCGTTGGTGCATAGACACCCATGCTTTTGGTTTAAATAAAAATTTATTCCAGACAGAAAACTGATACAAGGGATCGTCATGCGCCCATCAACAAGCCCTTAGCTTGATAAGGGATGAGCTCCTACAGTCGGAAAAGACACAAATGTATGGCGGACGAACAATTTCACCTAGCTAACAATAATTGAGACGTAACAAACAAACACGCAAACAACAACGAAAAATACGAACAGTCACTAGGAAATAGTCAAAACAGTTGTAGTGGAAGAAATAAAAACAATGTCAGGTTGATAGATTGGCTGGTGGCCTAATTAAATTCTAGCGAGAGAGAAATGGAGTGTGGTGAAAGTGGGGGGTGGGGAGAGGGAAAGATGGCTTGAAGTCATTTTTTTCTATGGTAACATATTAATTTTGACAAAGTTCAGATGTATGAGTAGGCAGTCGGTCGTTTGTATAATTGAAACATATAATCACATATACAGAAGGAGTTAGTTTTTGGATTTTTAACGTCCCTTAACTATACTAACAGGATAAATCACATTTGCACAAAAAATCAGTCTATACGGTCCAAAACGAAAAAAGATGAAAAAAGGGCGTTATATGACAGGTCAGCTACCTGCTAGTTTACAGTTATGGACACAAAACAAGTCAACAGAAATACAACCAAGTGAAAACACGAAGTCACTGCATTGTGACCATACGTGATACTCACACTCCACTTGCTTACAAGTGGTAAACGTTTTTAGGGGGGCCAAGTTGCTACAATGCATTAAATACAATACCAAAGCACGAGTTAGATAGGATTATAAAGTGTGTGTGGAGTCGTTCGTGTGTATATGAGCTATCAGCGTATATACTTTTATCTAGTGTAAATAAAAACAACAGTAACATCACATTCTGTTCAGAATTTTCGGCATTCTTGAAATCTTTCTCAATGAACTGTGACTAAAGAATGCTGAGCGTCACAAATACATACGTAATCACATGCGTAATTAAATGTAACCCAGTTCATTACCCCTCTCTCTGACTAAAGAACGCTGAGCGTCACAAACAAGTACGTAACACGTACGTATATACATTTATGTGAACACAAAGACTTAGCTGTTGGAATTTAACGTCACGACAACAGGGTCACATCAGGATCACCATGCTTTTCGAAAGGGCTTTTTTTTTTCCCCCTCCAAAATTCCTGGCCGAACATTGTGGGTGCACGCGCACACACACGCACACACGTTTTCATACGAATCCGTCGTGGATAATTACCTGAAGTTGGTGTATATCTTGCACCTACATTTTTTGCTCTGTGTTTGTGTGTGTGTGTGTGTGTGTGTGTGTGTGTGTGTGTGTGTGTGTGTGTGTGTGTGTGTGTGTGTGGGTGGGTGGGTGTCTTTGCAGGCAAATGTCACTGAGGAAAAGGACACAGGAAACGCTTGAAAGACACTGACAACAACAATAATTGCAGTTGGTGCCCACATAGAAAATTGTTGTGTGTAAAGGTGCAAACACACACACGCACACCACACACACACACACACACACACACACACACACACACACACACACACACACACTCGGTCTGATATATGCGAAGAACAGGTGTAGCTGAAATACCACAAATCATTTGGCGTAAACAAAATTCATTTCATACGTAACAACACATTAACAACAGAACAGTTGGGCCTTGCAACAAGCAAGATTGCTTCCATTAGTACGGCGCAAAATATTACACGAATAACGTCACAAACATCAATTTTATCCCACCCAAATCTTAAACAAGAATTACTGCTACCTTGATAACGGGGATTACCCCGAAAATTCGCATGTTGTATCTTGTTTTAATAAACAGCGTTTATTTTGTACCTTTCATGTGTTTGGATAAATTTTGTGATCTTTCTCTCTCTCTCTCTGTGTGTGTGTGTGTGTGTGTGTGTGTGTGTGTGTGTGTGTGTGTGTGTGTGTGTGTGTGTGTGTGTGTGTGTGTGTGTGTGTGTGTGTGTGTGGTCTGTCGGGTCATGTTTGGTACTTCAGTGGTCTGCCGGGTCACGTCTGTTACTCAGTGGTCTGTCGGGTCACGTCTATTATCCCAGTGGTCTTTCAGTCGGGTCACGTCTTTGGGTTAAACGGTCTGCCGCTTCACGTCTGTTGCCTAACTGGTCTGTCGGGTTACGTCTGGTATTTCCGTGGTCTGTGGGGTCACGTCTATTACCTCACTAGTATGTCGGGTTACGTCGTAGTTTCAGTGGTCTGTCACGCCATGTCTTTTATCTCTGTGGTCTGTCGCGCCATGTCTGTTATCTCTGTGGTCTGTCGCGTCATGTCTGTTATCTCTGTGGTCTGTTGGGTCATGTCTGTTATCTCAGTGGTCTGTGGGGCCATGTCTGTTATCTTTGTGGTCTGTGGGATTATGTCTGTTATCGCCGTGGTCTTTGGGTCACGTCTATTACCTCACTGGTCTGACGGTCACGTCAGTTGTCTCACTGATCTATTGGGTCACGTCTGCTACATCACTGGTCTGTCGGGTCACGTCTGTTGACTCGACCAGTGGTCTGCTGATCGATGTCAGCAACCTCAGTGGTCTGTCGGGTCACGTCCGTTACTCCAGTGGTCTGTCTGGTCACGTCTGTTATTTCAGTTGTCTGTCCATCACGTCTGTTGCTTAAGTGGTTTGTCGGATCACGTCTGTTACTTCAGTGGTCTGTCGATTCACGTGTTACTTCAGTGGTCTGTCGGTTGACATCTGTTACTTCAGTGGTCTGTCGGGTCGCGGTCGGTACTTCAGAGGCCTGTCAGTTAAGTCACATCTGTCACCTCCGTGATCTCTCGGATCACATATGTAACCCAAGTAACCTCAGCTTTTTAATGCTAGTGCACTAGATGTCAGTCACAATATCCACCTTTCAACTGCAAATACGGTTAAAGTTGGAGAGTGGCAGTGACGAGGAGATGATCGGTACAAAAACAAAACCGTCACGGCTTTTGTATTCTCTGTTTCTGTACTGTCTGAAAATATTCACAGAATAACTGTCACTGAAAGCAAAAAAGCAGCACGTTACTTAACGGTACGGAGACACTTCTCATACTTTTGTACCTGTTGTTGATGAACTGGACTGAAGTGAAAGTGGACGTGTACGCAAAGCTCGAAACAAAACATTCAGCAAGCTAATACCCAAGTAAATCCAGTGTTATAATCCGTTGGAACGTCTGTTTCTGATCGTAGTGACTGTCAACAGCACTGTACGAGTTGATTTAGTGTAGTAGAAGTCTGGAGAATAACAGCTCCTTTTTCCTTTTTCTTTGTTG
>OY757551.1:4579563-4587063 GCA_963584105.1 Alviniconcha strummeri
CAGTCTAATTGCCAGATCAGCAACGTCAGTTTTACCATGTGTAGACCATCACGCACGCACGCACACACACACACACACACACACACACACACACACACACACACACACACACACACACACACACACACACATGCGCGCGCACACACACATGCACGCACGCACACACGCGCGCGCACACACACACACACACACACACACACACACACACACACACACACACACACACACACACACACATTGCATGCTTAACGTCATACACACTGGTGTAGTGTATATGACAACAATTAAAACTATGAAACTAAACTCATTCTAAAAATAAAATAAAAAGAAGACTGAGAAGAAAGGTTCAGTTAACTGAAAGGAAAAGGAGCTAGTGGTGGTGGGTGGGTGGGGGGAGGGGAAGGGGGGCTCAAACATCTCACCCTGGATGCCCCAACGCTGATGCCTGACTGCCAACTGATCGTTTGCTGTCAGTAAGTGGCATACATTGTCGTTTCTGCTCTGCTTCAGCAGAATGGTCATCTGTACACACACACACACACACACACACACACACACACACACACACACACACACACACACACACACACACACTCACACACACGCACACGCACCATTAGCATTGAGTATTTGCAATTTCGTCAAAATAAATTCATACCGTCTTTTTAATTTACGATTTAAAACCTCTGTGTTTTTCACACCAATTAACAAGCGACTGGTGTTCAGTATGACTTTTCAGTTATGAAATGGCATTTCCTGTATATAGATCATTATAATGTGAAAGTTGGGGGCACAGAGAGACAGTGAGCCCATTGAATCGTGCACTGAGGCCATGACTGACTTCGAAACACAATAGGGGGGTTCGAACCAGTTACTGATACAGCTACTCTAATGATCTTGCAGTTGATTTAATACGAAAATTCAAGTTAATGCTGAATATGACGAACCTTTCGAAAACTTCCTTTTCCCACTTCTTTTCGTTGCTCCCGGCATCGTCATTCACTGAACACTAATCTGTCGGAACACTTGAAATTGCGGAGAAATGGGATCGTCATTGAACTGCTATACATGACTCATTACAAGGAAAATTTTATTTCATTCCCAAATGTATAGGTTACGGTTAACACTTGCCCCACTGGAATGTCCGAGAAGAGGAAAAAAATTCATCTCACAGTAACTCAAGTTTGTCGTCTGCATTTATGTGTACATCCGGGTCAAAAACGCTTGTCTGTTTTTCGCCAAAGTGGTAGATCAGCCCAGTTTTTTTCACAGAATGACACGTTCTTTGACCAAAGCAAATCAAGAAATTCACTAAAACAGGTGTCAGAAAAAGTCATTCACTTCATTCATTCAAAATTAAAGCAGGAAAAACACTGTGTCACATGATGACAGCAAAGCGCGTCAGTGACTGCGAACTAACTTGAAGTCTTGGCCTCTTTTTCAGTACACGACGACTCGCCTTTGCCGGCGATGCCGGCCGTCGACAGCACAGTTGATTGTAGTCATATCAGTCAGTCATGCAGTTAGTGCAGGCAGTGCGATGCCACAGTCTTTCAATTTTATTTAAACTGCCGACTGTTGGTTTTATTTTATTGCGGCATCTTATTATTTCTGCAAGTTCTGTTTTAGTTGGATAAAAAGTTATGTTTTCTGGTACAAAGACACTTCCGACGCATGTGGTGATATTGGCAGATTCGCACAGATAGCTGATTCGGGCTCCGTGTTTACTTTCACACTTCAAAATGAGGAAACTTAAATACCACGAACAGAAGCTGCTGAAAAAAGTTGACTTCATCAAGTGGAACACAGACAATAATCTGTACCAGTTGAAGCTGATGCAGAGATTTCACATTCAGAAAAGAGAAGATCTGTCGTTGTAAGTTGTGCTGAAATTGAAAACATAAATTATATATAGTTACTTATATAGTTAAATTTTAGAAAGTAGTATTATATATTATAAGACTGAGATGTAGTAATGTATAGTGTAACTGTAACTGTGTATAGACTTCACGGTCTTCAGTTAACCAGATTATGCATCGTAAATGCACACAGTGTTTCAGTGTTTGTCCTGTGTTTTGAACTAAACGCAGATTTGGCCAGTGGCAGTGTAATCATAGGATGCCCCCAGACCTGAGCAGACCGTATGGCTATGACGATGAGTAGTCAATACAGCCTGCATTTATTTATTCAGTTATTGCCTCAGTTGGTACTTAGTGCTGAGGGCACAACCCCAAACCAAAGCCTTACTTTGTCAGGTTCTTCACAATATATCTGGCAGTTGGGCCTGAAATAGTTTCATCAGTTAATTATTTAATACAGTAATAAACTAATACTAATACTATTACTAATAGGTAATTTTATGTTGCAATTTACAGTTGATTAAATAGTGCATGGTAGGTCTACACATGATCTTTAAATGGATTAGTTCAACATTATGTGCAATAATCTTACTCTGAAGTAGTGCATGTTGCACATGAAATTAAAAATGAGAAAGGCACTGATCTGTGATCAGTCAGCAGAAGCATTTCAAAACTCAGAAGGACTGAAAAATGGTATCTCATCCTGTCAGTGTTGCATCTGATCCAGGAGTCGAACCTTGTCCATTGTATTTACAGTCTCTTTTATAGTTTTAATCCAAAATGCCAATTGCTAGTAAGCCAGCCACCAACTCCTGTCTTTTCCCCCCTCTATCTCTCTCTCTGATGTTCCTTTTAATGTTACCCTCTGGTGACTGGTAAGTTACTAAGTACTGGTTTCCTACAAGTACAACTTAGTACAACTACGACTAGTACAACTACAAGGGATAAAAACTGTTTGTTCATTATGTCAGTGAGGTTTGGGGCATTGTTGTTCAAGACAGCATAACTGGTTGTTGTCCAGATTTATTACTGTTACTGTGTTAGTGTTACTACTAAAACAATGAAAGTACTATGTTTTGAAATATAATGCAATGCCAATGGCAAGTACTGAAGTAGTATGATAATTTCCTACCTGTCCCACACCACCTCAACCACCAACCCAGGGAATTTGCTGGTGATAGGCTAGAGGCCTTTGTCTTACAGTTTACACTGCTACAGTATACTATTGTGGCACTGTCAGTGACATGTCACTGTCAGTACTTACAGTTATCATCAGAATGAGTTAAAATTCCATTAACTTGTTAAGTTGGACAGTGCTAATGCTATATTATGAGGCACTTGCTATTTCAGAAAGGTGGGAGGAATAAGAGTCACAAAAGAAAATCTATATCCATTTAAACACACAGTGTGACAGTAATGGGCTGACCAGCTGAACATTTAACTCTAAGTCTAAGCACACACTTGTATAAATGACAAAATACTAATACTGTAATAGGCTAATCATGATATTATAATACTAATATATATATATAGTAATAATCGTAATATTATAATAATATGGGTAATACTAATACAGCAATATTAGTACAATCAGCTCAGTATTATTGATTAAACTTTAAAGTTATAACACACTTTACAGCCTTTGAGTCATTGTACTTGGACGTTTCCATTTGCATAAAGCACTAAGTTTTTCAGTGTGTGTGGCTGTGTATGTTGACAGATACAACAAATACACAAAGCACATCCTGGACCTGGCCAAGAAGATCAAGGAACTGCAGCCTCAGGACCCGTTCCGCACGGTGGCCACCGCTCAGCTCCTGGAGAAGTTGTGAGTAGTCTGAGTATGCAACTGTACGATTCGAGAGACCTCTGCTTCTAAGTTCTGCAGCAGCATCCATCTCAGACTCCTCCATGAATTTTAAAACCATAAAATTCTAAAAAAAAATACTGTATGCATGATAATTGATGTAATGACTGAAGGTCTGTTCACAGTGGTTTTGCTAGCTTTTTTATTCTTCAGCCACCCCACCCCCAAACCCCTGCTATTTGTTTATTGCATTTTGTTAACTGGTTCTTCCCTCTGTGTTTGCATGTTTGTGTTCATGATCTTTTCATAGTTATAATTGATACGCCATCACAATTTGGCATTATGATTCCATTATGATTATTACTATTATATCAGACTGTGCCTTTCACAGTTTCAGTGTTTCACCCACTGACTGATGGGTAAATAATTAATTTCAAAGTGGGGATAGCTCAGTGGTTAGAGTGCTGGACTCGTGATTGAAAGATCACGGGTTCAGGTCCCTGCAGGAGTGGCAGGAGAATTTTCTTCTTCCTGGGTCAGCTTTTTGTGCCGACTCTTATTTTGGTATCCATTCCACCCCCATGTTACTGCAGTAGCACGTAAAACATCACATTCATTCTGCCAAACGTGCATGTGGCAGGTTGTGGTTAAACATGCATGCACCTTACATATGTGGCTTTGCCTGAAGTGACATGGTGCATGGTTGTATTGTGTAATACATACAGAACACGCTGAGATGGCAGCAGTTTCAAGTAGCACCAGCCATATCAGCACTGTAAGTAAGTACACCACTATAGTGGATATTCAAAAACACGCTATAAAAAGCTGATCACTCATGTGGAATCACTTGCAAGCGCAGTGAGTCTGCTTGAGAGTGGAGAATAGCGCTATATAAAAGCAGTTGATAAACAAAGCTGATGCAGACTGTATTTTCATTGTCAGGTATTCCATGGGTCTAATCCCAACAAAACGAAACTTGGCTCTGGTGGAGAAAGTGTCAGCGGCAGCTTTCTGCAGGTCAGTGGTACTTCTCTGCATTGACATGATCATGATTGTACTGTATATAAAATATATTAGTTGTTACTCACATCATCTGCACACTAACAGTAACACCAAAAGTGTTCATTGTATTCTACAGCCTTTTGCACAACACTGTCATCACACTCCAATCTTCGCTTTCCAGCACCTTCCTCCAGACTCTGCCAGAATCGGTTACACACTCTTTATCTCTGTGCAGCTGTCCACTGATACTGTCAGAGTGTTTGGGTACTAATAAGACTGAAAGCAACAGTGCTAGAGCGTGCACTTAAATATGAAGTGTATCCACCCCAGTCCAGATGAAAAAAGATTTCCATCTCAGTTCAAACAGATTTGGTTTTATTTGTGATGGTGTAAGCAATGTGGACAGTTATAATAGGAATGCCCAATACAGTTTGAGTTGTCTGTTACAAAGTTACTGCTATTTGAGCACCAACAAAAGACCTGTGGTGTTATGGTTGTAAAAAAAAAGAGAGAGAAAAGAATGTCTGCTAGCATTCTAAAACAAGATCAAAACGCAAAAAAGTGTTCAAAGGAACACTTATTTATTATGACACAGACTTGTTTTTTTAGTTCATCATTTTTAACCATTTAACTGTTGTTTAAGTGTCATTTTGTGGCTTGACGAAGGGGATTTCCCTGAAAATTTGCATATTGTATGTCTGTGTCATAATAAATAAGCATTCTTTTGAACAGCTGTGGTTGTGGTTGGTGGAAGGCTGCTATAAACCAGCGCTTGGAGTTTGTCATGTGACTGTGTCAGTGTGTATGACATAGATTAGACTAGACCTGCTTCTCACCATGGTGACAAAGGCACAGACAACCAAAGCATAGGACAGCTGGAAAAGATAACTTTGGAAACAAAAATGTCTTTATGAGCTGTATGGCTGACAAAAATGTCTTTGCAAGCTGTATGGCACAGGTCCCATGTCACAATTACTGTTGGACTCTGTGTTGCAGTAGTACTTATCTATAGATAGCTGTGTGTGTGAGTCTTGAGACCGAATACAGTGACCGTCTGACCAGTTTTCTGGAACCACTTTTGCTGCCTTGGAGTTTATACTAGACGTCACACCAGTTTCTAGCACAATCACTGGTATACGCCACCCCTAAAGGTGGCATTGGACAGCTGAAAAAGGTAACTTTGAAAACAAAAATATTTGTACAAGCTGTATGGCACAGATTGCATGTCACAATACTGTGGGACTCTGTGTTGTATGTTTCAGACGACGCGACGTCTGCCTGTGGTGATGGTCAAAAGCCACATGGCACAGACTGTGAAAGCCGCCACCACCTTTGTGGAACAGGGACGTATCCTTTTACAGTGGACAGTTCAGTTAAGTTCAAGATGCTATCTATGTGCTCACAAAAGCCCAGAGGCGCCCCACCCCATCTCACAGAAGTTTCCCCAGCATTGCTTTTAAAACAATGTTCGTCTGATTGACAATAGCCCTCTCTCGTCCTTTCAAGGAAGATCATCTAGCGCTTCCTCTTTCCACACCTCTCTCCTCCAGGCGAATGTGTGTGTGTAAGAGGGGAGGGAAGAGGGGTGTTAGTATTGTGTTTTACTTTGTCACTGTCTTTTCTTTCTTTTTTTAGCACAGATGTGGATGAGCATTCTGATTTGTCACCTCTTTTTGAACTGAATTGCAATGTGTCTAGGCGCTCCTTTTTCCCCATATACTACATGGTACAAAATTGCAGGCTTATTGTTTTCAGAAGTGTAAGCCAGTTTGGCCTAGCTGTGAGGCATTAGGCTGGTAAGCAGAAAGGCTTGATTCCACTTCAGCTCTCCCTTCTCTTCGAAAAGGTTGTGGTTTGTGGACACCGTCTTGGGACTTTGTCCCTCACAATTAATGAAACATTAAGATGGCTCTCATTGCTGCCCACCTTAATGCAGGAGTCATTCTGGTGGTGACAGTGTAGCGATAAGTATATAATCTCCCTCCTCCCCCACCGGCTTACTCCCTCCCCCCAACCCACCCACCTCAATAAGCCTTGTGGTTTCTGTGGACATTAAGCACCATGTTTATTTACTTACTTTTAAGAAGTTTCCTCCTGGAATCACCCCCCTGGCATGCTGTCATCCTGCATATTAGTCAAGCAATGTAGTGGCTGAGACTTGTGTTAGTTTTTTTCTTTTTTCTTTAGTGCTTGTATGATATATATTATAGACCACTCTATGAAATGACTGGGAACTAAAGGGGGACAACTGGTGAAGCCAGGCAAGCCGAGCAGATCATTGCTGCTCTCCCTTTTGCTGAATGCTCTCTCTCTCTCTCTCTCTCTCTCTCTCTCTCTCTTCCCCCGCCCCCTCCCCCCATAATCCCTATGCCAGCACAGTCATTAGATGGAACTATGACACATCAGCAGTCAGTGTTCATTTTTCCCCAGGGAATATATATGCACCACACAAGGAGATGGGTAACTGCACTTTATCGCCTAACTGAAGCAGATGAATTTGAGTTTTTTCACAGGTTTTATTAAGCTTTTCGCCCTTTTGGGCTAGGAAGCAAGTATCACATTCACATGACACATTCCTTATAAACCAGTACAAAAGTATGAATGATAATACATTACCATAGCACTTCACACATTCGCCAACAACAAACAAACACAAATCGAAACTGGTGAAAAACAAGATGCACACAAAAAGAAGAGATTTTTGTTTGGTTGCATCAAAATGAGCCGAGGATACGCTAGTAAATCTAGCAATAATTTTACATGGGGTCATCTGCATAAGGCTACAAAATCTGGGCACATTGTGCTGAAAGTGAAAGAGTCCCTTTGAACCCT
>OY757551.1:4589563-4593847 GCA_963584105.1 Alviniconcha strummeri
ATGGCTTGGTGCATAAAAAGGACTAGGTAAACAAAGAGTAGGTAAACAACCAAGCGGTCAAAATGTTAAGGGAGAAAAACAGATTTGAAAATGGCGCGCACTGGTGGCTGTCGCCGGTCGGCTGTGTGAAGGCCATGTGGTGTTACTCCACACGCCGTGCTTCAAAACAAAAGCGTTGTCTGCTCCTATTCCCGGGTTACTATCAGGACAGTAATGAAATTTCTGTGGATCTGTTAACAGGGGCGGATTATTGTAAAACGTATACAAAGAGCACTTGCTCACACATACATACATGCAAAAAGATCACATGCATGCATTAAGAACCTGCAGTCCACATCAGGGTTTGGTGGATTCTGGAAACACCAAAGCAAGCCTGCTTGCACTAAAGTGTGAGAGCGTTCAGAATGTTGGGCGTTATACAAGAGTTTGCATTAACCAGTAATTTCTGGTATTTTACCAGTTAGGATCAGCATGTTCCGGAAACAAAATCAGCCGTCAGTCAGACATACCAGCTGTTGTTTTGCTTGACTGGTTCTGAAACAAAATCAACACAATATTTTATTTTATTTTATCAATAAACACAGCACACACACACACACACACACACAGAGACAGTGTGGGTGTGTTCTAGACGGGAAAAAGGAACAGGAGATTTGCTATAGAGCTCTAGTAGTAGTATCTATAGATGGCAGTGTATCTGACTGGTTACAGTTATTGACTGACTGGTTTCCATGAACCAGTTTCGCTACCTTGTAGATAATAATAATACTAATAAAGAGGATTTCTAGAGCGCCCATCTGCCACACAAGGTGGGAGCACAGGGCACTTTATAATAACACTAACCACACACACACACACAGACTCAGTGTCGGATGAGGGAATAGGCAGGGCTGTGAAAAACAGTTTAGAAATAATTATTAAACAGGTGTGTCTTGAGGGCGGCTTTAAAAGAGGAGGCAGAGTGTTTGAGGCAAATTGTTCCAGACAAGGGCCAGCATAAGGAAAAGATCTTTCACCAAATGTTTTTGTGTTTACACAGGGGCTGACAAAGGTTTGTGTGTCAGATGCAGATCATAATTGTGTTGCTGGAGTATAAGGTTGAAGGAGATCAGCCAGATACTGAGGGGCTGTTCCAGAGATGGAATTGAAGCAGATAGTTGAAATTTTGTATTAAATGCGATGTGTTACTGGTAGCCAATGCAGAGTTTCAAGAATAGGATGGATGTGGTCAGATTTCTTAGCTTTACACACAAGCCTTGCTGCTGCATTCTGAACTTTCTGAAGTTTGTCTAGTAAGCACTGAGGGCAACCTGAAAGTAAAGAGTTGCAAAGAGATGCCACACCTGTGTGCAAAATGTCTAGTGCGACCACTGTATGCAGAAGGTATATGTTCTTCCCCCCCCCCACCCCACCCCCCATTGCCCATTCAAGCAGCTGCATGCTACCCTGTGTCATTTATGAGTCACCGTAGCATGTAGTTCATGTGGAGAAGTTTCCTGGTGAGCTATTTCTATGGTTTTGTTTGTTTGTGAAGGAACATGGAAGATTTCCTGACATGGACAGACACCTCAGCAATCAAGAAGCATGTGATGGCATACAATGAACAGGTCAGTGTTTTTTCTTTAGGTTTTTGTTCTGTATTAGAGCTTTCTGTCTGGTGGTGTTTGTCACGTTACATATGGTTCGTGACGAGTTTACAGAACACAACCAGCGAAGTGAATGAATGTCATTTAGCATCTGGTGCAAAGTTTGACCCCTTGTTGTCATGGCGACTGAAGCATTTACAGCAGAATCCTGGAGGAAAAAGCACCCTCAGGCTGAAATGTGTTTATGGTTGGACTGGAAACTGACTCCCCATCATTTTCAAGCCTTTGACTCAGATTTGATGCAAAAGTGCTTTCCAGACACGCGCGCTTTTTCATGGTATACTGGAGAATTGACCTGTGAATTTGCATCGTGTCAACCACACAGGATAATCTCAGGGTGAAAGATAAGTGTGGAGACCTCGTTTTGAGCATACTTGGAAAAGAAGAGTACCTCAGCAGAGAGAAAACCTGAAAGTTTGAAGTCTTGCTAAGCTGAAATGAAGATGGGCATTGCGGCTTAGCCTGTGTGCAGATGATACCATGACACGTGGGGGTTTTATGCTTTTTGTGTCATGGGGGTGGGGGGTATAAATAGAACTGGTTTTGGGTGTGTTGGAGGATGTTAGAATTGGAGATGTGGTGGGGGGGGGAGAGGGGGGTATCAACTAGAAATGTTTTTGGGTGTGTTGGAGGATGTTACAATGGGGGGGGGGGGGGGGGGGGGGGGGGGATATGACTAGAATTGTTTTTTGAAATGTGGGATGTTAGAATTTGGGGGGTATGACTAGAATTATTTTTTGAAATGTGGGAGGGTGTTAGAATTGGGGCGGGGGGGGGGGGGTATGACTAGAATTGTTTTTTGAAATGTGGGAGGATGTTAGAATTGGTGGTGGTGGGGGGGGGGTTATGACTAGAATTGGTTTCGGGTGTAGGTGTGTTTTGGGGGGGGGGGAGGGGGGGGCGTATAGCTAGAATTGAATGTGTGTTGGGGGGTATAATTGGTTTTGGGTGTGACTGTGTGTTGGGGGGGGGGGGGTAACTAGAATTGGTTTTGGGTGTGTGGGAGGAGGTTAGAATTGGAGGGGGGTATAACCCTGGTACAACTTGAATTGGTTCTGTGTGTTTGTGGGAGATGGTTAGAATTAGTTTTGGGAGGTCTGGGTCTACTGTTGAAGCAATATAACTCAACTGTGTTGTAAATTCGTTTTGTTTCAGAGAGACGATTTTGATCTGATGGGATGATGGGTCACAGAGACAGAAAGAGATGGAGCGAAACTCTGTGTGTCTGTATGTGTGAAACTGAAAGGGCTGTGAATGATGCATGTGCTGGAATTGAACAGTTGTGGATGCGAAACAAAACTGTGTGGATGAGATGACATTGCCGCCCAGTCGAATGCATGTTTGAAGTGAAGCAATAAAAGAATGAAGCACAAATGCAAAATTGCGTCAGTCTTCATTTCTGATTTGTTTTTCATTGTTATTGCCATTTGTTCATTATCTTTTGTCTTTCCCATGCCGGGTCCATGATCATACGTGGACTTTCAGATGCATACAAACCGTTTCCTCCCAGTTCTTCATTAGCGCATGGTTGTGCACGGCATTGATTCTCTCCCTTGTTCCAATGTTCCTCGGTTGCGATCTTTTGTTTAGACAGCCATCTTGCCATTACTTTGAGGTGTATGATATTTTGTGAGGTTCCATACAGCAAATAGTTTTAAGAAATAAAAGCTGCTAGAACTCTTGATCACGGTGAGCCATAATGTTCGAGAGGCGATGAAGTCATCCTGTGACCTACCCTACAACATCGGTTGTGTAAATTTACTGTGTACAAATCACAACAAAGCGTTGTTTTAGTACACGAGCAGTCATTCTTGTTTAAGATTTTTTTTTTCTGCAACAAAACTCAACTCAAGGCCACACTGTTCCTCTCAGCCTCATGGACCAAACTCCTAAACTTCATTGTTTCCACTGCCAGTCGTAACCCCCCCCCCCCCCCCCGCCTCACCACCATTTCCTGTTGACTTGCCTGTATCGATGTGTACATGCTGCCCGCGTGCCTGTTTGTGTGTGTGTCTGTGCTATAAAGTAAGTGAATTTGTATTTTTGTGAAATTTTATGTTTTAGCTTGTTGTCACTATTCTTGCTTGTGTACACGTCTTGGGCTGTTCAAATATTTTGATAGGTAGGGCGCTTAGAAATTTCCATTATTATTATTATTAACAAAACAGGCATTTGATTTTGACTAGAGCTGCACACCTGATCCAAACTGCTAACTTTGAACTGCGTCACATCCACTCAGTACACCATTAACTCTGTTCCAGCCAACCAAAATTTTGTTTCCACTTTCGTTCTTTCACGACTGGACTATGGTAATTCCCTCCTCTTTGGATGCCTTCAGTACATTCTGAACAGAGTTCAGAAGTTTCAGAACAATGCAGCTCGTCTTGTCTTGAAAGCTTCTAGGTTAGACTGCATTACACAATATCACTGTACTTTATTAATCCTAGTGGGAAATTAAAGCTGTTGTTCAATCACACAACGAAGAACATATCTCAATAATTCTAAGTCGTGAACCACATGCACATACTCTTAGACATACACCCCCTTTATCTCAATCTGCATACACTAATACTTAGTAACAGCAAACCCAAAATTACATGGAATAATGCTTTCTCTGTGTGGTAAACCAAAACGTAAA
>OY757551.1:4594047-4618821 GCA_963584105.1 Alviniconcha strummeri
CTCGTACTCTTCCCCACGCTCTAGGTGAGTGCATTCCGTTACTTTCTCTCAGGTTGTGCCGCTTCCGACACGAAAATAAACACTTCACAGACGAAATAAACCACCATTAATGCAATGATACAACTGATAAGTTGTCTTAAAATCGATAAATAACTTTCCCGTGTTCCGATCGCTCGCGGATAGAGCTGGCGCCCCCGAGTTTCTTGAGCCTTTCTCCTTACACAGCCTTTGTCTGGTCTTGCCGTCCATTTTGAACACGGGGGGGGAACAGGGAGGGTTTATGTGGGGGAAACGTGCCCCCGTACAGACAACATCAGCGTGGTGCTAACTTTTCCTGATACTTTTTTCTGCAGAGTACTGATAGGCATGAAGCTTGTCGGGTGCTGGAAGACGAAACTGCTAATGTGATCAGTGGGCATCCGTCAGTCTCGGAGTTGGAGTGATTAGACACCGCTAGTTGGCTTTGATGCGGTAACTCGGTGCCGCTCTCACTGGAGTTGTGTACCGTTATGATCGCTGGCTCCTCACTGATCTAATCGCCCTTTCGGCGTGATTAGTGTCGGCAAGTGTTACTTGCGATATTGATGATGGCTTCATTAGATGACACCGGCCATCCATTTCTGGTTTCAAAAAGGATAAGTCTGGAACTAGTGGAAGGCACTGAAAGGCCACATGTAATAAAAAACGAAGAAGAGAAGAGTTATGTTAGTGCAAAATCTACTTTATTCAAATTATTCAAATTATTGCAAATTGTTTTTGTTGTTGTTTTTAATAGATTTGTACTTGTGTGTTTGTAGGAAATCAGGGAAGCCCCACCCCCCCCCCCAAAGAAAAACAACAACAACAAGACAACAAGCAAACAACAAGATAATAAAATCTAAAAACAACAACACATGTACATGACCATTAAAGTAAGCTGATAGACTACTCACATTTAAAATACAGGCACTAACTACACTACTACTAGTGTTGATAATGATATAATCTGTCAGTGTCTACTGCATGTGTACTGTATTATGAGATGTAAACAGTAAAACTAAAAGTAACACCCACACACATGTATTATAAGTATACTCATGCAGGCATGCAAATCCACACACACACACACACACACACACACACACACACACACACACACACACACACACACACTGACACAATATATGATCTGTTGTTATTTTACTATGGCAGTTTCACAACTTGTGCTTTTCAGTTTTGACTGTGGGATATTCTTTCGTAAGTGCACAACAAGAGGCACATTAGTCCGAGTACACACACACACACACACACACACACACACACACACACACACACACACATGTGAGGGAGGGGAGCTGCAGGCATAGGCACAGTTTAGAAGGTGAGTTTTCAAGGTTCTCTAGTTCATAAAGAAGATGGTGAATGGTTAATGTGAAATATATGATAATGAGCATTACTGTTTAGGTAGTGCCTGTAGTTGTAACATAGATTTATCTATGGAGAACCTCACATTGAAACTGTATGCAGTGATCACAGAAGTGCACCCAATGTGATCTGAGACACGAAAAGGCAATATTGCTGTGGAAATGCAACATTTTGCCATTTTTACAAAGTCTTGTGTGATGATGACTGGGGTGGGGGTCAAGGTGTTAAGAGCTAGTTCCCAAAGACGCTGTTGGTACTGGCTAATAGTAGTACAGTTGTAGTAGAACTTTACTAAAGGATAATATATTTTTGGTACTGGTATGGTGATCTGTAGGTGGAAATTTAGTGATACAAGGAGTCTGCTGCTGAGAGATAACAGCATGACACCATTATGTACAACTACAAGGGCAGTCTAATACACCCTACTCATGAAACTCATTGTCATGAACAGGGGCAGTCTACTACACCCTACTCATGAAACCCACTATCATGTACAGGGGCAGTCTGCTATACCCTACTCATAAAACTGAATATCGTGAACAGGGGCAGTCTGCTACACCCTACACATAAAGCTCGCTGTCGGTGAACAGGGGAAGTATGCTACACCCTACTCATAAATCTCACTGTCATGTACAGGGGCAGTCTACTAGTACTACACCCTGCTCATAAAGCTCACTATCATGAACAGGGGCAGTCTAGTACACCCTACTCATGAAGCTCACTATTGTGAACAGCAGCAGCCTACTACACCCTGCTCAGTCATAAAGCTCACCATCATGAACAGGGGCAGTCTACTACACCCTACTCATAAAGCTCACTATCATGAACAGGGGTAGTCTGCTAACCCCTGCTCATAAAGCTCACTATTGTGAATAGGGGCAGTCTACTACACCCTACTCATAAAGCTCACTATCATGAACAGGGGCAGTCTAGTACACCCTACTCATGAAGCTCGCTATCATGAACAGGGGTAGTCTGCTACACCCTGCTCATAAAGCTCACTGTCTTGAACAGGGGCAGTCTACTATACCCTGCTTGTCAAGCTCGCTATCATGAACAGGGGCAGTCTACTATACACCCTACTCATGAAGCTTGCTATTGTGAACAGGGGCAGTCTGCTACACCATACACATAAAGCTCACTGTTGTGAACAGGGGCAGTCTGCTACACCCTGCTCATTAAACTCATTATCATGTATAAGGGCAGTCTGCTACACCCTACTCATAAAGCTCATTGTCTTGAACAGGGGCAGTGTACTATACCCTATGCATAAAGCTCACTGTTGTGTACATGGGCACTCTGCTACACCCTACTCGTTAAGCTTCGCTACCGTGAACAGTGGCAGTCTACTGCACCCTAATCATGAAGCTCACTATCATAAACAGGGGCAGTTTCAGTGCTATTGTGAATAGGGGCAGTTTACTACTACTAGTTTAGTATTGTACTTACTACTACTTCTACATCATACTCATCATCTCATGAAACTCAGTGGATCAGTACAGTGATAAAGTTACAGTAGACCAGAAAATACTTTATTAGTTTATAAGATTTTTGAAGCCAGCTTCTTCATACTTAATTAACCTTTTTTTCTTTTTTATATAAATCTTTAAATGACTGAAAATGTTTATTCTATTAAATTTCTAAATCTTTTGGGTTCTTAATCTGAAAGTTCTATTTTGATCTCCTCTGCCTTGGTGGACAAAAATGTTTGAAGTTTCCACTTCCTTTACAGTTTTATCAGTAGTACTTGAAGTTAGTTGAAGGCTTGAACTGACTGTTTATCATTTTATGGGCAATATCCACTTTTAGCCCCATCAGTTTGCTTTCCTCAGATGGTTTGAGGATGCGTGTGCTTGTGTATAGCACTGGCATAGCACGGAATGAACTGATATGTGGATATGCCTGCGTAGTGTATATATGTTTAGTTCATTCTGTACGCACACACACACACACACACTGTGACACACACATTCTCATACCATTTGAGGACCGCAAACCGACGGGGCTAAAAGTGGACATTGCCCATTTTATATGCATCAGGTCTTTCAAAATTTACATTTCTAATCTATATTCTGGCATGGCTGCAGACTTTAATTCTACAAAATTGAAATAGATTAGTTGATTTGTTCCTGTATACAGGGAAACCATTAATTTTACACTCACACTGTTAGTGTTACAGGTTAGGCTCTGCATTGCCACAGGAATGAAATGTACCACCTGGTAAAACTAAAACTGTAAAAGGCAGAAAGATAATAGAAATTCTGCGTGGAGTTTGGGTTGAAAGTGATAAAGGGGGATACATATAAGATATTGTAATAATTAATAATATGAATTAAATATTTATACCCTTTTGCAGAGAACACTTTTCTTGAAGCTGTTTTCTCTAAAACTGCACTGTTTTGCCTTTGGGCCATTGGGGGGGCCATCTTCTGTAAAAGATGATCTGTCCTTTTACCAATCCGTCACCAGTAATGCATGTATAAATCTGGTGTGTGTGTGTGTGTGTGTGTGTGTGTGTGTGTGTGTGTGTGTGTGTGTGTGTGTGTGTGTGAGTGAGTGATGAAATGAGTGTATCCTTATATTTTTGTAAGCGCTCTTGGCTCTTACAAGATGGGGTGCCATAAATAATCTATTATTATTATTACATTAAAAGTAAAATTTTCTATAGTGTCAGTGGTGGTGCATCACTGCAGATAGGTAGACTGATTTACGTCTGCTTCTTCTATACTGTGGAGAAGAAGTCAAATCTGTAGTCCTATAGATCACTAGCAATAGGTGCCCGATCCTTGTGAGTTGATAAGTTTATCTTTCACTTGTCTTAAGTATGATGAAGAGATAGGGAGCAAAGCACAAGTGGGCTCTTTACACAGGGAGATACTGTGATACTGATACAGTGATACTATAGTACTTAGTCTTTCATAGAACAAAAATAGCAGATACTCTATCAGCAGTATCCTTTTGAAGTTGAAGCGATGGATTGTTTTTGTACTGTTGATGTTACAGTACCATCCACAGTCACACTATGTTAAACACACACACACATGCGTACAAAAAGAAAACAACAATAAATCATTGGGACATTGCTCTGAATGTATTATTTAATTATTTATTATAAATAAAAAATAAAATAATACTTAACATTTTATTGCTAGTTCAAAAAGCATACATTTTTTATCCATATGATCAAAGTCTTTGTTTCTTTTTGTTTTGTGAAACAGACTGTCAAAGTGTCACAGTCACAAGCATACCTTTTTAATTTGTGCTGTTTGACACACTTTATAGTAATTATGTATAGAACTACTATGTTAGTATTTGTTACTGTATGTTTGCGTGCACAGATACTAACTGTGAGATTGCGGAATGGGAACAATTCCCTTTCATCATCATGGCAAACTACAGTAAATGGTAGGCTCCCAGTCCCAGTGACATTAGTGAATAATACTTTAATAGAGTCTGTGTGACTGTGCCACAACTTTCGGGGGGGGGACCGGAGAACTTCAGCAGGCCAAGTCCACGTTCACCAAACAGCAGCTGCATGGATAAGTACATGTATACTGACACTGCTGATGAAATTTATCTCCATTGCTCCAGTGACTTGGTCCAGGAGCAGGTTTGGTTGCTGCCGCTGTATTAGTAGTAACCTCATCTGTTCCATTCTACAGACGTCCACACCAGTGGATTTTTGAACACAAATTGAAATGCAGCTGTCTTCTTCAGTTCTGCATGCATGCTGCAAAGTCCATCCCAGGCTTTGGACACCCTTCCTCCAAACATGGCTGTACATGGACACGGTTATGCCACTGAAGGGCTACTTCTGATCACCATGCACCTGTCTGCCAGAATCACCCCTCCTGGTCTCACGCTGTCAGCACCCTCCATAAAGTTTGCCAAAATTCTGAGACTCTGGAAGCAGGGCAGTGTTGACGCACGCACGCATGTAAAGATCAGGCATACCCACCCCAGGTTTTAAAAAAAATTAGTTCCATCTTGACTCAGACAATTTTGGATTTATTTTTGGCTAAGTGTTCTGAGCAGTCATAAGAGAAGTGCAGCCTGGTCAATACATTTTGAGCTATCTGGGTGGTTTAAAACTTACTGCTATTTCAACACCAAAGAAAATTGGTTACGCCATAGGTCTCTGAAGAATGTCAGCAAACTGACAGTTTTCGGAGGCTTATGGCATAACTAGTTATGGCAGTAGTTGAAAGAAGGATGTCGTAAACTGATGTTTGGAGGTTGCCCTGCAGCAGCATGGTCAACATACAACTTCTGTCGCATGGGTATTGGACGATTCAGGTGGGGTTGTTAACTCCCTTGACTTTTGCCCGGCATCGCTTAAGTCCCTTGGCTGCTTTTACTTCCAGCGCATACTTTCTTCACAATGGAAGGCGGTGACAGTGAATTTGCGAATTTTATACTGCCAACGTTAAAGGCATATTTTGAGGCCCGTAGTCATAATGTGTCTGGAAATAAGCAATAACGTGTTGCTCATGCTTTAGGAATAGGATGACCCAAAACGCATTTTTTCTATGAACTCGCGATCTTCTGGTCAGCCAAAAAATTATGCAGACACTTTATTTTCACTCTCCATCCCCTTTCCACGGTAATTTTTGCAGTTGCAACAGTATTGGCGTTTGTACTGCTTCGCAATTCTAGTTCCAACTTCCACTGTTATACACAACGTGAAGCAACACCTACTCAGAAATCGGCCTGGAAGTGCACTGCGACCTCTCAGTCTCATGACTTCTTTGCTGAAAGATTACAAAGCGCATTCACTCTAGCAAACCAGCTTCGCTGAATCGCTCAATAGGCATACATGTAGACACTGGCCATGCTGTACACCACCTCAGAGTTGGACCATCCTGCAGAGGATTAGACAAGCTAAACCTTATTAATATTAATTATTACTGACACTTTGCATTCAGACAATCTTATGACTCTTTGTCTTGTTAATCTTGCACTAGTTACATAACGACAAAGGAGCACTGCACAGCAAAATGCCAGTTGATGGAAATTCCCCAAGTACCATGCCTCAGGCCTAAAACTTGAAACTGCTGGTCACATGCCATCACATCTGCACCCAAGTTCTAGGTTGAGTCAGACTTCACTTTCTCTGTTGTTTGATTGTGCTGAACAACTTGAACATGGTGTGCTATGACAATGCTTTCATTCCCAGTGGGCAGGCCTTTGTCATCAGTATTGGCAGCCCCTTCCATGGGAATATATTATTTAAAAAAAACACATTGTACATATAACATATTCTACTTGTGGTGTTTGGTTTGCATAGATCTGTCAGTGGGACTTTGTGGCTCGGTGGCTAGCACACTGGTCGACTGGACTGTAATGTAAATCCGGTGGCAGTGGTTTGATTCCTGGTTGCAGCAGGGTCAAGGACCGTTTTTTCAGTTCTACCAAGTTGGCACTTGTGCAGACTCATGAATCCATCATTCAGTGCTTGTATTCCTTTCGCAATTCATACATGTGCAGAACAGCACTAAGATTGTTGCATGTGTTAAAGATCCCATGGCCCACCATTTGATAAGAGATTTAGAAGGTCTAACAGCTGATGGCATGGGAACGCACAGATATTATTATTAATAATATTAATTTTTATTCTAATGATATTACTTTATTAGTCAATCTATGGACTAGAGACCTATGTCGTAACTAATTATGGCAGTGGTTGATGGAAATACACACACACACACACACACACACACACACACACACACACATTAATAATAATAGTTGATACTGGTTGACCTATGGACTACAGACATGATGTAACCAGTTATGGCAGTGGTCAGAGGAACCACACACACACATGAATAATAATACTAATTGACCTATGGACTCGATAATAATGTAACCAGTTATGACAATAGTCGGAGGAAACACACACACACACACACACACACACACACACACACACACACACACACACTACTGGTTGACCTAGAGACCTGTGGCATAACCAGTTATGGCATGTAGTGGTTGGAGGGAGGATGTAGAACAGTGCTGGTTGGAGTTTCATATGCACACACACACACACACACACACACACACACACACACACACACACACACACACACAGAGGCAGGGTTAGGATAACACCAAATTAGGTAGAGATGAGGCCATGGTAATCTACAACAAGCATAGCTGTCCAGTCATATTTATAGGTCATGATTCTTGGATGCCTGTACATAGCTTTCTGCCTTTGACTTTTTGATTCACGTTTGTTTTAAGTGTCTGTGTTAAAATAAATGTTTGTTTGAGCCTGTTTGTGTTTGAATATTAACTAATAAGTTAAATGCATCAGATCTTGCAACAGTCATTTCTTGTTGTAGTATTCTTGGATCATTTTAGAGCTGCTGTTGGTGTGTGTATTGTTAGGGTATGGTGGTGCAATTGTTTGTAAATTTAAAAAAATCATGTGTTGCTGTTTTGTTTGTGCAGGTTTTCCATCTTGCTACCCAAACCCCTGCAAGAATGACAGGCCGTGCAAGACCTCGTCCAGTGGCAGCTATTGTCAGTAAGTAATTACTCACTAATTACTAAGCTAGTCTCTCCAATCTGCAACTAGTGCAAGGTCTGGAGAGCAAGGAAAAGGACACAAGAACTTGAAGATTTAAAACACAAGGTAGTTAGTTAATTAGTGCTTGAAATATGTAACACAAGTACAACAATGAAGACCTGAGTCGCCTACAGTAACTCACCTGGCATGCATGTAAATACACAAGAACATGTATACACAAGAACTTTGATTCTTGAAGAAGATCATACATGCATAGTACTAGTGTACTACACTACAGGTTACAACTGCTCCATGACCTTTTTATTGCAAAGTTGTCAGATGACCATTTTCTGTCTCTAATAATCCTTGTGGTTTTGTGGATGTTTCCTTACTAATACTGTGACCATTAGTTGGCTACACTTCTCTTTTCTCTCTCTCTCTCTCTCTGAGTTTCTCTCTTCACATGACTCACAACCGGTTTACACAGCACTGGCAACCTGGTTTAACATTAATCATAATGATAGCTGTCTGGAGGTCTCTTGGTGCGGAAGAAGGCAGTGATGGTGGTGGTGGTGGGTCTATTTATCACGGTAAATTAGTTTGCTTCGTTCAGCAGTGACCCCCTGAAGTCGGTTGACAGGATTTTACAGTCCAATTTTCGTACAAGAAACTTTTAGAAAGTTCCCAACTCAGCTGCTCTCACATAGGGACCCAAGAAGACGAAGAGACACTGCTAACCAGAGATCATCTGCACACATGATTTGTTCTTCATAACTTAGTTTCTGTCACACAACATAGACTGCAGTTGACAAGGAAAGAGGGGTTGGAAATTTGAGTCCTGTTAACCCCACAGGGCCTCTCAGGAGGAGGACAAGAGATGATAGGGGTGGGGTGGGGGGAGTGACTGAATGACAGTGTATAAATATGGCCTATAAAAACTTCTATACAAAAGCTTGCATGGGGTGGGGGAGGGGGGAGTGAATGAAAGACAGTGTATAAATATGGCCCATAAAAAGGTCTACACAAAAACTTGCATGTTCACAGTGCCAAGAGAACAGTGCCAGAGAGAGAAAGAGAGAGGGGTGGTTGGGGGGGGGGGTTCTATACCTACAAACTCAAACCCAGCAACAGTCGATTGTTAAGCAAATGTGGGGGTGCCAAGACTGGCGTCAGGCCACACTTGCAGCCTGTGCGAATACATCATTATGTATACCTGCCTTTTTGTTTCTGTACTTTTTGTACTGTATCTATGTGATGTATTTGGGGTAGCTAGCACCAGGCCACGTTTAGCAGCACCCAGCCAGAGTCTGACTCGGCAGAAATTGACTCCCACACATTGACAGGCAGCGCAGAAGAGCCTTCAACTGAAGTTCAAGAGGGTGCCAGGCAGGTATCGTGGGCGGTAGTTGCCATAAGTTTGGCAAAAATGGGAAGCAGCTTTGCAGCACTTGACAAAATCATCTCACTCTCAGTGCATGCTTGACAAAACCACACCCGTTTCTGCACAGCTCAGCGGAAGTGACCTTTGGTCAATCGTGTCAAATTCAGGATTAAATTTGTTCAAAATTTCTATGAATTTGCAGTTTTAAATCAAGAGTCCACTTCTGTAGTATTACTAGTAAAAAACAACAACAAAACCACACACGCAACGACTGTACATAATCTAGATCTAATATCACCATGCTGTGAACAGACATAGATCTAGATATATATATAGTTTCCGAGTAACAACGTGCACGCTTCCACGGTGCTTGTATCAGTTTCTGACCTGCATCTATGGTAGGAGGAGACTCGACTTCCCAACTGCTTTGGACGCCGACTTGTCGTTGATCGAAGGGAAGTCGCCAACTTCCAAGTTAGTAGTAAAAACGAGGCTACTGTAGCAGACGATATTACGTCACAACCCTCTGTCTTCAAAGTGGGGTTTCATTTTCTTGATAACCTTATTGTTTTCTTTAGTGGAGAGCGCATCCACTTTGAAGAAATCCGAATAATGATCCACAGTGACCAAGTAGTTTTTCCTTGGAGTTCAAGCAAATCAGCTGCCACATATTGCCAGGGTAACTGGTATTCCACTGCTGATAAGTGGTTCGTTTTGTTGACTGAATTCTTCTTCTTCTTCTTTCCATGAATGTTGACTGAACTCTTCTTCTTCTTTCCTTGAATGCCCACAATCACGTTGATGATTATTCTGGCACTTTAGGTGGTGTTCGCAAAGTCCACATTTCAGCTCTGGTCACAAGTCCTAAAAATTGAGTTGTTGAACTCTTGACATGCCTGACATTCTTTGATGAAACTCTCAAGGTCAGAACTCTTTCTTGGTCAGTGCACAACTTCTCTGGCACGGCTGATACAGCTTTGGATTCCTGCATGGCTTGAGTGAAGTTTCTGCATGATTGGTTCTCTCTCTTTTTGTGGAACAATGACTGTGTGCCTTAAAAATCAATCCATTGTACACACTACACAGACAGTTCATCACGGAAAAAAGTAGTCTTGCATGTTTTCTGTCAAAGTTTTCCTCTCCTCAGGCCAGCCATCAAATATTATTTTCATCAGTTGACTCATGTCTTCATCTTTTGCTGCTTTCTGAAGGTTTAAGGGAGTCAGTTCACATATTGCTAGTTCCTGAGCGACACCATTTCTCCCTTGCTCAAGCTCAGTGCAGAAGATCAGTTCTTTGTGAGTCATTTGATTCTCTGGCTCTCTACTGATAGCTCGGCTGAGTGTGTTTGCCAGGTACATCTCTGATCCACGCTTGTAGACCACGGTGTACTCATATTTCTGCTTTCTCAGAAGCATTTTCTGATTGCGTTTTGGTGCTGACAGGACTCTTTTTGTGGATCACTTCAGGTGGCTTGTGATCTGTCTCAACTTTGATGTGATGGCCGTAAATGTATCTCTCAAATCTTTCCAGACCAAACACTATGGCTAGCATTTCTTTTTCTATTTGAGCAAAACAACTGATCACATACTGACGATTCACCTGTAACTAAACTAATTTATTTTAAATTTTGGCTTTATTCGCAAGATATGAACCTGTCACTGATTTTAATGGTATAAATTTGTGATAATGGCTTTTAAAATGTCTCAGGACTTTCGGACCGCCTTCTTGGGTAGTAAACCCGCTAGCTCAGTGGTAGCTGTTGCCCTATCCTCGAATTGTGGCGGCCACCGCCAGGGGTAGGTAAGGCTATCGGCCAGGCAGGGTAACAACAGTAACAGCGAAACACGGGCTGTCTTGCCCTGCACCTGCCTTCCTGCGTTACCTGCCCCAGCTCAGCCGCAGGTGAATGGCATAACAGAGAGTTTACTTGTTCCCCCACTCCACCTGTGAGGGATTAACTGGTCCCCTCGATGACTGCAAGCCGTGTTACGGCCGGGGAGACTTCACACTGTCATCCGAGCAGGGTGAGGAGAGAAAGAGAAGAGGTTCAGTTGTGGAGGTGGTTATCAATGAACTGGTTGGGCCCGGCCAAGTGGGTGTCTGACTTCATGACCGCCCCCCCCCCCCCCCCACCCCCCCAACACACACAGAGTCACTGTTGCGTGCAGGGCGTTTGCTGCTCAGGGTGGTTCGTGTGTAGTTCCATAGTTCTGTCTAAATGTGGGTGCATATGTAGTTCTGTCTAAAAGTGGTTCATGTGCAGTTCTGTCTAAAAGTGGTTTATGTGTAGTTCTGTCTAAAACAGTAAAAATAAAAAGGCAGTTTTTGTGTATGTGTGTGTGGAGCTAGTGGGTTCAAATTTGAGTTGATAGTGATGTTCACTGCCAGTGTCTGTGACCTATAACAACTAGATGGTTTTTGGCACTAGTGCAAGTTTTTCAAACACTTTCATAATGATAGTGTTGCACATACATGTGTGTGTATGCATTCACAATCACACACAGTGTGTTTATGCATGTGTAGTGTTGTGCATGCACACACACACACACACACACACGCTCTTTCTCTCCACCACCACCACCCCCCACACACACATGCACACACATTCTCTTCTCACATTCACAGCATAGATTATTTGTTGAAGAGGCAGGAGTTTCAGAAATGGTCTTTTGAACAGCTGGCTTACAGGAGGATGGTTTTGAAATGCAGCAAAAGAATCACGGTGGTGGAGCAAGCTGCAGACATATATAATATGATAAATTATACAAAACTCATCCTTGTGCATTTACAATTACACAGTACATAAATTTGAAAGTGAAATTGGCAAAGCAACATTGAATCCAGCACTCCCAGTCCCACCTTTTGTGGTAGATGGGCACTACAGACTTCCCCTTTATTTTTGATTATTATTACTGACTTTATAGGACTGATTGTTGATCAGTTTTACTTTTAGATGGTCACTTTAAAATTTAGTAGGGAGTGGTCCTAAATTGCTTAATTTACAGTGATTGAATTTTTACCTGCTGTGCAGAATATTTTACCAAGATGCTTTTAAAACAAAAATCTGAAACAAGAATGACTGCTAGTATTCTAAAATAAGATCCAAACACATAAAAGACTCAAAACTTGCATCATTTGACTATGTCATAATAAATAAGCGTTCTTTTAAATCTTTTATTTGTTTAGATCAGCTTTTAAAACAAGTTTAGCACTAGCAGTGCTGGCAGAACTTTGCACTCATAGCCATAGCAGCTTTTTGTTGTTGTCATGACAACCATCAATGGGAGATGGCCAAAGTCTTCTCTTTCTTTTCTGTGCAGTGGTAGGGGTTCCTTGGTAACTCACTTACTGCCTTTTTTTAAATCTTTTTTTTATATGATCATAGAGTAGGTGCATTTGTGTCAGGTCTTGGCTGCAGCAACTGATACAACACAGATAGTGAATTGTGCTCATCTGTCTGTTTTGGTAGCAAGTGCATTATTGCTTCTGCTGCAGTGCACAACCCAAGACTCTGTGTCTGCACTCCTGTGTTGATTTATTACATATTGACACTGCTGCGCCAGCACACACTGACAATGCCACTGTTAGGCTCAGGGACTGACAGTTTAGTGGTTGGGGACTGACACGGGTGACAGTGCCACTTTGGCTGTTGGAAATTGACACAGATGACAGTGCCACAGGGTCTCTTGGGGACTGACTCTGGTGACAGTGCCACTTTGGCTCTTGGGGACTGACGCTGGTGACAGTGCCAATGGCATATGGGACTAACGCTGGGGACAGTGCCACTGGGACTGACACTGGCAGGCATGGGAAATGTCCGCAAAAATGCAAATTTATGCGGCAGTGAAATTGACTTTCAGTGGAGAAAAACAATTGTCCATGGGGAAAATAAATTGGTGTTACAAAGGGGAAAAAAAGGAGAACGAAGCACCAGTTTTAGTTTCACACTGAATACCTGCGAAACATATGGAGCGCAATCACATCTGGCTATTGCCCATCTTGGTCACGTAATTGTGAACACAGTCACTTAGTGTTACTGTCGTGGGCTGGCAACAGGCTTGATCGCAGTCATTCTTACATGATTCTGTGCTATGTTTCAGCTACGAAAAAGCAAAATGTTATGAAAGTTTTGAAAGCGAATTTTCGGGGGGGGGGGGGGGGGGGGGGGTGGCGCTAGATTTCAGAGTTTTTCTTTTGAATCAATTCCCATGCCTGCACTGGGGACAGTGCCACTGGGACTGACACTGGTGATAGTGCTACAGGGTCTTTGGGGGACTGACACTGGGGACAGTGCCTTGGGGATGCTTGGGGACTGATTTATTTTGCCACTGTGGGGCACACACACACACCCCAGAACCATGACCAACTCCAGGACTTTACCCTCTCTGGTCTCCGCCAACCCCAACCACACTACCTACCCCAATCCATACCTCACAGCATTGCATATAGTGTACATGCTTCATTGTGACATGTGTGTTTGTTTTGTGTTTCAGTTGTGGAGAGGATTACATAGGGGAGTACTGTCAAGATGACAACCCCTGCAACAACTTGTGCATGAACCATGGAACCTGCCGAATTCACGACCCAGACACTTCACCCAGAGCAGAATGCATCTGTCCCATAGGTAAGTACTACACTGATTACGTCAACATGTCTTTTTCACAGTCGTACCTATTCTCCCAGCCAACGTGTGGGTGTGTGTTAGTTTTATTGTAAAGTGCCCTGCACTCCCACCTTGTCCAGTAGGCGCTCTAGAAATCTTCTTTATTATTATTAGAACTCCAGTATTTTTTTTCCTTTAGTTTTAATACTGTTATTGACAATGCCAGCCATTTTTTTGACTCTTGAATTAGGAACATCCAGCTGAAGACACTTTTTCTTCTCTGAAACTGTGTCTTTTTGTGTCAGCGTCAGACAAACTGCTAAGAGTAAGACCCATTAGTGTAGCATGAGTGACTGGGTTTATACTGTTGAATGAGGTCATCCCTCATCTGTCATTTCCAGCAACATTATTTGATTTGCCTTTGGGGCACCCTAGAGTTTCAGCGATGAAGTGCTGCCCAATTTCTGAACAAATAAAATGCAAAACCACTTGCATACTGTTACAATGCAATCACAGGTTCCATTCCCTTTTGTCTCTTAGAACTACTGCACCATTACAGTCTTTCCTGCTCTCACCGCTCATTGTCAGACACATGCATGCTCAAACTCCAAGGCTTCAACCGCAAGACCCATGGCTTTCACACTTTCTCAAACTTCAGTCCCCACATCTGGAACAGTCTCCCCCAAGACATGAGGCTACTCTCTGTCTTCCTTCAAAATCAGACAAGCCATTTCTCACAGACATTTCCCTGAATAATATTTCGGTTAGGCAACACTGTCCTTCACCCGTATCAGTCTGTACAATGTGTGTGTGTGTGTGTGTGTGTATTTTGCACATGTATAGTTATTCTTGAACCCTTGTTGAAGTGTGCATTATGTGTTAGAATTATAATTTATATACTTAGATTGTTAAATTGTGGGAAACATTTTCCATCTTGATACATTTCAGTGCTTTGAGCTCTTTACAAATTTCCATGATTGTTACTATTTTTATGGTTTTGCTGATAGGATGCCCAGTGGCCACTCCTGCTTGAATTCCCACTTTCTTTTTTAAAGCATTATGACCAGGAGAAGCTGACCTCAAAGTGAGCATTGTTAGCCACACTCCAAACAACAACTAAACAGCCTGCTCCTCTCACTCCCTGCCATAGTTGATCATGCCGTAGTTTTGAAGATGGAAAGGTCTGTGAGAGTCCATTTTCTGTCAGCGAAGGAAAGGAGATTGTGGTTAGTAATAGATTTCAGTGTTCTGTCAACCGTGGAGGGTCACCTCTGGGCAAAAGCAAATGGAACTGGGACAGCCTAAGATGTGACTGAATTATGATCAAGCCATAAATGTGGCCAAGGCCTGAGGGGGTAGGCTGGCAGTTGGGTGTGCATTTGTTTGAAGCTTTCTTCAAGTTCAAGACTATACTTGGAATGAAACTGTGGTCATGGTGTGCTCTTTGTCAGAAGAGGGGGGAGGGGTCAGAGTGGAGCCAGTATGATGATGGAGTCAGTGTGATGATGGTTAGCATATGATTGGCTGGACGCCCAGAGGGTCTCTCTGGGTTCAGTTTGGAGAATGCATACCCATATACGTTGCTAAAAATAAAGCCACTTGCAGGATCTTGAGCAATCTCATCTCAGGGCTTCATTTGCCCCAGTTCACTCAGCTGTAACTTTCATTGAGTACCCTAGCTGGCCTCCATTGCCCCAGTTTACTCAGCTGTGAATGAGTACCCTCTCTGGCCTTTATTGTCGCTTTTCAATCAGCTGTGAATGAATACTCTCTGGCCTCCATTTTCCCTGTACACTCAGCTGTGAATGAGTACCCTCTCAGGCCTCCATTACCCCATTTCACTCAGCTGTGACTTCCACTGGGTACCCTCTCTGGCCTCCATTGCCCCAGTTCACACAGCTGTGAACAAGTACCTTTCTGGCCTCCATTGCCCCAGTTCACTTAGCTGTGAATGAGTGTCCTCTCTGGCCCCCATTGCCCCTGTTCACTCATCTGTGAATGAGTTAGAGTACCCTTTGTGGCCTCCATTACCCCAGTTCATCTAGCTGTAAACAAGTGCTCTCTGGCCTCCATTACCCCAGTCCACTCAGCTGTGAATGAGTACCCTCTCCGGCCTCCATTGCCCCAATTCACTCAGCTGTGAATGAGACATGAGTATCTTTTAGGCCTCCATTGCCCCAGTTCAGTCAGCTAGACATACCTCTGGAGAAAGAAATGGGACTTGGTCGATCAGTTCTCTTTCTTGTTTTTGTTGATTAAATTTGAACAGAATTCTCCCAGATATGTTGTGTTTTTTCTTCTTCTCTTCCATTCTCTTCTAAAAATGTTTATGGTTGGCACAGAAAAAATGGGATTGGTTGGGTTAGCATAGCACATATTTTTTTGTTTTTATTGTTTGGCCATGCATAAACTGTACATGTTGTAATCTATAAAATATATATATAGGTCTACAATAGCTTAAGAAAAGATCAGTCTTGTAGGTTCATTATAATCAGTGGGGGAATTTGCTGATTAACTGACAGGCTTGGCAGTTACTGAGATAGCATCGACATTTTTATGATGCAGTGGCAGATGATGATTGATTAATTAATGAATTTCAAAATTGAGGACTTGAAGAAGCAATCCCATTAATGTTGTGGGTGTAAAAGTTGAAACAACCAGAACCGGGATGTAGGACCTTTAAAGTTTAATAAAGCAGTGCTCTGTTCAATAAAATGTAGCATTTCTCACAGAGCATGTTATGATTACTCAGTACTATATCATGAGATATACATACAGCTGATTTATCATAAGAAGATTGATGTAATGGTCAGTGCACATGTCACCCGTGTATACTGTATTTGTTCTGGTTCAAACCTAAGTCAGAGGGCTAAAAAAGAAAGCCATTGGTACAATGGTAGGATTTTGGGCAGTCTTCTCCAGTTCACTCAGTTGTGAATAAGTGCCCATTTGGCTTCTGTTGTCTGCGTTCATTGTGCTGTGAGTAGAGTACCCTTGAAGCTGAATGAAGGCAGAGTACAGTTATTTGAATCATCATACTGGCTAGCATTAGTTAGCAGACTCTTTATCGAGGAAAGAAAGTAACAAAAACCAAAATGAACAACAAACAAACAAGAAAAAGGGCAACTTGAAAATAACCAAAATGAACAACAGACAAGAAAAAGGGCAACAACAAACAAATGATAACAAAAACCAGGAAATCCCAAAACCAAACAACAACAAACAGCTGGATGCGCAAACCTTTTCCACTTTTTTTTTTTTTTTTTTTGCAAAGTGTAAATCTGTGGCACTACTGCACTATATATATATATTTGTTTCTGCCTTCTGTGTTGACTGCGCAGCTTTGATTTATGCTCACGAGTCTCTTTTTCATTGACATCTTTACAGGTTTCAATGGAACCCTGTGCGAGATCATCAACCCTGACAGCGTGTGCTACAACAACCCATGTCTGAACGGGGGCACCTGCCTCAACCAGAACTCCCTGCAAGACTACGTGTGCCACTGTCGCCCAGGATATAGAGGTCAGTTTTGCCTCATACGTCAGTTGTTTTTTCAGTTGGAGATTACTTCTCCATGACAAAAATTTGTAGATGTATATTAGAAAACAAAGTTAGGAAAGTGTTAAGCACGCTTTAAAAATAGTTAAAAAAAAAATTAAAAAAATATAAAAAATAAGTACGTTGTCTTTTTTGGGATTTAAAAATATAAAAAATTAAGAGGGTTGCACTGTGTTTATTCACACACGCACACACACACACACACACACACACACACACACACACACACACACACACTCTCTCTCTCTCTCTCACACACACACACACGTGTTTGTTTACAAATACAAGTGTGTACTGTAATTCTGGCCCGCTGTCAGTCTGGATGTAGAATTAAGCGAAGAATTCCCGCAAAATACAAACCCCTTTTCCCCCGTCTGCCCCTGTTTCAGGCACTGTGTGCGAGTCGGTGGACCACTGTGAGCCCAATCCCTGTCGCAATAGAGGCACGTGCAAACCGCCCGAGAACGGCCTGGACGAGTTCGAGTGCCTATGTCAGCCGGGATTCCGAGGTCGCACGTGCACGGATGATGTTGATGAGTGTCTCGAGGACCTGGTCAGGTGTGAGAATGGAGGGACTTGCATCAACCACCACGGAACCTTCGAGTGAGTGCCGTTCATTTCAGTCTCGTGCTGGGGGGTTCGTTTCCCGCTTAACCCTTCTTTCCCTGCCAGAGAATGTGCTGTTGCAGTTCCTTCCCCGAAAGAGTCCGCCACACTGACAGGTTAAGCCAACAGAAACGTTCGTTTTCTGGGACATTGCATCTCCTGAGCATGCGTGACCAGCCGGAAGTCGGTGAATGCCGTCCTTTGACGTCCCTCTGGCGGATGGCAACCCGTCATATGATGTCAGAAGGGAAAGGGTTAAAATATATGTAACTATAATATGTATGTTTTAGTAAAACTAAGAGCAAGAGGTAGTTATATCACGTCATATGATGTCAGAAGGGAAAAGGTTAAAATATATGTAACTATAATATGTATGTCTTTGTAAAACTAAGAGTAAGAGGTAGTTATACCATGTCATATGACGTCAGAAGGGAAAGGGTTGAAATATATGTGACTAGAATATGTATATCTTAGTAAAACAGAGTAAGAGATAGTTATAAGCCAGGAAAACTAGGGTATATTATCCTGCCAGGTGTTGTTTCGAAAGGGGTTGCTGTACAGTGTGCTTTTTCAAACGGGCATATTGTTTTTCAGTGTTGGATATCTGTCCCCAAACCGTGGATGTTGTTCAATATAATTTACATCAGTTTTCATTATGTCCATGCAATTTTGTTTCTTTTGTAAGCTTGTAGCGAGTTGTTGGACTTGGAGGTCATTGTTAATAGTTACAGTTTTGTAAGTGCAGTTGCACCAACGTACAAAGGGTACCTGGATATTTGCTGTTAGGCAGTGTGCATCAGGTGCCAGTGTGAAAGATCTGAGATTGAGCACAGTGTCTTGTGTTTTTAGGTGCAGGTGTACCCCCCAGTACACGGGTACCTACTGTGAGGTAGAGTACATTCCATGTGCACCGAGCCCCTGTTTGAATGGCGGTACCTGCTACAGGGCCGGGGAACTGGATTATACCTGCACCTGCCCATCAGGTATGTGCCGTTTTTTCTCTCCATGGTTATTGTTACAGGACTTACAAGTGAACCAGCGACGAAAGGCCTGGTCTTACTGCAACCTGTACGGCCGGGTGGGTATGGGATGGTGTGGAACGACATCCACCTTTAACAGCTGTTCCATGTGTCGTAATGGTGCATACTTCTTCGGGCTGTGTATGTGTACTTGTAGACATGTGTGATGTGTATGTTACAGAGAGAGTGAGTGAGTGAGTGTAATGTTGTGTGTGTGTGAGAGAGAGAGAGAGAGGGTATAAGGTGCGCGAGTGTGTGTGAACCAAAAAATACGATCAACACTTAGTGATTGCACCATTAAACAGTCGCCCAGCTGTTGTAAAATGGTACGTGCTCATGTGCACACTGTGGCCACGCTCTGTGTGCGTATGTGTGTGTGCTTGCTTGCTTGCTTGCTCGCTGTAATGCCAGAAACAGCCAGGCTGCACGTGGAAGGAAACGGAAAAAACAGAAAGGGCAGGCGGAGGGGCCTTGAAACTTGAAAGGGGTGAGAGCGAGGGGGGGGGGGGGGGGGGGGGTAGCTAGCTGCCGAGAAATGGAATTGGATGTTTGTGGCACACGTCTGAGCTTTTATTGCCCCTCATCCCTCCCCCACCCCCCAGCCCCAAGCCACACTGGTTCTCAAATCAGGTTCATGTGTGTGTGTGGTTAGATTTCCTCCAGAGCCTTGCAATCTGTCAAACAGAACACAAAGCGCGCGTGAATGTGTGAATGTTTGCGTGTCACTCTGTGTGTATGTGAGACCGTGTGTGTGTGTGTGTGTGTGTGTGTGTGTGTGTGTGTGTGTGTGTGTGTGTGTGTGTGTGTGGTGTGCGCGCGTTCGTGTCAGGGATAGTTGGGATGATGCCATAAAACGGAACTCCAGAGATGTTCTGTATGATGTTTTGATGTTGAATAGAATTTAGAGTTGAATCTTTTTTCTTTCATGTAACTATTTTTGGGGGAGAAAATGTATTTTTGTATGCATCTGATCTGTCGCCTCAATCACAGCACGAGAAACGGGAACAGTTTCTGTGTTTTGTTGCTGATTAGAAGCAATGAATTTGTTTTGTGACTATAGATTGTATGTTAATGTTAGTTTTGACCGAGTATTCATACTTGTGTGCATGTACATGAATATAATGATTAACACATTTTTTAAGCTTCTGCTCACATGAGACTTGTCTATGTAATGATGAAGTGTCGATTAGGCCAGCTCACGCGATTGCTGTACACATGTATACACACCTTCAGTGTTGGAGTTTCCTCACACGGTGTCTTTTAGGGCAGACCACTCGTTCAAACTTTGCATGGAGAGAGAGAGAGAGAGAGAGAGAGAGAGAGAGAGAGAGAGAGAGAGAGAGAGAGAGAGAGTTTGTCACTCAGCGAGAGAGACAGAGAGGAAGACACAACGATTGACTGATAGAACTTTATAGAAGGAAAAGGGAGAGAGTGTGGGGGGGGGGGGAGTGCATGTAACTTGCATGTGTAAAGAGAGAGAACTTTGTCGGGGGGGGGGGGGGGGGGGGGGGGGCGTGATTTACTGTTTAGTTGGTTCTCGGATCTTAACGTTCCGTCAGCTGCACAGGGTCACCTAATGGCGATGATGACGATGCTTGGGGGGGAGGGGGGGGACAAAGAGGAGACAGGGAGAGTTAGATTTCAAATTTGTCTTAATCGTACCCCAAAGCTCATTAACTTTTTAAACGCGGCCTGTGACACGACAGTAGCGGGGAAACAAGTCTCCGTTGACTTAGAAACATCTTTGTTGACTCAAGTCTCGGCCAGGACTCATTTCGCCACAGTCCCAACGGTGGGAACGGTCGGATTACTCGCGACGTACCAGCCCCGAGGACAACATAATTATAGCCGTTTGCGCGGAAGACAAATTCCCTATCGTGTGAAAGAACAAGCAATTGGGGGAAAGTGATGCAGGTCAGCACAGGCGCTTGAAAACGCTCAACGCACAGAACAGTTGTTACGGTGTTTTCCATCGCCTTTATTCTTAGCTCGTGTATTTTTGCCTTCGCAATCGGCCTTATGTGACCCAGCGTGGGTTGACAGGGCGTTAAAATCCAATGACCAACTGATTTCGCATCGGAAGTCAAACTGGAGTGGCGACTTGGTCTTTTCTGACCGTGAGACTCCACAAACATTGATCAGGTGCCTGTGCACCGCCCGCGGCCTCACAGGATTAATTGCTCATTGTCGCAGACTTCGCTGCGGGCTCCACGACTTGTGCGTGCGCTAATGTTTTGTTCGTCTGCTTGCCTTGAGTCGGCGTGCCGTCTGTTGGAGCCAGCGATCCGAGGGCCTCAATCAAAAACACATCCTTGAGGCGCACCGCCACAAAGCCCCGGCCACGCACCGCTGGCTGCTCCCAAACACTGCCCGTAAACAGGGCCCCCAGTCTCTGGAGCCTGGGAACGCCGGTAGTCGATTGTCGGGCCCGGGGCGCCACACTGAACGGGCATTACTACCCCCCCCCCCCCCCCCCCCCCTCCCAAACAACAACAACAAAACAAAAACAAAAAACAGGGATTTTCTACATGCCTGTAAATAGAGCCGAGTAGTCTCTTGTCGTGCCTGGGGCACCACAGTGAACAGGCGTTACTACCCCCCTTCGCGCGCGCGCGCGCACACACACACACCACAAAGAAACCAACAAAACAACAGGGATTTCTACACTGCCGGAAACAGGGCCCCCAGTCTCTGGGAGCCTCGGAACGCCGGGTAGTCGCTTGTCGGGCCCGGGGCGCCGCACTGAACGGGCTTACTAAAAAATAAAAGAGAAGATACAATCCACCCACCATCACCAACAAACAAATAGGCGAGGAGAGAGAGAGAACAACACACACAGACACACACACGGACAACAACACGCGCAGTCAACAAACAAGCAAATTCATAAACACGGGGAAAATAAAATAGACTCCCCCACCCCCGGAAAAAAAAACGTACCCGTAATAAGTGCCCCAAATACTTCGGGAGCCTTGGAACGTCGTGTAGTCTGTTGTCAGCGTTGAAAAGTGTTGCTAAAAACAGATATTTCCCTGTCCCGTAAAAACTGCCGGGGTAGTCTGTTGTCAAGCCACGGTGCCGCATTGAACTGGCGTTACTTGAAAAAAAAAAAAAAAAAAACTGACTCTGCCCTTAATTTTTACCATATAAGGCGATGCTCTTCCAGGGATTATGTTTGAGAGAAAAATAAAAAGTTAGAAGTTTCTGACACTGCCCTTAATTGCCTTGAATAGTAACCCCAGTCACTGGGAACGCCGGGTAGTCTGTTGTCACTACTTGCGTTGAACAGGCGTTACTAAAACGGTAACCCCACCCTCCTCCAACCCCTCTCCTCATATGACTGAAACAGACTTCCACCAAACAGTGTCTGCTGCAAGAGCTTTGGGAAGAAGAGAGAGAAAAGGAGAACAAAAAAAAAAACAAAAAAAGGGGGGGGGGGGGGGGGGGGAGAGCTCAAGTATGTACTTGACCATCAGGCCACTTGGTCTTCATCAGGCCACAAGAAGGCTAAAGGAGGGCACTACATACGCACTTGTTGCGGGCGGGTGATCACATCGTCTTTTCTTCTCCAGTGTACTGTCATTAACGTTTGTCGTGATGAAGTGCTTTGCTTCCGCCTCGCCCTCGTTCAGCCCTCGAAAAGACGGACGCTACCGGCTTGATTGAGCGTATTTCGCAACATGCTGCAGGTTATCCGATGGGCCGAAGACCGCATGCACTTTGTCTCTCTCTCTCCCCCCCCCCCCCCCCCCCCCCCCCCACACACACCACACACACACACACACACACACACACACACACACACACACACACACACACACACACATACACACACACACACACACACACACACACACACTCACACACACACACACACACACAACGCAATTTAGTGGATCGGGCAGCTAACGGTTCGTGGTAGGTCGGATAGTCTTGCACGATATGTACCATCGGCGCGGCATTGGGCCTATCGAGGGCTTGTTTGTGTGGCTAAGCTGCTGTTGTTTGGTCCTGGTAGGTCTGAAAGTCGTTCAGAGATGGTCTGCCATCATAGAGGTTGTGTTTGTGGCTAGTGATGCTGCTGTCCTCTGGTCCTGGTAGGTCTGAGCGTCTCGCAGGAGGTGTTTCGCTATCATACACGTAGGGCTTGGCCAGGCCTCTATTTTCTGGAAAGGACACACAAGGAGTTAATTAGCGCTTGAAATACGTAACACAAGTACAACAACAAAGACCCGAGTCACCACGGTACAAGGTACAAAGACTCCACTAGAGGTACATCCTCTAATGTCCCTAATATGCTTGTAGCATCTGAGGACATTAAGCAAAAACAGAACGAACATCCTCTACAGAGCCCAGGAGCTGTGTGAACGTCGAGGTGGGCTGTCGTCCCTAATAAGCCTACAGTTTTTGTGGACGTAAAACAACACTCAGAACAACACTCAACATCCTCTTTTTTGGTCCTGGTAGATCTGACAGTCTTGCGAGAGATGGTCTGGAATAATAGGGCTTGTGGCTTATAGGCTGCTGCTCTCTGGTCATGGTATGTCTGAGAGTCTATCGTAGGAGGTGTTTCACCATCGTAGAGCTTTGGTCTGTTGAGCAACCACAACTATACCCTAGGTCTGTCAGTCATGGAGCAGATGATCCACCGTCATAGGCCCAGGGATGTTTCGGTCCAGGCTGCTGTTTTAGTTTTGTACTCCCTGTAGTTAGTTGGTTGGTACTCTGATCCCAGTCAGCCAGTGCTCCACGTACCTGAAGTATAACAGGACGCGTTAGGTTGTGGGTTTGAAGCTTACTTAGGCATCGAATTCTCCACTAATTTGGGTGTTCCCTACGGTGTGTTAGTACTTCTACGCCCAGCCAACCAGTACTCCACGTACCTGAAGTGTTACAGGACGTGTTGGAAAGTGGTTGACATTAGTTCAAAAGGTTGTAGGTTTGAAGCTTATTAGGCATCGAATTGTCCACTTTTGATGTTCCCTACGACGCGTTGTACTTCTACGCTTGTGGGAAGAAAAATCGGTATGTTTTTCGAGAGTACTCGAGTTGCACGCAGTCAGGACCTTACATAAGTTGATGTGAGATCATTTGAACCCGCCGTTGTGAGTCGAGGACTCGTAACTGACAAAATGGACAAATCACTTCGGCCCTGACCGAGTGTTTCGTGGTCTGAGGACCACGGACATCGCCCTTGGGGCATCTTGAGACAGACTAATGTTTCTTTTGTATCACTGTGTGTTGTCGTTTCCGCCAGTAGCTCTCCGGAAACAACTCGGCGTTAAATCAGTGTAACGAACGAGGCGAAGGATGATTACAGATAGCACACTCCAGGCATCGACTGTTGGGACATACTTCGTCTTGCTTGGTTGGTTGAGTGTTGCTTTACGTTCACAGAAACCGTAGGTTTATTAGGGACCGGAGCCAGGACGGCCGCCTCGACCTTCACACATCTCCTGAGCTCTCGACGTCTTGATTAGATCGCTCGCCCTAACACAACCGCACTGGTTGACTGGCGTAAAACACTAAGTTACTTACTTACTGCTTAGATCGCTCCTTCTCTCCAGCGGTAAGGAACCTTCGCGGTAGCGTCAGTCATGAACTGAACGTGATCAGTCGTCGGATATTTCTTGGCTAAGTGTCTTTGTGAAAGCACTTTGTCACGCTTACATCACTCCCTTTCTCT
>OY757551.1:4619021-4700273 GCA_963584105.1 Alviniconcha strummeri
AGATATATTATGCTAGACTTAACATTCAGGCTTGTGTGTAAGGGAAATGTGCAGTTGGGGTGTTTGAGTTAGTGTGTGACTAAACCAGGTTTTTGTCTACAAATTCTTCGACATGTAGAGTTCACTGGAATAGATAATCATCAGTTTTGCTGTTGGCCCCGTGGTCTTCATTCAGAGTTCAAGTTTTCACCTCACAGTCGTGTCAGACAGGAGAGCACCCCCCCCCCCCCCCGTCTATGGCTTGTCTTCTGTTGTGATTTTCGTGCATGTTTGCCAAGTTCTGCTTGCAGAATATTGACAGCTTCATTTACGAGAGTTTGTGTTTATATTTTTTTGGTGTTTCTTGCGTCAGACACCCCCCCCCCCCCCCCCCCCCCCCTTTCGCTCTGTTTAAAGTCAGATAATACCACCGAGTGGAAACGTTGTGTCTGTGGGCCGCCCATACCGGTAATTGTGCTAGGGTTCCTGGGGTCTTGAAAGTTTTGGGAAAATGACCTGCCATTTTCAAGCCCGTGAAAGTCTGCAGGAAAATGAATAATTCAGCGGTTGGTCTTTGAATTGAATGTTTGTGGATTTTGACATCTTGTGTCAAACGGAGAAGCTAGTAAATAAATAATTCCCAGACACTGAGAACTGGCTAGACAGTTTCATACATTCGCAGATATAAATTATTATCATCAAATGACAATACTTTGACGTCTGAACTGTGACGGGTCTTGAAAGTTTGTGAGTTTTGGAGTGAAAGGTTTTGTGTGAATCCTGTGTGCCTAAGGTTTGGAATGTTGATTGTAATGCACTTGAATATACTTGCTTGTTGTATAGTTGAAAGTGCTTAGCAGTTCTTGGTACATCTGAACGGGTGTGTCTCAGAACAGCTTGTACGGGATTACCTCTGCTCGTTACTTTTTCTCTACTTGTGGTTTTCTGGCATCCTTTGTGTTGTGTGTATGACAGTGTTACACTTCGTTGTTGTTGTTGTTGGTGGTGGTGGTGGTGGTGGTGGTGTTTTTTTATTTTATTTTGATCTGTGATTGGCCATTGCATGTCTCAAGGCTTGTGCTAAGATTATGCCATCTCTGTATCGTTGTGCATGTGTCACGTGACCTTCGATAGCAGCATGTTTTTATGTGAATTGTTGGCGTGACGTGACTGAACTGTCTGCAGTTTTCTGTGTATGACCGGTTCAGTATGACGGACGCTTTTGCTTACCTCTGTCTCGTTTGTGGACAGAACTGCCGCATGTCATGCTTGTTGACAAAACTTTACTCGAATGCCTGTCTTGCCCAGTGTCGGCAAATTGTACTCTCTTGCTTATTGACCAAAAAACAAAAACACACTCTTGCCTGTTGACAAAAAAAAAAAAAAAAAAAATCTGCAACAAAAACTCTTGCCTGTTGACAAAACTGTACTCGTCTCTTTCTTGCTTGGTGATCGTCAGGCCTGCGCTGTCATTTGGAAGATGCGTGCGAGAGTAACCCCTGTTATGCCTACGCCAGCTGTGAGACATCGCCCATTAATGGCAACGCTATTTGCACGTGTCGGAAAGGCTGGCGCGGAGCTGACTGCTCCATTGACATCAATGAATGTCAAGAAAGTGAGTAACCTGTCCTACTCTTTCTTTATCCTTGAATGACAAGATGTGCAGTGAATGTCAAGAAAGTGAGTAACCTGTCCAACTCTTTATATCCTTGAATGTCAAGAAGGTGTGCAAGCCTGCCTTACTTTTGGTTATCCTCGAATGTCAAGGTGTGCAATGAATGTCAAGAAAGTGAGTGACCTGTCCTACTTTTTGTTTATCCTTGAATGTCAAGAAGGTGTGCAACGAATGTCAACAAAGAGAGTGACCTATCCTGCTCTTTGTTTATCCTTGAATGTCAAGAGAGTGTGCAAGCCTGCCTTACTTTTCGTTATCGATCCTTGAATGTGAGTAACCTGTCTTACTCTTGAAACGTGTCAGAAATGTAAAGAACGTGTCTCACTCTTGTTGAAATGCTTAAAAGTTGAGTGTCAGATATGTGAGCCTGTCATACTCTTGTTTATTTTTAAGATGAGCTCAGATAGCACTAGGTTTGTAACAAACAGCTCAGATTACATCGGGCGTTTCTTCTATAACTGTCCACATTGCATACGCCATCGCAAATCAAACCAAAATCCTTGGGATCGAGACGGAACTCCTATTTATACCAGGGGCGGACGCGCTTGACGTTCATGTGCGTGCTTCGACGCCGTGTTGCTTCCACAGACGTTGATTTTTCACATTGACTCTCCATGGCAACACGTAAACGTTGATATCTGGTTTAAACAAAATTGTATTCATTCATCGTAATCATAAGTACAGCAAATAAATAAGTACAGGAAACTCAAAAGCAGTATACTAATTTGAGTGTTACCTATGGACAAAATGATAATTACGCAGACTTTTACGATGGCAAGATTGCAAATTGTGTGTCAAAAAGGCAGAGGCAACAAAACAAAGACCGAAACAACAACAACAAAACAAAAACAAACGTTGATATTTGCGTTGGCTGTCCATGGCAACAGACATACATTGTGATTTTCCACGTGCACTATGCATGTCGACATACGACGTGGATTGTTTTGCGTTGACCATGCATGGCAACACACCGACGTTGCTTTTTCGCGTTGACTCTCCAATAATCCATAGCAGCACGCAGACGTTGATTAAAAAACAAACAAAAACAAATTCACGTTGACTCTCAGTGGCAACACGCAAACGTTGATGTTTGGCGTTGACTATTCGTGGCAACACCCCAAACGTTGATTTTCCTCGTTGACTATTCGTGGCAACACCCCAAAACGTTGATTTTCCTCGTTGACTATCCGTGGCAACACGCAGACATTTATTTTCCACGTTGACTTTCCATGGCAACACACAGACGTTGATTTTCCACGTTGACTCCCCGGCAGCACGCAGACATTGATTTTCCACGTTGACTCTCCACGGCAACACACAGACATTGATTTTTCACGTTGACTATCCCTGGCAACACAGACATTGATTTTTCACGTTGACTATCCCTGGCAACACAGACATTGATTTTTCACGTTGACTATCCCTGGCAACACAGACATTGATTCTTCACGTAGACTATCCCTGGCAACAGGCAGGCGTGCATTGTTCACGTTGACTGTCCGTGGCAACAGGTACGACGACGGTGGTGTGTGAACACGGGGGCACCTGCCAGAACCTGAACGGGTCGTTCCAGTGCAACTGCATGAGGGGCTTCACGGGGCGGCGCTGCGAGAAGAACATCAACGAGTGCGACTCGGACCCCTGTCAGAACGACGGCACCTGCCTGGACGAGCGCGGGGCCTACCGCTGCATCTGCATGCCCGGTGAGTCCACTATCACGTATATGTGTCGTTTTCAAATGACATCATGGCAGTGAAGGGGTTAAAGGAGTAAACACGGTGTCAGTATTTGATGGAAATGCTTTATGACCCTCTCATTTGACTCTCTGGATGCCTCTCTGCACATCTCGACTGTAAATCCGTCAGGGCAGGGTTCGACCCTTAGGTGGTCCGTTTTCCAGTTCTTCCGACCGAGCCCACGTTGGTGCAGACTCGTCCGTGCCTGCCTCGCTACCGTGTGCACAGGATGCACTAAGGGCATTGCGCACGTTAAAGACCCCATGTCAACAGGAGGTGGCCTAAGGGTCGATGGCTGGAGAGAAGATAGTGCAGAATAATTGCAGAGTAATCAGCCAGATGATCGGGGCTGTTCCTGACAGAGGAAGAACAAGAACAATAACACACACACGTTTACACACGCGCGCGAGCACACACACACACACACACACACACACACACACACACACACACACACACACACACACACACACACACACACACACACACGCATGCACGCACGTACGCACGCACACACACACAACACACACATACACGCGCGCGTACGCACACACATGCGCACGCACCCAGCCACCCACCCCCTCCCACGCACACACACACACACACACACACACACACACACACACACACACACACACACACACACACACACACAAAAGAAGATGCAGAAGAGCTCGACTTATTGTATTTGTTCATTGACCGTAGAGAAACATGGTCAGTCCACATTGAAAGCAGTGTTTTGTCAGTCATGCATAGCGTATTTAGTTCCCATGCATGTTTCATCGTAGGTTGCTTTGCCTTTGTTTCCCTTTCCGGGTGTTTCGCAGTTGACACAAGTTAGAGAATTGTTTGACATAAATGTGTTTTTTTTTGTGTGTTTTTTTGTTTTGTTTTTTGTGGGGTGGGGGTGGGGGTGTCGTTCAGTGCAGAGATTAATAAGAATTGATCTGTTTTTCTTCCTCATTGGTATGGTGTGCTTTGGTTTGAAAGTGTCGCGCTGACAGTGTCAGTACCTTCGTGTGGTCCGTGAATGTGCGCCACTTCGTAGTGTCGTCTGTCTGTATAGGCCTTACCAGAAGACGGAGCAAACACCGAGTTTGTAGGTGGCGTTGGGCATTTGAGCTGAGTTTACCACTGACTCTGCCTTCACATTAATTTGTGTTTGTAGGTTTGACTTGAGAAAGAAAGGGTTGGCATCGTTGACTGCACGTAGGTTTAACACGAGGAAGGGGTGACACCATGGACACCATGTAGGTTTGACTTGAAGGGGTGACCTCATGTAGGTTTGACTTGAGGAAGGGGTAACACTGTGTGGGTTTGACTTGAGGAATGGGTGACACCGTTGACACCATGTAGTTTGATTTGAGGAGGTGGTGATTGATACCACGTAGGTTTGACTTGAGAAAAGGGTGTCTGTTTATCTGCTGAAAGGGGGGGGGGGGGGGGGGGGCGCACGCGAAAGAGAAACAGATTTACGAGAGAGAGAGAGCGAGAGAATGATGCGTGAAAGAGCTGCACCCACCCCCCACCCCCGTGCATGTGTGAGAGAGTGGGACACGGTGCTGTTTGCTTTATTCACACACACACACACACACACACACACACACACACACACACACACACACACACACACACACACACAGAGTAAGTACCTTAGGAAGTAATGGTTACTGCAAGCCTAAAGCTATTAGGTTTGTTTATGTAGGGCATGCGCAACCCGACTGGAGCGGGTCTTGCGAAAAGTTGAAAGGCGGCGGGAGGCTACAACAGGCCAGAGAGGTCGGTCCCGCTATGGAGCAGCGTCAGTCAGGGGGCGGGGAGGAGAGGGCGGGGGGGGTAGAGGGAGGCGTGTTGCCCGTGCCGGGTTCCCTTTCCCACATCTGCCGTGCAGAGAAAGCGACCATTGGCGCCATTCAACACTGCATTAAAAGGCAGTCAGTGTGCCTTTCAATTCTCGCCCCTCCCCTCCTCTCTTCCCCTTCCCTCCACCCACCCACCTATCCCCACCTTTGAATTACCCCCCCCCCCCCATCTCCCTCCACCTCCACCCCGCACCGTTACCCACCTCTTATGTCTACCTACCCCCCCCCCCCCCCCCCCCCCGTATTATTTAGTCCTTGTGGGGGTGGGGGGGGGGGGGGCAGGGGGGTGGATGGGATGACAGAAGATTGTGCAAACAGGCCGTTTATTGACCAGAATCTCCCCGGCTGGTGTTTTTGGGGCAGCTAATTGCAGGACCTGTCAGTGAAATTGGGCACAACGGGACGCTTTTGCTCCTGGGAAAGATCCGAAATTGCTCCCCGATGGCAGGGCCATCGAGAAGCTGAGCGGGAACAAACGATTTGAGGGGTTGGAGGGTAGAGGGGGCGCGGGGGGAAGAGGTGAAGGAGGGGGTGTTGATGTGGTAGATGCAGTGTCAGATGTTTATCTTGTTTATTTGAGGTGAGTGTATACTTCCAATCAGGGGATCAGGGTTCAGGCTTGAGCGGTCCTGCTGCCTTGGCCAGCACAGAACTTGTTTTTATCCTGCCGCTTGATACCTTGGGAAGAGTGTGTGTGTGTGAGGGGGGTGGCGTCACTTTCCCGTGCACACTCATAGCCACACACGCACACGCACACACACTCAGAACACGCGCTCGCGCACACACAGACATGTGCACGTGAGCAGGCCACTCCCCCCCCCCCCCTTCACACACATATAAGCAGTTTTAAAACAGAGATAAAAATATATGCAGACAGGAGAGAGACAACTAGCACAGACAGTCACATGCGCACGCATGCACGCACGTACGCGCACACACACACACACACGCACGCACACCACCCCACTAGCATCCCCTCATCCCTTCCCCCCTCACTCTTAGGTGTGAGTAAGAGATTCTGTGTGTGTGTGTGTGTGTGTGTGTGTGTGTGTGTGTGTGTACACATGTATGTCTGTCCATATGTGTATATAGTGTGTCTAAAAGAAGGGAATAGCGGGGTGATGTTCCCAGTTGCGCAGAGGTCAGGGGTGCTCAAGATGAGTGTGGGAATGGGAGCACAATCTGTCAACCGAGCAGCAAAGCATTGCTTCTGTCTCCCCGCCACATATTTCATACCCTATTTACCTACACCGCCACCAGCACAGGCGCTTGAAGTCGCCACTTAACCTGCCAGCATGGTGGTGCCCTTCACCCTTTTACTCCATTGGCGCAGGGGTATGGTTAGAACACCACTGCTGTTTCTTCTTTCACATATGGATGGGCATGCATGCGCGTATGCACACACACGCACTCTGTCTGTCTGTCTGTCTGTCTGTCTGTCTGTCTGCCTCTCTCTCTCTTACATATCCATTGTGTGGAGGAAGGTGGGGTATGGTTAGAACATCACAGCTGTGTCTCTCCTCACACGTGCACACACACACACACACACACACACACACACACACACACACACACACACACACACACACATCCCCCCCCCCCCTTTTTTTTCTTTTTCTTTTTCCCTCTTTTGTTTATACATATTATGACAGAATTTTACAAAGCTCAGGTACCTGTACCCATCTTTTTCTGTAAACTGAGGGCTGAGAGTGTGGGTGGGTCTGTACCCCATTCAGAGTCCCCCAGGTGAAACTAAATTTCACTCTTAATTACAGTACTTACCCAGTCTGCAGTGGTGTTCATCTTGAAGGGGTGACAGTAGTGTCCCATTGTGTACCTGTGGAAGTTAATTACATGTTGCTAATGAGGTTATAGTGTGAATTTGTAAAACGCAGCACCAAAATACAGTTCAGCGTTCGAGATGTCACAATGTGTGTGTGTGTGTGTGTGTGTGTGTGTGTGTGTGTGTGTGTGTGTGTGTGTGTGTGTGTGTTTTAATTTGTTTAAATTATTATTTGGCTAAATGTAGTTTTATACATAGTAGTAGTTAAATGTAGTTGCTATTTTTTATTGTTATACATCTTTGTAAAAATTAATACAAAAATGACACAAATTGTTAAATGTAGTGTTATATATATATATAGAACAGTTTCATAAAATTGTATATTCCAAAACAGTGTGATGATCAAAAACTTCTCTTTTTTTCCTCACACAGAAAAAAATTGTTTAGCATCTTTTGATTAGGAAAATAGATGTCAAAGAGACAGTATAACAACAGATTCACCCACAAAACGCTGCTGTATGTGGACACTGACTCAGTGGTTAGAAAAAGGCATGTGTAAATCATAATCAGATTTGTTTGTAAAATGTGACTGAGACATGGAGGGCATTTTATTTCCATAATCCATACAGTATAACAGAGATTTCAAGAGCGGTTTACATGACTGAGATTTGAACAGCAGTGTACAATGTAAGGGTTTTGAAGGATAGTCTACAGTATCACTGAGGTTTGCAAAATCACTGAGATTTGTAGGGCAGTTTACAACATGACTGTTACTGAGATTCGAAGGGCAGTTTACAGCATGACTGTTACTGAGATTTGTAGGGCAGTTTACAGCATGAGATTTGAAGGGCAGTTTACAGCATGACTGTTACTGAGATTTGAAGGGCAGTTTACAGCATGACTGTTAGTGAGATTCGTAGGGCAGTTTACAGCATGACTGTTAGTGAGATTTGTAGGGCAGTTTACAGCATGACTGTTAGTGAGATTTGAAGGGCAGTTTACAGCATGACTGTTAGTGAGATTTGAAGGGCAGTTTACAGCATGACTGTTACTGAGATTCGAAGGGCAGTTTACAGCATGACTGTTACTGAGATTTGAAGGGCAGTTTACAGCATGACTGTTAGTGAGATTTGAAGGGAGTTTACAGCATGACTGTTACTGAGGTTTGTAGGGCAGTTTACAGAATGACTGTTAGTGAGATTTGTAGGGCAGTTTACAGCATGACTGTTACTGAGGTTTGTAGGGCAGTTTACAGCATGACTGTTAGTGAGATTTGAAGGGCAGTTTACAGCATGACTGTTAGTGAGATTTGAAGGGCAGTTTACAGCATGACTGTTACTGAGATTCAAAGGGCAGTTTACAGCATGACTGTTACTGAGATCTGAAGGGCAGTTTACAGCATGACTGTTACTGATATTTGAAGGGCAGTTTACAATATGACTATTACTGAGCTTTGAAGGGCTCTTACTGAGAAGGGCAGTTTACAAAGTATTGCCACTGGTGATGCCACTGTGGTTGAACCTAATGCCCTTGGATGCTACATCCAGATTGGACTTAATACAAGATGATGATGAAGACAGATCAGTCCCCCCACCACCTCCACCACCATCCTCTGACACAATTGCTCCACTGTATTAAATTTTTGTTGTTGTTGGTATGATCAAGATGCATTAGGGGAAGAAAAAAAGCAAGAAAAAAAGCCAGAGATGTGTTGGTTAACGTTGGACCAAAACATCAGGTGCAGTAGTGATGTAGGTTTGGTTCTCCAGTGTGGCAAAAGATTTTCTCTGAGAGTCAGATCTCTCTGCAGGCTCTCTTGAAATTAATGATCTGCTAACGGTACCTCTCCTAGAGCAATAGGCTTGACCCTCAATCATAGCAAAATCAACACGGACAGCAGCAGCGGTGTTGACTTAGGGGTAGAAATTCACACCCGGTTCTGTGTCGTGCAGTACCCGCCTGCTTTGTTTCCATTCAGCTCTCCGTGGCCTGCAAATAAGAGAGGCTTGTAACAGTTGTTGCGTGAATCAGGCGTTTTTGTCCCTGGGTACACGCACCTTTGCCTCTGGGTTGTAACCTGCTGTTTGATTTCAGGGTAGAAGACCTCAGGGGGTGGGTGGCTGCAAAGGTAGTTGTTGGGGTATCGGGTTCAGTGGGGTTGGAAACTTATCAACTGCTTCGCACACAAATGGGTAGCAAGAGTAGCAAGTGAGTGCGGATGAGTTTTGGAGGTTTGGCGTTATATGAGGCTGGGGAACAGCGGCGTGTGTTTAGGATGGGGTGTTGTGACACCTGCGCAGTTTGTTGACAATGGCGATGAACTTAGCTACCCCTGAGCTAACCATTTGGTTGTGTGGGAAAATGCCTAGGGTTGGGCTTTTGACTGGATGGGAGGGAAAGGTTCCCAGCCTTGGGTCATGGTTGAGTAGTTGGTTTTCAGGGTCTCTGACACTGACTGTGCTTGCAGGTTAGATAATACAATACACAGCTGCTGATGATGTGGTTGATATTATTGCTGGAGTGGTGCTGCATGTATTGCTGGAGAGAAAAAAAATATAAAAAAAATTGCATGAAAGTAGTGGCACTTCTGTGGTCCTTCTTGCTGCATCTTAGTGTTCTCACATGCACCTACATAATCTGCATATATATATATGGTTATAATAGATTATTTATGGTATTCCATCTTGTAAGAGCCCAGAGTACTTACTAAGATATAAGGATACACTCGTTTCATCATGCATGCATGCACACACACACACACACACACACACACACACACACACACACACACACACACACACACTCTCTCTCTCTCTCTCTCTAATATATAGAGAGAACATGGAACAACAGTCCAAGCATGTCCTAGTTCTGTAGGAACTTTTAATCCAGATTTTTATATCGAATATATATTTTTATAATCCAATATATATCCAACATACATGTTGGGGAAATGGTGTGGACAAGTATTTTAGTAACCAGACTCGAGAGGTTGGGGTTTGAGTCCTGATACAGGCCAATAACCCGCTCCTAATTTTGTTTTCCTAAGTGTCAGGGTGCCGGTACCCACAGGGGGTACTGCATATGCAGAAATTATGGTCCCCTCTGCTGAGAATGCAGAGCTATTAAAGGTTCTCACTTTCAAGCCTGGAGTAGGTCAGAGTGCTGATTTGCATGCCTGCCTGCTGCCAGGAATTTTTCCTTTCTAATTTCAGCATTCGTAATTTTCTTATGATAATAATAATATACATTTGTAATGTGCCTTTTGGGGCCTTGAGCACTTGCACTGAAAATGTGTGAACAGAAAGACAATATTTTAGATGCATACAGACAGTTGTACTAATACTGTTTACCTAAGAGAAACTGAGGTAGGATTCCCCCCCCCCCTCCCCCCCCAGTAAGTGCAATGAGTGCAGATCAGTTACTTACACACGCACACTTATATATTACACATGCACATGCATGCATGCGCTTGCGCACACACGCACACACACACACACACACACACACACACACACACACACACACACACACCTACTTGTATCTCAGGAAAATGAGACTGAAGAAAAGGTCTTTGAAAAGAAAGGGTTTCAAAGACGATTTGAAAGAACTGACAGTGGTAGCCTGATGGACAGAAACAGAGAGTTGGTTCCAGGCAGTTGGAGCCTGCAAAAATGAAAACACTTTTCAGCAAACCCTCTTCAAACATAATGTGACGTATGTCACACCATTTTTTTTCTCATTCTTTATTGTATGGCGATGTTTTTTGTTTTTGTTTTGTTTTCTCATTTCTTGTATGGTGATGATTTTTTTCTTCTCATTCTTGGCTATTTTTATAGGCTACACGGGTGTGAACTGTGAGACCAACATTGACGAGTGCGCCAGTCAGCCGTGTGTGAATGGTGGGGTGTGTCAGGACCTCATCAACAAGTTCAAGTGCTCCTGCCCTGCCGGTCAGTCCCCTGCTTGGTCTGCTTGTCTCGGACGATCTGACTTCTGTGTTTGGCTGTCTGTCAGTCAGTGTCTGTTGGTCTGGTCTCTCTCTGTCCGCTCTGTCTGTCTGCTTGTTTGGGATGGTTGTCTTGTGTTTGTGTGTCAGTCTGTGTCTGTTGGTCTGGTCTATCTGCTCTGTCAGTCTGTTTGTCTCTGATGATCTGTGTTTGGGTGTCAGTCAGTGTCAGTTGGTCTGGTCAGTTGGTCTGGTCAGTTGGTCTGGTCAGTCTATGTCTGCTCTGTCTGTCTGCTTCTGCCTGTCTGCTTGTCTCTGATGATCTGTCTCTGTGTCCGTTGGTCTGATAAGTCTCTGTCCACTCTGTCTGCTTGTTTCTCATGGTCAATCTGTGTGTGTCTGTCTGTCAGTTAGTCTGTGTCATTTGGTCTGTCTGTCTCCTTTGTCTACTTGTTTCTGATGATCTGTCTGTCTGTCAGTCAGTGTGTCTTTTGGCTTTCCTGTCTGTCTGCTCTGTCTGTCTGTTCAGAACTATCATCATGACTAATTTTTAAAAAAAAAATCAGTCTTTCTGCATTGCTTTTGATGACATTATGCTGAACTGCAAAATGTGGTCAGTCCCACATGCAAATGAATGGTGGGAAGCTAGTAATGCGGCCATTTTGATGACCTTATGCTGAACTGCAAAATGTGGTCAGTCCCACATGCAAATGAATGGTGGGAAGCTAGTAATGCGGCCAGAAACTGACGTAGGCAGTGAGCCACCGCTGACCTCATTGGATGTCACCCGCCCTAGCCTGGCCGCAGTCAAAGTTGATGCGTTCTGACAACTGACTTTGCATCCGAAGTCAGAGAAACAGAAACGGAAAGAGACAGAGAGAGAGATAGAGTTGTTAAAGCCTAAAACACATTCTGTCAAACAGATCAAGACTTCTGTGCATACATAATAAATGCATGCAGTTTAAGCAATTGCATGTGTGGGGTTTATTTGGTTCTTCTGTGTATATGCAAGCCCTGCACCATCCACCCCTGTATTAGCACCCCCTCCACCCAGCCACCACCCCCACCACAAAAACTAGCAGTATGTACGGGTAGTTAGTGGTGGTCACTGGTCACGCCTGAGTTGACCAGGTTTGCACGGATTTTGCTGATGTGGCTGTGTTGTGTTACTGTGCAGGCTTTGAGGGTTCAACATGTGCCTTTGATATCAATGAGTGTGAGAGTAATCCTTGCAAGAATGGTGGACAGTGTAACGACCTCATCAACAGCTACACCTGCACCTGTCGCCTGGGTAAGTGATTGTTTGATGTCTGTACTTTGACCTGGAAAATGGACCCAAACACATGAAAAGTTCAGAAGAATGCTGTTTATTAGGACAAAACACAGCATGCACATTTTCAAGGTAATGCCCTTTATCAAGCAACACACAAAAAACACACATGCTTAAACAACAGTTAAACAGTGAAGAGTGAGATGTAGAACTATATCACTTATCTGCCTTTAGCTGAGCTAAGTTGTCTTTGTGTCCAGCCCTTGGAAGAATGTTGGCATGACCTGGAAATTGAAAATTGGTTTTTAACATCGAGTCAACCTAGTCGTATAAAAGCGATCAAAACTACAACAACAATAACAACGTGTGACCATCTTGTCTGTTGGCAGGCTTTTCGGGTCCAAACTGCGAGGAGAACATTGACGAGTGTGCAGCGGTGGACTGTGGCCACGGTCAATGCCAGGATGGTTTGGGGACCTACCTCTGCGTGTGTGACAAGGGGTGGACGGGCAACCACTGCAACAGTGAGATTGACGAGTGCGCATCTGACCCATGCCGCAACGGTGGAACCTGCAAGAACATCCCCAATGGCTATGGCTACGAGTGCCGCTGCCCACTGGGCACCACAGGTGGGATTGAGGCTGAGGGTCAGATTGAGGGTGGGATTGAGGCTGAGGGTCAAATTCAAGGTGGGATTGAGGCTGAGGGTGGGATTGAGGGTCAGATTGAGGCTGAGGGTAGGATTGAGGGTCAGATTGAGGGTGGGATTGAGGCTGAAGGTCAAATTGAGGCTGAGGGTCAGATTGAGGGTGAAAATGTGGCTGAGGGTCAGATTGAGAGTGGGATTGAGGGTGGGGTTGAGGCTGAAGGTCAGATTGAGGTTGAGGGTGGGATGTAGGGATTTTAAAACTTTCTAATTAAATCTATGGGAACAGTCTGCCCAGTGCAAACAAGGGAGCCACGTAAGATGGATTGCATTTATTAATGTAAGAATGTTGTGTATTTTTTTTTATTTTTTTATTTTTTTTTTTTTTTTTAACTGCTGTTGACTCCCATCCCAATCTAGTTGTTGATTTGATTGTTGGTTTTATGGACAGTGCTTAGAGCATTGCACCCATTGCAGGTGAACAAGGAGTACCTGTTAATGTTATTACATGACATGGGTGGTGACAGCTAGAACTATGTATCTTTAGTGGAAATAAGAAGGGAGATACTGGTTGTAATAGCCAACCCTCAGTTTTATACAGTGTGAATTCCTGTACATATACCGGAAAAGGGTTGCGAATTGCACATGTAAAATCTAACCAGGCTTTGGGTGAGTCTGTGAGCTGCAGCAGAGGCCTGAGAAAGGAATGAACAAACTGATGCTGACCTTGTTCCTTGCAGGCCGAAACTGCGAGATCGAGAACAAAGAGTGTGACAGTAATCCTTGCTTCAACGGTGCTACCTGTCATGATGGCCTCAACATGTACACCTGTGAATGCAAAGATGGATATACAGGTGGGACATATTTTCAGGTGTCACACTGCACACAGCAGTCTTCTTACTTCAGTCACTGAGGTCTGACAGAGTTGCAGGTGTGATTGCGTACATCTGTGAACATAAGTGTGGATTTGTCTGTGAACATAAATGTGGAACATTAAAGCTTAGGTGTTGCACAGTATGTCCGGATCTTAAGGTTTTACCTATGATCGTAGTGTGTTCTGAAGGCTTTTCAAGAGATTTGAGACATTTTTATGGCACCACATTCTGTGTGTGTGTTTCTGTGTGTGCGCACATGCATGTGTGTGTGTGCGTGTGTGTGCATGTGTACGCAAGAGCAAGTGAGCTTGTTTTGACTGTTTTAATTCTGTGTTCTTTACTTTGCAAAGGGCTATCGGTCCCGGTTTAGACAAAATGCACATACAAGAATGCATGCATTATTATATCTGAGCGTGGCATTGCAGTGAAGAAATGCAGGCAAAAAGATGAAGACATGGTCTTTGAAATTCCATTGAGCTGGATGATTGATTGACCAGAAAGTTTTTTTCCCTCCTCATGCAGGTGTGCACTGTGAAGAAGACATCGATGAATGTGCATCCAACCCATGTTACAATGGCGGTGTGTGCACTGACATGGTCAATGGCTTTGTGTGCACATGCCCACGGGGCTACTATGACGCCCAGTGCCTCTCTGACATTGACGAGTGTGCGTCCAACCCGTGTATCAATGGTGGAACGTGTAGAGATGGAGTGAACAGGTCTGTATTTTTGTTTCTCTCCCCCTCTTGCTCATACAGTTATTGTGCTTACGCTTATTTTGTGCCATTTGCTTGGTGTTTACGTTAACAGAAGTCGTCTTTTCTCAGCAGGAATGGTTTGGCGACTTTAAGGAACTTTGTTTATCTTTAATTTCTTGTACTTTTTTGTTGTTGTGTTTTGGGGGATTGTGTGTGTGTGCGCATGCTCGTATGTGTGGATATCCATGCCACACCATATGTGTTTGAACGCCCATATCTGTGTCTGTGCCACGGTGAATGTGTGTGTGTGTGTCTGTGTTATAAGACATACAGTTGGTCTGGAGATAGATGTGGGGTGAGGGGTTGGGGGGTTTCCTTGTTGCTACAAGAAAGATGGGCAAGAATGAAAGTTTTGCCAAAGGAGACTAGGCTTACATTTGTTGCTACAAGAAAGATGGGCAAGAATGAAAGTTTTGCCAAAGGAGATTAGGCTTACATTTTCTGCAGAAGTGGTATTTCTTCAGATTGAAGTGTAGGGAAAAACAACAACAACATCAGCAACAACAAGCAAGTAACTGATAGCTGATGTACTATGTTTATGTCTGAAAAATCTTAACCCACTTGGCCCCAGACCAGCCGCACCCTTTCCCTACAAAATCCCATGCTAAGGGAAGTAACTGTGTCAAATGATCCTTGTGTACAACTTTTAAACACACACACACACAAAAGTTCCAGCTCGCTCCATAATTTTCCCATTTTGCAAATACAGTGTTCTTGTATATCCAACAGGTTTTGATTTTTTTCACTCAAAAATAAAAGCATTAAAAAGAAAGAAAGAAAATACCCAGTCAGAAATGTCTGACTTTACGTTGCAGCAGGCTGTGCGTACAGAGTTGAGCGTGAATGTTGTGGTGGATGGTGGTTTCCAGTTTAAGCATGGCATCAGTGGTATCTAACTGCACATTGCTGCTGGCTCTGTGTACAGGTTTGAGTGTGAATGTCTGGACGGCTATGGTGGATTCCGATGTGAGCGGGACATCAACGAGTGTCTGTCAAACCCGTGTCAGCATGCGGGCACCTGCCTGGACCAGCTGAATGCCTTCTTTTGTCAGTGTGCCAAGGGATACACAGGTGAGAGTCCAGGCTGTGAGGCTGGATTAGGTGGAATCTACACACAGGGGGGGGTGCAACAGTCTGTCATGAGTTGTCTTAGCTTTCATGCAGACTTAGGATCAAATAAAATTTCACTATTTTGCAAAATAGATCAGTGTTTTGAAAAGTAGGAACACTGCTCTTTTTTTTTTTTCCTTCTCTTTTTTATTCAACAAAAGAACATTATATGCTTAAAAAGCTAAAAATATAGATTTTTTTTTCTTTCTTGCTAATAGTTTATAATGCAAAACAGCAGGATTGCTCTCTCTCTCTCTCTCTCTCTCTCTCTCTCTCTCTCTCTCTCTCTCTCTCTCTCTCTCCCTCTCTGTGTGTTTCTTTACTCTCTCACTGTCTAATCTTTTTTCTTCTCTACTGACCCCCTCTCTAATCTCTCTCTCCCGCTGTCTTTACTCACTCCTTCTCTATCATTGGCAGCAGCTACCACAAGTGTTATTTTTGTCGTGTCAATGTTTTTGTCACGACAAACATAATTTTGTCTTGGCAAAAGTTTTGTTGTGACAAGCATATTTTTGTCGCAACAAAAGACATGTTTTGTCGCGACAGAAATTATACTTGTGGCATCTCCCACCAGTGACGCTTCTCTACTCTCTCCCTCTCTGCTCTCTCTGCTTCCTGTATGTACTCTCATTCGCTTGTCCTGAGGTGACCCTGTGAGGTTGACAGGACGTTAAAATCCACTTACTAACTCTCACTCACTCTCTCTTACACCCCCCACCCCGCACCAATCCCTTAAAAAAAAAAAGTTAAAACACTACACGGGTCCTTATTTCATGCCCCACACTTACTTAACTTGCATGTGTACAGGTGAGATGTGCGAGACGAACATCAACGAGTGTGCCAGCAACCCGTGCGTGCATGGAGATTGCACGGACCAGGTGGGCGACTACCAGTGCCACTGCCAGCTGCCATTCACGGGCAAGAACTGCGAGACAGAGATGAACCCTTGCGCCCCCAGCCCCTGCATGAACAATGCACAGTGCGTGCCCACCAACAGCTACCAGGACTTTAAGTGCAGCTGTCCTGCAGGGTTTGCCGGTGGGTGCTCCATGATAAAGTCCTCTGTGTTTTACAGTATATGTGTACTTATGTTTATGTATTATGCCTTGTGTTAATTTACTGGTCTCTTTCATGCAGTCGTAAGGCAAATTTCTATGTTATTCAGAGACAAAGATTCTGTATGTTGACTTTGTTGGTCAGTGTCTGTCTGTGGACGTGTCTGTCTGTCCTTCCCTATCTGTGGATGTTTTTATCTGTCAGTGGCTGCATCCTGAGTTACAAGGGGGAAAAAACACACCTCAAGGTTCAGTGTTTTGGTTGAATGGGCTGGAAGACTTAAGTAAAAGAATGTACTCCATTTGCTGGCAGGCACTCTGTGGGTTGAATGAGCTGGAAGACTAAGTAAAAGAACATACTCCATTTGTTGGCAGGCACTCTGTGTGACATGGACATCAACGAGTGTGCCCAGGGTGCCCCCTGCAGAAATGGAGGGCAGTGCATCAACACAGAGGGCTCCTACACGTGTGTGTGCCCCGTGGGTTATGAGGGCCGTCAGTGTGAAATCAACAAAGACGACTGTGATCCAAGTGAGTGTATGGACTGCTAGTTTTCTGCTGGAAAAAAAAAAATCTGGAGCAGAAGAAGGCCCATGGCTCTCATGCAGAATCAGCACACAGGGGAGTTAATTGGCACTCAAAATACATATCACAAGGACATCAACAAAGACCGAGTTGCCTACAGTTAACTCTCACCTGGCATGCATGTCAATACAAGGTACATAAACACCATTCACAATGTACCTCACGTAACACAAGTACAACAACAAAGACCTGAGTTGCCTACAGTTAACTCTCACCTAGCATGCATGTCAACACAAGGTACATAAACACCATTCACAATGTACCTCACGTAACACAAGTACAACAACAAAGACCTGAGTTGCCTACGGTTAACTCTCACCTGGCATGTGTGTAAATACAAGGTACATAAACTCCACCATTGAGGATGTACCTCTGGTGGAGTTTATATACTTTGTATTTACACACATTCCTAGTGCCGTTGTATTGACACTTGGCAATAAAGTTGTGTTGTACTGGTAGGACCCATGATGTTTCTTTGGCTCAGTTCCCCTTTAACAAATATTTTTCCCCCCTTCTCAAAGGGTTCATGTATATGAGAAGAGTTTTGAAATGTGCATTTGCTTATGACAGAGTTTTGATTGTCCTGACGTGACCTGTGCAGTTTCGCCCTGATATTGTCCAGGTTGACTTGGTGTAAAACACCAACTTACTTACCTGTGCAGTTTTGCCCTGATATTGCCCTGGTGGACTGGGTGTAAAAAAACACAAGTGACTATGAGGGTTGACAGGACATTAAAATCCAATTATAACTAACTTCCCCCTTCTTTCCAGACCCCTGCTTCAATGGTGGGACATGCCTGGACCTCATTGGTGACTACCAGTGCCAGTGCGTTGGTGGCTTCGGAGGTCGTCACTGTCAGAACGACATCAATGAGTGTGCATCAGACCCGTGTCAGAACAACGGCATCTGCCATGACTACGTGAACTCCTTCACCTGTGCCTGTCGTGCAGGGTTCAGTGGCACCCGCTGTCAGTACAATGATGATGACTGCACCTCCAGGTAGGTTTTGGACATGAGAACACACCTTTCTGAGACCACCCATAGCCATAATTATTTTATGCTTATGACTTTCCGTTCAGGTAGGTGTTTGACTTGAGACCACACCTTTCTGAGACCGCCTATGGTCATCATTATTGTGTAGTTATGGTTTCACGTCCAGGTAAGTATGTGTCCTAGTGAGTTTTTGTTTGACAAGGAGAACTTCCTGACAAAGACCATGTCTTACAGAGACCACCCAAGGTTCCATTTTGTCATTATGACTGCATGCAGAGAGGTAAGTGTCATAGTGAGTTTTTAGTTTGACAGGGGAAATGAAGACCATGTCTTACAGAGACTACTGCACCTTCAAATAGGTTTTTGGTTTGGTTTCTGTTTTGACAGTAGACTCCCTGTATGAAGAAGGTGATGTCTTGCATAATCATTTCCATGGCCCCACTCTTTGGTTATGGCTGCATCTGTAGTTAAATTTCTCAGTATACTTGTATTTGACACAAGGATCCCTATAGAAGGCTGGGCCTAAAGGAGACCTTTAGGACCTCCATTTTGTGGTTATAGCAAAGCAGTTGTAAACTATCGGCTGCACACATTTCTTGTACTGTTTACTTCTTTGAAGGCAAATCCCTGTTAGAAGGAAATGTTTTCCATTTTGCTTTGTCTGAAGTGGGTTTCTTGCTTGAGTGACGCTGACGGTCATGTTCTTTGTGTCTGTGTGGTCAGCTCGTGTCTAAACGGCGGCACGTGCATCGACGGGGTGAACCAGTACAGCTGTCAGTGTGCGCCAGGCTACACAGGGTCCAACTGCCAGCACCACATCAACCCCTGCGACTCCAACCCCTGCCTCAACGGTGCCTCCTGCTTCAACCGACACACCTCCTACTCCTGCTTCTGTCCCTATGGCTTCACAGGGCCGCGCTGTGAGGTCAGTGAGGACTTTGTGCTTCCTGCCTGCACATTGGCAATGCATTTTGGTAGTGCCCAGATCCCCTTCAGTGCACCAGTGTGTTCCAAGTGCCCTTTAGTGGCCCTTAGTGTCCCAAGTGCCCTTTAGTGGCCCAAATGCTGTTTAGTGTCCCTTGCTGTCCCAAATGCCTTTTACAGTTTCAGTGTCCTTTTGTGCCCAAGTGCCTTTTAGTGTCCCAGATGCCCTTTAGTGTCCCAGAGTGTCTCAAATGCCCTTTAGTGTCCCATAGCATCTCAAATGCCTGTTAATGTCCCAAGTGCCCTATATTGTTCCTCAGTGTCCCAAATGTCCCAGAATGTTCATTAGTGTCCCAAATGCCCTAGAGTGTTCCATAGTGTCCCAAATGCCCCTGAGTGTTCCTTGCCCCAGAGTGTTCCTTAGTGTCCCAAATACCCCAGAGTGTTCCTTAATGTCCGAAATGCCCTAGGGTGTTCTTTAGTGTCCCAAATGCCCCCGAGTGTTCCTGAGTGTCCCAAGTGCCTCAGAGTGTTCCTTAATGTCCCAAATGCCCTAGGGTGTTCCTTAGTGTCCCAAATACCCCTTGGTTCCTTGAATGCCCCTGAACGTCTCCTTTTAAATGTTGCTGATGTGGAGTTGTGTGGGTGTTTCAGAGTTTTGTGGACTGGTGCAGCCAGGGCCTGTGTCAGAATGGAGCGGAGTGCGAGCAGGTGGCCAACCAGTACCGCTGCCAGTGCAGGCCAGGCTGGACTGGCACCCTCTGTGACATCCAGTCCGTCTCCTGCTCCACTGCTGCCGCCATCTTAGGTCAGTCCTCTAGCCCTGCAAGTCTCCAGGCAGCTAGCCACGCTGGTTGGTCATCTGACCTTGAAAGTCACCAGGCATGTAACCACACTGGTCAGTCGTCTGGTCAGAACAGTCACTGGTCAGCCGTCTGGTCAGACTGGTCACTGATCAGCTATCTGATCAGAATGGTCACAGATCAGTCATCTGATCAGAATGGTCACTGATCAGTGAATTGGTCAGTCGTCTGGTCAGAATGGTCACTGATCAGTCATCTGATCAGAATGGTCACTGATCAGTGAATTGGTCAGTCATCTAGTCAGAATGGTCACTGGTCAGTGAGTTTTTCAGTCATCTGGTCAGAATGGTCACTGATCAGTCATCTGATCAGAATGATCACTGATCAGTGAATTGGTCAGTCAACTAGTCAGAATGGTCATTGGTCAGTCATCTGGTCAGAATGGTCACTGATCAGTCATCTGGTCAGATTGGTCACTGGTCAGCTGGGGGTTTTCCTTGGTATTTTTCACCATAAATTGTGCTCTGCCCTCTGGGGTTTCATTGTAAACTGCAGTTTGGAGAACCTGCACGCATGCACACGCGCACACACACACACACACACACACACACACACACACACACACACACATACACACACACACACACAAAACAACAACTCACAGCTACACATTGCTACACAACAACAACCACCACCACCATAGTAACCTGCTTTCAAATTTAATCAGTTCTATACCCAAACTGGTACCTGGTTGTCATTTTTCCACTGGTGGTTTGGGTGTTGAGTGTTGGGTGAAATAACACACATGTAATAATCCTTTTCTGTGTTGCACAGGCGTGGAGCAGCATGAGCTGTGTCAGAATGGTGGCACCTGTCACAACATCGGCAACACGCACATGTGCACGTGTCGTGATGGCTTTGAGGGGTCCTACTGTGAGCGTCACATTGACGAGTGTTCCTCCGCCCCCTGCCAGAATGGCGCCACCTGCACAGACTTGGTCGGCAAGTACAAGTGCACCTGTGCCCCAGGGTTCCAGGGGCTGAACTGTGAGTTTGACATCGATGAGTGTGCAAACCAGCCCTGCATGAATGGCGGGACCTGCCACGACCTCATCAACACCTACGCCTGCTCCTGCCCGCCGGGCACGCTGGGTCTGCTGTGTGAGGAGAATGAGAATGACTGTTTGTTCGACTCCACCTGTCACAACGGTGGGACGTGCGTTGACAAGGTGGGAGGCTATGAGTGCCGGTGTCTGCCCGGCTTTGTGGGTCCGCACTGCGAAGGGGATGTCAACGAATGCCTGTCGAACCCCTGCAGCCCTGCGGGAACCCAGGACTGCGTGCAGCTCATCAACGCCTTCCGTTGTGACTGCAAGCCTGGCTGGACAGGTAAGTGGGGAAAAGGGAATGTGATATTGTAAGACCCCATGACTGTTATAATGACTATGTGATACACACACACACACACACATAATAATAATATTATTAGTAGTAGCAGTGTCTTAAAATGCCTTTTCTCAAATTAGAAAGTCTTGTGCTACATTTCATAAGGTAAAAAACAACAAAAGTTACATCAAAACGCACAGTATTAACATCCATAATTTTTTTTTATCAAACATTCCCCCCCAAAAAACAACAACAACAGACATACACATGTACTCATGCACACACTGGAGTGCAAGTGCACACACACACTCTGGAGCGCACACACACACTCACATGTGCACACACATACACACAAATGCATATACACTGTATTTACTTGAGGCAAGCTGGAGACAGTTGGAAGTGTTAGGAGTAAGAGACAGAGTGCAGGTTTACTGTGTTGTATGTAGTCCCGTACAAAACACTGCTTCACACACAAATGCTGCAAGCCCACAGGTGGTATTTATGGAGGCATCTCTCATGAAGCAGCTGCTCCAGAATTTTAATAAACATTTTGTCCCTGAAAGTGGGGTGATTATTGGGACGGGTTTATTGATGTGGAAGTGTGAATAGAAGAGCTTACAAGGACTGTGGTCTTCGAAGATGGGGGTGGGGGGGTCCTGGGATAAGGGGTTGTTTGTTTACAGGACACATGGAGAGGAGACTTGTGCGCATGTGCACGTACACACACACACACACACACACACACACCTGTTTTTACCAGTAACACGCCCATTTTTATTTTTACCAGCAAGCACCCATTTTTATTTTTACCAGTAACACCCCTTTTTATTTTTTACCAATAAAAGCCTCTTTTGTGCAAAGCACTTTGAAACGCTGAAAGCACTCTATTTCCATAATTCCCAGTTATATATACCTGTCATCATGTGCACATTCATCTGGCTGTTGGGGGAGACTGGTGTTGATGGATGTTGCACTGTTTGTGTCTGCCAGGTACTCGCTGTGACAATCGTCTGCAGTGTGACCAGCAGCCATGTAAGAATGGTGGCCGGTGCACGGACACTAACTACGGCCCAGTGTGCACCTGTCAGGAGGTATGTTGTTGATTGCTTTCATATTGGGCAGTTCAAGCAGGTTTGTTGACTCCTTTGACTTTTACCTGGTATTGCTTAAGTCTACACTGCCAACTTTAAAGGCATTTTTGAATGGCCATAGTCAAAATGTGTCTGGCAACAAGCACAAACTTGTTGCTTGTGCTATATATAGGATGCCAAAAAAATGCATTTTCCCCATGAACTCACGATCTTCTAGTCAGCTGAAGAAAAAAGTGTGCAAAGACACTTTTTTTCCATCTTCCATCACCTTCCCCTTGTATTTTTAGCAAATGCAACTTCTGTGTACTGCTGCGTAATTCTAGGTTCAACTCCACTGTTACACACATTGTGAACCAACACCGACTTTAATAAACAAAGTCAGAATAAGATCTCATTCTTGACACTGATGAAAGCTAACTGTCCTGGTTGCAGGGTTTCTCTGGTGAGTACTGCGAGTTTGTGTCAACGGCCTGTGACAGCAACCCATGCCTGCACGGTGGAACATGTCAACCTCAGCAGAACGGCTACACATGCCTGTGTCCAGCCGGGGCGTCTGGTGTACACTGCGAGAATGACACGACCAACGAGTGCCTGTCTTCACCTTGCAGGAATGGCGGCTCCTGTCTTGACCGAATAGGTCTGTTGTGGCTGTAGGATTGAAACTTCTTGTTGTTGTTAATCTGTACGTGTGAGATTCCTGCCTCCCTGTTTCATTCAATTTCATTTTTTTCTAGTTCTCTTCAAAGCATGTGTCACAAGCTGGGGATCAGACTTGCTGTGTGATTTGATTGTGTGGTGAACAGGGAGTGTGTGTGGGACTATTTTAGGAATTGTTGGAGTTTGCACACATGTATGCATGCATTCACCTAAGCATGCAAACACATGTACATGTGCATGCGCATGCACACACTACACAGACACACATGACACAGACACACGCACATGCACACACACACACACACACACACACACACACACACACACACACACACATACACACACACACCTCTCCCCCCCCACACACACACTGCACACACACACACACACACAACAATACAACAGAATGCACACACATGTACACATGAACACCACCTAAATGGTCACACTACTGTCCCCACTTGCAGGTTACTACGAGTGTGACTGCCCTCCCAAGTGGGGTGGCGTGCACTGTGAGAGCTACGACAAGGATTTCCCTGGCGGCATCGGCCGTTCGGTCACCTTCCCTACCACCACTGACTACTGCACACGCCACCGCTGTCAGGAAAAGGCCAACAATGGGCAGTGCGATGTGAGTTGCTCTCTGCACTTCTGTGTGAGAAAGGAAGACCCTCTCTCTCCATGTCACTCTCAGCCTCATTTTTGCAGTTTTAGCCAAGTTAAAATGATGGCGACACTGCATCATAGACACAACTGCTCAGATTTTGTCTCTGATGATCAAAAAGATTTAGTTTTTTGTTTTGTTTTTATAAATTTGAAGAAATGATTGTCTCTGAGGGCAGAATTACAACTTGCCCATTGGGGCCAAGGGCAGAATTAGGACTTGCCCATTGGGGCCGAGGGCAGAATTAAGGCTTGCCCATTGGGGCTGAGGGCAGAATTATGACTTGCCCAATGGGACAGAGGGCAGAATTATGACTTGCCTTTGGGACTTAGGGCAGAATTAAGACTTACCCAATGGGACAAAGGGCAGAATTAGGACTTGCCATTTGGACAGAGGGCAAAATTATGACTTGCCATTGGGACTGAGGGCAGAATTAGGAGTTGCCTAATGGGACTGAGGGCAGAATTAGGACTTGCCCAATGGGGCCAGTGGTGTTGGGTTTTGCCTGTGTCTTTTCAGCTCTAAACATAAGACAACGCCAGGATCAGAGTTTTGATAACGCTGCTGCTGTCTGCTTAGCATTGTGGGCCAGAAGTTGGATTTGGCTCACAGGGTGTATGAGGAAGGGTGTGTGGACTGATGCACCCAATAGGCTTCTTTATGAAGGGAGCAGGACTTGTGTTTCTCATTTAAGGGAGAAAAAAAAAATCTTTCCACATTTACTCTGTTTAAGGTCTTCCAGATCTAAATGTAATGCTTGAGCTATCAGTCACATGTTTTTTTTCTACACTTTGATCCAAATCTTCATATTAAAAAAAAATTGCTTTGTTTTTAGGAGGAATGCAATACCCAGAGTTGCCATTTTGATGGGCTGGAGTGTTCTTTCGGGATGAGGCCTTGGCAGAACTGCACGCAGACCGTCAACGGCAAAAACTGCTGGCAGCTGTTCAAGAATGGCATCTGTGACAATCAGTGCAACTCCCAGAGATGCCTTTATGACGGGTTTGACTGTGTGGTGAGGAGAATTGATTGGTTGTTTGTTATTTGCATTTGTGTTTGCATGTGTGTTTACCTCTGTACTCTTGTGTGTGAGTGTCAGTGTTTGCCTCTGTGTGTTTGTGTGTATATATTTGTGTTTTTGCCTCTGAGAGAGAGAGAGAGAAGTGTGTGTGTGTGTGTGTGCATGCATGTGTATGTGTGCATATGAGAGAGTGCATGTGTGTGTGTGTGCATGTGAGAGAGAGAGAGTGGGTGTGTGCATGCATGTGTATGTGTGCATATGAGAGAGTGCATGTGCGTGTGTGTGCATGTGAGAGAGAGAGAGTGGGTGTGTGCATGCATGTGTATGTGTGCATATGAGAGAGTGCATGTGTGTGTGTGTGCATGTGAGAGAGAGAGAGTGGGTGTGTGTGTAAGAGAGAGGGCAAGAGTGAGTGAGTTTGCTTGTCTATGCAGAAATCCTCCACATGTTTTGTTTGAACAAGGCCATCATAACAGCAGTCGCCTTAAACTGGTTCGGAACCTGTTGTGGGAATGAATGGTCTTGGTGACGCAGACAGCTGTAGAATGTATGTGCTTAAATTAGCCTCTCTGTGTTCCCAGGAACCTCGTGGCAACTGCAACCCCATGTACGATACGTACTGCCTGATCAACTACCAGAACGGGCATTGCGACAATGGCTGTGACAACGCTGACTGTGACTGGGACGGCCTGGACTGTGATGATAGTCCTGCTCAGGTCCTTCCCGGCAAGCTCTACATCATCGTGCTTATGAGTGTGGAGGAGTTCAGGTCAAACATGGTCAGTAGATGCAATCAAACTTACAGCTGTGGAGTTATCTCTGCTGCCCTGGACCCCCCCCATCCTACTCCTCACCCAAACCCTTTGCCTACCCCTCTAACGTTATGATGTAAAATGCTAAAATATGGAAAACCCTCCACCCCGACGAAAATCAATGAAGATGCAGTATGAAAAAACATGGATTCCCCCCCCCCCCCACCACCACCACCACCCCCCCTTTCCGTTCCAAAAAGTGAAGAAAAGGTATGATGGGAAATAAAAAAATAGAATAGTGACAGTGATGATTGCACATGTTTTTTAAACAACAGTTTTATGGTCTTTAATATGTTATTCTGTTGTCTGTTTATTATTCTATCGTCTGTGTCTCATTGTTTGATCATTCACTGACATTGTCTGAACTTTGGATCAGTTAAGCCCAGTCTTGGGTATGTTGTCCTGTCGTCGAATGTGACAGTCTTGCAATGTGACTGTGTCCACAGACCAAGTTCCTTCGTGACCTGGGCGGTATTCTCCGAGCCAGCGTCAGCGTGGCCCGAGATGCTCAAGGGCAGGAGATGATTTATCCATGGCAAGGTTCCGACACAGACCCGACCATCGTCAACAACAACATGAAGCGCGTCAAACGCTTTTTGGCGTCCATGTTGGGGTATGAAGAGGATGTCCCTGCCCCTGTGCGCAATCGACGAGGAATCCTCACGGGGTAAGTAATAGAGTATAGCTGACGTTTTTTGTCCCATTACAGACAGTACTGTGTCATCTTGCACACAAAAGCAGTAAGAAACAAACAGCAACAGCGACAAAAATGATCATCACATTGTGTAATGTTGTAAAGTATGAAGCAGTGTACATGTGTATAACAGCGTCAGCACAACACTTTCACTCATCCATGCCTCTGTACACTTCAGCAGCAACATTTTGAGCAGTAAAACAAAAGACAACCGTCGCAAAAAATCCAAAATAAGTGGCTTTGATAATGATAAAGGAGATTTCTCAGTATTCTACGTGTCGAAAAAAGACATGTCCAGCTTTGTCCAGAAGATGTTTTCTGAACCACTGAACCTTTTGTAACCAAACTTGGTATGGTGGTGCATCATCACATCTGAAAAAGTTGCGTTGCCATCTCCATGGACAAGGTCACATGTGATTGAAATCTGACTGCGTCTGCTGAATCTTGTGAACTGTTAATGATGCTCTTTTGGCATTTGAGTTTGTGTTGTTGTTTTATGGGTGTGACAGTGATGATGAATTTGGCTCATGAGCCAACACTAAGGAACACACCTTGCACTTTTTTGTTTATTGAGTTTTTTTAACTGGGTGAAAATAAAAAAATTGTATCTTTCTCTACCTCCCCTGCAGCACGATGGTGTACCTAGTGATTGACAAGCGCGGCTGCTACAAGTACAACAAGGACATGCCTGACGACAAGAAGGGGTGCTTCGACAGCACAGAGTACATTGCAGAGTTCGTCGCTGCTGTGCTGAGGGAAGGGGGTGGAGCCGCTTTCTCTCTCCCCGTCTATCAAGTGGGATGTGAGTAACCTGGTTATGGTTGAGTGATTGTGGACAGCACAGTGTGTTTTTCTCATGTTGCATGGGGAGAGAAAGATGCCAGCACTTGTGTCTTCATGCATGCACATGCACACACACACACTCACACACACACACACACTGGGGGTGGGTGGGGGGGTGGTGCTTATGTTTTGTTTCATACTAGTGGGAGAAGTGGGGGGGGGGGAGGGGGAGAGAGATAGTTTGTGTGTTTTTGAGAGAGAGGGAGTGTGTGAGAAAGAGGGGGAGAGAGATTGTGTGTGTGTGTGTGTGAGAGAGAGGGAAATTGATTGATTTGTGTCACACGACATGCTTGTCTTCCTTGTGTAGAAACCTTGGTTACAATGCAGGGGAGCCATATTGAAACATAATTGAACATAACTAGCTGTTACTCCCAACACCTTCAAAGCTTGTTCACCCATTTCTTTTGCACACACACACACACACACACACACACACACACACACACACACACACACACACACACACACCTACCAGTTTTTACCAGTAACACCCTCTTGTGTGTGTTTTTTACCAGCAAGCACTCCTTTTATTTTTACCAGTAACACACCCATCTTTATTTTTAGCAATAACAGCCTCTTTTGTGCAAAGCGCTTTGAAATGCTGAAAGCACTTGATTCCCATAATTCCCAGTTATTATGCATACATCTGTCATCAGGTGTGTGTTCATCTGGCTGTTGGGGTGACTGGTGTCACAAAAGCAGTGATGTAGTTTGGGATTGATGGATGTTGCACTGTTCGTGTCTGCCAGGTACTCGCTGCGACAATCATCAGCAATGCGACCAACAGCCATGTAAGAATGGTGGCCGGTGCATGGACACTAACTTCGGCCCAGTGTGCACCTGTCAGGAGGTATGTCGTTGATTGCTTTCATCTTGGGCAGTTCAGGCAGGTTTGTTAACTCCCTTGAATTTTATCTGGTATCGCTTAACTCCCATGGCGGCTTTATTTCTGGTGCATACATTCTTCACAGCGGAAGATGGTGATAGTAAATACGTGAAGTTTACACTGCCACTTTAAAGGCATTTTTGAAAGCCCATAGTCAAAATGTGTCTGGCAACAAGCAAGAACTTGTTGCTTGTGCCACAGGATGGCAAAAAATGCATTTTTCCCATTAGCTCGTGATCTTCTAGTCAGCTGAAAACAAAGAAAAGACACTTTTTTCCCCCCATCCTCCATCACCTTTCACTTCTATTTTTTGCAAATGCAACAGCAATGGCATTTGTACTGCTTTGTAATTCTAGGTTCAGCTTCCACCGTTATGCACAGCATGCACTCTGAAATCGGCCGGGAAATGGCAGGTGTGACCTTCTGTGACTTCTTGCATGAAAGATTACGAAGGGAATTCACTCTTGCTAACCAGCTTTGCTGAACTGCCCAATAGCAGTGTTCTCTGCTCTAGAGCAGACTCAATGCGCTCTTGTCACGTGTGATTCGGACTTAACAGCTACACAAGTTAATGCTGGGCATGTTGACTCAATTCACCCATTTTGTCAACCAGTTTACAAACAAGACAAATATCTTGTTCTCAAAACCTGATGACCCTATGTTTCAGCTGCACTGTCAGTTCTGTCCCACATGTAGAATCTTCAACTCCAACTCCCATCAGCTGCTTTCCTGCAGTAACTGTAATTACCTCTGACTGGCTGGCTACAAAACAAAAACTGTCATCACTGACTTGATTGGCCAACACAGTGTTGTCTGTTCACAAGACTGTCTGGTCTTTCAACAACACAAGCTGAAGTAGCAAAATGGACTCTTGGACCAGAATTTTTACTTGTCACATTTCTGCTAACACTGCAGTTATCACAAACCATTGTTGGTCAGAGTCGGGTTAGAAACCAGTGGAATTTTAGTAGACACATACTAAATACCAAAATCAAATTTTTATTATTATTATTATTACTCAGTGTTATAAACAAAGTTAAAATAAATTATTCTTGACACTAACAAAAGCTAGTTTTCCTGATTGCAGGGTTTCTCTGGTGAGTACTGCGAGTTTGTGTCAACGGCCTGTGACAGCAACCCATGCCTGCACGGTGGAACATGTCAACCTCAGCAGAACGGCTACACATGCCTGTGTCCAGCCGGGGCGTCTGGTGTACACTGCGAGAATGACACGACCAACGAGTGCCTGTCTTCACCTTGCAGGAATGGCGGCTCCTGTCTTGACAGAATAGGTCTGTTGTGGCTGTAGGATTGAAACTTCTTGTTGTTGTTAATCTGTACGTGTGAGATTCCTGCCTACCTGGTTCATTCAACTTCATTTTTTTCTAGTTCTCTTCAAAGCATGTGTCACAAGCTGGGGATCAGACTTACTGTGTGATTTGATTGTGTGGTGAACAGGGAATGTGTGGGACTATTTTAAGAATAGTTGAAGTTTGCACACATGTATGCATGCATACATTCACAAGCATGCATGCACATGCACATGCACACACACACACACACACCACACCACACACAACAGCACAGACATAACCTCAACACAACCACATGCATGCACGCACACACACTCGCTTGCTCATACACTCACTACACACACACACACACACACACACACACACACACACACACACACACACACACACACACACACACACACGCACACACACACACACTTTCACTCACTCACTTCACCCACCCCACCCCACCCCCACACCCCCACCCCACCCCCACACCCCCACCCCCACACACACAAGACACAACACAACAGCATGCACACACACGTACACAAATGCACACACACACACACACACACACACATATATACCAGCTAAATGATCACACCACTGTCCTCACTTGCAGGTTACTATGAGTGTGACTGCCCTCCCAAGTGGGGTGGTGTGCACTGTCAGAGTTACGACAAGGATTTCCCCGGTGGCATAGCCCATCCAATCACCTTCCCTACCACCACCGACTACTGCAAACTCCACCTCTGCTCGGAAAAGGCCAACAATGGGCAGTGCGATGTGAGTTGCTCCCTGCACCTCTGTGTGAGAAAGGAAGAACCTGTGTGTGAAAAAGGAAGAACTGGTGTGTGAGAAGGGAAGAACCAGTCTGTGAGAAAGGAAGAACTGGTGTGTTGAGAAAGACTGGTGTGTTAGAAAGGAAGACAGGAAGACTGTTATTATCCCCCTTCCAGCTGTCTTGAGTTTGCTTCAGGTAAATCTGTGCAAGTGTGTATGGGGGCAGGGGGGTGATGCACCCAATAGGCTCTTTATGAATGGAGCAGGACTTGTGTCTCTCATTTGTTTAAAATTTAATTTCTTTTCTTTCCACATTTACTCTGTTTAAGGTCTTCCAGATCTCTCTATAATACTTGAGCAATCGGTTACTTGTTGTTTTTTCTACACTTTGATCTATATCTTCATAAAAAAAAAAAAAATTGCTTTGTTTTCAGGAGGAATGCAACACCCAGAGTTGCCATTTTGATGGGCTGGAGTGTTCTTTCGGGATGAGGCCTTGGCAGAACTGCACGCAGACCGTCAATGGCAAAAACTGCTGGCAGCTGTTCAAAAACGGCATCTGTGACAAGCAGTGCAACTCCCAGAAATGCCTCTATGACGGGTTTGACTGTGTGGTGAGAATTGATTGGTTGTTTGTTATTTGAGGGCTGCATTTGTGTTTGCATGTGTGTTTACCTCTGTACTCTGTAAGTGTCAGTGTTTTCCTCTGTGTGTTTGTGTGTATATATTTGTGTTTTTGCCTCTGTGTGTGAGAGGGAGAGAGAGAGGTGTGTGTGTGTGCATATGAGAGAGAGAGTGTATGTGTGGGTGCATGTGCGAGAGAGAGTGTGCGTGAATGTGTTGGGGAGAGAGTGTGTGTGAGAGAGAGAGAGCAAGAGTGAGTGACTTTGCTTGTCTATGCAGAAATCCTCCACATGTTTTGTTTGAACAAGGCCATCATAACGGCAGTTGCCTTAAACTGGTTCAGAACCTGTTGCGGGAATGAACGGCCTTAGTGACACAGACAGCTCCAGAATATAATTTTATGTGCTTAAATTAGCCTCTGCTGTGTTTTTAGGAACCTCGTGGCAACTGCAACCCCAAGTACGATACGTACTGCCTGATCAACTACCAGAACGGGCATTGTGACAGTGGCTGTGACACCGCTGACTGTGACTGGGACGGCCTGGACTGTGATGATAGTCCTGCTCAGGTCCTTCCTGGCAAGCTCTACATCATCGTGCTTATGGGTGTGGAGGAGTTCAGGACAAACATGGTCAGTAGATGCAATCAAACTTACAGCTATGGAGTTATCTCTGCTGTCCCGGAACCCCCCCTCCTCCCCATCCCACTCCTCACCCAAACCCTTTGCCTACCACGGCTGTTCCCAGACGCCTCTTTAGTTAAAGCCAGTGCCCCAGAATCTAGGTCAGCTACACAGGTGGCCCCACTTGAGATATCCCATAGCTGAGCGGTCCGGCCACGGACATGCTGCTGCTGCTGCCAGCAGTAAATTGTAGCAGCCGTCTTTCACCCCCTCCCTTTCCCAGTGCCATCTCACGACAGAGTTGTACAGCAGACCATTGAAAAGTTCTTATTTTGAAGTTTACACAGACACCAAATATGCTTGGTACAATAGTTTTAGTTTTCATGCTGCAACAAAACCATTTCATGCAAAAATCACACAAAACATCACATTGTGCACAGTACACACACAAAAAGTACGAAACGTATTCGATTATTGTGAGGTGCTGCTTTTTTTCTCAACAAAACAACATATATACATCACAGCATCAATATATCTGCTACAGGAAGCACTCATTTAAAATCCAGCCCAACTCTCAAAGAAAAACTCACAGGGGGTGTAAACAGTATACCATTTTGGCAAGAGGGCCTATGAAAATGTGCACAGTACACACATAAAATGTACAAAACAAAGCAACATTGAAAAACAGCAAACATGCATCACAACATCAATATGTTCACTACTGGAAACACTCACTTAAAATACAGAAAGCACTGTGTACACTCAGCAGCCCACAAGTTAAAAATTAGAAGCAGCCGGCTAGTACTGACCACTGCTGGTACTGACCTAGATTCCACTGACAGAGCAGCTATGTGGGGGGGCTAAAAATAGCTCAGCCAGTGAGCCGCTAAAGCCCCCGATTTTAAGCCTGTGGAACAGCCGTGCTACCCCTCTCTCTCACTCCACCCATGCAACCCCACCCCCACCCCCATGAAAAAAAAGTAATGATGGAAAATGAGAAAATAGGAAAAACTCTCCACCTGAAACAATGACAAAAAGTTATGATGGAAAATGCAAATAGATGGAAAACCCTCCACCCCAAAGAAAAACAGTGAAGAAAGGTTATGATGGAATATGAACAAATATGGAACCCCCCCCACCCCTCCCTGTTAAAAAAAGTGAAGGAAAATGAGAAAATATGAGTAGTGGCTTCTAGTGATGATTGCAGTTATCTTTAATAGGTTATTCTATTGTCTGTTTATTATTTTATAGTCTGTGTCTCATTGTTTGATCATTCACTGACACTGTCTGAACTTTGTCATTGTTTGATCATTTACTGACACTGTCTGAACTTTGTCGTTGTTTGATCATTCACCAACATTGTCTGAACTTTGTCTCTGATTTTAAACCCAGTCCTGGGCATGTCATCCTGTTGTCAAATTTGACCCAGTTTTGCAATGTGACTGTCCACAGACCAAGTTCCTTCGTGACCTGGGCGGTATTCTCCGAGCCAGCGTCAGCGTGGCCCGAGATGCTCAAGGGCAGGAGATGATTTATCCATGGCAAGGTTCCGACACAGACCCGACCATTGTCAACAACAACATGAAGCGCGTCAAACGCTTTTTGGGCTCCATGTTGGGGTATGAAGAGGATGTCCCTGCCCCTGTGCGCAATCGACGAGGAATCCTCACGGGGTAGGTAGTAGAGTACAGCTGATGGTTTTTGACTCATTACAGACAGTACTGTGTCATCTTGCATACAAAAGCAGTAAGAAGCGAACAGCAACAAAAATTATCATCACATTGTGTAATGTTGTATCCTTACTGGGTAAGTAGTAGAGTACAGATGATGTTTTTTGTCCCATTGTGGGAGAGTACTGTGTCAACTTGCACACAAAAGCTGTAAGAAGCCTATAACAGGAGCATCACAAATTATCATCACAATGTGTACTGTTGTATCCTCACAGGGTAAGTAGTAGAGTACAGCTGATGTTTTCTGTCCCATTACAGGACAGTACTGTGTCATCTTGCACACAAAAGCAGTAAGAAACAAACAGCAACAGCGACAAAAATGATCATCACATTGTGTAATGTTGTAAATTATGAAGCAATGTACATGTGTATAACAGCGTCAGCACAACACTTTCACTCATCCATGCCTCTGTACACTTCCGCAGCAACATTTTGAGCAGTAAAACAAAAGGCAACAATCGTGTGTGATCATCGCTCAAAATAAAAAATAAATGGCTTTGATAATGATAAAGGAAATTTCTCAGCACTCTATGTATCAGGAGAAAAGATGTGTCCGGCTTTGTCCAGATGATGTTTTCTGAACCACTCGGCCTTTTGTAACCAATATTGGTATGGTGGTGCATCATCACATCTGAAAAAATTGTGTTGCCATCTCCATGGTCAAGGTCACACGTGATAGAAATCTGCTTCTGCTGAATCTTCTGAACTATTAATGATTATTTTTTGGCATTTGATTTTGTGTTGTTTTATGGGTGTGACAGTGATGATGGATTTGGCTCATGAGCCAACGCTAAGGAACACACCTTGCGCTTTTATTTCTTTTATTTTTTAACTGGCTGAGAATTTAAAAGATTTGTGTCCTTCTCTACCTCCCCTGCAGCACGATGGTGTACCTAGTGATTGACAAGCGCGGCTGCTACAAGTACAACAAGGACATGCCTGACGACAAGAAGGAGTGCTTCGACAGCACCGAGCACATCGCAGAGTTCGTTGCTGCTGTGCTGAGGGAAGGGGGCGGAGCCGCTTTCTCTCTCCCCGTCTATCAAGTGGGATGTGAGTAACCTGGTTATGGTTGAGTGATTGTGGACAGCACAGTGTGTTTCCCTCATGTTGCATGGGGAGAGGAAGATGCAATGCAGGAGCACACACACAGGGAACTGGAGGATTGAGGGGGAGGGGGGTGCATAAGTTTTGTTTCATATGGGTGGGTGAAGTGAGAGAAGTGTGTGTGTGTGTGTGTGTGAAAGAGAGGGGGGGAGAGAGATTGTGTGTGTGTGTGAGAGTGAGAGTGTGTGTGAGACAGAGGGGGAGAGAGATTGTGTGTGTGAGAGAAAGGGAGATTGATTTTGTGTGTGTGTGTATGTGTGCGTGCGCACGCCTCGTGTGTGTGTATGTGTGCGTGCGCACGCCTCTGTGTGTGTGTGTATGTGTTTGTTAGTCACACAGCAGGCTTGTCTTCCTTGTGTAGAAATGTGTGGTTACAATGCGGGCGAGCCACATTGAAACGCCATTGAACATAGCTAGCTGTTAATCCTAACACCATCAAAGCTTGTTCACCCATCTCTTTTGTCACATGCACACACACACACGCACACGCACACACACACACACACACACCCACGTTGGTTTTTTCTTGTCGGCCTAGAATCCCAGAACTTAACTCACCATCATGTCTTTTTTCAGTTAACAGCTCAGGTGATTCTGTGGACCCAGGGAGTGTTGGGGCCGGTTCCCAAATGACCATATTGTACGTAGTGGTGGCATGCGGTGCGGTCATCATCCTCACCCTTGTTGTCATCGTTGGGGTGTCACGGAAACGAGTACGGGGCTTCACCTGGTTCCCAGAGGGGTTCTTCTCCCGCTCGGAGTCCAGCAAACCAGTCAACCGCCGCGGCCCTGACGGAGAGGAAATGAAGTGAGTAGTCACAGCAAAGATATACCAACAGTGTGTGTGTGTGCATGTGTATTTGTTCTTGTCCAGCAAACCAGTCAACCGCCGCGGCCCTGATGGAGAGGAAATGAAGTGAGTAGTCACAGCAAAGATATACCAAGATAAAACAGTGTGTGTGTGTGTGTGCATGTGTATTTGTTCTTGTCCAGCAAACCAGTGAACTGCTGCAGCCCGTACGAAGGGTGAGTAGCTTCTGCAAAAATAAATACATGCCAAAATAGCACAGTCCTTAACACTGAAGATAGTGAGGACCGATTTCCCCTGAATAGAACTGGCTAAGCTGCCCATTTCTTCCGGCTTGGGAAAGGGTACAGTGGAATTTGAGACAGTTTGCTGCCACTCTGGTTGTGTGCCTGGTTTTCACACCTCACCATCCCGCCTGCTTTTCAGCTACATCCACAAGGGGTCCATGGATGCCAACGACAACCACACCTCACCACCGCCAAGTAATGAGCGCTGGCAGGAGGAAGATGAAGAGGATCAGCCTCACTCCAAACGCATGAAGGTGAGGGACACTGCCAGGTGGGAAGAGGGGGATCCTGCAGAATGTCAGAGGGAAGTGTGTGAGAGCTTAATGTAAGAGGGATGTGAGAGTTGAATGTCAGAGGGAAGTATTTGAGAGCTGAATGTAAGAGGGAAGTGAGAGTTGAATGTCAGAGGTGAGAGTTAAATGTCAGAGTTGAATGTCAGAGGGAAGTGTGTGAGAGCTGAATGTAAGAGGGAAGTGCGTGAGAGCTGATTGTAAGAGGGAAGTGTGTGAGAGCTGATTGTAAGAGGGAAGTGTGTGAGAGCTGAATGTAAGAGGGAAGTGCGTGAGAGCTGATTGTAAGAGGGAAGTGTGTGAGAGCTGATTGTAAGAGGGAAGTGTGTGAGAGCTGATTGTAAGAGGGAAGTGTGTGAGAGCTGAATGTAAGAGGGAAGTGCGTGAGAGCTGATTGTAAGAGGGAAGTGTGTGAGAGCTGATTGTAAGAGGGAAGTGTGTGAGAGCTGAATGTAAGAGGGAATTGAGAGCTGAATATAAGAGGGAAGTGTGTGAGAGCTGAATGTAAGAGGGAAGTGTGTGAGCTGAATGTAGGAGGGAATTGAGAGCTGTATATAAGGGATATTTGAGAACAGGATGTGAGAGGGAAGTGAGAGTTGACTGTAAGAAGGAAGTAGGGCTGAATGTGAGAGGGAAGTATTTGAGAGCTGAATGTAAGAGGGAAGTGTTTGAGAGCTGAATGTAAGAGGGAAGTGTTTGAGAGATGAATGTAAGAGGGAAGTATTTGAGAGCTGAATGTGAGAAGGAAGTTCAAAACACAAAAAAAGGCAACAACAACAAAAAGCACTAATTTCTTGTGCCCAACGTGTTTTTTTTCTCTCGTCAGAATAGCCCCAAACTATCAAAATTTACATATCACTATGAGGGAAACTATTTTTTAGGAAGCCAAAAAGCAATTTATAAATTCGCTATGAAATTTTGATCTCCATTGATTTTGGCTCTGCTCCTGGGGAAATTTGCAGTTTTGCTGTTTAAATTTCAGTAAAACCGGTTTTTACATGTGTAATTTTTTTTCAATAATTTTTTAACTCTGATGTCAGTGAGGCTGATTATGGGAGTATGATTCAAGGCTCAAAAACCTGGAAATGTGGCAATTTTTATTTTTATTATTAGTTGGAGAAACTGGACGAGATGTACAAGTGCACTGTGGAACGTGGTCCGATGGACCAGCGACAGTGGACACCACAGCACCTGCAGGCCGCCAACATGGCTGCCAACATGGCTGACCCCACCTTGCTGGCCTTGACCCCACCCCAAGGGGATGACCTTCATGGCATCAAGGACGTTGATGTGCGAGGACCTGGTGAGAGCGGGATTCCTTTCTGTGAATTTGTGTGTGGTTGGTTGATGGTTTGAGATTACCAGTGGGTTTGCGGGACTAGTGGGTCTGCCCTTGGGAGTATTGTGGCATGTGATGAAAAGTGAGTCTGCTTTAAGAAGTAGATGGGAAAAGCAGCTACTCACTCTATTCAGCTGTGGAAAAACATTGGTTTACGACATTTGTGACAGACAGCTGCAGCTCAGATTATATCTGATGTTTGGTTTATAGCCACTCACAGTATGTACGCTAGCGTGAATAGGGAGAAAAAACCCTGTTTGAATCAAAATGGAACACATCAACAACAAAAACTGCCTTGTGGGGGGGGGGGAAGTTTGCTGCAGGGAAACTGAACTGTTTAAACTGACGATTATGTTTCTGGACAGAAATTTGGACATGTATGCACTTATGATTGTGTTTTCTGTAACCTGAGTGTGATTGTTTAAATGTCAAAACCCACAAATTTGCAGACGGCTTCACGCCTTTGATGCTGGCCTCCTTCCGGGGTGGTGGCCTTGACCTTGCTTGTGATGATGAGAGCGGGTCGGCATCTGGTTCTGGTGAAGGCGGTGACAGTGACAACAACACATCTGCTGACATCATCACCGGTCTCCTGATGCAGGGAGCTGCCATAAACGCTCAGACTGACCGCACAGGTTAGTGGTGCCTTGCTGTGATTAGACGGGAAATATGGTGAGAAGTGGGGCACCAGAGGGCTTGTCAGAATGTATCCCTGCCCCTATTGCGATGATGTCAAAGGGAAAACTTTCTTCTCCACAGTCAAACCTTTCTGTGCTGATTCTTAATCAGTATCCCTTCCACCCCTGTGTTACTGCAGCGGTATGTAAACCATCCCGGTCCATTCCAGCCCTGCAGTAAATAAAAGATCCCACTCATTCTGCCAAAAGAGCGGGTGGCAGGTTACTGCTAAACACACATGCACCCTATGTTTGTGTCTGCATGAAGTGATGTGACATGGTGCATAGTTGTATGTGCTGTACACAGAATGGGTGCTGAGACTGCAGCAGTTTTATGTGGCACAGAGCCATGTTTTCCACTCTTTCCAAAGCAACAGACCTGCCATGTTTTCTGCTCTTTCCAAAGCAACAGAACTGCCATGTTTTGCACTCTTTCCAAAGCAACAGAACTGCCATGTTTTCCACTCTTTCCAAAGCAACAGACCTGCCATGTTTTCTACTCTTTCCAAAGCTACAGAACTGCCGTGTTTTCTACTCTTTCCAAAGCTACAGAACTGCCGTGTTTTCTACTCTTTCCAAAGCAAGAGACCTGCCGTGTTTTCCACTCTTTCCAAAACAGCGAGCTGCCATGTTTTCCACTCTTTCCAAAACAATAGACCTGCCATGTTTTTTATTCTTTTCAAAACAATAGACCTGCCATGTTTTCTACTCTTTTAAAAACAATAGACCTGGCATGTTTTCTACTTTTTAAAACAGTAGGCCTGCCATGTTTTCTACTCTTTTTAAAACAGTAGGCCTGCCATGTTTTCTACTTTTTAAAACAGTAGGCCTGCCATGTTTTCTACTCTTTCCAGAACAGTAAACCTGCCATGTTTTCCAGCCATGTTTTCCGCTCTTTCCAAAACAGTAAACCTGTCATGTTTTCTGCTCTTTCCAAAACAGTAAACCTGCCATGTTTTCCACTCTTTCCAAAACAGTAAACCTGCCATGTTTTCCACTCTTTCCAGAACAGTAAACCTGCCATGTTTTCCAGCCATGTTTTCCGCTCTTTCCAAAACAGTAAACCTGTCATGTTTTCTGCTCTTTCCAAAACAGTAAACCTGCCATGTTTTCCACTCTTTCCAAAACAGTAAACCTGCCATGTTTTCTACTCTTTCCAGAACAGTAAACCTGCCATGTTTTCCGCTCTTTCCAAAACAGTAAACCTGCCATGTTTTCTGCTCTTTCCAAAACAGTAAACCTGCCATGTTTTCTACTCTTTCCAGAACAGTAAACCTGCCATGTTTTCCGCTCTTTCCAAAACAGTAAACCTGCCATGTTTTCTGCTCTTTCCAAAACAGTAAACTTGCCATGTTTTCTACTCTTCCCAAAACAGTAAACCTGCCATGTTTTCTGCTCTTTCCAAAACATTCCACCTGGCAGCCAGTCCCTGTATTTACTGACAAGCCTGCAGCACTGATTGTTTTCACATTCGCTGACTGTTTTCACAATGTGACAGGGGAGACCTCACTTCACCTGGCAGCCAGGTATGCACGAGCTGATGCAGCCAAAGTTTTGCTTGATGCTGGAGGTGATGCCAACTTGCAGGACAGCACTGGTCGCACTCCGCTGCACACCGCTGTTGCTGCTGATGCTCAGGGTGTCTTCCAGGTAAATGTCATGCTTTGCTGAATTGTACTTCTTTGTGGTGGTCTCTCCGCCTGTTCATTTCAGGTTTTGTTGATAACATGGATGTGAATGTCTTTTCAGTTGTTTATTATATTTCAGCAAAGCCAGTGTATAGCTTTGCAAACTGAAATTTAATGTGTGAGGGTAAAGAAAACAGACCGAAGTGCAAATGTCTTGTTAAGCCAAGGCTTATCTGGACGATGCAGTTGTTCATAAGAAAATGATGTGGCACAGTAAACAGTTTGAGATGAAAGGGTTGGACACAAACAGTCTTTAGACTGTGAACTCAGCAAGCAGACTATGTAGTTAAAAAATACACCCAGGAAAAAATTTGTGATGTGAAATATACCTTGTGTGTAGTTACATTGTACTTCGTGATTGTTACAACTCTGACCTAACTTTTTTGTACCTTCACAGATTTTGCTACGGAATCGCTCAACCAATCTGAATGCTCGCATGCATTGTGGGACAACACCTCTGATCCTGGCAGCTCGTCTGGCCATCGAGGGCATGGTAGAAGACCTGATCAACTCTGAAGCAGACATTGAGGCCACTGATAACAATGGTCAGTGTTGGCAGTTACAGACACATTTGCTTGAAAGGCCTGAATGATGCAGTGTTATTGGTCTGTCCCAGGACACATTGCACTAAATGATACAGTGTTATCTGTCACTGGACACAGAGCACTAAATGATACAACATCATCTGTCACAGGACACAGAGCACTAAATGATACAATGTTATCTGTCACAGGACACAAGAGCAGTAATGATGCACTCTTATCTGTCACCGGGCACAGAGCGCTAAATGATGTGATGTTATCTGACAGGACACGCAGCACTAAATGATGCAGTGTTATCTGTCACAGGACAAAAGAACACTAAATGATGCAGTTATATCTGTTACAGGACACAAAAGCACTAAATGATGCTATGTTATCAGTCACATGACACAAGAACGCTAAATGATACAGTGTTATCTGTCAAAGGACACTGAGCAATAAATGATGCAATATTATCTGTCACAGGACACCGAGCACTAAACGATACAATGTTATATGTTATGGGACACAAGAGCGCTAAATGATGCAATGTTATGTCACAGGACACCAAACACTAAATGATGCAGTGTTATCTGTCAGGACGCTGAGCACTAAATGATATAATGTTATCTGTCACAGGACACTGACAGTGTTATTTGTCACAGGACACTAAGCCCTAAACGATGCAGTGTTACCTCTCACAGGACACTGAGCACTAAATGATACAACGTTATATGTCACGGGACACAAGAGCACTAAATTATGCAATGTTACTGGTCTGCCTGCAGGACGCACAGCACTACACTGGGCCTCGGCAGTGAACAATGCAGATGCCGTCATGACTCTCCTGAAGCACAACGCTAACAGGGATGCCCAGGATAATAAGGTGAGAAATGGATGCAGGTGTGAAGTCATCGAAGGGTATAGGAAAGAGGGGTGGTGTGTGTGCGTGTGTGTGTGTGTGTGTGTGTGTGTGTGTGTGTGTGTGTGCGCACACACAAATCTGCATGGGTTGACATTTATCAGCGTCTATTTTAGCTGGTCACAGGGTCTGATGTTTGAATTTGCTTTTAGCCCAGTACTTTTGTTTTGTACCTGGCATAATGTCAGAATTTTTGTGCTGTTGCAGAGTGAGTTTTTTTGTGTCATCACAAAGTGTTTTGTCACAAGCTGTGTTTTTTGTGTGTTTTTTTTTAGATATTTTCTGTGATGTTAGTGTTGTTTTCTTTGCATGATCCCAGTGTGTTTTCTGGGGTGTCACGGTGTTGTTCCTTTGCGTGATCCCATTGTGTTTTCTGTGGGGCAGGATGAGACGCCGCTGTTCCTGGCAGCCAAGGAGGGGAGCTACACGGTGTGTCAGCTCCTGCTGGACCACTACGCCAACCGCAACATCACAGACCACATGGACCGGCTGCCCCGCGACATGGCCCTGGACCGGCGCCACCATGACATCGTGCAGCTGATGGACGAGTACAAAGTGGGCTCCCCCAGCGCCATGTGCATGTCTGGCCCCAGCGGCTCCCCCACTGCCCTGCCCTTCCTGCCACCCACCAAGCAAGGCAAGCAGACCAAGCGCCGCTCCAAACCTGCCGCTGCAGCCGCGGCCAAGTCCGGCCCCATCTCTCCCAACCACGGCAAACCCGCTGCCGGAGGTGGTGCCTCCAAAGGCAAGTCCAAGAAGAAGCGTGGGACGCCCGAGTCAGCCAGCGGGGCAGGTCCGCTGCAGAGTGAGTCTGCTGTGGGCACCATTTCACCAGGGTACCCCCTTGACTCCCATTCGCCACCTGATTATGATCTGACGCCACCGCCCCGATATGAGAACGCAGCACTGGTGTTGCAGCAGCAACAGCAGGCGGCAGCAGCGGTGGCAGCGGGTCTGGGCGGGATGGAGGACATGAGTGGTGTTCAGGCCCACACCTTGGACGACTACCACGCCATGAATACTCACTACAACGCCACCGCCAGCTTCCTCCACGACTGGCCCACCATGCCCCACCCCCAGCAACAGCAGCAGCAACCGCAGCAGCAGCAGCAACAGCCCCTGCCAGCCAGCATGCTGCCGCCCCCCACCAAGGGACAGCAGCCGGCCGGGGCCAGCCCCCCTACCCTCCCCACCTCCCCCCTCAAGAGCAAGAACCTGCCCACCTCCCCCACCCACATCCAAGCCATGCAGCAGCGTGCCGCCCAGCAGCATCATCACCAGCACCATCATCAGCAACATCAACAACAACAGCAGCAGCAGCAGCAACATGCCCATGTGCAGAACTTTCTCTACCCGGGGCAGGGCAGCGTGTCAGTCAGCGGCACGGAGGCCCAGTCCCTTCCTGTCTACGCCTCGGCCATGGGCGGGAAGGTGTTGTCTGGCCCTCCGCCCCAACCCCAGCCCCCTCACCACCACCCAGCCCAACAGCCGCAACAGCAACAGCAACCCCCACCTCCACCCCAGCAGCAGCAGCAGCAGCAGATGCACGGTTACCACCTGGAGCAGTACCCGACTCCCCCGTCGCAGCACAGCCACACCGACTCACCGCCGCAACACCTGTCCACCTTCATGCCAGACCACTACCTGACGCCCTCCCCGGACTCCCCGGGTCAGTGGTCCAGTTCCTCCCCACGCTCAGCCCAGTCGGACTGGTCCGAGGGCATCTCCAGTCCCGTGCCCCCCATCACACAGGCACCCCCTGGCCAGGCCAAGCGCGTCACGGACCCTGTGTACTTGTGACCTAGTGGGTTTGGAGGGGCGCATTGTCGAAGGAGTGGTGTGTGTTCTGTGCGTGTGTGCGCGTGTGGGCGAGCGATGCGTGGGACTGAGCTGCCCAGGATTGGGCAGGGTGTGTCGCGAGTCGTGTGACTTCGGAGTGCGTTGTGGGGAAGAGCACTCGTGAGATAGTGTGACCGAGCATGTCATGTACTTTTTGTTGGGGGTTCAAACCTCCACAACATCCGCGCTGCGTGTGTGTTTTGTGGCATGTACCACCAGCCTAGCATGTCCTGGATGTTGTGAACTTCGGCTGACAGGGTGGAGCGTAAGACTTGTGAAATGTGAGCTGCCCCCTTTTTCTGACCAGATGTGGGCATCCTCTGAAGGCCAGGTGTGGGGTGTCCACTCTCTACACCAGTTTGGGGAGAGAGGTGGAGTTTGGGGTTGGGGGTGGGGAGGAGGGGGGCAGAGAGAGGACAAGGCAGTGGTGGATGGTCACGCCCGCAGAAAGGGAGGGACGTTGAACAGTACTAATGGGGCCAAGTCTGCGCTTGCATTTGGTGAAACTGACTGTTGTGACAGCACAGCACCTTTAAAAAACAACAACTTAAGTTTCTTTCCTTTTTGTTCTTTTTGTGGGTTGTTGAATGTTCATGTTGACACAATCCCTCAGCCTTACGTTGCCTTTGCAATGATGGAGGCTCCAGGTTCTAGTAAACTGTGGTGGCTTGCTTGGCGGAAAGGAGTATCGGCTGGCCGCTGCACACAGCTGTTTTGCTCCCACAGGGGACTGACTGCAACTTTACGCACACAGCTTGGGGAGGGATTTGGGACAGGGAGAGGAGAGGTGTTCGCAAGTTGATGTCAAATGTGTTCAGATGTTTCGAAAGACAGTGTGCTCGCCCAGTTAGGACTATTTGTCCTGAGGTGACGGGGGCAAAGGACAACACAAAATGTGTTTGCAACTAATGTTGAATTTTTTCATTCATTTTTTTAATTTTTATTGTTTGCACACTTGTCTGTTTTTAATGTCTGCTAGTTGAGATCTTGACCTAGATTTATATGACAGGCAGCGTACCGACTGACATACCGACAGACGTACCAACACTTCTGAATTTCACACATTGTACATTTCACATTACACATATTGTGCCGTTACCGCATGCTGGGGCAAGGAAGAGAGTGTAAGGTGTGTGTGCGTGTGTGCATGCATGTGTGTGATTAGATGCTCTGCAAAACATGGTTTGACACGGAAACATACTTCTGCCTGTGAAGCTGAGGTTCAGTCTCGGTACTTTCTGCATCTGTGTGTAGAATTGGACTCCTCTCTTCTTCTTGCTAGCTCCTGAAATTGAGGACAATGCTCAGCTGTATAGGCCATGCCAATAAGACTTTTTTTTTTTATTACTGTTTGAAGGCACCGTCTGAGTTTCTGTCCCATCAGTTTTTGTCCCATTTTTGCTACTGATATGTATTTGTATGGGTCCCAGTGATGTGTAAAGTTTAGATGATATATATATATATACACATGCGCTCATCCCACCAAGATTGGTGAGTAAAGAGGGTGTGACCAACAAATCGGTCAAAACAACTCATGACTTTTAGGAGTAGTCAACAGTGTGGACAGACATTGAGAGCTAACACTTTAATAGCAAGAATGGGGACTGCAAGAGCTGGTTCAACAGCAAGAGTTGATCTTAAGTTGACACTCAGTGAATTATTGGCTAGACCTTCACTCTGGTGGTTATTGGCTACATAGACCCTCACCCAGTTAGTTATTGGCTGCAACATGGTCCCTGGCAGTACTATTCAACTTGGTATGAAGTGAGCACTTCAGTTAGAATTTATTATTTTATTTGCACTGTTGCCAAGCAGCTTACTTAACGAAGTGCTCAATGTGGTCATGAGGTAAGCACCCCCCCCCCCCCCCAACCTAGGCAAGCAGGGAAGGCTGAAATGCATTGTGATACTCTGATACCAGGGTCTATAGATACAGTAATGGTAACTGCAGGGGGGCTCACAGTCCTGTTTTGGACAGATAGTGGTAAGGTTGACTGTGATTGGTATGCGTTTTTACTTAATGTGAATGTTTGACTTTGCTCCCACCATGCAATGGTTACTGAGCGTCAAAATACAGCAATTTGGCAGATTCTTTTGCCCCAAAGGAAGTGTATTTTCTTGCCTGTGACTTAAGAAGAAAGCAGGAACTTTTGATGCTTTTTTCTGTGAGAAGAACTGGAAGGCTTTTTTTTGTGTGTAACCGATCTCCAGGTTGGTTTATTGTGAAGAACTTAACACACAACTCATTATAGAGAGGTACAGCTGATGACTTTATCAGTTTATGGTGAGGCTGACTCCCGAAAGTCTGTGTGTAAAGGAGGCAACCAAAACCCTCCATCGAGATGATCAAAATTTTGCAAGTGCTCTCTTATGATCAAAAATATTGCTCCTTTTGTGTCTTTTTTGGACATTGGCAACCTCTTGGTTTGAGGTAGTAGCAACAAGAACAAGTCATGCAGCCGTTGACGCATCAAGTGTTTACATTTTATTTACTTTGGTTAGAAAGTGTAAAAGTACAGAAGTAATCAGCTGGTCTGTTTACAACGTTAGTGAAAGATGCTTGTATATCATTATTAAATGACCTGACATTTTGATGCATACGCAGAGTGTTTTCAGTTAAAGTTGCCCTGCAGTGCTTGTGCTCAAATTTCTGTGTGAAATAATCAGCTGTGGAAAGTGACTGTGGCTTACAGAGTAAGGGCCTGTCAGAGCATGAAGAACAGCAGAGCTACTTGACCTCAGACTATCATATCACCAGCATCTAAGGTTTGCTCTGATAAATTTCAAGATTTCTTGTAAATGAGGACTCAGAGTGCCTGAAACTTAGGACAGAAACTGAGGGATTTTGCTGCTGGCATTCTCATATAAGTTATAATAACGCTTCTTCATCCTGCATATTCTGTTGTTCATGTTTGTTTGACTGAAAAAAATTCAAGTTGATGAGGTGAGAGCGTGGGTTAGAGGCCACCCTGTCACATCTCTCACACATCTGTTGGTCAAAAATAGTACTGCAGTGTAACACTTCTAACAGTATGCCTGTGCACAGAGAATTGAGAAAAAAAGAAGAGAAAAAAGTGACATTGAGCCTCTGAGGTGAATCGGACTGAACCATTATACATGTCCAACGCATGGTTTGAATGGATCGTGCCAAGAAGAGGATAGGCACCATGAAAACTGAAAATATTTCATCAAATAACATGGTTTTTCATTTGACATGTATATGTCACTCAGTTGCATGGATTTGACCCTGCCTCTGTCTGAATTTGGAACACTGTCTCTGGGCAGCTCTGGGCACCCCTCTGAAGGTGACCCTTTGACCTTTAAGGTGCCAATTTATTCCATTTGAGGACAATGATCACTTTGTTGAAAAACGTCAAGTATAATTTTGCATTGTCCAGTTTGACTAACTGATGGTTTCACACTGAAATTTGCGTAGGTGCCCCTGCATGTGACTTTAATGTCCTTTTTGTGGTTTTTATTATTTTTATTGGAGACACAGGGTGAGGTGATGGGATACTTGAGAGGCTTAACTTAAACAAGCTTTTTTTTAAAAGGTCACATGAGTTTTATTTTCTCCACTGAAATGTATACAATCAAATTGTTAAGTATAAAAAAATTGTAAGTGATTGTGATGAATGCTTTATTTGGCTTTTTATTTTTTTTATTTTTTATTCATGTTTTATGTACTTTTATTGCATATATGTTTTTTGTTTGTTTCTTTTTGTGTCCTTTTTTTATATTTTTTTTAAGGGGGTGGGGGGTGGAGGTCTATGGAAGTTTTCACTGTTCCGTGGCTTAGCACAAAGTGTACAGATCTAGATGGGGGACGCATGTCTCCCCGTCTCTCTCAGAGTAGTTAGCATCTGGTTGTGGTTTTGTGCAGTCGACTGTGTGTAGTCGTTCAGAGCTAGTGCCTTACATTGGAGTCACAATCATTTTGACAGTTGGCTAACTCGGGTGTTGGGGGGGGGGGGGGGCTGATCATCAGTTGGGTCCTGCCTGAATGCAGCCTGTTTTCTGTGATGGAAGCCACAGCGCCTTGTAGATCTAGCCAGTTTTAAACGTGTGGTGGATTGAGTGCATGTTCTTCATGTGAACACTGGGGGGGGGGGGGAGAGTTACACATGGAGCTACTGTTGTGGCTGGTGGGGTATGCAATATGTTGGATTTTTGACTGCATCTCTCAGATTTGTTTCTCTGTTCTAAGATACCTGTAATTGAACACTTGCGTAAAACATGAGTGGCTTGAGTGTGCATGTACATACACATGCACGCGCGCACACACACACACACACACACACACACACACACACACACACACACACACACACACACATGGTTGCTCATAGTAAGGAGAGGTGCATTCATAAGGGACTGCACAACTTATGCACAAGTTGTTTTGTCAGGTTTAAAGGAACAGCTTAAAAGAAATGTTAAAGGCAGCTTATTGTTTTTGCTTCTTCTTTTTTTCTTTCTTAAGACAATGTGTTTTTAAAATATTTTTTCCATCTGCCTCTTCTTTCTTCCTTCTTCAGTTTTGTAAGTCTGCCAGGGATAGTCATCAAACAGGGTTCATTGAACAAATTGTGACTGCTCGTGCAAATGCTCTGTTGATGTCGCTGTCTTGTCCTTTTGATGTCATCCATTTTGAGATCTGTGTGTTCTGCTAAAAATAACTTTGGTGACATGTCATGTCATGTCTGTTCTTGTAATGATCTCTGACACGGTACTGAGCCAGTGCTGTGTCACTGCTTCTCGCTGACAGGGGAAATAAATCACACTGTGCGTCAAATGATAAATTCCACGGACCAAGCCTTGGCTCCTCCGGGTGGAGCGTGGCATTGGGGAAACTTCCATTCCAAATCGCCGTTGTCTAGGTTTCATTTTTGTTTGTTCCTTAAGTTACCCCACCACATCTTCATGGGCACACTTGTCATCGTCCATTCAATCATCATTCAGATTGTCGCACTTGTGAAATTGTTTGGGGAATTTGAAAATACAGTGGGATCCCTCTTTTAAGACCGGCTTAAATATCTAGCAGAAGTTCAGCCCAGCCTACATATTGAGCAAAAGTTAAGACCAGTCAAAAAACAAAAACAATTAAACAAACTGAGCACAGATTAAAACCAGCCTTAAAACTGAGCAAAGGTTAAGACCAGCCTATTTAATGAGTAACATTTAAGACCAGCCTAAAAAGTGAGCAAAAGTTGAGACCAGCCAAAATACTAAGCAAAAATAAAGACCAGCCTAAATCAAATATTTAAAAAAAATTGAGGCCAGTCTGAAAATTTAGCAAATAACTTTTGCCTAAGAGTGAGACCTGCCCAAATTTGAGCAACAGTTAATGTCAGGCTTTAAAAGAAAAGAGAAGAAAAAAAATATAAAAAAATGCTGATATGAGCCCTCAAAAAAAAAAACAAAAAAAAAAGAGAGAGAGAGGGAAAAGAGAGGTAAAACCAGCCTTAAAAACAACAACTAAAACGCATGACAAAAATAATGGCCTGGAGCAAGGAATGGTCTTTGGTAAAGGGTAGATTCACAGAAAGGGTAAATTCACAGAGTGGTCTTTAGCAAGGGGTAAATTCACTGAGTGGTGTTTGGCAAGGGGTAAATTCACTGAGTGGTGTTTGGCAAGGGATAAATTCTCTGAGTGGTCTTTGGCAAGGGGTAAATTCATGGAGTGGTCTTTGGCAAGGGGTAAATTCACTGAGTGGGGTTTGGCAAGGGGTAAATTCACTGGGTGGTCTTTGGCAAGGGGTAAATTCACGGAGTGGTCTTTGGCAAGGGGTAAATTCACGGAGTGGTTTTTGGCAAGGAGTAAATTCACTGAGTGGTCTTTGGCAAGGGGTAAATTCACCGAGTTAAAAGGGACCCATTGCAAAGATGGCTGTTGGCCAGAAAACCTGGAGAATGTGCTGTTGTTTCTGAGAACTTTTTTATTTGCAGGCTCTGTACAAATATGATTCCAATATTTCAATCAGTATTTATGCAACAGATGAATTTGGAGGGGTTGAATTTGAGCTCCTTGAAACATGGCCCTGCTGGTCTGCTGTTCACCAGTGAAGACCAGAAAATGGTTGGCTCATGGTGTCCTTGACAGACACACCAGCGCACATGCCAGTCTTGTTCGGTCTGTCGCATATGCAGACTGCCAGTGCTCACATATGTTTTCACAACTTTCAAACATTGATTTTATTTACAGCTGTGAATCTAATGATGTAGATGCAGACTGCCAGTGTTCATGGATTTTTTGACAGCTTTCAAACATTGATTTATTTGATGAATTATTTGTTACAAACTAGACTGTAAGTCATCTGAAAAACTGCTCTAAACCTAGTTTCTGTTTTGATTCCTGGTGATAGGGCCAGTGATGCATCCTTGCTTGTGATTCCCTTTAAAGGAGGGTGATCTTGTCATTCCCTTTAAGGAGGGTGGTCTTTGATCAGGGGTACCACTGTATTGATAAAAGAGTAGTACTATCATTTTCTCATGATTGCGCACTTTCAGCATTGCCATGTCCCATGAACATACCCTCATTTTTGTCATCTCTCTCCCTCTCTCTTGCATACACACGCACACTCACTCACTCATGACACTGTCAGAGACTGATATTATTAACGGAGGGTTGCGAATGCACTCGGACAAGCCTTTTTTTGTTGTTTCATCATCTTTTTTTCCGTTTTGTATGTATGTGTTCAGATTGATTTGGGTTTTCCTCCCCAAACCTGGTTGATTGTACATTTTGTACAGGGTTTTTTTCGTTTTTTTTTCCCTTCATTTTTTCCTTTGGTTTTAAGTCAGTTTAGGGTGGCTGTTTTAGTAACTGACTCCCTGCTTAGTGTGTGTGGGTGTTTTTTTTTGTTTTTTTTTGTTTTGTTTTTGCCTACAGGGCACAACAGTTTTCTGAGCACACAATCACAGAGTGGTGTGAATTTGTAACCTACTATCAGAAATTGTTCTGCCTTGGGCAAAATCCTCACAGCCATTTTTCTCTTTAGCATGCATAGAAAGCATGTATGCAGACTCCCTTTTGTCATGTTTGGCAAGAGGGGTGATTTTGATCCCGCAGCTGCTGTGGATAGGGCATTTTGGGTTTGTCTGTATCGGTTGCTGAAGAAGCTGCCTTCTTCAGTTAGAAAGCAGCCTTTTGTACTTACCATTTTTATTTGTTGTTGTTGATTTTTGTATATTTTTTTCCATCTGGGTTAAATGTGTAGAGTTAAGATTTTATCCTATGTAGTTTTAATTTGTTATAATTTATGAAAGTCTGTGGTGCGTATGTGTGTGTGTGAGTGTGCCTCTGTGCATGCATGCGTACATGTGTGTTTGCACACGTGCATGCTTTAAAAAAACAGAAAGAAAAAAAAAAGGAAAAAAAGGAATATTCATCATTTGTGTCAACAATATCCATGTACATATTTTCACTTTTTTTTTTATTATTGTATTTTTATCTACTCATATTTGGGCCATTGACCAGTGTCAGAAGAGAAGTCTTGAAATTGTTGACCTATTTTTGGCAGCCGGTGGGGGGTGAGGATGTCTCCAGTGTAATACATTTTTTTGCAGTTGACAGGGGTGGAAAGAAAAGCAATAAATCTAGGCAATATAAAAAAGATAAGTGCATACATTTGGCTGCGATCCAATTTGCAATGGTTAAGAATTGTTGAACTTTGATCTGCTTGCATTTTGAGGATATATACTGTTCGTGGTTCCTTTTTTTTTTTCTTTTCTTTTTTGTTGTTGTCTTTGTCATCTTTACCCACATTTTACTGATTTTAAGTGAACTTCATTTTTAATGTGCATGTTTTATTTGGGGCTTGTCCAATGTATTTGAGTGGTCAGTAACAGTAGTAGGTTAGTCAGTGCATGAATTCCAGTTGTTCCCCTTTGTACATTGCCTCCCCTTCATCTATCACTGTGAACAGTGGTGTTGCACTAAACACATTTATTGCTGTGAAGATGGCGTTGCACTGTACACATCTGTTGCTGTGAACAATACCGTACGCATTTGTCACTGAACGACAGTGTTGTGCTGTACACATTTGTCACTGTGAACGATGGTGTTGCACTATCCACATCTGTCACTGTGAACAATACTGTACACATTTGTCACTGTGAATGATGGTGTTGCACTGTACACATCTGTCACTGTGAACAATGTTCACATCTGTCACTGTGAACGATACTGGACACATCTGTCACTGTGAACGATGGTGTTGCATTGTACACATGTCACTGTGAACAGTGTATATATGTCACTGTGAATGATACTGGACACATCTGTCATTGTGAACGATGGTGTTACACTATGTACATCTGTCACTGTGAACAGTGTATACATCTGTCACCGTGAATGATGGTGTTGCACTGTACACATCTGTCACTGTGAGCAATACTAACACAGCTGTCGCTGTGAACAATGGTGTTGCACTGTACACGTGTTGCTGTGAACAATACTGAACACATCTGTCACTTTGAACAATGGTGTTGCACTGTACACATGACACTGTGAACAATACTGAACACGTGTCACTGTGAATGATACTGAACATGTTTGTCACTGTGAGTGATGGTGTTGCACTGTATACATGCATGCCCAGTTAACTTGTGCTTATGTGTCCAGCACATTTAGCGCCTTAACCTTGTAACCATGGAGTTGATGCTGCTGTATTTTGATATCTCCGTTTCAAATAGGTTTTGGATAGAGACTATTTTTGTACATTGAATGACAACGGAACTAAGGCACTCCCACCGCTATGCATCGCTGTATGTGTACAGATGTCAGTGTTGTTTGGACCATGCTATGTCTTGGAGAGATGGCGCTGTGTCTTGTCTTGGTAATGGGCAAAAGAATCTGTGGTCACAAGATTTATTTTAAGAACAAAAACAAAACAGCAAAAGTCTGTTTTGGGAAGGGGGGGGCAGGGGGGGGAGGGGTGGGGGGGGGGGGGTTAGAGAACATATTTGTTGTTGTGATCATTGCTTGGATATGAACACCAGTTCTTACATGTGACAGTGCTGTTTTACAGTTTGTTGTGCACGAAAAAATATGTTGTTTGTTTTGTGCATAAATGTTACCATAGAGGTGCCATGTATGAAATTGCGCTATCTCTGACATTTTGTTATGGAAATGCCAGGGTTGGTATAATGTACTACTAATCCACAGTGATTTTTTTTTTCCCCTCCAGATTTTTCTTTTCTTCTGTGTGTGTGGAGCAGTTCTCAATTATGTACAATTTAAGAATATTTTTTTTTGTGCTGCAATGTTCAAACATGCTGATATTTTTACCCTCCAAACATTTTAGCTTGGTCATCATTTTCGCTCTTATGAATAAGGTAGCAGGCAACAAAGGATGTAAACTACAATCAGAAGGAAAGGACAGTGAATGTTTTGTAGTATATTGTGTATGCATTGTTCTTCTCTCAACTTGGGAAGGAGACAATAAAGAAAGGATAGTGTACAGTCAGGCCTGGCTTCGGATGTCTTTAATGTGTGTGTGCGTTTGGTGTGTGTGTGTGTGCGCGCATGCGTGATGTTGCAGTTCATAAATGTTGATGTTGTCTGCTGTCTGGTGACTTGTGAAATCTAAGCACTCATGCACACACAAACACACACACATACACTCACATACACACACATGCATGTATTTGCACACACTACACACATACTACATGCATACAAACACACACACACACACACACGCACACATGCGTGTATTTGTACACACACACATATTACATGTGTGCAAACACACACACACACACATGCATGCATGCACACATGGTAAACAAGCAAGGTAAAAATTGAACAGAACAAAAACTACAGGATAATCTTTCTCTAACAAAAACCTTTTCAGTGTCTGCTTGTTTAGAACCACACGTCAATGTTCACACACACAGTAACATATATACATACCCGCACCCACACACTATAACCCCACTTAACGCGGAGCAGGGGTATTTAAGCAGTAGAGCGCCTTACTCGTGAAGGGGGCGGGGATAGCTCAGTGGTTAGAGCGCCGGACTCGTGATTGAAAGGTCGCGGGTTCGAATCCCTGCTGGAACGGCGGGAGAATTTTCTTCTCCATGGTCAACTTTCTGTGCTGACTCTTATTTCGGTATCCGTTCCACCCCCGTGTTACCACAGTAGCACGTAAAAAATCCCGGTCATTCTGCCAAAAGTGCAGGTGGCAGGTTACAGCTAAACACGCATACACCTTACGTATGTGGCTTTTATTGAACCGTGCTTCGGCATTGGTCACAACTTGTCCCTAATATGTCAAATGACATCTGAGGACATTAAGCATCAACTCATCATTAGGTCTTGTCCCTAATATGCTTTTGGCATCTGAGGACATTAACAAAAAGAAGGTACTCGTGACTGAAAGATCGCGGGTTCGAGTCACGGAAGAATTTTCTTCTCTAGGGTCAACTGTCTGTGCTGACTGACTTCGGTATCCGTTTCACCCCCGTGTTACCGCAGTAGCACGTAAAAGATCCTTGTCATCCTGCCAAGCGCACGCAGAGTTCAGGAGCTTTGTGAAAGTGGAGGTGGCCGTCCTCGGGCTCCCCGTCCTGATAAGCCTTATGGTTTCTGTGGACGTCAAGCAACGTTGAACCATGATGCTTACGCATTGTTCACAGTTTGTCCCTAATACGTCAACCCGACATCCGAGGACACTAAGCTCAGTCTACATCATCATCATGCCAGGCGCAGCCGGGTGGCTGGTTACAGCTGACGCATGCAGTCCACGTAGGCCCTATGTGGCTTCGAATAGTGATACTGTAGTTTGTACACTCAGTAGTGCATGGTTGTATGGTCATGTACACAGACTGACTTGCGCTGCAACCATTGACTTTCAGTGGTGGACATTCCGAACGCCGCGCTGTGTAAAGCTGCAGTTACCGACTCACTGATTCAGACCAGAGACACTTGCTGTAGTATCTCTGTTCAGACTCGCCGATGCTACGACTAGCGGAACAACGAATTTGCTCGGAAGCGCTGAGTTGCCACTGTGAAACTCTTGGAGGCTCATCAGTCTCGCCTAGATGCGGCGCGTAACTAATACAAAACATATACAGTCATTGCCACAAGTGGATTTGGTAAAACTGATCCAAGCAGACGCCGGTCGGAAATTCCTGGACCGTATTTTGGGTCACAAATATCATCACGGCAGTGGTCCATATCTAATTACAGCCGAAATCCGCAACAAAAAGTGAGTGTTTTTTTTCTCTCATGATTTTTGTCAGTCTTTGTCACACTGACTGAGCCCAGTTTCGAGTTGGCGTCACGGATTGAAATGGCGAACGAAGCCGACGAAGTGCTGCTAGGTAAGCGGCCGCGTTAAACAAGCTACGGCAATTGAAACAACGGAAAATCAGTGTACAAAAAAATCTATAATTTTTGTTGTTGTTATCTGAGAACTTGACGTGACTCGAGTCCAAGTACGGTTGTCACAGTAGTCTCAGTTTGCCAAAATCGGCACTAACAGGAAGCGTTCACGTTTGTCTCAGTTTGCCAAAATCGGCACTAATAGGACTGAAGCGTTCACGTTTGTCTCAGTTTGCCAAAACTATCATGATCGGCACTAACAGGAAGCGTCAGTTCACGGCGGCACGTAAGTTGTTACTAGTGCCGGGGAAACCGTATGTCAAACGTCAAAGGACAACATGCGCCGACTCGACTGAACTGACAATCAAGGACAAATATATAAAAAAACTCATCTTTTGTCAGTTGCGGGTTTTGGCCTCGCCGGGTAGATATTGATCTCATTTAATGATTGTGATGAGTATTTGTGACCCAAAATAACTTTCCGACAAAACGGGTCAGGAATTTCCGACCGTCTCCTTGGATTTCAGTTTCTTCTTCTTTTCTTAATCCGGTTATTCTCCCCCCCCCCCCCCCCCCCAGTATCCCCCCACCCCAAGTATCCCCTCCCCTCCCCCCTCCCGAAAGTACCCCCCTAAACCGCTGTGCCCGCGGTGGCCCACTGTCAGTGACGGCGCACTCTATGCGGCCACTCCACACTACATGCCGGTCGGTATGTCAGTCCATGCAGTGACCATATGATAAGAGTCCATGCCCATTTTTTTCAGCGCTACATTTACTCCTCTCTGTGTCAGATTATACAAATAACCCTCCCCATTTCTTCCATTTAATTGTTTGTGTATTATTTTTCCGCATCCGTGCCGGCGCGCCGATACGAAACGTCATTTTTACTGCACTGAAATTTGCATTGTTCGTTTTGTATTGTCTAATTCTGAAAACCAGCTTCTTTTAATTTTTTTTTTTTTTTTTTTTTTTTTTTTTTTTTGCGTGCGTATTAACAAAATGAAGCAATGCAGTCAATAATTCAGTTTATGACTGAACGTTTTAGTATTTTCCGTGCCATATTTTTTCATTGTTGGCTATGGTGCGTATGCATTCCGGTTCTTGTTTTGACGCATTTCCTGACAGGGAAAACAAAACCACGTTTCGGTGAAACTGAGCGAATGCAAGAGTTCCCAGAGCATCAACGATGGCAGCAACATCGGAGGTACGTATTTCGCGTCAGGGGATGGTTTACGGGGGATCATTATAATGACTACTTAAAAAAACTGCGCTTTGTTTTTTTAATGAATTTTTCAACAGGGGTGATAAAGTTGCTGTTGTTTGACACTGTCCTACAGTGTATCACGTACTTCTTCTTTGGTCAAATTGGTACGTAGTCCCCGTTGCATTGATTCTTGATACACCCTTTTCTGTCTTTTTCTTAGCTTGTAGGGCACAGAAAAACAAACGCCGAAGAATTGTTTGAATCCATCCATATTTGTTTTGTATAAAAAGAAAAGATGACAACCTTCCTGAATCCCAAAGCAGCATCGCTGTGCACAGAATGTTCCAGAACCGAGTGGTCGCTTCTTGTGTACATAGCAGAAATCTTTTCCACAAACTGGCCCCGCACAAAACATAACGAGCATTCTTGATTTTCAGTTATTTGTGCCAGAGTTGTTACACTTAGAATCAATAAAAGTTCCGTTATTCTTTAGCATCTGACCCATACCTTGGAGAATCAGTGGCGCAGAGTAAGAGTACTCGCTCTCGCAAGCCAGAGTTAAACTTAAAGGACAAGTCCAAAGTTTGGGGTGATTTTTGACACGATTTCCGTTAAAGTTCGCCGAGAACAATGATGTAGGTGAAATTGTGATCTGATGGTTATAAATGCACGAAAACAGGCATTTTCTGTCGTAACGAAAGCATTGCTGGCATGATGCTGAAAATCATGTGCACATATATATGCAAGCTACATCACACTGGGGAGTTGCTGCAAAGTGGCTAGTAACCACAGGGTAACCGACTAGGACAAAATTCCAGTTCGAATCTCCAAGGATGAAACTCCGATGCCACTGTCACAGTGTCAGTAGTTGGGTCTTCATTTCCTGCTTGTAATTATTTCATCTTTCTCGAGCCTTGTTAGGTGTGTGGCGTTTCAGTCTTTTTTGTTCTGTTTACTCTAGCTTTCACAACAGGCTAGACCTCATCAGGGAGCCTGCCTTTTATTGGGTGTTTTATTTTCCCAGTTTATCCTTGTTCAAGTTGTTTCATCATATGTAAAAAGGAAAAAGTTTTGTTCATTCTAGTTCAATAGACTAGCGATTTCATGGCCTCCTTGGGTTAGGGTTTGAGGTTGGGCTAGTTACTGCCATTCATTGTTTTTTCTCTTGGCTTGCCCTTTTGTTTCTCAGGTTATATCATTCATTTACGAATACGAGTGGAGGGGTAGTCTTGATGTTTAATGAGACCGCTCATTCTTTCTTTGTGTGGGGTAGTTTGTGAGTGTCTGTTGCCCTGCCATGTTGTTGTCACTGCTAAGTGGGTTGTATTGTGTACACAGATTATGTGTATCCAGCCTTTGTCCCGTTACTCGCTGACATTACTTGTCTCCTCTTTCCTTTCAGAAAGTGTTGTTGGTTTCTCTCTCTTTTCCCCTCTTTTTCACCATGCGTTCTTTCTTTTATATCTTTGGTTTATTGGCCATTTCGTATCCGTTTGTTAGTTTGCCTGATTAGGGCAGCCATTTTGCATTTCTCTTGTCATCTGCATTTGTTTACATCCCGATGCTTTGTCATTGGTAGTCCTGATTAGCGTTTTGCTTTATCAGTCTGCAGCCTTTGTTTTTCTAGATGGAAGCTGGGTCATAGTGAGGGGTTAGTTTAGAGTTAGTTATGGTTAGTTTGGCTTTCCATCTTTTTGTCGTTGGCACAGTTAATTTTGCTCTGTGCTCTTATGACTGTAGTCGTCCACTCCTTTGTTGCAGACAGTAGTCTATTAGACTGTTTTGATTTGGTGGTGTGTTTTTTGGGGGTGTTTTTTCTCCACCTTGTGCTTGCAGCTAGGCAACCGTTTGGGGTTTTGAGGTGGTTTCAGCTCTTTTGTTTCTTTCATTTGGTGTCAGCTGTTTGCTTGCCTGATTAGGGCAGCCATTTTCATTTGCCACCCGCATTTGTGGTTTGGTCTTCCTTTGCCACAGGCATTTGTGGTCTGTTCTTTCTTTCTTTGCCACAGGCATTTGTGTACGGTCTCTTTCTTTTACAGCCTTTTCTGCCGTAGGTGTTAGTGTTAGTACTTGTTTCAGGGTATCAGTGTATCTCTCTATTTTTGGTATCATGCTGTGCACTTGCTGCTCCGGCGTCAGCTTCATCCTTGGAGATTCAAACTGGATTTTTTTCCAAGTCGGTTACCCTGTGGACAACCCTACAAATTTCACTTTGAAGCAAACCCCACTTGGTATTCCACCATAAAGTTTATGAAATCACACTCAGCAAAGAGCTCACTACACAAATGGGCGTGACTGAGGCACAGCATCAAAGTCAGCTCATTTGAATTGTACAAATTTGACCCATTTTCGCCGTCACAGTGGGTTGATTCCACTGGAACTCATGCATAGTTATGCTTTGGGTTGCTTGTGAGTTGTTACAGTTTGCTGCAACACAGTAGGCCGGCATGGTTAGGAGTTAGAGCTTTTTGTCAACCACATGCATACACGTTCAATGAACAATCAAAGATGGCAACTGCACTGACTCCTCAGACTGACGTCACTTCCGAGAAAGTCACATGATTGATGGAGAACCCGAGACAGCAGTCTCGACCTGCCTACAGAAAACAAAATTGATTAAAAACCAACATATTTTTTTCATTTTTCATTTAATCTCAGACTAGTGACTCATTTGTCAATCATTGGACTAGTGACACATTTGTCAATCATTTCAATGGTAATTTTGCATACTTAAAAACCAAATGGATGGGTGACCTATTAGATGCTAGGCTTTGTGCCCACCCTGAGATTTCGCCAGTCAAATTCTGTTTGGACTTTACAAATTTGTCTTTTAGCACAGTAGTCTCGGGTAAAATCCAAGGAGACGGAAATTCCTGGACCTTTTTAAAACTTATTTTGGGTCACAAATATCATCATGATCATTAAATGAGGTCCATATCTACCGATTACAGCCAAAATCTGCAACAGAAGGTGAGTTTTATCACATATTTTTGTCTTTGGTTGTTTCGAGTCGGCACATCATGTTGCCCTTTAGTTTAACATTTGACTGAGTTTCCCAGTAACAATGTGAATGCTTCCTTGAGTGTCAAAGTTGGCAAGGCAATGATACTTGCGACTCAACGTTCTCAGATTACAATTTTTTTCATAAATTTTCTTTGGTTTTTGATTGCAGTAACTTGTTAACGAGGCCGCTTACCTAGCACTGTAGCAGCACTTCATCGGCTTCGTTTGCCATTTGCGATCCATGATGCCAACTCAAAACACTCAAAGACAAAAATATATGATAAGACTTGCCTTTTGTTGTGGATTTTGGCTGTAATCAGTAGATAGGGACCTCAATTTCCAGAAATTTCCAACCGTCTCCTTGGATTCTACCTAGTCTTGGAGCAGATTGATATTTCACCAAGAGGATCTCACATCAGATTTGTCTTTCAACAAGGTGGTTACTTATCAGTACCAGAGTGGTATTTCAACAAGGTAGTTACTTATCAGAGTGGTCTTTCAGCAAGGTAGTTACTTATCAGAGTGGTCTTTCAGCAAGGTAGTTACTTATCAGAGTGGTCTTTCAACAGGGTGGTCTGTCATCAGAGTGGTCTTTCAACAAGGTGGCTACTTATCAGAGTGGTATTTCAACAAGGTGGTCTGTCATCAGAGTGGTCTTTCAGCAAGGTGGCTACTTATCAGAGTGGTCTTTCAACAAGGTGGTCTGTCATCAGAGTGGTCTCTCAACAAGGTGGCTACTTACCAGAGTGGTCTTTCAGCAAGGTGGTCTGTCATCAGAGTGGTCTTTTGGTAGGGTGGTTACTGATCAGAGTGGTCTTTCAACAAGGCAGTCTGTCATCAGAGTGGTCTTTCAACAAGGCGGTCTGTCATCAGAGTGGTCTTTCAACAAGGCGGTCTGTCATCAGAATGATCTTTCACTGTTTCATTATGGTGGTTAGTTACTTATCAAGGTGGTCTTTCAGCAAGGTGGTCTGTCATCAGAGTGGTCATTCAGCAAGGTTCTCTCTCATCAGCCTGGTCTTTCAACAAGGTGGTCTTGCACCAGGTTGATCATTCAGCAGCAGTGCCACTGTACTACCAATAGTCTGTCAGTGCACTGATACTGTTATATTGATTCATGACTATGGTGTGTGTCCAGGTCAAGAAAGATATTGAGGAGCTCGAGAAGTTGGAGAGTGAAGCCACACGGAGCCGTGTGAAGGATCTGCTCAAGTTAGAGATCCGGCGTCTGCAGACAGAGCTTGCGAAACGTGAGGATAAGAAGGAGTCTGACAGTGCTGAGAAAGCTGCTGTCAAGACAGCGTCTGCTACCAGGACGCAGGTTTACAAGGAACTGATCAAGAATTATGGTGAGTGCTGACTTAAGTTCTAGAAACTCAAAGAAACCAACCTTTTATATAATATTAATAGTTTTATTGCAGTGTTTGCACATCACATGTGGTGACATGGTTATGAATTTTAAAAAAAGAAGGTGGGTAGGGTGGGGTGGCAGAGGGTTGGGGTGGGGGGGAGGGGGGCGGCGTGTAGGGAAGGGATTCGTTTATCAATCCTGAAATTAAAGAACAGAAAGTTTAGCAAACATGAGTTATAGTCTGTGTGTGTGTCTCTGCTCTGCATCTACCTGTCCGACTGTGTGTTTCTCTGCATCTACAGCTTTGTGCAGGTGTATGCAGGTGTATAGCTTACAGCTCTCTCTTCACTCTGCCTCTCTCTTCTCTTTCTGTAATTCCCTCTCACCCCTCCCCTCTCTCTCCCTTCCCTCTCTCTCCCTTCCCTCTCTCTCCCTTCCTCCCTCAGCTCTTTCTGCATTATGACAACAACAACAAAATTATAAAATGTTATAATATATTCCTTCTCTCCTTGTTCTCCACCCCCCCCCCCCTCCACACACACACACACACCCACACCCATACTTCTCTGCTCTCTTTCTCCGTTTCCTCCATCTGTTGCTTGCTTTCTTCATTCTCCCTCTCTCCCTCCTTGTCTCTAAGCTCTATCTGTACTGAAGTCAGTGTAATTTTACATGGCGATATGTGCTTCTCAGCTTGGGATCAGTCAGACAAGTTTGTGCAGGTCTGTGTCTGGTTGAGTCAGTGTAATTTTACATGGCGATCTGTGTTTTTCAGCCTGGGATCAGTCAGACAAGTTGATGTAGGTCTGTGTCTGACTGAAGTGAGTGTAATTTTACATGGTGACCTGTGTTTTTCAGCCTGGGATCAGTCAGACAAGTTGATGCAGATCTGTGTCTGACTGAAGTGAGTGTCATTTTACATGATAATCTGTGTTTTTAAGCCTGGGATCATATCAGTCAGACAAGCTTGTGCAGGTCTGTGTCTTGCTTAAAGTCGGTCTAATTTTACATGGCGATCTGTGCTTTTCAGCCTGGGATCAGTCGGACAAGTTTGTGAAGCTGTACGTGGAGCTAAAGGGAGTGCAGACGCTGGACAAAGAAGCTGTCACTAGCAAGTTCACAGACAGGTGACCCTGTCCTTTCTGTTTCAGTGGCTAGTATTATAATAGTATTATAATGACAACAGTGCTGATTATAATACAAAGTGAGTCAGTTGAAGCTCAGTCTAGTATTAGTAGTAAGAGGCTTGTCAAGACTGCTATTATAATCAAGTACATTGTAATTTTGCTGCAGATTTTTTTGTTTTGTTTTGTAATGAAAGTATGGGGGCGGGGACAGCTCAGTGGTTAGAGCGCCGGACTCGTGATTGAAAGGTCGCGGGTTCGAATCCCTGCTGGAGCGGCAGGAGAATTGTATTCTCCGGGGTCGACTTTCTGTGCTGACTCTTATTTCGGTATCCGTTCCACCCCCGTGTTACCGCAGTAGCACGTAAAAGATCCCGGTCATTCTGCCAAAAGTGCAGGTGGCAGGTTACAGCTAAACACGCATACACCTTACGTATGTGGCTTTGCATGAAGTGACATGGAGCATGGTTGTATGGTATACACAGGACTTGCGCCGAGTAGCTGCAGTTTCATGTAGCACCAGCCATGCCAGCGCTGTAACTTGTGTAAGTACACCACTTCGGTGGATATTCAAAATAACAACAACAACAAAACGCGCTATAAAAAGCTAGTCACTCATGTAGAACCACATGCGAGCGCAGTGAGTCTGCTCAAGAGAGCGGAGAATAGCGCTATATAAGCGATCATCAATCAAAGTGTTTCTGCAATATTTATCATAATCCTTGATCAGATTTTGCTTTTGTGTCGTTACAGCATCTATTGATGGCTCACATAATAAATCTCTCTTTAATTTTTTTTTTTTTTTTTTTTTTTTTATGCTTATGCATTAATTTGTTGTTGTTTTTTGTTTTTTTATGCTTGTGCATAATGAGTAACAAAGGATTGTTTAATGGAGAGAAAAAAAGGTCACTACTGCCTAGACTGTGATTAATACGGCTGAAATGTCGTCATTGTGCCTGGTATTTTATTTTCAGGTCTGTACAGGTGGACGTCAAGGGGCTGAACGGCAGGAACTGTGAACTTCAGATCGCCAGACTGGGAGATCAGATTGACCCAGAGGGTTCCTACCACAAGGTATTGGTTGATTGTCTTGTTGATTGGCTGATTGATTGATTGGTTGATTAACTGATTGATGGGTTGATTGATTGGGTGATTGTCTAACTGATTGGGTGATCGACTGGTCGCTTGGTTGGCTGACTGGTTGATTAATTGGTTGATTTGTTGACTAGTTGATTGGCAGGTGAAGAATGATGTGGTGCTTGAGATGCTGAAGAAGAAACAGGTGGGCAAGGTCTGAACCAGCATCTCAGATTCACATTGATTAGTTGATTGATTGCTTTATGAGTTGATTGACTGACTTGTACTAATTGATTAACTGACTGGTAAAGTGGTAGGTGAGGAATGACAAAGTATGCCTGCAATGCCAAAGACAAACAGGTGGGCAAAATGTAGGCCTACACCGCTGACTTTAACTGGCTGATTAATTGACTGATAATTATGGTTATGCATTGATTGATTTGTTGGTTGATAGAGTGATAGATTGACTGGTTGAGTTGATTATTTGGTTGACTGGCTAGTGAAGAATGATGTGGTACTTGGCAAGACCTGGTCCTGATCCACTGACTGACTGACTGATTTACAAGCTGACTGACTGACAAATTGGTTGATTGATTGTCTATGACTAGAGTAACAAGGTGCTTGTGATGCTGAAGAAGAAATGGATGGGCAAGACCTGGGCCTATGTAAGTGACTGATTGGTTGACTGATTGCATGAGTGATTGACTGACTGACTGATTGGTTGGTTGACTGACTGGCAGGTGAGGAACAACATGGTGCTGTTGATGCTGAAGAAGAAGCAGGTGGGCAAGACCTGGGCCTATGTCACTGGTTGATTGGTTGACTGACTGACTGACTGATTGGTTATCTGGCCGACAGGTGAAGAACGACATGGTGCTGGTGATGCTGAAGAAGAAGCAGGCGGGCAAGACCTGGGCCTATGTCACTGAGAAGGAGAAACAAGCAAAGGAGATGAAAAAGTTAGTATTCTTGCATTCTTCCTGTGGAGTTTTTGTTTGTTACTTTCTTCTTGGACTTTGTGTGTGTGTGTGTGTGTGTTTCCCTTGCGCAAAGGGTGTGTTTTGTTTGTGTGTGTATCAGAGTGTGTGTGTCTGTGTGTTTTTCTTTCGTGCAATGATTGTTCGATACCTTGATTTTACAAAGTGAATAACTATGAACGCTTGAATAATACCTCATTGGACTTTGATGAATATATTCAAACTGGAAAACATTCATTGACATTGTCCATGAAACAAACCTGTTCACTTCTTTTATTTCACTGACGTTGCACTGCCACGAAATAAAGAATAGATTTCATGGATAAAATAATACAATTACAGTATTTAAGCAGCAAAGAAAAGAAAAGAAAAAAGATAGAAAAAGGTGACTGCCTAAAAGCAGCAACTGATGACTGATTCTGTGGGTCGCCTTTTATGTGTTTTGTCCACTGATTGATTTGGGAAATTTTGTTTTTCTGTTTTATTTAGTTAGTCCATTGTTTACCGGCGGTTTTCTTTTTGCGTGTTTGAATCATTTACATATTACTATTGTATATGTATTCATTTTTAACATTCTTTGCACCAGCCCCCGCTTGTCTATCCTCTTCTTTACTTTTTCTTTTGTTGTCTTGCAATCTTCTTTCACCTGCAGAAGATGCAGCGTCAAAGGTGCTTGTGTGTTACTGCTTCTGTGCTTTTTGTTAGTATTGGGGAATACATTTTCCTAGATTGTTCTGGTCAACCTTGCCAGCAGTTGTTCGCTCTTTCCATGTGTTACTATAATTTTCTAATGTTTGTGTGCTTGTTTGTTATTGTTTTCTTGTTCTTGTGGGCTTGAATTATGTGGTACACAATACTGGCGATTATTCCGCAAATCTCTTGTTCAGCACTCGCCCAGATATAACTGTACTGGGCGTAAAACCAAGTTACCTACCCATCATGGACATTCACCGTGATATAGCTGTACTGGTTGACTGGGTGTAAAGCACCAAGTTAATTATTTACTCACCATGGAGATTCACCCTGTTATAATTGTACTGGTTGACTGGGCGTAAAACACCAAGTTACTTATTTACTCTTGTTCGGCAGACCTCCACCCATGGACCAGAGTGACGATCCCAACGCCAGCCTGATGAACATGCTGAAGAACATGTACGAGGAAGGGGATGATGAAATGAAGAGATCGCTGCAGAAGGCCTTTTACGAATCGCAGAACAAGAAGGAGGGCGGCTTTGGCATGTGATGAGCCACGGGCCCTTCTCACAGTGACAAGGCTCCACGCTGGGCACAGACTATACGCCCTGCCTCTTCCTTCACAACCTTTTAGAAAATATGACACAAGAATGAGAGCCAAACGCACGAAAAGGTTCAAAAGAACGCAGTTTATTAGAACAAAACACAACATGCACATTTTCAGGTAGTCCACTTTGTCAAGCTACAAAACAACACTTAACAGTTAAACGGTGAAAAATGATGAAAGATGGGATGCAGAGTTAAGAACTGGACATGAAAACAATACAGCTCAACGAAAAACAGATCAGTGGCTTAGCTCTCCATCTCATTTTTCATCGTTTTTCCCAGTTTAATTTGTTTAACTTTAAGTGTCGTTTTGTAGTTTGATAAAGGGGATTACCCTCAAAATTCGCATGTTGTGTTTTGTCCTAATAAATAGCGTTCTTTTAAACCTTTTATGTGTTTAGATCTTGTTTTAGAATGCTGGCAGCCATTCACAAGTTTCCAATTGGGCCGCCACGTGGTGCTGTGCTGACTGGTGGACTGCGTGATGATTTGGGTCTGATGCGGCATTCAGATGATTGTAATTTGCCTCTTTTGATTGCTGCTGCTATCTCTCATCATCGGTGAACATGCACCAGTACTTCTTTAGAAGGTATTGTTCAGAATCCACCAGTCTTTTGCTCCATTGCTACGCTTTTAGCTTGTGAAGAAAACGTGGTGGCCAGCTCTTCGTTTTTTTTCTTTTTCTTTCAATGCATATATTAATTCGGATGTTCTGATTGGCGGAAGTGTTTAGGTGATTGGCTGGCTGACTGATGAAAATATTCAATATTGAAGGAGAGAGTGAGTGCATGAGGAAACAGGTGGGCATAATTTTGACACATCAACATTAAACTCCCGTTTTTCTTTTCATCATTGTGGAATGTAGGGTACTGGCAAATGTGGGAAATGAAACAGTTCAGGCTTTGTCTTCACGTGTATTGAAGTGGAAATTGATTGGAGAGAGATTTGATGCAACTGTTCAGGCTTTGTCTTCACGTGTATTGAAGTGGAAATCGATTGGAGAGAGATTTGATGCAACTGTTCAGGCTTTGTCTTCAGGTGTATTGAAGTGGAAATTGATTGGAGAGAGATTTGATGCAACTGTTCAGGTTTTGTCTTCAGGTGTATTGAAGTGGAAATTGATTGGAGAGAGATTTGATGCAACTGTTCAGGCTTTGTCTTCACGTGTATTGAAGTGGAAATTGATTGGAGAGAGATTTGATGCAACTGTTCAGGCTTTGTCTTCACGTGTACTGAAGTGGAAATTGATTGGAGAGAGATTTGATGCAACTGTTCAGGCTTTGTCTTCAGGTGTATTGAAGTGGAAACGAGTGGATTGGAGAGAGATTTGACGCACCAGCCTTTGATAAAAGCAGTTGGAAGCTCAAGGAAGTGGAGACTTTATGCATTACAGCAATGCTCTGCAGTAGTTTTCATCTCATGAGGGTGTGTTTCAGAATCGAGGGATCATGGTTGCTCATCTTTTTCAAAATATTCCCCCCCCCAGAAAGAATACCAGGGTGTGAAAAGAATGATGATGGATTTTAATGACATGATATGGCCAGTGGGACCCCTTTCTCTAAAAACAAAAAGCTGTTTTGAATAGGTTGTTCCAATCTATATCAGCACTGGTTTCCAATAAATAATGGAGATGTTTATATAAGGTGGGGGGGGGGGGGGGGGGGAGATATGCACAGAGCCTTTGAACTTGTTCAGACAACTTGAAGGTATGGTTGTCAGATTGCTGTTTATGAAAGAGACAGAGCAGAGATTGCTGTTTATGAAAGAGACAGAGCAGAGATTGCTGATTGCTGTTTATGAAAGAGACAGAGCAGAGATTGCTGTTTATGAAAGAGACAGAGCAGAGATTGCTGTTTATGAAAGAGACAGAGCAGAGATTGCTGTTTATGAAAGAGACAGAGCAGAGATTGCTGATTGCTGTTTATGAAAGAGACAGAGCAGAGATTGCTGTTTATGAAAGAGACAGAGCAGAGATTGCTGTTTATGAAAGAGACAGAGCAGAGATTGCTGTTTATGAAAGAGACAGAGCAGAGATTGCTGATTGCTGTTTATGAAAGAGACAGAGCAGAGATTGCTGATTGCTGTTTATGAAAGAGACAGCAGAGACTGCTGATTGCTGTTTATGAAAGAGACAGAGCAGAGATTGCTGATTGCTGTTTATGAAAGAGACAGCAGAGACTGCTGATTGCTGTTTATGAAAGAGACAGAGCAGAGATTGCTGATTGCTGTTTATGAAAGAGACAGCAGAGACTGCTGATTGCTGTTTATGAAAGAGACAGCAGAGACTGCTGATTGCTGTTTATGAAAGAGACAGCAGAGACTGCTGATTGCTGTTTATGAAAGAGACAGAGCAGAGATTGCTGATTATGAAAGAGACAGAGCAGAGATTGCTGATTGCTGTTTATGAAAGAGACAGAGCAGAGATTGCTGTTTATGAAAGAGACAGAGCAGAGATTGCTGATTGCTGTTTATGAAAGAGACAGCAGAGACTGCTGATTGCTGTTTATGAAAGAGACAGCAGAGACTGCTGATTGCTGTTTATGAAAGAGACAGCAGAGATTGCTGATTGCTGTTTATGAAAGAGACAGAGCAGAGATTGCTGTTTATGAAAGAGACAGAGCAGAGATTGCTGTTTATGAAAGAGACAAACTTGTTCAGACAGCTTGACGGTACAGCAGTCACATTACTGTTTGAGTCTAAGCTCGTGACCTGTTAAACTGCCAACAGCTTCAGCACATGGATCCAAAGTGACTTTGACCGTCTATATCTCCACTCTCAGTTGCCATCCTATCTTGGGGTTTCTTCAATCATCATCTACCGGCATTTGTGTCTGTACATATGTGAATCATGATTGTCTGATGACTGGTTCCAGAGTTATTAAAAAAACACCTAATGGGCAGATTTTGCTCTGGGGTCCACTTTTGGTCTGGCGGAGATTCTGACGTCACTTCCGGTCAAGAACGACCCTTTGTACACCTGGAGATAATTGATTGGAGTTCATCTTCAGTGTAATTGTTTAGAGTGAAGCACCAATTCTTAGCATTAACTCCCTTTTCCTTTGGCATCTTAGTATCCGCTATCACGAGAGGTCAGATTCTATCTTGTGCACCCCTCGGCGTTGCCTTATGTTTGGTCCACAGATCCAAAGTGACTTTGACCGTCTGTATCTCCGCTCTCAGTTGCCATCCGATCTTTGGGTTTCTTCGATCATCATCTACTGGCATTTGTGTGTCTGTACATGTGTGAATCATGATTGTCTTATGACCAGTTCCAGTTATTCAAGAAACCCCCTAATGGGCAGATTTTGCTCTGGGGTCCACTTTTGGTCTGGCGGAGATTCTGATGTCACTGTCACTTCTGGTCAAGAACCCTTTGTACACGTGGAGATAATTGATTGGAGTTCATACCCCCCCCCCCCCCTTGCCAGGGCTGAACCTCTGCAGTCTACGCATACCTGAATTTTCCACAGTGATACCATAGCATAGGTTGATTGTGCACAATTATGTTCATCGGTTGAGGCATGAATGAATGTTGTGTGCATCTTATTGTCGCTTTTTAGCTTTTTGCTTATTTCCAAACATGAAAATCATGTAACAAGATTAAAAATTGGATATGCAGTTTGTTTCTTGTGTTTTTACACTGAGGCTGGATGTGTTGGCAAGAGATTGTCATATGGACGTTGTGTGTGTCTGATGACGTTTACAATGCTGGAATCTTCAGTAAGGTATGATGCATCAGGTGTGAGACCGTGTGCATTGTTGGTACATGATGGTAATGTTGTCTTCAGTGAAGTGTGCTGTTAGTGTGTGTGTGATGGTGTTGGTAATATGTTTTTTTCTCAACACTTTGTTATAAAGATGTTCTGTCAGACTTGATGACTGCAATTTGGTGGCAACATTTCTTACACAGTGTTCCGTGTCTCATGTTGGGTTTTCTCTTTTTTGGGGTGGGGTGGGGGTGGAAAGCAAAGTCTTACCTCTGTTTTAATCTCTTTATGGTTCTGAGTTGAGTTTTACTGACTCAGCAACTGTGAATCACACAGCCAGTGAGTGCACACACACCACACACAACACACACAGTGAGCAACCAGACATAAAATCCAAACATTTAAACATTTTTAGATTTCTTAGTAAATGACAAAGCAGACCAACTGATGTTGCACACCCGTAAACAACATTGCAATGAGATGCTTCAAATAATGAGAACAACTATTGCACAAAATACATCAGGACATTTGGCACACAAAATTACTAGAAAAGCTATTGCACAGTAAACTGGGCTGTTTGGCACACACAAAATGAAGCGTAGCCCCCCCATCCCAACCAAATTGGACACAAAATGGGTATTGTATATTGCAAACAAAGTGTGGAATCCATACTGCACTATAGTAAAACTTCACTCCAAATCTGCTGAAAGGACCCGTATACACTTAACTGACTTGAGTCATGATGCATGGCTTGTACGGTGAAAGTGTTATAATTTTATTGTGGTTTAAAACAAGAAATGATGTCCACAATTTGGGGAAGTCATGCTGTCTTTGAAAGTGTGCATATGTGTGTGTGTGTGTGTGTGGGGGGGGGGGGGGGGGGGGAGATTGTCATTTTGAAAGCCCTGAACACCAAGGTTTTATTGAAAAGTGAATAATGCAACTGAGGTCTTTGAAAATGTGTGAATTTTCACTGCTGTTGGACTGACAAGCCAATACTTCCCTGACTTTGTGAATAAGTAGTTATATAGCTTCATAATGGACAAAAAGATCCATATTCAATGGCAATGCTTCGGCATCGGAAGTGTGAAAAGAGTGTGTGGTTATTGCATGTGAATTACAGATGACTTGAGTAATCTCTCAAAATTGGTCTTTTAAATTTTCAAACGATGGCCTTGAAAGCTTGTGAAAGGTGCGTGAACTATAGAAGTAGAATGACCTTTTTTAAGGACCCTTGCAGGTGCCATGTCGTCCCACTTTAACACACCATCACCATCAGACTGTAATCCAACATGAAAAAATTAACGTGATGTAACCCCAACTTGCTGGACAAGTTAAACCATCTTCCATGAAAAGGTGACCTGGATTTGCTTGACAAATTAAACCTTTTATGAAATGGTGACCCCAATTTGCTGGACAAATTAAACCTTCCTCCATGAAAAGGTGAACCGGATTTACTTGGCAAACCACATATCAAAAGGTGACCCCAATTTGCTTGACAAATTAAACCTTTTATGAAATGGTGACCCCAATTTGCTGGACAAATTAAACCTTCCATGAAAAGGTGGCCCTAATTTGCTGGACAAATTAAACCTTCCTCCATGAAAAGAAAGGTGGCCCCAAATTGTTGGACAAATTAAACCTTCCTCCATGAAAAAGTGAACCGGATTTGCTTGACAAACCATATATCAAAAGGTTACCCCAATTTGCTGGACACATTAAACCTTCCTCTATTTAAAGGTGGCCCCAATTTGCTGGACAAACTAAACCTTCCTCCATGAAAAGAAGGGTGACCCCAAATTGCTGGACAATTAAACCTTCCTCCATGAAGAGGTGGCCCCTATTTGCTGGACAAATTAAACCTGACATGAAAAGGTGACCCCAACTTGCAGGACAAATTAAACTGGATATGAAAAGGTGACCCTGATTTGCTGGACAAATTAAACCATCCTCCATGAAAAGGATGACCCCAAATTGCTGGACAAACTAAAACACATGCACCCATGTTGCTTAAAATTTGGAGCTGAACACAGTGTCCTCTGTTTGTCACTTCTTAAACAAGAAAAAGGAATGCGCAGTTAGCTGACTGGCATTTTCAACAACAGGAACACACTACTTTCTGTTCTGTTATCCTTGGACTTCGAAAATGGAGCAGTCATCAAACTGGTTTCAATAGGTAAAGCTCAATGGAAGTTATCAAGCAAAGTTCACAAGATTTTGGCATTTAACGATATCGTACAAAATGTGAATTTTGAGGTTGTCAAGTCTGGAAATGCACCATCTTGGACTACAAGCCAGCCATAAAAAGTGCCATGCAAGCAGTCTTGACATTACTTTTTTTTTTTTTTTAACCCCCCACACTCATTTTGGCATTTTTGGTGGTGCTATGACCTTGAAAATGGGTAAAATAATTAAAACCAGTGTGCTAAAAAGTTTTGACAGCAACTGAGAAAATGTAAATAATATATAGGCATTGACCACAGATGGTGTCGGGTGTGTAACATATTTTCCAATATAGCAGAGAGGGGATGTTAAGAACTTTGGGTCACCAGAAATGCATATATAAAAGAACTGATAATAATAATACGTCTAAACTGACATGGAAATGTTGAGAAAATACAGCCTTAATTCAGACCTGTCCAACACCACTGTCATTCAAAACTGGGTCAAGGTCAACCAAATTAGTATTAATTGGTATATCTGAACACAGGCCTTGTGAAGTCTGGAAGCACTCTAATTCTCTCATCTGAGAACAGTCCTGTTGTACATGATATTGTCAATGTATGCAGCAGTTACAAGTTTGAGCTTCACTAGATCAAAACTTACTGGGAAAGGACAACTGTCATTCTCACTGCTTTGGTGCTGCAGTGACCTCGAAAAAAAAATACCGTACTTAAAGCTGGAACTGGACTGAACCAATCAAAATGAGTCTAGTTAATTATTATTAATTAAAATCTGAAGGTTAGACACTTTTTGAATGTTAACATCCTGTCAATTGCACATGATCACTAATAACATCCCAAATCTACTCCACCAGTTCCTGACGGAGGCTGTCACTCTGGTGTGATCAGAAATCCCAGATATTAAGGTTTTAGTCAAGGATGACCGGCCAGTTGCATACACTTTTTCCATTTTTTCAAACAAAGAGATTGGATCAAAGCTCACAAAAGACTAGTAAAATGAATGCTTTTTGAATAAGTCAGTACAAAACAATACGCAAAATGTTGATCAAAGCTCAACAGTCTAAAAAGAATGCTTTCTGAATAGGTCAGCTACAAAACAATATGCAAAATGTCAACAGATGCCTTCAACTCGTAAAGGGACAGTGGATACAGTACAAGGAAAAGGAAACATAGCTGGTTCAAGAGATATCTGATAGTTTTGGTGTGTGTATATATATTTCAAGTGTACTGTGCATCAATAGTTTTGGTGTATATATATATTTCAAGTGTATTACATATCAACAGTTCTCTGCTGCATCTCAAAGGATGTCTATGTGGACGATTTCAGTGAATATTGGAAGAAAAAAAACACCTTTCCATGTGTCCAGAATCATCTTTGCATTGGATTGCATTACAATTATTCCATCAACAGGGGGGAAAAAATGAGGTACTATCAACCTGCTGGAACAAGATGAGCATTCAAAGGAAGTTATGACTCTATGGACATACAACTGGTCTGTGTAATTATTAACTGCTTTTGGCATGCTGGACTCTACAACAAATTCTGCAAAACACAAAGGATGCAAAACATTTGGGGACACTGGTCTGATACATGCACTTGGAGTACAAACAAATTCAAATGTTCTGAATACCCTACAATACCAGGCGGAAGACAAGATGTGTAGCCAACAAACATTGCACTGATGACCAATCCTACGGCTGGCAGTGAGAGCCAAGGACGGCCACATTCATCACCAAAACCAGACTGACTGTGCGGAAGCATAAAATTATGCCAAAAAGATTTCTGTGAAATGACAGTGGGTACCATGCCTGTCGTAATGTATCAGATCTTTTGTTCACCTACTGCTTGGCCAATATGACAAACAATTCAGCGTTCACAATCTGAAGAGGGGTGGGAAAAAAAGGAGAGAAAAAAAACTGATACAAAATGCACAGTCTGTGACACATTTTATCACACTGTCAATTTGTGGAACAATCGCAAACAATATACCACACAAATCACAAACTGGAAACTGACAAAAGCCTATATGACACACATAAATAAATTTAAAAAATGCAACCAGTGATCCCAACTGGCATAAATTGTTATAAATGTACCAAATGATTTACATATTGCACATGTACAAATAACGGTGTACCATTAACAAATGCTAACCACACAGTTTAGAAAAACCAAAACAACATCAACCAGAACAATACCAAAAGATTAATAAAACTGCAACCAGACAAGACATTTTTACAGATTTCACTGTTTCACGATTCTCTGAATTTGCATGTGCTGCATCTCCTGACAGGGCCGCATCTTGTGACTGAGCAGTGGAAACACTGTGGCTCGCCCTTCTAGTTAAAGGACCAAAACCACAACACACCAAGGTTACCATGGGGATGGGGGGGGGGGGGGGGGGGGGCAGAACTGTAGCAAACTGCCATTCCTCCCGCAGTTCACCAAGTCTTCTGCCGACTGAACAGGTATCAGGCACTGGGGAGGGAGGGAGAAGGGCTGCTGGCCCCCACACCTTATGGAGAGTTGCCAGGTACCGGTACAGGTACTGAACTCTCTTCCCAGCCCGTGCTTTCTGACAACAAAGCACACCTTTTGTCCATTGTGAGAGCCGAGTTGGTTAGTAACTGGATTTTAGCATCCTGTCCACCACACAGGGTTGCCTCTGGACCACCAAACTCCGGCAAAAGCAAATTTGCAGTTCAAAACTCTTCTCTCATTTACAAACCCTTTCTCAAGTCAAATCCAAAAGCCCAATCCCTACATGAACATACAACAACACATGTATATGTACACAAACATCCAACACAATTTTCAAGGAGTTAGTCCCTTCAATAATACCCATATTAAAAAAGCATATAAGGCTAGGACACGCTGGTATTGTCAATCATTCCACTCAATGATACCAGATTAAAGAAAAATATCAAAAAGGAATGGCCAGGAATAATAAAAAATAAAAAACGTTATACAAATACATACAGGCAAATACCAGTGCCATATGGCAGCAAGCTGCACATACAACCTACCAACTACCATCTCCTACCAGCCATCATCTCCTAACTGCTCAACAAGAGTCATGCAAAAATGCCTCACTCTGGGCAAAAATGCCTCACTCTGGACAAAAAATGCTGGAAAAATTTCTGAAAAAAGTCAGGAGACTGGACCATTAGCAGAAAAGTGACATAACAGAAAAAGCAAGAGAAAGAGGCATATTTGGGGGGGTATTTTTTAGAGGAGATAGGAAAGGGGAATTAACTGACAGCCTAAAATTCTGCAGCCTCCATTTGGGGCTGTAGGAGCCTAAGTTACCTGTGGGTCCTGTTTGGGAGGTCTGTGCTCTATAATGGAGGCTAAGTTACCTGTGGGTCCTGTTTGGGAGTTCTGTGCTCTATAATGGAGGCTAAGTTACTTGTGGGTCCAGTTTGGGAGTTCTGTGCTCTATAATGGAGGCTAAGTTACTTGTGGGTCCAGTTTGGGAGGTCTGTGCTCTATAATGGAGACTAAGTTACTTGTGGGTCCAGTTTGGGAGGTCTGTGCTCTATAATGGAGAGTAAGTTACTTGTGGGTCCAGTTTGGGAGGTCTGTGCTCTATAATGGAGAGTAAGTTACTTGTGGGTCCAGTTTGGGAGGTCTGTGCCCTAGATATAGGGTAAGAAACTAGTTGCTGATTTTGACATGTCAGCCCCTGTAGTACCAATGAGGCCTATTCCTATCACCTGAAACACTACAGGGACTAAAACCTGCCCACAACAATCAGATCCTGTCATCTGAAAGATTAGGACACAAATGTCCACCCCACTGTCAACTGAGAGATTGGAACCCCCCTCACCCCCCCCAGAATCTGTCACCTGAAAGACTGGGACACAACCCCCCACCCCACATCACCCACAACCGGTCATATGGACACAACCCTCCACCCTACCCCATGCAAAACTTATCTAAGAGATTGGGACACAAAGCTGAAACCCTATGTATCACCCAGACAGATCTGAAAGACTATGACACATTCACCAACAACTGTTTTCTTATTGCAGTAACAGCTCAAACCACACACCGACTGGAAGCAACAAACAAAAGCAAGGAAATCCAGCAAACATAGACCAGATTTTTCATCCACTGAATTTTTCAACATTCTAACAGTACAATAACAATGCATGAATCTGATCACAGATTTTGACTGCATCACCATTTAACAATGTCATGAATAATACTCATCAACACTTCACATCACACAATGATTACAGTCTGACTGTGTCAGTGCATGACCAAAATATTTACACGTACACAGACAAGGGCGTCAACCTGCCAGCAGATTGGCAATTAATTCCTCCATCCTTCAAGCCCCCTTTCAACATGGCCTTCACATCTCCGACACTGGTCTATGCCCGGTCTCTGCTGCTGTTGGTTACATCACAGACACAGCCCCTGCTCCCTTTCTGTTGCAGGTAAATAGCAATGGCAGAGATGTGAGGGGAAGGAGTGTGGACCATTCACCACTGAAGTAAATGATAACCTGTGACAGTTCACCAGTGTGTGTGTGTGTGTGTGTGTGCATGTGCATACATGCATGCATATGTGTGTGTGCACATGCATGTGTGCTTGTGTGGACATGCATGCATGCGTGTGAGATTCATCACAAAGAATATCACACAGCAACACATACTTGCTCTGCTGGCGGTGAATTGACCGGGGTTCCCATTTGTCTGGTGGAGAATTGCCTGGGGTTCCCATTTGTCTAGTGGTGAATTGCCTGGGGTTCCCATTTGTCTGGTGGTGAACTGCCTGGGTTTCCCATTTGTCTGGTGGTGAACTGCCTGGAGTTCCCATTAGTCTGGTGGTGAATAGCCTGGGGTTCCCATTTGTCAGGTGGTGAATTGTCTGGGGTTGCCATTTGTCAGGTGGTAAGTCTGGGGTTCCCCTGAGTCTGGTGGTGAAATGTCCTACAGACCAAGGCCAGGAGTCAGTACTTGGAACATCTATATTTCTTTAACCGTCCACAAAACCAGTCAGATAAGTGCCTGGCACCAGCACAATTACTTCATCCGACAGAAACTTGTCTTGAATAGCATCAACTGCACAAACGGATTGCTGTAAAACAACAACAAACACACACAACCTTTTGGCAAAAGTTGTCAACCCCTTGAATTCACTGCCCAAGTCTGGGGTCACTGCTTTCAAATGCTGAATTCTTTCAAGGCAAGACTGAACACAACTTGGTTCCATGTGCTGCACCCACAGGCTGTAAGAGTGGTTCTACAACCCAACATACACCAGTGCAATCCGTACATCCTGTGCAGTGGGAAAACACTGTCCACAAAAAATTATATACATCCTGTGCAGTGTGAAAACACTGTCCACACAGATCACTTCAATGATGAGAGAATCAAACACTGAAACAGCGGCAAGGCATTTTAGCCTCAGTCTACATATGACTGCAATCCAAGATTAAGTAAGTTTAACACAAGTAAATCACTCTGTCTTACATAAAAGTTCACCTTGAAGCAGCTTGCTTTACAAGGGTTCTGTTGAATCACTAACCTGTAACAAGTTTTCATCACACATAACACATGTAGGTTTCACAAGATCTACAAAAGATTAGGATAACACAAATGTTTAATACAATTAAAACAACCACCGCATTTCCTGTACTATGTTTCAGGAACATGTACGTCAACTTGATAAATACACACAACCAAAGCAGGCACACTTTGAAACAGTTACTTAGTCATCAGATTTTAACAGCCTGTCAACTGTACAGTCACCTCACCACCGTCAAACTCTACCAAATGCAAATTTCAAAACTCTTCTCATAATCATATGAACTCTTTCTCAAGTGCATGAAACTTCATGTCCATTCCAGAAGATGACAAATGCTCATTTAAGTGTTCAGCAAGAAATGGAACTCATCCAAATTATGCAATACTACCATGAAAATGAGGCCAGTCCCAACACAGTGTTTTGCAGAATGATGGTTTGTGTATGTGGTCCCTTGAAACAAGGTTGAACAAGACTGCTTGCCAAATCTTTGCATTTAACATGAACTGAGCTTAAGTAAATTGAAAACAAAAATGCAACCACACATGATTTTTTTTTTTTTAAATTCAAAGAGAGGTGAGCAAATTTACGAAAAGGTCCTGATATTAGTGATAGTAACTGGCACTAATAGGCAAAAATACACAAAACTTCATTTTTAACCCCTTCCCTGCTCCAGCATGTACATTTTTGGGCAGAGAGCTGCGTGGACTTGCCTGCAGTGTATTTTCCAGTCCCATCTACTTTCAATGCTGTGCATTTTGATGAAAATCTTTTCACATGCCAGTGTGAAACAGAACACAAAAAGGCTTAAGGGTTTCACGTTTTGGACTTTTATTGGTCATTTTCAAGTGATGTTGTGGCAGTGAAGTGGTTGATATGTTCAAGACACTCAACCCAGTCTTTACACTGAACCTACCATTGCTAAAAGCATACATTTACAACACACATTTCTAAACACAGTATTTTTTATTTTTTTTAATGTGGCTCAACATTTGTACTGATAAACAACAGTAAATTTCCTTTTAGAAGGACCCCAGGCAACAATTCCTTCACTACTCTGTAACGTTGTACTTCCTAGGCTGACAAAATGCAAAGTACGAATCCAAGAAAAAAAATTAACTGCCCTGCGTCTGCTGAGGACTTTATCTGCTGTAGAACCACGGACAAAAAACTAAAGACCACACTTCCGTAAACTTTTCTGTTTGTGTTTCCATGGAACTGATCCCCTCATCAAAGGCTACCAATCTTTCTAGACAGTCCTTCCATGGTTTACGGATATTTACTTTATCAGGCGTTCATCAAAGACTACCAATCTTTCTAGACAGTCCTTCCATGGTATACGGATATTTACTTTATCAGGCGTTCATCAAAGACTACCAATCTTTCTAGATAGTCCTTCCACGGTTTACGGATATTTATTTTATGAGGCGTTCTACAGTACTTTTAAAGTGAACTCACAGCATTTCCTTTGGCATTCTCTATCAACTGTTGACTGTCACATCTCTCTCAACATGCTTATTGAGCTGTCAATTATCTCAAACACTTTCTTCAACATGCTCAGCTGTCTACTGTCACAAAACTTTCCTTGACACGTTCAACAAACTGCATGCCTCTGGTGTCAAAATGATGGCCACAACTCTTCCCTTGACAATACTCAACAAGCTGCGAGCCTCTCGTGTCAAACTTACGCTGAAACAAACGTCTTGTGACATTATGCTCTAACAAGCTGTACTCCTGGTGTCAAACTTACAGTCACAAAAAAATTCATGCCAACATGCTCAAACCAGCTGTGTGTCTCTGGTGTCAAACGTATGGTCACAAAACTTTAAACAAGCCATACTCCTGGTGTCAAACTTACAGTCACAAAAATTCCATGCTCAAACAAGCCATGTGTCTCTGGTGTTAAGCATATGGTCACAAAACTTTGCTTGACAATACACTCAAAAAGCTGTGTGGGTCTCTGGTGTCAAACTTAGGCCTCAACTACCCATGACAATATGCTCAAAACATGCTGTGTGTCTGTGGTGTCAAACTTACAGTCACAAAATTACCTGTGACAATATTCTCAAAACAAGCCGTGTGTCTGTGGTGTCAAACTTATGGTTACAAAAATTCCCATGATAACATGCTCAAACAAGCCGTGTGTCTATTGTGTCAAATGTATGGTCGCAAAACTTCCCTTGATAATACACTTGATAAAACACACAAGCTGTGTGGGTCTCTGGTGTTAAACTTAGGCCACAAAAGTACCCATGACAATTTTCTCAAAACAAGCTGTGTGTCTCTGGTGTCAAACTTATAGTCACAAAAACTCCTGTGACAACATGCTCAAAGAAGACGCATGTCTCTGGCGTTAAACTCACGGCCACAAAACATCCCGTGATAACCCGCTCAAACAAGCTGCGCTGCTGGTGTCAAACTTTTCCTCCATTGGGGATGTCTTCGTCAGCGTAATACAGACACAGGGAACTGAGTGAGTTGCTCTTCTCCTCGTCCCTCAGCAGAGCAGAGCTCTCAGTGGCGCTCAGTGAGTCAGACGAATCACAACGAACAACATACACATGGCCGGAGGGTTGGGGAGGCGGAGCCAAGCTGGGGGGCGGAGCTTCAAAGCTGGGGGGTGGAGCTTCAATGCTGGGAGGTGGAGCTTCAATGCTGGGAGGTGGAGCTTCAAAGCTGGGAGGTGGAGCTTCAAAGCTGGGAGGCGGAGCTTCAAAGCTGGGAGGCGGAGCTTCAAGGGTGTGGGGCGAAGCTTCAAGCTTGCTGGAAGAGGAGGGGCTGGTGGGTGGGCTTAGTGAAGGTTTGCGACGGTGATCGGGGGGCTTAACCACGGGGGCGGGCTCTGCCGCAGAGCCCACTGAAGCGGTGACTGGGTCAGTGGAGGAGGGGTCCTCGTGTGACCTAGACCTTGGCAGAAAGCGGGCACGACCACCAGGCTGACAGACAAGAGAAACAAAGAAAGAAAGGCAAGCCATGAACAAAGCAAGTGCAAGTGACATACATTGGCAGTGTGACAGCTGGATTTAAAAGAAGCAAGATGCCACAGTGTGGACTTGGCAAATGTGAACTAAAAACCAACTAAAGCAAAAACAAACAAACAAAAAAAGAAAGAAGAAAAAAAGAAAGAAAAAAAGTTCCAAGAAGAGCAAATACCCAGTTCACTCACATTCAAAATGGGAAAATAAAACTTTAATGACTTTTTCAAACTCATGTGTCCTTGACAACGGGTTGAGCCATGGAACCTGGATAAAGCATGACAGAGGTAGGTTATTATCATGCAGTTTCAATGATCTTGCTTAAAGAGCCTCTGTCTGAAAATGTAAACATTAAGGTCCTAGCTAAAGAAGCAAAATATGTTAACTGCCTCTAATGCATACATTCTAAAACTACCTTAAGCATTAAAATTATACATCATTGTGCCCATGCATGTCACAATTATACAACATTTTAACTTGATCAAAACTAAAACTGAGAAAAGACAACCTGCAATTTTGCTTTTTCTGAGGGCCTTGAACAACTAAAAAGTTGTCAAATAATGCAAAGTTTAGCAGGTCTTATAGTTACACAGTGCCAATGAGACCTCCAAATTTGATCAAAGTCACCAAAACTGAAAGCATAAAAGTCACTGGAGGACAGCACCATCCAACACAGTAAGTAAACATGGTGCTTAACGTCCACAGAAACCATGAGGCTTATTAGGGACGGGGAGAAGGGGTGGAAGAGGGTATGGAGGTGGGGGGAAGAGGGAGATTATATACCTAACACTACGCGGCTGTCACCACCAGAATGACTTCTACATTAAGATGGGCAGTGATGACAGCCATTTTAATGTTTCATAATTGTGAGTGACAAAGTCACAAGACAGTGTCCACAGACCTCAACTTCTGAAGAGAAAGGAGAGCCGAAGCAGATTCGAACTAAGGTCTTTCTGCTTACCAGCCTAACGCCTTACTACAACACCAAACTGGCTCACAACCACCCAACATTTGATACAGCTCATTTAAATAGTGTCCAAGGAAAAGCCAACATCAACATTTTAATAAGTTATCTCCCTTAAAATGCTCGCCAACATCATGGAAAGAATCTTGAGCATGACCATGTTTATGTACATGACCATACAAAGTCTGAACCTGATCAAATAAAAAAATGAGTCTAAAACTAAGTCTGGCACCTCCCCCTCCCCCAACTTTTCCCCCACTTATTTGACAGACTTGAGGCCAGAGCTTACGACTAGAGTGAACTGATCTACTGACCTCTCACTACCCTCTGACTGCAGTGATTGTGCTAGACGTTCTTCAAACTGGTGTGACATCTATATGGTGACAAAAGTGGTGAAAACTGGTCAAAATCACTGTAACTGCATGGTCAGATACACGGCCATCCCTACTACTATTACAGCTGCAATAGCAAACACCCAGCTCCCTTCCCTGCCAAGAACACACACACACACACTGTGACACACACACACACACACACACACACACACACGTTGTGACACACACACGTTGTGACACACACACACACCACACATACACAGACACACACATACACACACCACACATACACAGACACACACACACACACCACACATACACAGACACACACACACCACACATACACAGACACACACATACACACACCACACATACACACTCTCTCATTGTGATGAGTTTTGCTTCTCCCTTTTCTGAGAACCAGTCAAACAAAATAACAGCCAGCACATCTGACTGAGTTGTGATTTTGTTTTCTGTACATGCTGATCATGTCCAGTAAAATACAGGCAATTACTGGTTAATGCAAACCCTGGACCGACAGACAAGTTTTAGCCAGCCAATGCCTGCATACAAACACATCTCCTTAGACAAGCCTGCGGGATCTCCAAGCACCAGTAAGTTTTAGCCAGCCAATGCCTGCATACAAACATATCTCCTTAGACAAGCCTGCGGGATCTCCAAGCACCTATGTAAAACAAACACTGATCAAGAACATTCATTCTATGCAGTTTGAAACACAGGTTCAAACACGCATTGTTTACTCCACTTGTCTAAGTGTGCAAAGTTATCTGGCTAAAAGTGAGCAGTTAGTTAGGAGTGGAATACACCACACTATAGCTTCACATGCTTTACCTACTGTCCAGAATTCTGGCTTTCCTGGTTCATTCCACCCCATTTACCCACTATCCTCTCATATCATATAGTGACATGCATTATGAAATCTACATTTCTGATCTGACGAAGGTGGTTTCTCCCTGGTATGACATTTGTGGTTAATATATTAAAAATCAATTAATTAATCAGATCATGCTCTCGATCTGCAAAGTGCACTGTTCATGTTCATTAAAAGCTATACTAAAGTAAAATGGCAGAATAAAGCGGATTTCATGATCAATGAAAGATTATTTTTTTAAACCTACTTACTACTTTTTTGGAAAATATGTGATCAGATCAATCAACTGCAATGTTAAAAACCAGTAAATTAATGTTGGAACAGAAGCTTAAATCAACTCTAGACTAACTGATCCACCTGCTCAGTAAAATTATGACCACAGGACATAATGTTCTGAAGTCAAGACTCGCCGAAAAGACTAAGGGCAGCTCAAAGTAACATGAAACAAATTACAGAACTTTCCTATCAATTATAGCAGTATGAATAGTCTCTCTGAGCGCATTTTTATTTTTATTTTTTAAATCTGGATGACCACCTCCCCCAAAATACTGACTTCTGGAAAAAAGGAAAAATAAAAGAAGAAAAAGCTTCCATTCCAAAGGCATTTTACCTAAACAGCACCAATGGAAGTAGTTCAAGAAAACCACCAACTATGACGCAAGTGGACATTTCTCAGTATATGTACTACAAGCAGTCCCAATG
>OY757551.1:4700473-4752252 GCA_963584105.1 Alviniconcha strummeri
CCCGAAAGTACCCCCCTAAACCGCTGTGCGGCCCGCGGCGGCCCACTGTCAGTGACGGCGCACTCTATGCGGCCACTCCACACTACATGCCGGTCGGTATGTCAGTCCATGCAGTGACCATATGATAAGAGTCCATGCCCATTTTTTTCAGCGCTACATTTACTCCTCTCTGTGTCAGATTATACAAATAACCCTCCCCATTTCTTCCATTTAATTGTTTGTGTATTATTTTTCCGCATCCGTGCCGGCGCGCCGATACGAAACGTCATTTTTACTGCACTGAAATTTGCATTGTTCGTTTTGTATTGTCTAATTCTGAAAACCAGCTTCTTTTCAATTTTTTTTTTTTTTTTTTTTTTTGCGTGCGTATTAACAAAATGAAGCAATGCAGTCAATAATTCAGTTTATGACTGAACGTTTTAGTATTTTCCGTGCCATATTTTTTCATTGTTGGCTATGGTGCGTATGCATTCCGGTTCTTGTTTTGACGCATTTCCTGACAGGGAAAACAAAACCACGTTTCGGTGAAACTGAGCGAATGCAAGAGTTCCCAGAGCATCAACGATGGCAGCAACATCGGAGGTACGTATTTCGCGTCAGGGGATGGTTTACGGGGGATCATTATAATGACTACTTAAAAAAACTGCGCTTTGTTTTTTTAATGAATTTTTCAACAGGGGTGATAAAGTTGCTGTTGTTTGACACTGTCCTACAGTGTATCACGTACTTCTTCTTTGGTCAATTTGGTACGTAGTCCCCGTTGCATTGATTCTTGATACACCCTTTTCTGTCTTTTTCTTAGCTTGTAGGGCACAGAAAAACAAACGCCGAAGAATTGTTTAAATCCATCCATATTTGTTTTGTATAAAAAGAAAAGATGACAACCTTCCCGAACCCCAAAGCAGCATCGCTGTGCACAGAATGTTCCAGAACCGAGTGGTCGCTTCTTGTGTACATAGCAGAAATCTTTTTCCACAAACTGGCCCCGCACAAAACATAACGAGCATTCTTGATTTTCAGTTATTTGTGCCAGAGTTGTTACACTTAGAATCAATAAAAGTTCCGTTATTCTTTAGCATCTGACCCATACCTTGGAGAATCAGTGGCGCAGAGTAAGAGTACTCGCTCTCGCAAGCCAGAGTTAAACTTAAAGGACAAGTCCAAAGTTTGGGGTGATTTTTGACACGATTTCCGTTAAAGTTCGCCGAGAACAATGATGTAGGTGAAATTGTGATCTGATGGTTATAAATGCACGAAAACAGGCATTTTCTGTCGTAACGAAAGCATTGCTGGCATGATGCTGAAAATCGTGTGCACATATATATGCAAGCTACATCACACTGGGGAGTTGCTGCAAAGTGGCTAGTAACCACAGGGTAACCGACTAGGACAAAATTCCAGTTCGAATCTCCAAGGATGAAGCTCCGATGCCACTGTCACAGTGTCAGTAGTTGGGTCTTTATTTCCTGCTTGTAATTATTTCATCTTTCTCGAGCCTTGTTAGGTGTGTGGCGTTTCAGTCTTTTTTGTTCTGTTTACTCTAGCTTTCACAACAGGCTAGACCTCATCAGGGAGCCTGCCTTTTATTGGGTGTTTTATTTTCCCAGTTTATCCTTGTTCAAGTTGTTTCATCATATGTAAAAAGGAAAAAGTTTTGTTCATTCTAGTTCAATAGACTAGCGATTTCGTGGCCTCCTTGGGTTAGGGTTTGAGGTTGGGCTAGTTACTGCCATTCATTGTTTTTTCTCTTGGCTTGCCCTTTTGTTTCTCAAGTTATATCGTTCATTTACAAATACGAGTGGAGGGGTAGTCTTGATGTTTAATGAGACCGCTCATTCTTTCTTTGTGTGGGGTAGTTTGTGAGTGTCTGTTGCCCTGCCATGTTGTTGTCACTGCTAAGTGGTTGTATTGTGTACACAGATTATGTGTATCCAGCCTTTGTCCCGCTACTCGCTGACATTACTTGTCTCCTCTTTCCTTTCAGAAAGTGTTGTTGGTTTCTCTCTCTTTTCCCCTCTTTTTCACCATGCGTTCTTTCTTTTATATCTTTGGTTTATTGGCCATTTCGTATCCGTTTGTTAGTTTGCCTGATTAGGGCAGCCATTTTGCATTTCTCTTGTCATCTGCATTTGTTTACATCCCGATGCTTTGTCATTGGTAGTCCTGATTAGCGTTTTGCTTTATCAGTCTGCAGCCTTTGTTTTTCTAGATGGAAGCTGGGTCATACTCATAGTCAGGGGTTAGTTTAGAGTTAGTTATGGTTAGTTTGGCTTTCCATCTTTTTGTCATTGGCACAGTTAATTTTGCTCTGTGCTCTTATGACTGTAGTCGTCCACTCCTTTGTTGCAGACAGTAGTCTATTAGACTGTTTTGATTTGGTGGTGTGTTTTTTGGGGGTGTTTTTTCTCCACCTTGTGCTTGCAGTTAGGCAACCGTTTGGGGTTTTGAGGTGGTTTCAGCTCTTTTGTTTCTTTCATTTGGTGTCAGCTGTTTGCTTGCCTGATTAGGGCAGCCATTTTCATTTGCCACCCGCATTTGTGGTTTGGTCTTTCTTTGCTACAGGCATTTGTGGTCTGTTCTTTCTTTCTTTGCCACAGGCATTTGTGTACGGTCTCTTTCTTTTACAGCCTTTTCTGCCGTAGGTGTTAGTGTTAGACCTTTTGTCTTTGCCTTGTTAGTACTTGTTTCAGGGTATCAGTGTATCTCTCTATTTTTGGTATCATGCTGTATACTTGCTGCTGCGGCGTCAGCTTCATCCTTGGAGATTCAAACTGGATTTTTTTCCAAGTCGGTTACCCTGTGGACAACCCTACAAATTTCACTTTGAAGCAAACCCCACTTGGTATTCCGCCATAAGGTTTATGAAATAGCACTCAGCAAAGAGCTCACTACACAAATGGGCGTGACTGTGGCGCAGCATCAAAGTCAGCTCATTTGAATTGTACAAATTTGACCCATTTTCGCCGTCACAGTGGGTTGATTCCACTGGAACTCATGCATAGTTATGCTTTGGGTTGCTTGTGAGTTGTTACAGTTTGCTGCAACACAGTAGGCCAGCATGGTTAGGAGTTAGAGCTTTTTGTCAACCACATGCATACACGTTCAATGAACAATCAAAGATGGCAACTGCACTGACTCCTCAGACTGATGTCACTTCCGAGAAAGTCACATGATTGATGGAGAACCCGAGACAGCAGTCTCGACCTGCCTACAGAAAATAAAATTGATTAAAAACCAACATATTTTTTTCATTTTTTCATTTAATTAAATCTCAGACTAGTGACTCATTTGTCAATCATTGGACTAGTGACTCATTTATCAATCATTTCAATGGTCATTTTGCATACTTAAAAACCTTGGACTTTTCCTTAACGCACGATTGAGCGTGGTGACCAAATGGATGGGTGACCTTTACATGCTAGGCTTTGTGCCCACCCTGAGATTTCGCCCATCAAATTCTGTTTGGACTTTACAAATTTGTCTTTTAGCACAGTAGTCTCGGGTAAAATCCAAGGAGACGGAAATTCCTGGACCTTTTTAAAAGTTAATTTGGGTCACAAATATCACGATCATTAAATGAGGTCCATATCTACCGATTACAGCCAAAATCTGCAACAAAAGGTGAGTTTTATCACATATTTTTGTCTTTGGTTGTTTCGAGTTGGCACATCATGTTGCCCTTTAGTTTAACATTTGACTGAGTTTCCCAGTAACAATGTGAATGCTTCCTTGAGTGTCAAAGTTGGCAAGGCAATCATACTTGCGACTCAATGTTCTCAGATTACAATTTTTTTCATAAATTTTCTTTGGTTTTTGATTGCAGTAACTTGTTAACGAGGCCGCTTACCTAGCACTGTAGCAGCACTTCGTCGGCTTCGTTTGCCATTTGCGATCCATGATGCCAACTCAAAACACTCAAAGACAAAAATATATGATAAGACTTGCCTTTTGTTGTGGATTTTGGCTGTAATCAGTAGATAGGGACCTCAATTTCCAGAAATTTCCAACCGTCTCCTTGGATTCTACCTAGTCTTGGAGCAGATTGATATTTCACCAAAAGGATCTCACATCAGATTTGTCTTTCAACAAGGTGGTTACTTATCAGTACCAGAGTGGTATTTCAACAAGCTAGTTACTTACCAGAGTGGTCTTTCAGCAAGGTAGTTACTTATCAGAGTGGTCTTTCAGCAAGGTAGTTACTTATCAGAGTGGTCTTTCAACAGGGTGGTCTGTCATCAGAGTGGTCTTTCAACAAGGTGGCTACTTATCAGAGTGATGTTTCAACAAGGTGGTCTGTCATCAGAGTGGTCTTTCAGCAAGGTGGCTACTTATCAGAGTGGTCTTTCAACAAGGTGGTCTGTCATCAGAGTGGTCTCTCAACAAGGTGGCTACTTACCAGAGTGGTCTTTCAGCAAGGTGGTCTGTCATCAGAGTGGTCTTTTGGTAGGGTGGTTACTGATCAGAGTGGTCTTTCAACAAGGCAGTCTGTCATCAGAGTGGTCTTTCAACAAGGCGGTCTGTCATCAGAATGATCTTTCACTGTTTCATTATGGTGGTTAGTTACTTATCAAGGTGGTCTTTCAGCAAGGTGGTCTGTCATCAGAGTGGTCATTCAGCAAGGTTCTCTCTCATCAGCCTGGTCTTTCAACAAGGTGGTCTTGCACCAGGTTGATCATTCAGCAGCAGTGCCACTGTACTACCAATAGTCTGTCAGTGCACTGATACTGTTATATTGATTCATGACTATGGTGTGTGTCCAGGTCAAGAAAGATATTGAGGAGCTCGAGAAGTTGGAGAGTGAAGCCACACGGAGCCGTGTGAAGGATCTGCTCAAGTTAGAGATCCGGCGTCTGCAGACAGAGCTTGCGAAACGTGAGGATAAGAAGGAGTCTGACAGTGCTGAGAAAGCTGCTGTCAAGACAGCGTCTGCTACCAGGACGCAGGTTTACAAGGAACTGATCAAGAATTATGGTGAGTGCTGACTTAAGTTCTAGAAACTCAAAGAAACTAACCTTTTATATAATATTAATAGTTTTATTGCAGTGTTTGCACATCACATGTGGTGACATGGTTATAATTTTTTTTAAAAGAAGGTGGGTAGGGTGGGGTGGCAGAGGGTTGGGGGGGCAGGGGGGGCGGCGTGTAGGGAAGGGATTCATTTATCAATCCTGAAATTAAAGAACAGAAAGTTTAGCAAGCATGAGTTATGGTCTGTGTGTGTGTCTCTGCTCTGCATCTACCTGTCCGACTGTGTGTTTCTCTGCATCTACAGCTTTGTGCAGGTGTATGCAGGTGTATAGCTTACAGCTCTCTCTTCACTCTGCCTCTCTCTTCTCTTTCTGTAATTCCTTCTCACCCCTTCCCTCTCTCTCCCTTCCTCCCTCAGCTCTTTCTGCATTATGACAACAACAACAAAATTATAAAATGTTATAATATATTCCTTCTCTCCTCGTTCTCTACCCCACCCCCCTCCACACACACACACACACACACCCACACCCATACTTCTCTGCTCTCTTTCTCCATTTCCTCCATCTGTTGCTTGCTTTCTTCATTCTCCCTCTCTCCCTCCTTGTCTCTAAGCTCTATCTGTACTGAAGTCAGTGTAATTTTACATGGCGATATGTGCTTCTCAGCTTGGGATCAGTCAGACAAGTTTGTGCAGGTCTGTGTCTGGTTGAGTCAGTGTAATTTTACATGGCGATCTGTGTTTTTCAGCCTGGGATCAGTCAGACAAGTTGATGTAGGTCTGTGTCTGACTGAAGTGAGTGTAATTTTACATGGTGACCTGTGTTTTTCAGCCTGGGATCAGTCAGACAAGTTGATGCAGATCTGTGTCTGACTCAAGTGAGTGTCATTTTACATGATAATCTGTGTTTTTAAGCCTGGGATCATATCAGTCAGACAAGCTTGTGCAGGTCTGTGTCTTGCTTAAAGTCGGTCTAATTTTACATGGCGATCTGTGCTTTTCAGCCTGGGATCAGTCGGACAAGTTTGTGAAGCTGTACGTGGAGCTAAAGGGAGTGCAGACGCTGGACAAAGAAGCTGTCACCAGCAAGTTCACAGACAGGTGACCCCGTCCTTTCTGTTTCAGTGGCTAGTATTATAATAGTATTATAATGGCAACAGTGCTGATTATAATACAAAGTGAGTCAGTTGAAGCTCAGTCTAGTACTAGTAGTAAGAGGCTTGTCAAGACTGCTATTATAATCAAGTACATTGTAATTTTGCTGCAGATTTTTTTTTTTTTTTTTGTAATGAAAGTATCAAAGTGTTTCCGCAATATTTATCATAATCCTTGATCAAATTTTGCTTTTGTGTCGTTACAGCATCTATTGATGGCTCACATAATAAATCTCTCTTTAATTTGTTCGTGTGTGTTTTGTTTTATGCTTATGCATTAATTTGTTTTTTTTTAATTTTTTTTATGCTTGTGCATAATGAGTAACAAAGGATTGTTTAATGGAGAGAAAAAAAAGGTCACTACTGCCTAGACTGTGATTAATACGGCTGAAATGTCGTCATTGTGCCTGGTATTTTATTTTCAGGTCTGTACAGGTGGACGTCAAGGGGCTGAACGGCAGGAACTGTGAACTTCAGATCGCCAGACTGGGAGATCAGATTGACCCAGAGGGTTCCTACCACAAGGTATTGGTTGATTGTCTTGTTGATTGGCTGATTGATTGATTGGTTGATTAACTGATTGATGGGTTGATTGATTGGGTGATTGTCTAACTGATTGGGTGATCGACTGGTCGCTTGGTTGGCTGACTGGTTGATTAATTGGTTGATTTGTTGACTAGTTGATTGGCAGGTGAAGAATGATGTGGTGCTTGAGATGCTGAAGAAGAAACAGGTGGGCAAGGTCTGAACCAGCATCTCAGATTCACATTGATTAGTTGATTGATTGCTTTATGAGTTGATTGACTGACTTGTACTAATTGATTAACTGACTGGTAAAGTGGTAGGTGAGGAATGACAAAGTATGCCTGCAATGCCAAAGACAAACAGGTGGGCAAAATGTAGGCCTACACCGCTGACTTTAACTGGCTGATTAATTGACTGATAATTATGGTTATGCATTGATTGATTTGTTGGTTGATAGAGTGATAGATTGACTGGTTGAGTTGATTATTTGGTTGACTGGCTAGTGAAGAATGATGTGGTACTTGGCAAGACCTGGTCCTGATCCACTGACTGACTGACTGATTTACAAGCTGACTGACTGACAAATTGGTTGATTGATTGTCTATGACTAGAGTAACAAGGTGCTTGTGATGCTGAAGAAGAAATGGATGGGCAAGACCTGGGCCTATGTAAGTGACTGATTGGTTGACTGATTGCATGAGTGATTGACTGACTGACTGATTGGTTGGTTGACTGACTGGCAGGTGAGGAACAACATGGTGCTGTTGATGCTGAAGAAGAAGCAGGTGGGCAAGACCTGGGCCTATGTCACTGGTTGATTAGTTGACTGACTGACTGACTGATTGGTTATCTGGCCGACAGGTGAAGAACGACATGGTGCTGGTGATGCTGAAGAAGAAGCAGGCGGGCAAGACCTGGGCCTATGTCACTGAGAAGGAGAAACAAGCAAAGGAGATGAAAAAGTTAGTATTCTTGCATTCTTCCTGTGGAGTTTTTGTTTGTTACTTTCTTCTTGGACTTTGTGTGTGTGTGTGTGTGTGTGTTTCCCTTGCGCAAAGGGTGTGTTTTGTTTGTGTGTGTATCAGAGTGTGTGTGTCTGTGTGTTTTTCTTTCGTGCAATGATTGTTCGATACCTTGATTTTACAAAGTGAATAACTATGAATGCTTGAATAATACCTCATTGGACTTTGATGAATATATTCAAATTGGAAAACATTCATTGACATTGTCCATGAAACAAACCTGTTCACTTCTTTTATTTCACTGACGTTGCACTGCCACGAAATAAAGAATAGATTTCATGGATAAAATAATACAATTACAGTATTTAAGCAGCAAAGAAAAGAAAAGAAAAAAGATAGAAAAAGGTGACTGCCTAAAAGCAGCAACTGATGACTGATTCTGTGGGTCGCCTTTTATGTGTTTTGTCCACTGATTGATTTGGGAAATTTTGTTTTTCTGTTTTATTTAGTTAGTCCATTGTTTACCGGCGGTTTTCTTTTTGCGTGTTTGAATCATTTACATATTACTATTGTATATGTATTCATTTTTAACATTCTTTGCACCAGCCCCCGCTTGTCTATCCTCTTCTTTACTTTTTCTTTTGTTGTCTTGCAATCTTCTTTCACCTGCAGAAGATGCAGCGTCAAAGGTGCTTGTGTGTTACTGCTTCTGTGCTTTTTGTTAGTATTGGGGAATACATTTTCCTAGATTGTTCTGGTCAACCTTGCCAGCAGTTGTTCGCTCTTTCCATGTGTTACTATAATTTTCTAATGTTTGTGTGCTTGTTTGTTATTGTTTTCTTGTTCTTGTGGGCTTGAATTATGTGGTACACAATACTGGCGATTATTCCGCAAATCTCTTGTTCAGCACTCGCCCAGATATAACTGTACTGGGCGTAAAACCAAGTTACCTACCCATCATGGACATTCACCGTGATATAGCTGTACTGGTTGACTGGGTGTAAAGCACCAAGTTAATTATTTACTCACCATGGAGATTCACCCTGTTATAATTGTACTGGTTGACTGGGCGTAAAACACCAAGTTACTTATTTACTCTTGTTCGGCAGACCTCCACCCATGGACCAGAGTGACGATCCCAACGCCAGCCTGATGAACATGCTGAAGAACATGTACGAGGAAGGGGATGATGAAATGAAGAGATCGCTGCAGAAGGCCTTTTACGAATCGCAGAACAAGAAGGAGGGCGGCTTTGGCATGTGATGAGCCACGGGCCCTTCTCACAGTGACAAGGCTCCATGCTGGGCACAGACTATACGCCCTGCCTCTTCCTTCACAACCTTTAGAAAATATGACACAAGAATGAGAGCCAAACGCACGAAAAGGTTCAAAAGAACGCAGTTTATTAGAACAAAACACAACATGCAAATTTTCAGGTAGTCCACTTTGTCAAGCTACAAAACAACACTTAACAGTTAAACGGTGAAAAATGATGAAAGATGGGATGCAGAGTTAAGAACTGGACAGGAAAACAACACAGCTCAACGAAAAACAGATCAGTGGCTTAGCTCTCCATCTCATTTTTCATCGTTTTTCCCAGTTTAATTTGTTTAACTTTAAGTGTCGTTTTGTAGTTTGATAAAGGGGATTACCCTCAAAATTCGCATGTTGTGTTTTGTCCTAATAAAAAGCGTTCTTTTAAACCTTTTATGTGTTTAGATCTTGTTTTAGAATGCTGGCAGCCATTCACAAGTTTCTGATTGGGCCGCCACGTGGTGCTGTGCTGACTGGTGGACTGCGTGGTGATTTGGGTCTGATGCAGCATTCAGATGATTGTAATTTGCCTCTTTTGATTGCTGCTGCTATCTCTCATCATCGGTGAACATGCACCAGTACTTCTTTAGAAGGTATTGTTCAGAATCCACCAGTCTTTTGCTCCATTGCTACGCTTTTAGCTTGTGAAGAAAACGTGGTGGCCAGCTCTTCGGTTTTTTTTCTTTTCTTTCAATGCATATATTAATTTGGATGTTCTGATTGGCGGAAGTGTTTAGGTGATTGGCTGGCTGACTGATGAAAATATTCAATATTGAAGGAGAGAGTGAGTGCATGAGGAAACAGGTGGGCATAATTTTGACACATCAACATTAAACTCCCGTTTTTCTTTTCATCATTGTGGAATGTAGGGTACTGGCAAATGTGGGAAATGAAACTGTTCAGGCTTTGTCTTCACGTGTATTGAAGTGGAAATTGATTGGAGAGAGATTTGATGCAACTGTTCAGGCTTTGTCTTCACGTGTATTGAAGTGGAAATTGATTGGAGAGAGATTTGATGCAACTGTTCAGGCTTTGTCTTCAGGTGTATTAAAGTGGAAATTGATTGGAGAGAGATTTGATGCAACAGTTCAGGCTTTGTCTTCACGTGTATTGAAGTGGAAATCGATTGGAGAGAGATTTGATGCAACTGTTCAGGCTTTGTCTTCAGGTGTATTGAAGTGGAAATCGATTGGAGAGAGATTTGATGCAACTGTTCAGGCTTTGTCTTCAGGTGTATTGAAGTGGAAACGAGTGGATTGGAGAGAGATTTGACGCACCAGCCTTTGATAAAAGCAGTTGGAAGCTCAAGGAAGTGGAGACTTTATGCATTACAGCAATGCTCTGCAGTAGTTTTCATCTCATGAGGGTGTGTTTCAGAATCGAGGGATCATGGTTGCCCGTCTTTTTCAAAATATTCCCCCCCCCCCCAGAAAGAATACCAGGGTGTAAAAAGAATGATGATGGATTTTAATGACATGATATGGCCAGTGGGACCCCTTTCTCTAAAAACAAAAAGCTGTTTTGAATAGGTTGTTCCAATCTATATCAGCACTGGTTTCCAATAAATAATGGAGATGTTTATATAAGGTGGGGGGGGGGGGGGGGGGGGGGGGGGGGGGGGGAGGATATGCACAGAGCCTTTGAACTTGTTCAGACAACTTGAAGGTATGGTTGTCAGATTGCTGTTTATGAAAGAGACAGAGCAGAGATTGCTGTTTATGAAAGAGACAGAGCAGAGATTGCTGTTTATGAAAGAGACAGAGCAGAGATTGCTGATTGCTGTTTATGAAAGAGTCAGAGCAGAGATTGCTGTTTATGAAAGAGACAGAGCAGAGATTGCTGTTTATGAAAGAGACAGAGCAGAGATTGCTGATTATGAAAGAGACAGAGCAGAGATTGCTGTTTATGAAAGAGACAGAGCAGAGATTGCTGTTTATGAAAGAGACAGAGCAGAGATTGCTGTTTGCTGTTTATGAAAGAGACAGAGCAGAGATTGCTGTTTATGAAAGAGACAGAGCAGAGATTGCTGATTGCTGTTTATGAAAGAGACAGAGCAGAGATTGCTGTTTATGAAAGAGACAGAGCAGAGATTGCTGTTTATGAAAGAGACAGAGCAGAGATTGCTGTTTATGAAAGAGACAGAGCAGAGATTGCTGTTTATGAAAGAGACAAACTTGTTCAGACAGCTTGAAGGTACAGCAGTCACATTACTGTTTGAGTCTAAGCTCGTGACCTGTTAAACTGCCAACAGCTTCAGCACATGGATCCAAAGTGACTTTGACCGTCTATATCTCCACTCTCAGTTGCCATCCTATCTTGGGGTTTCTTCAATCATCATCTACTGGCATTTGTGTCTGTACATGTGTGAATCATGATTGTCTGATGACTGGTTCCAGAGTTATTAAAAAAACACCTAATGGGCAGATTTTGCTCTGGGGTCCACTTTTGGTCTGGCGGAGATTCTGACGTCACTGTCACTTCTGGTCAAGAACCCTTTGTACATGTGGAGATAATTGATTGGAGTTCATACCCCCCCCCCCCCCCTTGCCAGGGCTGAACCTCTGCAGTCTACGCATACCTGAATTTTCCACAATGATATCATAGCATAGGTTGATTGTGCACAATTATGTTCATCGGTTGAGGCATGAATGAATGTTGTGTGCATCTTATTGTCGCTTTTTAGCTTTTTGCTTATTTCCAAACATGAAAATCATGTAACAAGATTAAAAATTGGATATGCAGTTTGTTTCTTGTGTTTTTACACTGAAGCTGGATGTATTGGCAAGAGATTGTCATATGGACGTTGTGTGTGTCTGATGACGTTTACAATGCTGGAATCTTCAGTAAGGTATGATGCATCAGGTGTGAGACTGTGTGCATTGTTGGTACATGATGGTAATGTTGTCTTCAGTGAAGTGTGCTGTTAGTGTGTGTGTGATGGTGTTGGTAATATGTTTTTTTCTCAACACTTTGTTATAAAGATGTTCTGTCAGACTTGATGACTGCAATTTGGTGGCAACATTTCTTACACAGTGTTCCGTGTCTCATGTTGGGTTTTCTCTTTTTTGGGGTGGGGTGGGGGTGGAAAGCAAAGTCTTTCCTCTGTTTTAATCTCTTTATGGTTCTGAGTTGAGTTTTACTGACTCAGCAACTGTGAATCACACAGCCAGTGAGTGCACACACACACACACACACCACACACAACACACACAGTGAGCAACCAGACATAAAATCCAAACATTTAAACATTTTTAGATTTCTTAGTAAATGACAAAGCAGACCAACTGATGTTGCACACCCGTAAACAACATTGCAATGAGATGCTTCAAATAATGAGAACAACTATTGCACAAAATACATCAGGACATTTGGCACACAAAATTACTAGAAAAGCTATTGCACAGTAAACTGGGCTGTTTGGCACACACAAAATGAAGCATAGCCCCCCATCCCAACCAAATTGGACACAAAATGGGTATTGTATATTGCAAACAAAGTGTGGAATCCATACTGCACTATAGTAAAACTTCACTCCAAATCTGCTGAAAGGACCCGTATACACTTAACTGACTTGAGTCATGATGCATGGCTTGTACGGTGAAAGTGTTATAATTTTATTGTGGTTTAAAACAAATGGTCCAAAATTTGGGGAAGTCATGCTGTCTTTGAAAGTGTGTGTGGGGGGGGGGGGGGGGGAGATTGTCATTTTGAAAGCCCTGAACACCAAGGTTTTATTGAAAAGTGACAAATGCAACTGAGGTCTTTGAAAATGTGTGAATTTTCACTGCTGTTGGACTGACAAGCCAATACTTCCCTGACTTTGTGAATAAGTAGTTATATAGCTTCATAATGGACAAAAAGATCCATATTCAATGGCAATGCTTCGGCATCGGAAGTGTGAAAAGAGTGTGTGGTTATTGCATGTGAATTACAAATGACTTGAGTAATCTCTCAAAATTGGTCTTTTAAATTTTCAAACGATGGCCTTGAAAGCTTGTGAAAGGTGTGTGAACTCTAGAAGTAGAGTGACCTTTTTTAAGGATCCTTGCAGGTGCCATGTCGTCCCACTTTAACACACCATCACCATCAGACTGTAATCCAACATGAAAAAAAGAAACGTGATGTAACCCCAACTTGCTGGACAAGTTAAACCATCTTCCATGAAAAGGTGACCTGGATTTGCTTGACAAATTAAACCTTTTATGAAATGGTAACCCCAATTTGCTTGACAAATTAAACCTTCCTCCATGAAAAGGTGAACCGGATTTACTTGGCAAACCACATATCAAAAGGTGACCCCAATTTGCTTGACAAATTAAACCTTTTATGAAATGGTGACCCCAATTTGCTTGACAAATTAAACCTTTTATGAAATGGTGACCCCAATTTGCTGGACAAATTAAACCCTCCATGAAAAGGTGGCCCTAATTTGCTGGACAAATTAAACCTTCCTCCATGAAAAGAAGGGTGGCCCCAAATTGTTGGACAAATTAAACCTTCCTCCATGAAAAGGTGAACTGGATTTGCTTGACAAACCATATATCAAAAGGTTACCCCAATTTGCTGGACAAATTAAACCATCCTCCATGAAAAGGATGACCCCAAATTGCTGGACAAACTAAAACACATGCACCCATGTTGCTTAAAATTTGGAGCTGAACACAGTGTCCTCTGTTTGTCACTTCTTAAACAAGAAAAAGGAATGCGCAGTTAGTTGACTGGCATTTTCAACAACAGGAACACACTGCTTTCTGTTCTGTTATCCTTGGACCTCGAAAATGGAGCAGTCATCAAACTGGTTTCAACAGGTAAAGCTCAATGGAAGTTACCAAGCAAAGTTCACAAGATTTTGGCATTTAACGATATCGTACAAAATGTGAATTTTGAGGTTGTCAAGTCTGGAAATGCACCATCTTAGACTACAAGCCAGCCATAAAAAGTGCCATGCAAGCAGTCTTGACATTACTTTTTTTTTTTTTTAACCCCCCACACTCATTTTGGCATTTTTGGTGGTGCTATGACCTTGAAAATGGGTAAAATAATTAAAACCAGTGTGCTAAAAAGTTTTGACAGCAACTGAGAAAATGTAAATAATATATAGGTATTGACCACAGATGGTGTCGGGTGTGTAACATATTTTCCAGTATAGCAGAGATGGGATGTTAAGAACTTTGGGACACCAGAAATGCATATATAAAAGAACTGATAACAATAATACAACATCTAAACTGACATGGAAATGTTGAGAAAATACAGCCTTAATTCACACCTGTCCAACACCACTGTCATTCAAAACTGGGTCAAGGTCAACCAAATTAGTATTAATTGGTATATCTGAACACAGGCCTTGTGAAGTCTGGAAGCACTCTAATTCTCTCATTTGAGAACAGTCCTGTTGTACATGATATTGTCAATGTATGCAGCAGTTACAAGTTTGAGCTTCACTAGATCAAAACTTACTGGGAAAGGACAACTGTCATTCTCACTGCTTTGGTGCTGCAGTGACCTCGAAAAAAAATACGGTACTTAAAGCTGGAACTGGACTGAACCAATCAAAATGAGTCTAGTTAATTATTATTAATTAAAATCTGAAGATTAGACACTTTTTGAATGTTAATATCCTGTCAATTGCACATGATCACTAATAACATCCCAAATCTACTCCACCAGTTCCTGACGGAGGCTGTCACTCTGGTGTGATCAGAAATCCCAAATATTAAGGTTTTAGTCAAAGATGACCGCCCAGTTGCATACACTTTTTCCATTTTTTCAAACAAAGAGATTGGATCAAAGCTCACAAAAGACTAGTAAAATGAATGCTTTTTGAATAAGTCAGTACAAAACAATACGCAAAATGTTGATCAAAGCTCAACAGTCTAAAAAGAATGCTTTCTGAATAGGTCAGCTACAAAACAATATGCAAAATGTCAACAGATGCCTTCAACTCGTAAAGGGACAGTGGATACAGTACAAGGAAAAGGAAACATAGCTGGTTCAAGAGTTATCTGATAGTTTTGGTGTGTGTATATATATTTCAAGTGTACTGTGCATCAATAGTTTTGGTGTATATATATATATTTCAAGTGTATTACATATCAACAGTTCTCTGCTGCATCTCAAAGGATGTCTATGTGGACGATTTCGGTGAATATTGGAAGAAAAAACACACCTTTCCATGTGTCCAGAATCATCTTTGCATTGGATTGCATTACAATTATTCCATCAACAGGGGGGAAAAAATGAGGTACTATCAACCTGCTGGAACAAGATGAGCATTCAAAGGAAGTTATGACTCTATGGACATACAACTGGTCTGTGTAATTATTAACTGCTTTTGGCATGCTGGACTCTACAACAAATTCTGCAAAACACAAAGGATGCAAAACATTTGGGGACACTGGTCTGATACATGCACTTGGAGTACAAACAAATTCAAATGTTCTGAATACCCTACAATACCAGGCGGAAGACAAGATGTGTAGCCAACAAACATTGCACTGATGACCAATCCTACGGCTGGCAGTGAGAGCCAAGGATGGCCACATTCATCACCAAAACCAGACTGACTGTGCGGAAGCATAAAATTATGCCAAAAAGATTTCTGTGAAATGACAGTGGGTACCATGCCTGTCGTAATGTATCAGATCTTTTGTTCACCTACTGCTTGGCCAATATGACAAACAATTCAGCGTTCACAATCTGAAGAGGGGTGGGAAAAAAAGGAGAGAAAAAAAACTGATACAAAATGCACAGTCTGTGACACATTTTATCACACTGTCAATTTGTGGAACAATCGCAAACAATATACCACACAAATCACAAACTGGAAACTGACAAAAGCCTATATGACACACATAAATAAATTTAAAAAATGCAACCAGTGATCCCAACTGGCATAAATTGTTATAAATGTACCAAATGATTTACATATTGCACATGTACAAATAACGGTGTACCACTAACAAATGCTAACCACACAGTTTAGAAAAACCAAAACAACATCAACCAGAACAATACCAAAAGATTAATAAAACTGCAACCAGACAAGACATTTTTACAGATTTCACTGTTTCACGATTCTCTGAATTTGCATGTGCTGCATCTCCTGACAGGGCCGCATCTTGTGACTGAGCAGTGGAAACACTGTGGCTCGCCCTTCTAGTTAAAGGACCAAAACCACAACACACCAAGGTTACCATGGGGATTGGGGGGGGGGGGGGGGGGGGGGCAGAACTGTAGCAAACTGCCATTCCTCCCGCAGTTCACTAAGTCTTCTGCCGACTGAACAGGTATCAGGCACTGGGGAGGGAGGGAGAAGGGCTGCTGGCCCCACACCTTATGGAGAGTTGCCAGGTACCGGTACAGGTACTGAACTCTCTTCCCAGCCCGTGCTTTCTGACAACAAAGCACACCTTTTGTCCATTGTGAGAGCCGAGTTGGTTAGTAACTGGATTTTAGCATCCTGTCCACCACACAGGGTTGCCTCTGGACCACCAAACTCCGGCAAAAGCAAATTTGCAGTTCAAAACTCTTCTCTCATTTACAAACCCTTTCTCAAGTCAAATCCAAAAGCCCAATCCCTACATGAACATACAACAACACATGTATATGTACACAAACATCCAACACAATTTTCAAGGAGTTAGTCCCTTCAATAATACCCATATTAAAAAAGCATATAAGGCTAGGACACGCTGGTATTGTCAATCATTCCACTCAATGATACCAGATTAAAGAAAAATATCAAAAAGGAATGGCCAGGAATAATAAAAAATAAAAAACGTTATACAAATACATACAGGCAAATACCAGTGCCATATGGCAGCAAGCTGCACATACAACCTACCAACTACCATCTCCTACCAGCCATCATCTCCTAACTGCTCAACAAGAGTCATGCAAAAATGCCTCACTCTGGGCAAAAATGCCTCACTCTGGACAAAAAATGCTGGAAAAATTTCTGAAAAAAGTCAGGAGACTGGACCATTAGCAGAAAACTGACATAACAGAAAAAGCAAGAGAAAGAGGCATATTTGGGGGGTATTTTTTAGAGGAGATAGGAAAGGGGAATTAACTGACAGCCTAAAATTCTGCAGCCTCCATTTGGGGCTGTAGGAGCCTAAGTTACCTGTGGGTCCTGTTTGGGAGGTCTGTGCTCTATAATGGAGGCTAAGTTACTTGTGGGTCCTGTTTGTGAGTTCTGTGCTCTATAATGGAGACTAAGTTACCTGTGGGTCCTGTTTGGGAGGTCTGTGCTCTATAATGGAGGCTAAGTTACTTGTGGGTCCTGTTTGGGAGTTCTGTGGGTCCAGTTTGGGAGGTCTGTGCTCTATAATGGAGAGTAAGTTACTTGTGGGTCCTGTTTGTGAGTTCTGTGGGTCCAGTTTGGGAGGTCTGTGCTCTATAATGGAGAGTAAGTTACTTGTGGGTCCTGTTTGTGAGTTCTGTGGGTCCAGTTTGGGAGGTCTGTGCTCTATAATGGAGAGTAAGTTACTTGTGGGTCCTGTTTGTGAGTTCTGTGGGTCCAGTTTGGGAGGTCTGTGCTCTATAATGGAGAGTAAGTTACCTGTGGGTCCTGTTTGGGAGTTCTGTGGGTCCAGTTTGGGAGGTCTGTGCTCTATAATGGAGAGTAAGTTACTTGTGGGTCCAGTTTGGGAGGTCTGTGCTCTATAATGGAGAGTAAGTTACTTGTGGGTCCAGTTTGGGAGGTCTGTGCTCTATAATGGAGAGTAAGTTACTTGTGGGTCCAGTTTGGGAGGTCTGTGCTCTATAATGGAGAGTAAGTTACTTGTGGGTCCTGTTTGGGAGGTCTGTGCTCTATAATGGAGAGTAAGTTACTTGTGGGTCCAGTTTGGGAGGTCTGTGCTCTATAATGGAGAGTAAGTTACTTGTGGGTCCAGTTTGGGAGGTCTGTGCCCTAGATATAGGGTAAGAAACTAGTTGCTGATTTTGACATGTCAGCCCCTGTAGTACCAATGAGGCCTATTCCTATCACCTGAAACACTACAGGGACTAAAACCTGCCCACAACAATCAGATCCTGTCATCTGAAAGATTAGGACACAAATGTCCACCCCACTGTCAACTGAGAGATTGGAACCCCCCCTCACCCCCCCCCCTCCACCCAGAATCTGTCACCTGAAAGACTGGGACACAACCCCCCACCCCACATCACCCACAACCAGTCATATGGACACAACCCTCCACCCTACCCCATGCAAAACTTATCTAAGAGATTGGGACACAAAGCTGAAACCCTATGTATCACCCAGACAGATCTGAAAGACTATGACACATTCACCAACAACTGTTTTCTTATTGCAGTAACAGCTCAAACCACACACCGACTGGAAGCAACAAACAAAAGCAAGGAAATCCAGCAAACATAGACCAGATTTTTCATCCACTGAATTTTTCAACATTCTAACAGTACAATAACAATGCATGAATCTGATCACAGATTTTGACTGCATCACCATTTAACAATGTCATGAATAATACTCATCAACACTTCACATCACACAATGATTACAGTCTGACTGTGTCAGTGCATGACCAAAATATTTACACGTTCACAGACAAGGGCGTCAACCTGCCAGCAGATTGGCAATTAATTCCTCCATCCTTCAAGCCCCCTTTCAACATGGCCTTCACATCTCCGACACTGGTCTATGCCCACCCTCCGGTCTCTGCTGCTGTTGGTTACATCACAGACACAGCCCCTGCTCCCTTTCTGTTGCAGGTAAATAGCAATGGCAGAGATGTGAGGGGAAGGAGTGTGGACCATTCACCACTGAAGTAAATGATAACCTGTGACAGTTCACCAGTGTGTGTGTGTGCATGTGCATACATGCATGCATATATATGTGTGTGTGTGCACATGCATGTGTGCTTGTGTGGACATGCATGCATGCGTGTGAGATTCATCACAAAGAATATCACACAGCAACACATACTTGCTCTGCTGGCGATGAATTGACCGGGGTTCCCATTTGTCTGGTGGAGAATTGACTGGGGTTCCCATTTGTCTAGTGGTGAATTGCCTGGGGTTCCCATTTGTCTGGTGGTGAACTGCCTGGGTTTCCCATTTGTCTGGTGGTGAACTGCCTGGAGTTCCCATTAGTCTGGTGGTGAATAGCCTGGGGTTCCCATTTGTCTGGTGGTGAACTGCCTGGAGTTCCCATTAGTCTGGTGGTGAATAGCCTGGGGTTCCCATTTGTCAGGTGGTGAATTGTCTGGGGTTGCCATTTGTCAGGTGGTAAGTCTGGGGTTCCCCTGAGTCTGGTGGTGAAATGTCCTACAGACCAAGGCCAGGAGTCATACATCTATAGTTCTTTAACCGTCCACAAAACCAGTCAGATAAGTGCCTGGCACCAGCACAATTACTTCATCCGACAGAAACTTGTCTTGAATAGCATCAACTGCACAAACGGATTGCTGTAAAACAACAACAACAAACACACACAACCTTTTGGCAAAAGTTGTCAACCCCTTGAATTCACTGCCCAAGTCTGGGGTCACTGCTTTCAAATGCTGAATTCTTTCAAGGCAAGACTGAACACAACTTGGTTCCATGTGCTGCACCCACAGGCTGTAAGAGTGGTTCTACAACCCAACATACACCAGTGCAATCCGTACATCCTGTGCAGTGGGAAAACACTGTCCACAAAAAATTATATACATCCTGTGCAGTGTGAAAACACTGTCCACACAGATCACTTCAATGATGAGAGAATCAAACACTGAAACAGCGGCAAGGCATTTTAGCCTCAGTCTACATATGACTGCAATCCAAGATTAAGTAAGTTTAACACAAGTAAATCACTCTGTCTTACATAAAAGTTCACCTTGAAGCAGCTTGCTTTACAAGGGTTCTGTTGAATCACTAACCTGTAACAAGTTTTCATCACACATAACACATGTAGGTTTCACAAGATCTACAAAAGATTAGGATAACACAAATGTTTAATACAATTAAAACAACCACCGCATTTCCTGTACTATGTTTCAGGAACATGTACGTCAACTTGATAAATACACACAACCAAAGCAGGCACACTTTGAAACAGTTACTTAGTCATCAGATTTTAACAGCCTGTCAACTGTACAGTCACCTCACCACCGTCAAACTCTACCAAATGCAAATTTCAAAACTCTTCTCATAATCATATGAACTCTTTCTCAAGTGCATGAAACTTCATGTCCATTCCAGAAGATGACAAATGCTCATTTAAGTGTTCAGCAAGAAATGGAACTCATCCAAATTATGCAATACTACCATGAAAATGAGGCCAGTCCCAACACAGTGTTTTGCAGAATGATGGTTTGTGTATGTGGTCCCTTGAAACAAGGTTGAGCAAGACTGCTTGCCAAATCTTTGCATTTAACATGAACTGAGCTTAAGTAAATTGAAAACAAAAATGCAACCACACATGATTTTTTTTTTTTTTAACTCAAAGAGAGGTGAGCAAATTTACGAAAAGGTCCTGATATTAGTGATAATAACTGGCACTAATAGGCAAAAATACACAAAACTTCATTTTTAACCCCTTCCCTGCTCCAGCATGTACATTTTTGGGCAGAGAGCTGCGTGGACTTGCCTGCAGTGTATTTTCCAGTCCCATCTACTTTCAATGCTATGCATTTTGATGAAAATCTTTTCACATGCCAGTGTGAAACAGAACACAAAAAGGCTTAAGGGTTTCACGTTTTGGACTTTTATTGGTCATTTTCAAGTGATGTTGTGGCAGTGAAGTGGTTGATATGTTCAAGACACTCAACCCAGTCTTTACACTGAACCTACCATTGCTAAAAGCATACATTTACAACACACATTTCTAAACACAGTATTTTTATTTTTTTAATGTGGCTCAACATTTGTACTGATAAACAACAGTAAATTTCCTTTTAGAAGGAACCCAGGCAACAATTCCTTCACTACTCTGTAACGTTGTACTTCCTAGGCTGACAAAATGCAAAGTACGAATCCAAGAAAATTAACTGCCCTGCGTCTGCTGAGGACTTTATCTGCTGTAGAACCACGGACAAAAAACTAAAGACCACACTTCCGTAAACTTTTCTGTTTGTGTTTCCATGGAACTGATCCCCTCATCAAAGGCTACCAATCTTTCTAGACAGTCCTTCCATGGTTTACGGATATTTACTTTATCAGGCGTTCATCAAAGACTACCAATCTTTCTAGACAGTCCTTCCATGGTATATGGACATTTACTTTATCAGGCGTTCATCAAAGACTACCAATCTTTCTAGATAGTCCTTCCACGGTTTACGGATATTTATTTTATGAGGCGTTCTACAGTACTTTTAAAGTGAACTCACAGCATTTCCTTTGGCATTCTCTATCAACTGTTGACTGTCACATCTCTCTCAACATGCTTATTGAGCTGTCAATTATCTCAAACACTTTCTTCAACATGCTCAGCTGTCTACTGTCACAAAACTTTCCTCGACACGTTCAACAAACTGCATGCCTCTGGTGTCAAAATGATGGCCACAACTCTTCCCTTGACAATACTCAACAAGCTGCGAGCCTCTCGTGTCAAACTTACGCTGAAACAAACGTCTTGTGACATTATGCTCTAACAAGCTGTACTCCTGGTGTCAAACTTACAGTCACAAAAAAATTCATGCCAACATGCTCAAACCAGCTGTGTCTCTGGTGTCAAACGTATGGTCACAAAACTTCAAACAAGCCATACTCCTGGTGTCAAACTTACAGTCACAAAAATTCCATGCTCAAACAAGCCATGTGTCTCTGGTGTTAAGCATAGGGTCACAAAACTTTGCTTGACAATACACTCAAAAAGCTGTGTGGGTCTCTGGTGTCAAACTTAGGCCTCAACTACCCATGACAATATGCTCAAAACATGCTGTGTGTCTGTGGTGTCAAACTTACAGTCACAAAATTACCTGTGACAATATTCTCAAAACAAGCCGTGTGTCTGTGGTGTCAAACTTATGGTTACAAAAATTCCCATGATAACATGCTCAAACAAGCCGTGTGTCTATTGTGTCAAATGTACGGTCGCAAAACTTCCCTTGATAATACACTTGATAAAACACACAAGCTGTGTGGGTCTCTGGTGTTAAACTCAGGCCACAAAACTACCTATAACAATATTCTCAAAACAAGCTGTGTGTCTCTGGTGTCAAACTTAGGCCACAAAAGTACCCATGACAGTTTTCTCAAAACAAGCTGTGTGTCTCTGGTGTCAAACTTATAGTCACAAAAACTCCTGTGACAACATGCTCAAAGAAGACGCATGTCTCTGGCGTTAAACTCACGGCCACAAAACATCCCGTGATAACCCGCTCAAACAAGCTGCGCTGCTGGTGTCAAACTTTTCCTCCATTGGGGATGTCTTCATCAGCGTAATACAGACACAGGGAACTGAGTGAGTTGCTCTTCTCCTCGTCCCTCAGCAGAGCAGAGCTCTCAGTGGCGCTCAGTGAGTCAGACGAATCACAACGAACAACATACACATGGCCGGAGGGTTGGGGAGGCGGAGCCAAGCTGGGGGGCGGAGCTTCAAAGCTGGGGGGTGGAGCTTCAATGCTGGGAGGTGGAGCTTCAATGCTGGGAGGTGGAGCTTCAAAGCTGGGAGGTGGAGCTTCAAAGCTGGGAGGCGGAGCTTCAAGGGTGTGGGGCGAAGCTTCAAGCTTGCTGGAAGAGGAGGGGCTGGTGGGTGTTTTTAGTGAAGGTTTGCGACGGTGATCTGGGGGCTTAACCACGGGGGCGGGCTCTGCCGCAGAGCCCACTGAAGCGGTGACTGGGTCAGTGGAGGAGGGGTCCTCGTGTGACCTAGACCTTGGCAGAAAGCGGGCACGACCACCAGGCTGACAGACAAGAGAAACAAAGAAAGAAAGGCAAGCCATGAACAAAGCAAGTGCAAGTGACATACATTGGCAGTGTGACAGCTGGATTTAAAAGAAGCAAGATACCACAGTGTGGACTTGGCAAATGTGAACTAAAAACCAACAAAACTAAAGCAAAAACAAACAAACAAAAAAAGAAAGAAGAAAAAAAGTTCCAAGAAGAGCAAATACCCAGTTCACTCACATTCAAAATGGGAAAATAAAACTTTAATGACTTTTTCAAACTCATGTGTCCTTGACAACGGGTTGAGCCATGGAACCTGGATAAAGCATGACAGAGGTAGGTTATTATCATGCAGTTTCAATGATCTTGCTTAAAGAGCCTCTGTCTGAAAATGTAAACATTAAGGTCCTAGCTAAAGAAGCAAAATATGTTAACTGCCTCTAATGCATACATTCTAAAACTACCTTAAGCATTAAAATTATACATCATTGTGCCCATGCATGTCACAATTATACAACATTTTAACTTGATCAAAACTAAAACTGAGAAAAGACAAACTGCAATTTTGCTTTTTCTGAGGGCCTTGAACAACTAAAAAGTTGTCAAATAATGCAAAGTTTAGCAGGTCTTATAGTTACACAGTGCCAATGAGACCTCCAAATTTGATCAAAGTCACCAAAACTGAAAGCATAAAAGTCACTGGAGGACAGCACCATCCAACACAGTAAGTAAACATGGTGCTTAACATCCACAGAAACCATGAGGCTTATTAGGGACGGGGAGAAGGGGTGGAAGAGGGTATGGAGGTGGGGGGAAGAGGGAGATTATATACCTAACACTACGCGGCTGTCACCACCAGAATGACTTCTGCATTAAGATGGGCAGTGATGACAGCCATTTTAATGTTTCATAATTGTGAGTGACAAAGTCACAAGACAGTGTCCACAGACCTCAACTTTTGAAGAGAAAGGAGAGCCGAAGCAGATTCGAACTAAGGTCTTTCTGCTTACCAGCCTAACGCCTTACTACAACACCAAACTGGCTCACAACCACCCAACATTTGACCCAGCTCGTTTAAATAGTGTCCAAGGAAAAGCCAACGTCAACATTTTAATAAGTTATCTCCCTTAAAATGCTTGCCAACATCATGGAAAGAACCTTGAGCATGACCATGTTTATGTACATGACCATACAAAGTCTGAACCTGATCAAATAAAAAACTGAGTCTAAAACTAAGTCTGGCACCTCCCCCTCCCCCAACTTTTCCCCCCACTTATTTGACAGACTTGAGGCCAGAGCTTATGACTAGAGTGAACTGATCTACTGACCTCTCACTACCCTCTGACTGCAGTGATTGTGCTAGACGTTCTTCAAACTGGTGTGACATCTATATGGTGACAAAAGTGGTGAAAACTGGTCAAAATCACTGTAACTGCATGGTCAGATACACGGCCATCCCTACTACTATTACAGCTGCAATAGCAAACACCCAGCTCCCTTCCCTGCCAAGAACACACACACACACACTGTGACACACACACACACACACACACACACACACGTTGTGACACACACACGTTGTGACACACACACACACCACACATACACATACACACACATACACACACCACACATACACAGACACACACACACACACACACCACACATACACAGACACACACATACACACACCACACATACACAGACACACACATACACACACCACACATACACACTCTCTCATTGTGATGAGTTTTGCTTCTCCCTTTTCTGAGAACCAGTCAAACAAAGTAACAGCCAGCACATCTGACTGAGTTGTGATTTTGTTTTCTGTACATGCTGATCATGTCCAGTAAAATACAGGCAATTACTGGTTAATGCAAACCCTGGACCGACAGACAAGTTTTAGCCAGCCAATGCCTGCATACAAACACATCTCCTTAGACAAGCCTGCGGGATCTCCAAGCACCTATGTAAAACAAACACTGATCAAGAACATTCATTCTATGCAGTTTGAAACACAGGTTCAAACACGCATTGTTTACTCCACTTGTCTAAGTGTGCAAAGTTATCTGGCTAAAAGTGAGCAGTTAGTTAGGAGTGGAATACACCACACTATAGCTTCACATGCTTTACCTACTGTCCAGAATTCTGGCTTTCCTGGTTCATTCCACCCCATTTACCCACTATCCTCTCATATCATATAGTGACATGCATTATGAAATCTACATTTCTGATCTGACGAAGGTGGTTTCTCCCTGGTATGACATTTGTGGTTAATATATTAAAAATCAATTAATTAATCAGATCATGCTCTCGATCTGCAAAGTGCACTGTTCATGTTCATTAAAAGCTATACTAAAGTAAAATGGCAGAATAAAGCGGATTTCATGTTCAATGAAAGACTTTTTTAAAAACCCTACTTACTACTTTTTTGGAAAATATGTGATCAGATCAATCAACTGCAATGTTAAAAACCAGTAAATTAATGCTGGAACAGAAGCTTAAATCAACTCTAGACTAACTGATCCACCTGCTCAGTAAAATTATGACCACAGGACATAATGTTCTGAAGTCAAGACTCGCCGAAAAGACTAAGGGCAGCTCAAAGTAACATGAAACAAATTACAGAACTTTCCTATCAATTATAGCAGTATGAATAGTCTCTCTGAGCGCATTTTTATTTTTATTTTTTAAATCTGGATGACCACCTCCCCCAAAATACTGACTTCTGGAAAAAAGGAAAAATAAAAGAAGAAAAAGCTTCCATTCCAAAGGCATTTTACCTAAACAGCACCAATGGAAGTAGTTCAAGAAAACCACCAACTATGACGCAAGTGGACGTTTCTCAGTATATGTACTACAAGCAGTCCCAACGCACTGATATGAAGAATATGCAGTCACAGCCCACACAAAAGAAAATATCCTGTGTGCCACCCAAACTTCTGGCAACTCTTATTCTGTGACCTTTCAGACTCTGTGTGACCTTTCAGACCCTATGTGACCTTTCAGATTCTACATGACCTTTCATACCGACTTCATGTTTTATTACATCGTTTGTTTTTGGTCTGAGCACCTACGTCTTGCTGTCTGAACCGAAATTAAAATCTTACCTTCGCCTGTACACGTAATTATGTATAATTATAGTCTCAATTAACACCCCCAAAATCTCACTGGTGGTATGGGTGACCAAGACAACAGTAAATGTTATCAATGTAAATGGCCGCATCAACGGTGACGATGATGATGATGTCCATTTTTATAGTGCATGATCCCAAACACATCAAAGGTTCAAAAGAACACTATTTATTAGGACAAAACACAACATGCGATTTTCTTGATTCCATTAACCTGAAAGTTCAGTGTGCTGAAGAAGCTTAAAAGAAATTAAAATTGTGACCACAGACTCGGACTGAATGGAAAAAATTCAAATGAAGAAGTTGACAAGTCAACCAAACTGTGGTCTTACTGAGTTGCCTAATAACCCTGGGTAAGACAGACCTGAGTTCAAAGAATATTTTAATTTGCCACTTGAGATACCACTTGCAACACAGGCAAGTGCATGCACGAGTGATGGACATACACACCTATGCACACCCATACACATCTCACCCACAGGCACACACCCACATCAAAGGTAAACTTGTGCCAACTCTGCACAGTAGTTTGTAGTCATACAAGGGGGGGGGGGGGGGAATGGAGAAAGGGGGGTGGGGGGTGGGGGGGGGGAATGGAGAAAGGGGGGGGGTGCAGTGGGGAAAAAAGATAACACTGCAAAAGATTTGCTGAATGTTCTCAGTCATATTCAGGGGTGACATACTGTAACACAGAAACAAAAACCTGACAAACCATGCAGAATGCAGGCAAAATTGCACACTATAGCAGCCAGGAAAACACAGTGGTCAATCAACATGCGTACAGTTACTTTAGTAATAACAGCAAAACCTGTGTCATTGCAACCAGCCATTCTAACAAACAAGCAACAGTCACAGTCTGGAGCAAAGCCAGGCAAAGCAAAAACCAGTGAACACCAGGCTGAAAGCACACAGGCCATTGGTTCTCTTTCCTGGAACTCTCTTTCATGTGTCCATGTTAACCATCCCCTCACCTTAGATCCTCTTTTTTTAAAGTCCTGTGAGGTTGATTTTTCTTCTTCTTGATTTTTTGGGCCCTCTTACAAATGGGATTCTACTTCAGAGGTAGCTGACAGCATTTACTCTTTAAAACAAAATCACTTCTTTCTTTTCAACTAGCAAGTGAAGATCTGTGCACATGATATCCACAGAATGTGCATCACCACCACTTAAAAAAGCATCCTAAACTGTTTCTCACTGCTATGTATTCAGCAGATGAAACACTGCATAGAATAACTAATAACCTCTGCATGGTCTGAGAGTTCAGGATACCCCCTCCCATACTGACGACCTCTGCATAGTCCGAGAGTTCAGGATACCCCCTCCCATACTGACGACCATGGCATAGCCTGAGATTTTATGACATTCCCCTTCCCTTTTCCTTTCAGTGTTCTATATTACTATGCGCAGGTTTTAGTCTGTCACCATTCATCAATAAACAGGCCAAACTAGTCTCCACACTTCCTGACCCATTTCTCAGCAGTACAAACCTGCAGCTTATATCAACAAACAAAGAACTGGGCAGAAGCCTTTTCTGACCCACAGGCCCTTGCTTGAAAAACTGAGGCGAGGCTCAGAATAAATTGCACTGTTGTATAAATTAAACTTAGCATACTGTATCCACTCAGTCTTATAGCGTTTCACTCACAGTATATATCATGACCCCCCCCCCCCCCCCCCCAAAGCATTTGGATCTGTATATCCTACAAGAAGAAGTGACGATAATACAATCAGTGACAATGTCTCTAGGATCAACCTTCAACGTCTTCCTATTATAAGTGTTACCAAGAACCAGACCTCACCCTAATGGCAGTGCCATGCTGTGTTAGTAACCCTGTTAGTGATTCGGTCTAAAGACGGTGCAGTGACTGCGACAAGCAGTGAAGGTGCAGAAACACAGGTGAGACGACAAGCACGATCTGCACGGACAAGACAACACAACACCGACATGCGCACCATGGACTGTCACTGTCCAGTCCACAAGTGTCCAGCGTCAACGGCTGGGGTGCAAGCTACGCAAGCCTGCCGCCTGCCCCTCTCTTTGTCTGTCTGCAGCGCGTCCTTGCTCGTACCCATCACTATTCACACATCGGGACATTAGTTTGCACAGTCCTCCCAGCGTCTGCCGCATCAGTTTGCTGCAGGTGTAAACTCCTTAGAAATGGAGAAAGTCCTGTTTAACATGCTGTTTACAAACTCCTGAGAAAGTCCTGTTTAACATACTGTTTACAAACTCCTGAGAAAGTCCTGTTTAACATGCTGTTTACAAACTCCAGAGAAAGTCCTGTTTAACAGGCTGCTTACAAACTCTTCAGAAAGTCCTGTTTAACATGCTGTCTACAAACTCCTGAGAAAGTCCAGTCTAACATGCTGTTTACAAACTCTTGAATTTAAATAAAAGATGTGTTCAGTGAAAGAAAGAAAAAAATGGATACAAATCAAAGACCCTGGGTGTGGGATGGTGATTAGAAAGGGAAGAAGGGGGAGGGAGAAATGAGGGTGGGGGGTGGGGAGGAAGAGGAGGGCTTGAAAAATCAACACGTTCAAGCAGAAATGTAGGAGAATACCTTCATGTATGGCCGATACCATTTTGGTCTCCACTATGAAACAAACGCAACACAGAATCGTATAACAATATAACTGCAACTTTGTTTAGCACAATGCAGTTAAAACAACCTGTGCATAAATCAGCAGAAGTACAGACCAGCACAGCAGCAATAATCAGCAGTAATAGTAAAAACCAGTCTACCGCATGCAGTGTTAGTCAGCAAATTACAAGGGTTGGTAGCACAAGTAGAAATACATACAAATAAGAAAATGAACATACCACCTCAGCAATATTCACTTTTAGCCCCACTGGTTCACTGTCCTCAAATGGTTTGAGGATGCGTGCGTGCGTGTGCTTGTGTAGAGCACTGGTATAGTACAGAATGAACTGATGTGGATATGCCAAAATACTACATACTTCAAATTCATTCCATCCACACACACAAACATTCTCATACCATTTGAGGACCACAAACCGACAGGGCTAAAAGTGGACATTGCCACCACCTCATGGAGATATAATTGTTAAGAATGATGAAATACAAAGGGCACTCACTGAACAAAACATGATTTAAAAAAAAAATTTAAAAAATAATAAAAATACACACACAGTTGAGCCCATAACGAAAGACCACCACCCCTGCCTTTAACCCTTTCACTGCTACGCTGTTGACAGAAAACAACCAACGAAAGTGCTACAGTTTAAATCCTTCAGCTTTTTTTCTTCTTCTCTTTTTTCACATTAACCATATGGAAGGGTTTCCATCAAACACACAGTATCAAGAGTAGATCTGTCATAGGACTGGAAAATACACTGTTTTCTGGTGTGTGTGTGTGTGTGTGTGTGTGTGTGTGTTTGCGAGCGTGTGTGTATGTCTGTGTATTTGCGTGCGTGTGTGTGTGTGCATGCATGTGTGTGTATGTGTATTTGCGTGTGTATGTGTGTGTGCATGCATGTGTGTGTGTGTGCATGTGTGTGTGTGTGTGTGTGCGCGTGCATGCGTGTGTGTGCACACACTTTTTCAGCCTGAAAATTTTTACAGGCTGGGGTAGTGAAGGGCTTAAGACATTTTTTTAACTCTTCTCATATTTCCACAAGAATAAACCCTGCACCAAAGATCACCTCTCCATTTAGAAGGGGGGTGGAGGTTGGGGGTGGATGTGTGTTGGCTGCAGGGGGTGTTTGTAGGTGTGTGCGTGTGGGCATGCGAGTGTGTGTGGGTGGCAGATTTTTGAGATGGTCCTTCACTATAGGTTCTACCATGTGTATGTATGTGTAACATACAAAACAATGTTCAGCATCCTGAGCACTTGCGGACCTAAGCTTCAAGGAGTGCATCAGATTAGCACCCTGAGCATCTACCTTTCAAAGAGGAGTGTCAGTTTAGCATCCTGAACATTTAAACTTCAAAGAGTGTGTCAGTTTAGCATTCTGAGCATTTAAACTTCAAAGAGTGTGTCAGTTTAGCATCCTGAGCATTTAACTTTCAAAGAATGTGTCAGTTTAGCATCCTGAGCATTTAACTTTCAAAGAATGTGTCAGTTTAGCATCCTGAGCATTTAAACTTGAAATAATGTGTCAGTTTAGTATCCTGAGCACTTGCAGACCTAAGCTTCAAAGAGTGTGTCAGTTTCGCATCCTGAGCATTTAACCTTCAAAGAATGTGTCAGTTTAGCACCCTGAGCATTTAAACTTCAAAGAGAATGTCAGTTTCGCATCCTGAGCATTTAGCCTTCATAGAGTGTCAGTTGAGCACCCTAAGTGCTCGCAGATTTAAGCTTCAAAGAGTGTGTCAGTTGAGCACCCTAAGTGCTTGCAGATCTAAGCTTCAAAGAGAGTTTCAGTTTCGCATCCTGAGCACCTGCAGATCTAAGCTTTAAAGGAGAGTCAGTTTAGCACTCTGAGTGTTCGCTGATCTAAGCTTCAAAGAGTGTGTCAGCTGAGCACCCTAAGCGCCTGCAGATCTAAGCTTCAAAGAGTGCATCAGTTTCGCAGCAAAAGTGCTTGCAAACCTAAGCTTCAAAGAGTGTCAGTTAAGTACCCCGAGCACTTGTAGACCAAAGCTTCAATGTGTGTCAGTTTGGCATGAAATCAAAAGCAAAAAAAACCAAGCCTATATTAGCTCTCATTATTAAAACATCTGTTCTAGTCAGGCGAACTGGATTATCAAGAAAGAAACACTGCTGCACTCTCACAAGGCAGAAAATAGCACAGAGTTTGAAATCTAAAAACAGCAATGCAACATCCAGGCTAGAGTTAAATTAGAAGGAGGCTAACACTGACAGGGACAGATGTATTCATAATCTGACTACACAATGAATGCAAACATTGCAGCATACTGCGGCTATCTCCAGATCAAGGCTATAAATCAAATCAAAATCAAAACAACCCAAGCTAAGACTGCTGGTGTTAGTGTTAGTGACAGTCACAATACAACCACAAAACACAGAACAAAATCTATGGTAGATCAGCTCCCCTTTGGCAAAACACAAAAGCCACGATGAGTCTGAAATTTCCTTTTTTTCTTTCTTTTTTACTTTTTGTGCACTTTTCTTTTGAACTACTGAAGTCAAAACCACCTTCTACAAACATTTTCATCTGTTTCTTCATGAGATATACCTTCTTCTTACGGGTAATGAACATACCTGAAACTTGAAACAAAACATCAGCAACAAAAAGTTGTGACGACCTCCATTGTATTTCATTCTCAAATCTGTCTTTTGCTAAAGAGGGGCAAAAAACATCCCTAACAAAGAGACTAGAGAGAGGACACCATCGTCGAGTATGTGTGTAGGTGCCATGGAGTCGCTGACTACTGCACTACAAGCGGACAGCGCTGGGGTGTACCTTGGCTTCCGCTGACTCTGGAATTGTTTCAACAGAACGGGACACCGAGCTTATCCCTCCAGGGCGATGAAGCTGAAATCCAACGCGATCGTGAAACACCACGGCTGTGCGAGACGGGGAGCCTTCCGTCGTGACCTTCTCTGCGTCAGTGACCAGGTCGGGGCGTCGGCGGTGAGACATAAATCGTCGCACGACAGGCTTGCTTTTCTGGCGCTTGATCTTGAAGGTCTTCCTGCTGCGGGCGTCTTGTCGCTGCAGGCGGTGCTCGCGGGGGTCATCCAGAAGGGAGGCGTCCACCTCCACCCCAGCAGGGCCCCGAGCTGCAACACCACCACCCTCCTCCATGAACACCACCACACCACCCTCCATGAACATTACCACACCACCCTCCATGAACATCACCACACCACCCTCCATGAACATCACCACACCACCCTTAATGAACATCACCACACCCTTAATGAACATCATCACACCACCCTCCATGAACATCACACCACCCTCCATGAACATCACACCACCCTTAATGAACATCACCACACCACCCTCCATGAACATCACCCCACCACCCTTAATGAACATCACCCCACCACCCTCCATGAACATCACACCACCCTTAATGAACACCACCCTCCATGAACATCACCACACCACCCTCCATGAACATCACCACACCACCCTTAATGAACATCACCACACCACCCTCCATGAACATCACCACACCACCCTTAATGAACATCACCACACCACCCTCAATCAATAGAACATTCACTTGGAAAGCTTTTCTGAAAAGGAGGATTTTGAGACCCCCCCCCCCCCCAAGTGACAAACAACCCCCCTTCCCACCCACACACTGACACACACAGAAAACACATACCCCCCACACCCACACCCCATCACCCACTAACCTGTGACAGACACAACGCAAAACTTAAACAACACATTTTGTGAACACAAAAACAAACAAACAGAAAAACAACAAAAGATCACGGGATTAAAGACAGTATCCCTGACTCTCTCCGTCCACCCACCTCTGCCGTTGAGGGCCTCACACTCCTCATTTTCAAAGGCCACGTGTGCAGGGGCTGCGTTTTCTATGTCCAGGCTGTTCTGCTTGGACAGGTGGCCACGCAGGCAGATAGTCAGCTGGCGCTGCAGACGCGGGGACCCCATCGTCACTGACTCTGTGGGAACAAGGTCATTTTTTTCCTCACTTTTGAGCCAAATTTTGGGTGGTATGCATTGTATCTAGAAGTACCTTGTAGTACGTAAATGGTAGTACCGGATGCTTACACTCAAATACAGAAAATGCAGCGGAAGTACAATCCTTGCCTGGAATTGCCTGAGGATTCAGTGCCAAGACTACACAAAGCGCAATGCAGAAACCGATATTACGGCAGCAAGAGGTCACAAGACAGAGGCATGCGCCACCAAAAACCCAGAACTGGGTATGTTCCACACTGGAAAACAAACAAACCACAAAACAATCATATTTATTTCTTATTTTTCATCTGCTGAAAATTTAAGTGTACAAAATAAACCCAAATCATATCAGTAAACAGGTCTGCAGTACCCCCTTCCCAAAAACAACAACAAATGCTGAAAACAGAAAGAGCAGACACCTGTGGGAGAGTTGTCCTCCACCGTGGGTTTGCGTGAAAATTTGTCCAGGATGACAGAGCCAGAGTGGGCAGTGATCCGTTTGCTGTTGACGTCAGGGGGCATTACAGGCTCGGCCTTGTCAGCATTGTTCTCGCTGGCCCCGCGCATGTGAGGAGCGCTGCTGGACGAGTTGGAGCGAGAGAAGGTGTTCCCTGTACGGAAATCAAAAACAGATCAAAGTTACAGTTCTACAGATCTTCCTGATCATTTCTCGATGACTTGCCATCCATGCAGTTATATCAATACTGTACAGTTTTCAACAAGAGAAAACCGTCTTTTCCCCTGTCTGTACAGAGATGTTGTCAAAGGACAGAGGTCTCATGGGAGGAGAGAAATGTTGTGGGAGGAGGGAGGTAGAGAAGTGTCAGAGGAGATATGTCATGAGAGGAGAGAGGTATCAGAGGAGAGATTTCATGACAGGAGAGTGGTGTCATGAGAGGAGGGAGGTATCAGAAGAGATGTCATGACAGGAGAGAGATGCCATGGCAGCAGGGAGGTGTCATAAGAGGAGAGAGGTATCATAGGAGAGATGTCATGACAGGGGAGAGGTGTCATGAGAGGAGAGAGGTATCAGAAGAGAGATGTCATGACAGGAGAGAGATGCCGTGACAGCAGGGAGGTGTCATAAGAGGAGAGGTATCACAGGAGAGATGTCATGACAGAGATGTCAGGGACAGATGTCATGATGGGAGAGATGTCATGATAGAAGAGAGGTGTTGTGACAGGAGAGGTGACATGAGAGGAGAGAGGTATTAGAGGAGAGATGTCACAACAGGAGACAGCTGTTGTGACAAGAAAGAGGTGTCGTGAGAGGAGAGAGATGTGAAGAGAGATGAGTGACGAGATAGGTGCGAGGACAGATGTCATGAGAGGATCTGGAGAGGTGTCATTAGAGGAGAGAGGTGTCATGAGAGGAGAGAGGTGTGAGAGGAGAGAGGTGTCATGAGAGGAAAGAGGTGTTGTGAGAGGAGTCATGAGAGGAGAGAGGTGTTGTGAGAGGAGACAGGTGTTGTGACAGGAGAGAGGTGTCAAGAGAGGAGAGAGGTGAGAAGTGTGAAATGAGATGCTGTGAGAGGAGAGAGGTGTGAAGACAGATGTCATGACAGGAGAGAGGTGTGAAGACAGATGTCATAACAGGAGAGAGGTGCAAAGACATGTCATGAGAGGAGAGAGGTGTGAAGACAGATGTCATGACAGGAGAGAGGTGCGAAGAGATGTGTGCGGCGAGAGATGCTGTGAAAGCAGAGGTGTCAACAGAGAAGAGAGGTGTAATGGGAGGAAAAAGGTGTCACGAGAGGAGAAAGGTATTTGAGGAGAGAGGTATCATGAGAGGAGAGAGGGGTCATAAGAGGAGAGGTGACATGACAGTGAGAGATATAGGAGAGAGGTGTCAGGAGAGAGGGGTCATAAGAGGTGTCATGACAGTCAGAGGTATTAGAGGAGAGAGGTGTCATGAGAGGAGGTGTCATGATAGGTGAGAGGTATTAGAGGAGAGAGGTGTCATGAGTGGAGAAAGGCGTCATGACAGGTGAGAGGTATTAGAGGAGAGGTGTCATGACAGTGAGAAGTATTAGAGGAGAGAGGTGTCATGAGAGGAGAGAGGTATTACAGGAGAAAGGTGTCATGAGAGGAGTGAGGTATTAGAGGAGAGAGGTGTCATGAGAGGAGAGAGGTATTAGAGGAGAGAGGTGTCATGAGAGGAGAGAGGTATTAGAGGAGAGAGGTGTCATGAGAGGAGAGAGGTGTCATGAGAGGAGAGGGGTATTAGAGGAGAGAGGTGTCATGACAGGTGAGAGGTATTAGAGAAGAGAGGTGTCATGACAGGTGAGAGGTATTAGAGGAGAGAGGTGTCATGACCGGTGAGAGATATTAGAGGAGAGAGGTGTCATGAGAGGAGAGAGGTGTCATGAGAGGGGAGAAGTGTCATCAAAGGGGAGAAGTGTCATGAGAGGAGAGAAGTGTTGTGAGAGGTGAGAGGTACTGCAGGAGAGGTGTTGCGACAGGAAGAGGTGTCATGAGAGGAGAGAGGTGTCATCAGAGGGGAGATGTGTCATGAGAGGAGAGAAGTGTCATGAGAGGTGAGAGGTACTGCAGGAGAGGTGTTGCGACAGGAGAAGGGTTGTGAGAAAAGAGAGGTGTCTTGAGAGGAGAGAGGACAAAGCCTGGAATTACACACAGACACACACAGAGGCACAGTGCTTCCAGTATACCCTCCCTAGCTTTGCTGTGTGGGGTATAATTACTGTAGTCGTGCAGACATACAGCTAAACGCAAACATACATACCCTTCTTTCTGCTGTTGTTGCGCGCTGTGTTGATGGTCACTGACGATCTGATAGGGCCAATGATCTCAGCAGCAATATCCGTCAGGTTGCCTGGCAACTGTCGCTCCGGCAACTGGGTCTGGGAAAAGTCAGTCTGGTCGGTGGCAAAAGTGGCTGCCCTTGCCCGGAAACCTGATGACCAGCACAAAGTATCAGTCTATAAAAATGAAACACAAAGATACTAAGCCTGTTGCTGTTACGTGCTAAACTGCTGGAATAAATCTTTCTGGACACACAGTTCACCCCCCCCCCCCCCCCCCCCCAGTTTTCAGGGTTAAAATAAACTTAAGTTTACCTCCCAGTTCTTCGCCCAACAAATCATGAAACGTTTCACATTTTTAAACAACTCTTGAACAGCACTTCACACAATATTAAGAGCAGCCCTAACACCAGTGATGAGATAATAACAGGTGAAGGTGCATCTCTTACCAGGCTCCAGTTATCTGGAACCAACTCCCTGTTTCTGTCCCTCATTCTACCTCTGTCAGTCCTCTGAAATCTTCTTTGAAAACCTTTCTCTTCAGTCCCGCTGCCCTGATATATGACAGTGTGTGCGTGTATGTGTGTGTGTGGTGGGGGTGAGGTATGTGTATGGGCACGCATGCCTGTGCATTTGTGTTGTAAGTGCTGAATTTTGAAAATATGTACATTTAAAGAATGTGTAAGTACTTAGGGCATGTGCAGGTTAGGCGCTCTAAGTACCCATTATTATTATTATTATCAGCTGCAGAGGGGACTAACTGACCAACGGTAGAAGTGGACTGCAGCTGGTCTCGCAGCTGCTGCAGGTCAATGGACAGTGACAGCAGGATGGAGGCCGTGGACTTGGGGTATGCGTAGTTATAGCCCTGCAGCTTGTCCTTGATGGTCTGCTGTATGTAGTACTCCTGGGCTGTGTCGCAGTTCACTCGCATCATCTGCACCAACAACACATCATCTATATCATCTTGAGGGAGGGTGGGGTTGAGAGTATGTGGGGGTGGGAGGGAGTAGTTAGTTCAGTTCAGTTTGGTTCAAGATGGTATCTATGCACTCAAGAAAGCCCAAAACAGCTCCATCACGTCTCTCAGAAGTTTTCCCAGTGCTGCCTTTGAAACAGTTCCAATGTTTGTCTGACTGACGATGGTGCTCTTTCTTGTCCTTTGAAAGAAGTTAGTTCTTGCATTTTAACATCCTGACAATTGCACAGGCTCACCTCAGGACAAATTACATCCAAATTCTTCCATACCAATTTTGAAACACAAGTTTCTACATCATCAGCAAAAAGCTGGCTTGCGGTCCTGAGCACAAGCAGGTCAACAGCAAGCAGTCAGGTCCTAACCCTTACCCTGGGCCAAGCTTCAGGCACTTTGTGTCCCTTGTTTACAACAAATCTTACAATGTTTTCGAGGATATCCATGACGTTTGCCATTCAAGACTTTGAACTCACTGGGTTTTCTGACACTCAGACCTTCATGCTCAGCCATACAGGTCCTTTCACTCTTCAGGTCCCAAAATCCATGGCACAGTAAACAAAGGTAGGATGCCAGATATGTGGGGCAGCCACCTTGATCCTGATGATGACACCCACCTTGAACCTGATGATGCCCACCTGATCATGAACCTGATCATGACGACCACCTTGAACCTGATCATGACGACCATCTTGAACCTGATCATGACAACCACCTTGATCCTGATGAAGGCAACTACCTTGAACCTGATGATGCCCACCTTGAATCTGATCATGACAACCATCTTGAACCTGATGATGACACCCACCTAGAACCTGATGATGACACCTACCTTGAACCTGATGATGACACCCACCTTGAACCTGATGATGACACCCACCTTGAACCTGATGACACCCACCTTGAACCTGATGATGACACCTACCTTGAACCTGATGACACCCATCTTGAACCTGACAATGACACCCACCTAGAACCTGATGATGACACCCACCTTGAACCTGATGATGACACCCACCTTGAACCTGATGATGAAACCCACCTTTAACCTGATGACACCCACCTCAGAACTTAATCACAACACTCAGCTAGAACCCGATGACACCACTCAACTGGAACCTGAAGACAACACCCACCTTGAACCTGATGAAGGTGTGCAGCAGCAGGAAGAGGGAGGGGCGGTGAGTCACCAGGAAGTCCAGGAATCGCCACATTGGTAGGCCCACTGTTGATGGAGAGAAAACACACCCACGCACAATAAAAACAAAAGTCAACAAGCAGCATCTGAAATGCTATTTTGAGAAATAAAACAGCTGAGACATTTAAAAAACAAGGACATCAGTTTAATTCCCAAATGTAGCTAGGTGTTTGGTCAGATGGAGATATCTCCTTGTAGGTAGGTCAAGGTACTGTATTTGAAAGAAATATAAAGCCCCCCCCCCCCCCCACACCTGAAAACAAAAGGTCTAATATGCCATTTCAGCAGAACAAGAAAAGAATATTGCAGTGATAACAGTTTCTTTCCATTTATCACAGTTCACACACACAGATGTGTGCGTGCGTGTGCACACACACTTACACACTCAATTCCACCCTCAATTTCACTTTTACGTGTGAAAGTAAAATCTCCATCATCAATGTGAGAAAGAAAGAAAAAAAAACATTACCTTTTCCTTTGAGGGCTAGGTGCTGAATGCACTTGGCAACGTGATGCCACTCTGACGCTAGCTGCTTGTCAAAGCACACAGCCAGTACCTCCAGGCCTGCACACAGTACATATCAGACCAACACCAGTTTCCCTGCTGTCTTCACTCTTACCACACTCTTTAACCATGACTACACACAGTACATGGCAGACCACCGTCAGCTTCCCTGTTGTCTTCACTCTTACCACAGACTTTAACCACAACAGTGCATACAATACATGGCAGACCACCATCAGCTGCCCTGCACTACACAAGGCTATCGTAATTCACACCAGACTTTAACCATGACAGCACATGGCAGATCACCATAAGCTGCCCTGCACTACACAAGGCTATCTTAATGCACACCGCAGACTTTAACCATGACAGGACATGGCAGATCACTGTCAGCTGCCTCGCCCTTCGCGAGGCTATCTGAATGCACACCGCAGACTTTAACCATGACTACATACAGTACATGGCTGACCACCATCAGCTGCCCTGCGCTTCACAAGGCATATATATATTCACATGCATGCAGGAAAATGGTTGCACGTGCAAGGTATCACTTGACTCTAGGAGAACCTTGAAATGCAAGTAGAAGATTAAAAACTGGCTTAAGCTACCGAGTTCATCATCACACATTTTCCCAACAATCAAGTCAGGAAAGGGCTTTCCAATCTGCATTCATGTTTTAAATAAAAACAGACTTAACCACTTTCCGTAAAGCTTTTCCCCTTCAGCTTTTATTTACACTTTAAAACAAGGCAAACCCACAGATGAAAATATACTGAAGCTCCAGAGCAAATGACTCCAAAAATGCTTTCATTCAGTAATGAAAACAAACCCACTCATTTGTGACTTGGCAACAGATGAAAAAAAAGCACACTGGTGAGAAATACCAAGCAGAAATAAACAAGGAAAACATGTCCACCTAAAGAAGATGGGACACAAATTCATTAACATCCCTTTTTTGACTCCTTTTTCTTCTTCTAGCATATCATTTTCAGTGGCATCTTTTAAACCATGCGTGCCCACTTTTTTTGTGTTGTTGCCCAGATTGTTACCCCCCCTTCATTTCATTCACTGCCTGTCCCCGTCTCACTTCTTTTGCCTGTCTCTTCATTTCATTCACCATCTGTCTCCTTTTGCCTGTCTCTTCATTTCATTCACCGTCTGTCTCCTTCTCACTTCTTCTTTTGCCTGTCTCTTCATTTCATTCACCGTCTGTCTCCTTCTCACTTCTTTTTGCCTGTCTCTTCATTTCATTCACCGTCTGTCTCCTTCTCACTTCTTTTTGCCTGTCTCTTCATTTCATTCACCGTCTGTCTCCTTCTCACTTCTTTTTGCCTGTCTCTTCATTTCATTCACCGTCTGTCTCCTTCTCACTTCTTTTTGCCTGTCTCTTCATTTCATTCACCGTCTGTCTCCTTCTCACTTCTTTTTGCCTGTCTCTTCATTTCATTCACAGCCTGTCCCTGTCTCACTTCTTTTGCCTGTCTCTTCATTTCATTCACTGTCTGTCCCTGTCTCACTTCTTTTGCCTGTCTCTTCATTTCATTCACTATCTTCTTCTAGCTTCTTTTTCTCTTTTTCCAATCTGTCTTCTTTGTTGGTATCAGTTAACGTTTTCCTAACAAAGACACTTTCTGTCAAAACCATGAATCATTTTGTGTCCCATGTCTCGTCTTCTTTTTGTGAGGATATTTTTACCTCATCCCCCCCCCCCCCCACGGCAACAGAACTAAACTAACACCCAAACCCACCGATGAAAGCAGCGACTTGTTGAAGCTCATTGCCAACCCTGAGACTGGACTTGTCCGTCATGGACACACTGCCGCTGCGCATGTGCTCGCCGCTGCCGATGTAGTGGGACTTGCTGGAGGAGTTGTGGTTGGCAGAGGGCGATGAGGAGGGGCTGAGGAGGCTGGTGACCGCGGTCATCACAAACTGCATGTCCACCAGCAGCAGCTTGGGCATGTCTGCATGGACACAGGTCACCACAGCTCACATTACCATAGTAACCAACGACAACAACAACTATGTGCATGTCTGCATGGACGCAGGTCACCACAGCTCACATCACCATGGTAATCAACAACAACAACAAATATGGGCATGTCTGCATGGACGCAGGTCACCACAGCTTACATCACCATAGTAACCAACGACAACAACTATGTGCATGTCTGCATGGACGCAGGTCACCACAGCTTACATCACCATAGTAACCAATGACAACAACTATGGGCATGTCTGCATGGACACAGGTCACCCCAGCTCACATCACCATAGTAACCAACGACAACAACAACTATGGGCATGTCTGCATGGACGCAGGTCACCACAGCTCACATCACCATAGTAACCAATGACAACAACAACTATGGGCATGTCTGCATGGACACAGGTCACCCCAGCTCACATCACCATAGTAACCAATGACAACAACAACTATGGGCATGTCTGCATGGACGCAGATCACCACAGCTCACATCACCATAGTAACCAATGACAACAACAACTATGGGCATGTCTGCATGGACGCAGGTCACCACAGCTCACATCACCATAGTAACCAATGACAACAACAACTATGTCTGCATGGACGCAGGTCACCACAGCTCACATCACCATAGTAACCAATGACAACAACAACTATGTCTGCATGGACGCAGGTCACCACAGCTCACATCACCACAGTAATCAACAACAAATATATATAGAAAAAAAAGAAGAGATATAGCAGAGAAGCGTGAACTTCTAACATATAGCAGAGAAGTGCGAACTTCTCACATAACCACAGCTCACATCATCAGTCATCCCAAAAATTGCATATAAAAACACATATAAAAATAATTATATATTTGAGAAGAGCAAAAATTAACAAAACTACTGCCCACATCATCACAGTCATTCAAAATACATATGTAAAAATAATGATCTATTTCAGAAGAGCAAACCGTTAACACATAACCACAGCCCACATCATCACAGGAATCAAGACAAATTTATAAAAATAGTATTTTTCCACACTTCTCTCTTCCAGGTGATCAATGGAACGATGTCTTTGGCTTTGTGCCCACAGGCAGTGTCTCAAGCTCCTCAACATTTTAGATCTGCCAAGATGCAAACCACTTGTGATGGTTGCTTTGCCCACCAGTCTGTCTGCTCAGTCATTTCCCTTCACTCCGCCAAGTCCAGGGCAGTATATCCACATGAATCTCTGAAGGTTGATGTTAAACACTGACACAACCAGTCTGGATTTCCCAGAAAGCTCACTGAATCTGCAGGGATAATGAACATACCTAGTCTACCTGTCACCTCTTGAGCAATACAGTGGAGGGCATGGGTGACTGCTTCCACCTCCACCCCCCCTTTTAAAAACCTGTCACTTCAAAGTTGCTAAAAATGAACCAATCACCGAGACAACCCAGACACCCTTCACTTTGTAAGCTCCATGTAAATGAACCGCTCGATCATGTAGCCCACCCCCATGTTAAAAACCTCACCAGGGGAAATAATCTCACCCCGACAACCGCAGCCAACACGAATGCAGAGTGGCAGCACAAAGTTGGTCAGCAGGTTCAGCATGCGATCGCTGGGGTGGGATGCTGATACCCCTCCACAGGTGTGCTCCAAGGTGTAGGTTTCCTGCAAACACAAGAAGGATTCTGTCAGTTTGCCACAGAGATCACCATGATTACCACTATTATTTCTATCATTACCACTATTATTACTATCATTCTGAGCAGTTTGAAAACTGACAAAAACTCGTTCTCCATTATGGATCAAGACCCCCCCCCCACCCCAAACTTCTGCAAAATGAAAAAACAAAAAATGCTTGATGTTTGTTTGATTTTCAAGTGACAGTTATATGACTCTGTTACCTTAAATCAACTGCCTGAATTCACTTGATGCATATTGTAGCCTATCACTGTACATGTTGTTGTTTAATTTACATACAAAAGGCTGAGTATTTCAAAGGATACCTTCCAGACAAAGCCTGTACACTCACATACACAGATGGAAAGACAGAAACAGATGGACACACACACTTAAGACAACAAAACATCACCCGCACCACCACCAACTGCAGTGAACAGGTGACAATCTGACACAAATCATCACCACCAACAGAACTGCCCACTGACCCCAAGAGCCTGCATCTGCATAGCCACCAGCTTGACCACTGCAGAGCAGAAGACTGGCGCCACCTCAGGGCTGCTGTTGTCACCACGGTGACTGCCGTGAGTGTGGAAGGAGGGGTCCCCTGCCATACTTAGCCCCCCCATCCCGGTCAGGAGGATGGAGATCAGCACGTTGACCAGCGTCTACCACAGACCATCAAGCAACCCAAGCATATCAGAAAGCTCTATAAACCTTGTTGTTGTTGTTAAGTAAACATGTTGCTCAACGTCCACAGAAACCACAAGGCTTATTAGGGACAGGGAGAAGGGGGTACGGAGGTGGGGGAAGAGGGAGGTTATACACCTCTCCCATTGCTACACTGTCACTACCAGAATAACTCCTGCATTCAGATGGGCAGCAATAAGACCATTTTAACGTTTCACTAATTGTGAGGGATGAAGTCACAAGACAGTGTCCCCAGACCACAGCTTTTGAAGAGAAAGGAGCCGAAGCGGATTCGAACCAAGGTCCCTCTGCCTACCAGCCTAATGCCTTACCGCTAGGCCAAACCGGCTCACATTATTGTTGTTAATTGCTTCTATAGAGTGCTAGTCTGCGCTCTCAAGCAGATTCACAGTGCTCTTGTAGCATGTCATTCTAGGGCACCACAGACAACATGCCATTTACACAGCTGTGGCGATGCTCAACAATTCACACTTGACAGGAATACAGGAGCACACACATACTTCATTCGTCCTGTTTGCAGAACTGCTACGGTCAGCTGACGCATAAAAAAAGTGCATGCAAACAAATCATTGAACTATCACCACAATGTGTATGACAATACTTGCATATATCACATAAACAAACACAGCCTCCTCTAGAGCTGTTAAAGAAAATAAATGATGATAACAATTTGTGATGTATCACTGATGATGAAATGAGAAATGATATATAATGTTAAGTAAACAAATACAGTCTCCTCTGGAGTTCTTTTAATTTTTAATAATAAACACATGTGATGTAGCAACAACAATCAAACAAAAAGGCAGGGAGTTCCAATTTCTGCCCCCACTGAGGGTTTCTTCAGGGACTGGACAGGGGTGTGTGTACATGTGTGTGTGTGTGTGTGTGCGTTCATGTGTGTGTGTGTAGGCTACAATATCACAGCACTGACGCAACAAGGACATACAATTTAAAGCTCACCAGTAATCAGTATCATCATAAACAGCAGGTTGGGTTGGGGGGCATGGGAGAAGGGGGCAGGGGGAGGGCAGGTAAAAAAAACATGAGGGAATGAGAGACTATGATATGAAGCAAAAAAAGCTGCTCACCTTTGCATGTGGCAAGTAGGCAATGTAGGCAAACTTCTTCAGAGTTTGATAGACACCTGAGCAAAAAAAAGAAAGGAAAATTCAGACAAAAATACTGCCGTAATACTAAAAGCCAAAGCACTCAAATCAGAGCTTCACATGATCTTTTAGCTCAGTTCAGTTCAGTTAAAGATGGTATCTTGGAGCTTGGAAAAGCTTATTATGCATTCCACCCCATCTCTTATAAGTTTCCCCAACGTTGCATTTGAAACAGTTCTTTCTGGTGCTTTCAAGGAAAATTGTTGAGCGCTTTCTTTTTCCACACCTCTCTCCTCCAGGTGATCGATGGTGTGACATCCTGGGTTTTGTGCCCTCAGGTAACATCTCAGTCCTGGCACTTCAGTCACTGCCAGTACCTTGCTATCCTGACATTTTGGTTACTGCCAGTACCCCCATCCTGGCATACTGGTCATTGCCAGTACCCCACTATCCTGGCATTTGGGTCACTGCCAGTACCCCAGTATTTCTCTAAATACAACTTGATGTTAACTAAGCCTAGGTACATCTCCCCACTATTTGCACAATTTTGGTCACAGCCAGTATCTCTGAATAAAACTTGGTGCCAGCAAAGCCTAGGTACATCTCCCCACTATCCATGCAAGTTTGGGCACGGACAGCACCTCTCCAAAGACAACTTGGTGCTATGTCAACCAAAAAAATGGACCACTTCCATCACCCTGCTGTCTTACCTTTGAGAATGTTGGCAGCGGCTTCCCAGTCGCACTGTTTCTGTAAAAAGCAGCAGAAAATATGTCAGCTATTTCAGGCTTCATTGTGGTCAGTTTGCACATGTTACCAAAAATCAACAACCCACAACAAAAACATAGAGTGACTTCGTGAATCTTTTGCACTTTACAAAGTAAACAAAAAGCACAAAATGTATGCTAGGAAAGATGGACTGGGAAACAGGTGGGAAGAGGGGATGAAGGGAGAGAGGAGAGGAGACAGTGGGGGTGGGGGGGGGGGGGGGGGGGGAGTAAATAACATGTTTCTTATGCCCAGTCAACCAAGATGTTTATATCAGAGTGAGTAAGTTGGTGTTTTATGCCCAGTTAACTGGTATGGTTACATCAGGGCGAATTAGAGTGAGAGAGAGGGAAGATGGCGGCAGAGAAAGAGGGAGGGAGGGAGAGAAAGGGAGAGACCAAGAGACAGACAGAGACATCGACAGACAGGCGAAGAGAAAGTAAGAGAGAGACAGACTGAGAGAGAGAAACAGAGATAGAGACAGACTGGCAGACAAAGAGAAAGTATTAATAAACAATGGAAGAAAGAACAACAGAACAGCTTCAACAAACAAATTCATAAACAACAAAAGAAAGAACAACAGAGCAGCTTCAACAAATTCAGAGAAATAAGGCAAAAGTCAACGAATGACATACATTTTATAAAGAAAGCCCTTCACACATCACAACTGCCATCCTCACCCTCAGTGCTGCCTTCTTGGAGATTTTGGTGAAGAGCCTGTCCAGACGCCGCAGAATTAGGTTAAGGGCAGGTCGCACCAGCTCCTGGGACCAGTCAGTGTTGGGCAGTATCTCCAGCATGTACCTGACAGTAAAATACACACAGCGTCTTTCTCTCTGAACTCCACTTCTCCACACACTACAACAGGCTAAGGACAAACCTTTCACTCCTTTAGTACTGCAAATCCTCTCCATTCAACATCCCTTTAGTCAAACCTTTCACTCCTTCAGGACTGCAAATCCTCTCCTTTCAACCCCCCACCCCTTTAGTCAAACCTTTCACTCCTTTAGTACTGCAAATCCTCTCCTTTCAACCCCCCCCTCCCCCCTTTAGTTAAACCTTTCATTCCTTTAGTACTGCAAATCTCCTTTCACTCCCCCCCCCTCCCCTCCAAACCCCACTTCAGTCAAACCTTTCACTCCTTCAGTACTGCAAATCTTCTCCCTTCAACCCCCCTCCCCCCACCACCCTGGCCCGTATCATCTCAGTATCCCTAGAGGTCCATCTTCATCTCTGGACCCTGTTACAATAAGGAGAGTCAGCGGCGCGCAGAGCAAGAGTGTTCACTCTCGAAAGCCAAAGTTCAGCAATATTGAGCGTGGTCACCAAACAGATGGATGACCATTACATGCTAGGCCTTGTGCCCACCCTGAGATTTCTTTGGAGTCAAATTCTGTGCAGACTCTACAAAAGTCCTTTGGATGAGACTATAAACTGAGGTCCCACGGGTGTATATGCATGCAAAAGATCACCTACACACGTTAAAGAGCTGTAGTCCATGTCAGAGTTTGGTGGGTTATGGACACACCAAAATAACCCAGCATGCACTAGAAGTGTCAGAGTCTTCAGAATGTTAAGTTGGACACTATACAGAAGAAAAAGAAGGGAAGAAAAAAACGAAGAACAAACAAGAAGAACAAGAATGATAAGGACGAGGTCATGATGGCTTATATAATTATCAACATCCTGTATCCCCAAAACACACACACACACATGCACAGACACCCTGCCCCACAACTGACCTCTGCAGTCCAGTGCAGCCCATGGTGTAAGGGTCATAGGGAATCAGCTTCAGCAGTGTGTGAGCAATCTCAGCAAGGCGCTGCAAGAAAAGGAAATGTGCCGCTAAAAATACCTTATACGACTTTACTGTCCCCACAGGGAAACTCATACACAACAAAACATACAACATAGTAAAGATTACTCAGTCAAATTAAGCACACACAAAAAGTACACACAGACACATAAAAACAAACAACATTATTTAAAGGTCAGAAAAATGCACTTTAAAAACACACAGACATGCATGTAAACACACACACGCACTTTCTCTCTCTCTCACACACATTCATGCACACACACCCATGCACTCTCACACACACACACACACATCCACATTCATGCACACACACACACACACACACACACACACTCACTCTCTCTCACACACACACAAATACACTCTCTCTCTCACACACACAAACACACAACCTCATATCTGCTTGTCCCAGGCTGTGAGATGTGAGATATGTAGAGGAGGTGGTGTTAATATGATTACTGATGTCCTGTACAGTGTAAATTTGTACATACTTTTTTGTGTAAAGCACTTTGAGCTAAGTCGTGTCATGGACATGGCGCTACAGAAGTGCTATGTACTGTTATTATTATTATTGTCTTGCTCAGACGGAGACCATTTGCTTTTGTCTTGATCAAATATTCCCCCAAGTACAAGTGCATTCATAAGAGAAGCAGAGTAGAAGTATTCACTATTGTCATTACTAATATCCTGGATGTACCATCCTAGAAATGCTGGAGTTAAGCAAAATGACTAAGCAGACAGACTGGCAGGCAAAGTAACCCCAACAAGTGGCTTTTGTCTGGACAGACCTGAAGTGATGAGGAGCCTGAGACACTACCTGTGCACATACAGCTAAGGACATCACATCATTGATGGCCTGGAGGCGAGAGGTGTAGAAAGAGGAAGCGCACAACAATTTTCCTTGAAAGGATGAGAGACAGTCATCAAGGATGAGAGAGAGCCAACATCACTCAAACAAAACAAGGAACCATCTCAAAGCCAACGCTGGGAAAACCTCAGAGGTGGGGTGGAGTGCATATTGGCTTTTGTTCAAAGTGCATAGATATCACCCTGAACTGGTCATTACTCCTGACACTCCAGGGCTCACATTGTGCGTTTTGTGGTCCAGCAACTCTGGGGGCCTGAAGGACGGGTCGGCAAGGATTTTGCGAAGCTGGCGGAGCCTGGAGTGGCAAGTGGTCCAAAAAAGGGCGGCTATGGACAGGATGGAGTCCCGGGGACGTCGGAAATCTTCCCGCAGTTCATACTCCTCTGGCTCGCCTCCGTACGCTCTGCGTCGACCTTCCTCCATGCGGTGACTGCAACACAAGTTACCTGCCTGCTGTATGATAATCATGGGTTATTAATGTGTATTTGTGCGTGTGTGCACGTGTGCATATGTGTGTGTGTGCACGCACATGTGTGTATGTGTGTGTGTTCGTGTGTGTACATGTGCTGGGAGTATGCGTATGTTCATGCATTCCTACATGCATGTGTGCACTTGTGCAAACCTGCGTATGAGAGCATGTTGTTTTGGTGTGTGTATGTTTGTGCATGTGTGTGGGTGGGTGTGTGGGTGGTGGTGGGGGGGGGGGGGGAGGAAATATAATAAGTGCATGGACGTATGGATATGCATACCTGAATAGGAGTGAATGCATATGCATCCTTTACACCAGTGTTTTGTTGTACCCCTGCCCGCCCACCCAGCCCACTCCCTTCTGTCTTCCACCACAAAAAGCAAAGCACCACCCAAGACTGTTGCTGCATGCTGCGACTCTATGTCCCTCACTGTCACTGGGCAGGACCTGTGATCAGCATGCACCCACAGAGGGCCTGTGCCCTCTCCCATCACCATACCTGGCATGCGAGTCCTCCCGGTCGTCCCCTGTGAGGGAGTGGACGCTGTGGTTCTGCAGGGGCTTCCCCAGTCCCAGGGTGGTGGCCTCCATGAACTTCTGGGGGATGCTCATGCTCCTGATGCACACAGACAAGTCCACTGGATCAATACACAGGTTGGCACGTTGTGGTATTACATCATACCATGAAGTAGTTGCTGCAGTTGATGAGGGCTACAGCTGTTGTTGATGGCCGTGATCTCCGCTGTGAGAATCTCTTACCTTGTGAAGTAGTTGCTGCAGTTGATGAGGGCTATAGCTGTTATTGATGGCCGTGATCTCCACTGTGAGAATATCTTACCTTGTGAAGTAGTTGCTGCAGTTGATGAGGGCTATAGCAGTTGTTCACGGTAGTGATCTCTGCTGTGAGAATATCTTACCTTGTAAAGTAATTGCTGCAGTTGATGAGGGAACGTACAGCAGCTGCTCTGTTGTTGATGGCTGTGATTTCAGCCTCAGCCCATGCTGTGAGAATCTCTTACCTCGTGAAGTAGTCGCTGCAGTTGATGAGGGCACGTATAGCAGCTGCTATGTTGTTGATGGCAGTGATCTCAGCCCGGGCCATACTGAGACTGTCACGGCGTGTTGTCTCATGACTCAAATGATCCAGGTAGCGAGGTATCACCATCTCCAGCACCATCTGCATGGAAGCAACAGCATACTGAAAACTGATGGACACAAGTATATGTATACAAGTCATATAGGCTGACAGGGTAAAAGCAGATGGGCCACGTTTACTTTTCCTTCTAAAACTTACATCTCTAAAGGACCATTTATACTGTGTACAGTTGTTTCTTCTTCACCATTTAACTGTTGGGTTGTCGCTTGAAAAAGGGGTTTACCCTAAAAATGTGCATGTTTTCCACTGTCATATTAAACAGGCATTCCTTTCATGTGTTTGTATCAATACTTACACCAAAAAAGTACTTTTCTGATTCAAATTCAAGTTCCTCAGAGCATAGCCAAGTTGGCTCAGCTTTCACCAAGGAAGACCAGAAAAAGGCTGGATCTTGATGTATTAAACACTTTTGCCACATGTGCCATCCTTGTTCACGATGTCACCAATTCGTTTAGAACGTAATGGAAGCACTCACAGTCATGTTTTCGTGAGTTTAAAAAAAAAAAACAGTCTTTATCAAACATGACCAGAAATCCAGTGAAAAACTGGATTTTTTTCCTTCAGCAATTCCTCCCTTTTGTTTCCCTTTTAAACCCAATTATGCCTATAAAAATTTAACCTATTTATGCTGAGATTTTTTGGGAATGCTGAATACATAGTTGTCAACCCCTTTTGGGAGTAAACCTTGGACCAGAGTTCGTGAACCTGTATTTCCCTTAAGCAGGCTGGGGTCTTTTGTTGTTTTTTGCTGGTGGCACCAGCATTTTGCATTTTAACTGGCATGTGTGGCAGTGGAAGGAAGAAGCAATGTCATGCTAAATATGCATGCGCAACTTCAAATCTCACTTCCAATGAGAGTTCTTAGCCTATTGCACTAGGCCTGTCAGTGTGCATTTGGCGATGGCATCTGCTCATTTAACAGTTTTTCAATCTTTTTGCTCAGTTGAAAACAACAACAAAATCTCATGAAAATTGTGTTTTCCTGTCCATTTTCCAATATAGCCAAATCCCCCAAAATAATGTTTTATACTGGTAAACTGTATGGGTTGACAGGTATGTGAATATATGTCATGCAAAAAACCTTCCAGTACTTACAAATGGTGGCCTCCACACAACCAGAGGGGAAAATAAGGAAAAATACTCCTCTCTGTACAGAAGGGAGTCCATCTTCAGCCAGACGCCAAAATTACCAACAGCAAAAACAGACTAACGTGACCAGCTATGCGTCCTGTTAATATGGGGTGGTGAGTACAAATGGGTTAAAGCCAGATTTCCTCCTACCAGCATCTGTGTGCTGCGGAAGGAGTCTGGGGCGTAGGCAATAACGGTGACACACATGTTGATGACATCCATCACATTGAAAGTGTCTGGGTCTGCCGCGTAACAAAAGTCCTGCAACAACAAAAAAACAAAAACAAAAAATATGGTCATAAAAGTCTGTAATAAAAAAACATGATGGTGGTAAACTTTTACACGATAGTTATATGACGCTATGAAAACACAGTCACACACATTCTACCCACCTAGGCACACTAAAACTAGGATGTGGTATGTAAGAGACTCCAAACAAAATTACACATAATAATGAAGATGTGCCAATAATGTGTATTTGAACAATGACATGAAACAACCATACTTAAATGTAACTGTCATGTAAAGCTGTCTGAGCGCATGAATAAAAAGTATATTGTAATGGACGGATGCATGCTGTTCTAAATAATTAAAAAAAGCCCCACAATGATGTGCTTGGCAAAAACAAAACAAACAAAAAAGGAAAAAGGAAGAAAAAAAGAAGAAGAAAAAAGACAGAAAAAAGGAAGACTCCAAACAAAAAATTCTCACATTTGTACTTAATGTCAACATGTTTTTTTTTCTCTTTTGTAATATTTCACTTTCTGTCACTTTCACAGACAGTATGAGTTTTCTTCTCTTTTGTAATCTTTCACCTTCTGTCACCTTCACAGATAGTATGACCAGGTCTGTAGGGTCATTCAAATCCCATATCAAGGATTGTGTGCTTTGTCGATTGTCCTCAAAGTATCACAGATCAATTGGCAAGGTATGTGATTTCTGTTACAGTAACACAAGCCTGTCCTGCCTGGTGGTTCCAACAGTTTACGAAGCTACCACCTGAATCAATCACTTAGTTTTACCCCTGAAAAAAATGACACTTTATCTGAAGAAGATTCTCTGGGCTGCTTCAACAGGTGTAAAACACCAAGTTACTTATTGCTTCAAGAATCTGACGTCTGTCCATGCCCATGTTTGTACCTACACTTTTTATTGCAAAAGCTACAATCACACTGAACTACATTTGTAATGGCCGGTACTGGAAGTACCTTCCATGCGCATGCACTGAAGCTGCACATGTGCAGAAGCCAGTTTAACCCCAACTTTTCCAAGCCTGCGCATGCGCAGAGGCTGTGCATGTGCACAAGCAAGTTCAACCCAAACCTCTCCAAGATTGCACATGCACAGAAGCAGTTCAACCCAAGACTTTTCCTGATACTAAAATAGAGAACTTCACAGAAAGAGAGAGGGAAACAGAGACAGAGACAGAGAGACGGAGAGAGAGGGAGAAATCCTTTAAGCCCCCCGACCCCCAACAAGGCAGAATGGCACAGATGGCAGTGTGACTGCTGACCAGAGCTTTGAGAGGCTTTTCTCCGTCCACCAGGTCCAACACCCCCAGGTTGTCTGGGCAGTCACTCTCCAGGGCCATCAGCAACTTGAACAGGTTGTCTGGCTGTACCTGTCAGAATGAAAGGTGAGCCATCAGCAACTTGAACAGGTTGTCTGGCTGTACCTGTCAGAATGCAGTTTGTCTGGCTATACCTGTCGGAATGAAAGGTGAGCCATCTGCAACTTGAACAGGTTGTCTGGCTGTACCTGTCGGAATGAAAGGTGAGCCATCTGCAACTTGAACAGGTTGCCTGGCTGTACCTGTCAGAATGAAAGGTAAGCCATCACATCAGCAACTTGAACAGGTTGTCTGGCTGTACCTGTCAGAATGAAAGGTGAGCCATCAGCAACTTGAACAGGTTGTCTGGCTGTACCTGTCAGAAAGAAAGGTGAGCCATCAGCAACTTAAACAGGTTGTCTGGCTGTACCTGTTGGAATGAAAAGCAACAGTTACACACATTGACAATCTTTCTCAGGCCATCAGCAACTTGAACAGGTTGTCTGGCTATACCTGTCAGAATGAAAGGTGAGACTAATCCTACAGATAATGACAGAAAGAGATAGAGAAAGAAAGTGAGAGAAATCCTTTACCACCCCCACCAACACTGCCCCCCTCCCT
>OY757551.1:4752452-4823658 GCA_963584105.1 Alviniconcha strummeri
TATGCTCCTGCCCTTTTCGTTGCTCTGGGTACTTTCAAGTTCAGCTTTCAATGTCAGAGTCCACATAACTGTATATGATGACTGGTGAAAAGGTGCAGTGGACATCTGCTCATTTGAGGGGATGTTCAGTCAGTTTCTCATTTGAGGGACTGTTCAGTCAGTCTCTTATTTGAGGGCATGTTCAGTCTCCTATTTGAGGGGATGTTCAGTCAGTCTCTCATCTGAGGGGATGTTTAATCAGTCTCTCATTCAAAGGGATGTTCAATCAGTCTCTCATTTGAGGGGATGTTCAATCAGTCTAACTCCACGACTAGCACTGTTAGTCGTAGGGGGTAAAGTAGGTGGCGTCCTGAAAAGGGCATCACTGAATGCCACCAAAACAACTCTTCAGTAGCGCAGGGTCTTTCTTCTCTGGACGGTGGTGGCCTAACCGTGATCTGACATTTCCCCTCATGGATTTCTGGCAGCATGGCTGTAATGTGGATTGGACCCTGTGGTCTGGTAGGGTGTGGGCACCCTGGGGCAAGAGGTGTGGGGGTAGTGGCTTCTGAAGCTAGTCAGAGCTAGGGGCAGCAAAAGCAGTTCAAAATGAAACAAAACCCAGAGAGAAACCAGCCTACCAGAAAACACAGACACGCAAGCAAATGCACATGCACCCCCACCGCCCTGCACCCAAACCAAAACATGACCACCCACGTTGGCAGGAACGAGTCCTATGCCATGAAGTTTCCTACCACTTGAGCTGACCCCACCCTCCTTTACTAACCTTCTTTTCTAAGCCAGCTGGCTTGACTGGAAAGCAACCTACATTTTTGGGACAACTGTCCTGAGACAGAACGGCATCAAGGATAAACAAGTTCAAACAAACACAGCACCCCACCCTCTCCCCCCCGTCACTGCAGAACACTATATAGTCTGCTAGTCTATGCAATGCAGACATTCCTTGGTGGTCAACTTGGACTAACTGCCAAAGTCAAAGTTTAACCCTTTCCCTGCCAAAGAATGTGTGCTGTGGTTGCGATCTCTTCCCAGAAGAGCAGTGTGGATGGGGTAAGCTAGCCAGAAACATTCAGTTTTCTACAACTTGGCCTCTCATGAGCATACAAGAACAGCCGGAGTTTGAGCAGGGCTTCCCATGGTGTCTTTTTGGCAAGTGGGAAATGCGCTTGCCATGGACGTCATATGACGTCACACGGGCAGGGAAAGGGTTAAATAAAAAGTAATCATCTCTCCTGTCCCTAATAAGCCTTATGGTTTCTGTGGACATAAAGTACCATGAAAGAAAGACTGAATACTGGCCAAGGTTATCCCAAGGTCACGCCAAAATAACCAACCAAGCTCACAAAACTGTTGATGTGATACTGTAAACATGAACTTGAGAAGAGTAAAAACTTATGCTATGATGGTTAGTCTCCACCCCCCCCCCCACCCCCACAAAGACAGAGAGAGAGAGAGAGAGAGGGGGGGGGGGGGGGTCTATTTATTATTGTTGGCTAACAGTATTCTCAAAAAAGATCAAAACATGAAAGGTAAAACAACAAAATCTCCCCCCCCTCCCCCCCAGTACTACAAAACTTTTGTTCTTCTTCCAGCCTTGTACTAGGCAACAAATGAACAGTTAAAGTACAATGACAATGGAGAACATACAAGGTGTAAAAAAAAAAAAAAAAGCAAAACAAACAAGTTTGGAAAGTTCTGTGAGGATGTTGCCTTTGCGAGTTGTCTCCAGAGAGGCCCTGAAGGGGATCAAGATCCCAGGGGGTGTTGTGGGTGGGGGGATTAGACCTACTGCTTCACTGACACCCTCAGAATGACTACATTAAGATCGGCAGTGCCCCAGTGTAAGCGATTTTAATGTTTTATTAGTGTTGCTGGGGGAAGGGGGTGGGGGACTCACAATCTGACAAAAACCAACCAAAGATGCTACAAAACAGCAGTTTCTTTCAGAACAGATTCCTTGTACTTGGCAACAGACGAACAGTTAAAGTACAATGACAATGGAGAAAATACAAGGTAAAAAAAGAAAAAAGAATTTGGAATGTTTTGCAAGGACATGGCCTTTGCAAGTTGTCTCCAGGGGATTAAGATTCCAGTGGGGGTTGTGGGTGGGGGGATTATACCTACTGCTTGGCTGCCATGATCAGAATGCAGCAGAGTATGTGATTTTAATGTTTTATTAGTTTACTCTCGTGTGTGTGGGGAAAACTCACAATCTGATAAAGCTCTTCAGCCACAGAAACCCTTGAAGAGCAAGGTCAGTCTCAGAGAAACTGAATATTGCATATTAGATTTAAGAAAGTGAAAGCGGATTATTAAACTGTCACAATATGTGGCCTGGAGCATCAGTTTAAATGATGATGATGATGTGGGGCTTAATGCCTTCAGATGTCAGGCTGACATTATTTTAAATATTTGTTTGTTATTAACAAATGTGTGCCATAAAAAATGAATATGGGTGTCTGAATCACTGACTATTATAATATATTTCGCAATTAGCCACTAGCCAGTTATTAAGGGTTGTATCTCTCTGTGTCTGTCATCACAAATGGGCATGGGTGTGCTATCTTGGTATAGAATATCTTAGACCTCCAGAAAACACACAAAAGTAAGCAGGCTGAGATGAAGATGATCTGGTTTGGCCTAGCAGCAAGGCATTGTCAGCCTGATAAGCAGATGAACATCACTTTGATTCCACTCTCCTTTCTCTTCAAAAGTACTGGCTCATGGATGCTGTTTGATTGGGATTTTGTGCCTCCACAATGAATGAAATACTCAAATGGCCCACATTTCAGCCTATCTGAATGCAGGATGGGCATAAAAAGATGGGAAGGGATGCGAGCCATAACCGAATGTTTCATTCACTGTGTGTGTGTGTAACTGAATGTTTCATTCACTCTGTGTGTGTGTGTGTGTGTGTGTGTGTGTGTGTGTGTGTGTGTGTGTGGTGTGTGTCACAGTGTGTGTGTGTGTGTGTGTGTGTGTGTGTGTGTGTGTGTGTGTGTGTGTGTGTGTGTGTGTGTGTGTGTGTGTGTGTGGTGTGTGTCACAGTGTGTGTGTGTATGTGTGTGTGTATACAGCGACAATTATACAGTTTTAAACGACAAATTTACAGTGTAATGTGATGCATATACAGTGTAATGTGACCAGTAAGTCTGACACTGACTTGTGATTCAGTGACTTGTCTTTTCCATTCTTATGTGACATTCACAGTTGATGGGGTGTTAAGTATCAATCAATCATTCTCCCTCAGCCCTTCAAATTCTACTTCTACAATTCTAAAGACATCTTGTCTTCCCACACACTGACCCATTTGTGGCAAAGACATGCTTGAAGTGTCGACAGGTGTTAATGAGCGATGCTAGACAGTATCGCAGAATGGCTGTGTCCTCCAACAGCAGAATCATCGTGCCATTGATGACATTCAAGAACAGCGCCAGGTCACTTGACCATGCAAATGTGCTGGTCATGTTGTTGAACATGGTCGTCATCAACTGCATAAATAAAACTGCACAGTCAGTCGGTACAAAGGTTACACTGCTCAACGTACTGCGCACATCTCTGTGTTGCCTGTGCATACACATTGCCATCTTACCAACTGGAGAAAAAACAAAAAAACAACCAAGAAGTTTAGCTCAGTTGAGTGAGAGTCACATCTAAAACAGGAAAACACACTCTTTTCTGTCTTCAAGCTCTGAGGTCTTCAAAATAGGCCATGGTAACTGACACCATTATAAACATGAAAATGAAAGTTCAGGAAAGGTTTAAATGCGAATGTTAATTTTTTTGCTGAAATAAATCAATTCTATCCCTTCAACGAAAACTATAATTATGTAAAGAATTCAAAGTACATGTCAAAGCACTGTCTCATAACTGCATGAATAAATGTTACTGTGGCATCCACCAACCTTCGTCCACGAGTACTTGTGCAGACAGTCCATCCCAAACAACTCCTGGAGAAAAAAAGAACAAAAAACAACCATCAGTGTACAAATCAAAACAGATGCAGCACTGACTGAAAAACAGGAATCCAAGCAGAGAGAAAGGTGGAAGAGTGTGTTGTTTCTTTTGGGGGCAAACATAAACTCAGAAGACAAATTAGCCCCTTCACTGTCCGAGCCTGTACAATTTCTGGGCTGAAAGATGCAGGGACACACTTGTGCACCTGTAAACACTATATTTTCCAGTCCTTTAACACATCTACTTTCAATGCTATGCATTCTGATGAAAATCCTTTCACACGCCAGTGTGAAAAAGAAAACAAAAAGGCTTACAGGTTTAAATTTTGCACCTTTTTTGGACAATTTTATGTGACACGGCAGTGAAGGGGTTTTGGGCAAACAATCTTCTAATTCAACTCAAACATTAGACATGCAATCCTCTCACCCTAGGGACTACATTTGTCAATGTGCAAGTGTGTATCCCCGGTGACCCCCAAAGTGTTCAGCTGGGGGACTGCTACAACAGCAACAAATCAAACAACGGAGAGGTTTAGTACATGGGTGGTAGTGGTAGTTGTGGTGGTAGTGGTGCAACCTGACTGTCTACCTACGCTTGTGTGCATGCCTCAAGCATAATGTAGCCGAAGTTGCACACACTCCGACCTAAACACCTGCCCCTTCACACAGAAAAGTAACTATTGAGAAGGTTCATCCAGTGACCAACTTCACAAATTAGTCTTTTGCAGCATCACTGGTCAAGCAGTTATTATGCTTGTAAAACTGACAACAAAGACACACACAGTGGCAGCTGGTTATTTCAGTCAGCTGCACCGCTACGGTCCACTATTTTGAATTTGGATGAAATCAATAGGGTTGCATCGTAAAGCTAACAGCAATAAAATCAACAAATGCAACCCAAATTACAATCTCATACAAGCATACGATGCTAATCTACAAAGTCTGAAAGTATAAGTTTAATGTTTACATAACAAAATAAACTGGAACTGGTCCCTACAAATCCACTGTGGTAAGTGCGCAGCAGTAGACAAAAAACCTGAGCCATGTGGTAAACAATCTTTGTAACCTCTGACCTGTGACCTCTAATCCACACATAAATCGCTGATGTCATGAGAGAAAATACTACCACTACCAGCCGTGTACTAACCCTCTCTACTATTTCAGCACTGTCAGTTCTGAGAGGCCGTGGAAGAACAGCAAGACACAGACAGTGGCAAGCACAGCACAGCACTGACCTTTCCCCACTCTCCACTGTACATGTCAAACTCCGTCTCCAGGGCTTTGCGGGGGAACGACGGCAGCTTCAGGAACTCTTCATGGAGAAAGGCCACGTGGTTCTGGTACAGAGCACACAGTATGCCCAACAACTGTTAGTACTGTCTTATTATAACAAGGTCACATGGTTCTGGTACAAAATACACGGCATGCCCAACAACCATTTACACTGTCTGATTATCAGAGGAAGAACAATGAAGTGCTTGTAAACCACAAACCTCTAATATAAAACAGAGCTTGGCACACTGTGCAGAAAGCAAGTTTAACCGACACCAAAGCTGAGAAACCACATGCAGAAAATGACAACAACAATATCATAAGCAATTCAAACCACAGAAAACCACACTGTAACAAGTACATCACACACATGCATGTGCGTATATGCGCACACACACACACACACACACACACACACACACACACACACACACACACACACACACACACACACAGAGTCAGCTCAAGTAATTTACAGAAGGTGAAGGGGATAGGGAGTATACAGGCAGTAGTAGGTTTTATCAATGATGTGTCATCCTGTGTGCTAGTTTGGAGGACTGGCAGTTCATGTGTCCCAGATCTCTGTCTCCTTGACAGTCTGAATACATCTGGTTATTTATTTCATTGCAAATGTCCATGTAACATAAATAACTTACTGTGCTGATCACTCACAAGGTTTTCAAGATTTTATTGAGCTTTCTGCCCCTGGGGCTAGAAAGCAAAGTTACATTCACACAATACATTCCTTATAGCCAAGTACATGAGTACTAATAATATATACAAACACACAAGAAAAATACACCCTCCGACTTCTTGTGATTCCAGCTTTAAAAGTTTTGAAAGGAGGTTCTTAAACAATAAAAGGCATTAGGCGACTGAATACCTTACTTAAACTCAAGTACAAACCAAATTGTAGCAAGATTTCACATAGCAAGGTTCACCTGGCGGTTTGTGGCATGTTCCAGCACAGCATTGGTCAGCAACACTTTGCCGATCTCTATGAACTTCAGCATGAACACCTGCACACAGCAAGTAGGATGAACATTAGCTCTGGTGAGCAACACTTTGCCAATCTCTATGAACTTCAACATGAACACCTGAACACAGCAAGTGGGATGAGCCTTAGCTCTGGTGAGCAACACCTAGCCAATCTCTATGAACTTCAGCATGAACACCAGCACATGCAAGAAAGGATAAACCTTAGCTCTGGTCAGCAACACCTTTCCAATCTCTATGAATTTTAGCATGAACACCTACACATGAAAGTAGGATCAACATTAGCCCTGGGGAGCAAAACCTTGAATTTCAACATGCACACCAGCACACAGTAACTATAACATCAGCTCCAAGGAGCATCACTATGCCAGTCAGCATGAACGCATGTATAAAGCAAGGATAAACACTGGCACTAGTCAGTAATTGGCTTTTCACATCCTGTCAACTGCACAGGGTCATCCCAGGACAACCAGGTCTTTGTGCTGCCTTCAGCACCTGACCTCTGTGGAACAGACCAGATAACCTGGTCTTTTTACAGGCTTCAGCACCAACCATTCTCTGTGGAACAGACCAGATAACCTGGTCTTTTTACAGGCTTCAGCACCAACCATTCTCTGTGGAACAGACCAGATAACCTGGTCTTTTTACAGGCTTCAGCACCAACCATTCTCTGTGGAACAGACCAGATAACCTGGTCTTTTTACAGGCTTCAGCACCAACCATTCTCTGTGGAACAGACCAGATAACCTGGTCTTTTTACAGGCTTCAGCACCAACCATTCTCTGTGGAACAGACCAGATAACCTGGTCTTTTTACAGGCTTCAGCACCAACCATTCTCTGTGGAACAGATCAGATAACCTGGTCTTTTTATAGGCTTCAGCACCAACCCTTCTCTGTGGAACAGGCCAGGTAACCTGGTCTTTTTACAGGCTTCAGCACCATCCCTTCTCTGTGGAAAAGGCCAGGTAACCTGGTCTTTTTACAGCCTTCAGCACCAACCCTTCTCTGTGGAACAGACCATGGATCCTTCTCTGTGGAAACAGCCTGGTAACCTGGTCTTTAGCATGGACCCTTCTCTGTGGAACAGACCATATAACCTGGTCTTTGTGCTGTCTCTAGCATGGACTTTTCTCTGTGGAACAGGCCAGATAACCTGGTCTTTATTACAGCCTTCATTCAGCACCAACCCTTCTCTGTGTAACAGACCATGGACCCTTCTCTGTGGAAACAGCCTGGTAACCTGGTCTTTTTGATGCATCCAGCACCTACCCTTCTCTGTGGAAACGGCCAGGTAACCTGGTCTTTTTGACGCACACAGCACCTACCCTTCTCTGCGGAAACGGCCAGGTAACCTGGTCTTTTTGACGCACCCAGCACCTACCCTTCTCTGTGGAAACAGCCAGGTAACCTGGTCTTTTTGGCATCACCAGCACCTACCCTTCTTTGCAGGGCGAGGGAGGCATCCTCCGGGTCCATCTTCACCAGGCTCAGCTGGGGGTAGAAGTTGCGCCGGAAGAAGTAGAAGTCCCTCACGTAGGCGTTCTGGTTGTGCACTTGATCTGAGAAATGAAAACATCCCTGACTCTCAGTTGCACAGATGGAAGTGGAGTTTGTCTTCAGCATTCAGGAGTTTGTTCAATTAGTATTGTTATTATATAATAGTGTAGTATTTTAAGAGCATGTATGTGTGTGTTTTAGAGATAGCAATACAACAGTATTATGGTGTGTGAGGCGCTTACAACTTACTACATGGATCTGCACCATACAAATACCATTTGAATGATATAAATTGATATTCATTTGAATGGGCTGATTTAGCTCAGATATACATGTCCAAATGTAAGATTGTGAAGGCAAGGGATAGTCTGAAATCTGCAATCCCTCTGTAGCACACTGTGGTAGGAACAATTTTACTGGCTTTCACACTCTCAGACTATGTCTTATTTCAGTCTATGGGCTGAAGATTCTCATGCCTGAGTATCATCAGCTTTATTGTAGTCTGTCGCCACATGTCTATGTTTATCCTTTTAAGTCCCTGTGGTTTCCATAATGGTCACATCACAGACAAATGCAATAAACATACTGCTCAGCAGTCTGTACTCAGCTATCTTCTTGTCCACAATTAAATGGCTGAGATCTAATCACGTTTAAGGTACAGGCCAATTCTTCTATGTTCAAGCAGCCTATGTGCTGTATTAAAATGGCGGCTCTAATGTTGCCATATTGTTCCACATACCACAAATTATTCAATAAAATCTGGATTCACACATCAAGACACATCGTAATTAACATGAAGAGACCAAAAAAATCTTGAATCGTAAGGGGGCCACTGATATCTGCTACAATTGCATTGACCTTTGATTCAACTTTGAATTTTAAACAGTCATGAAGTGTCCAATCAGTTTCAAGTTTTGACATCACACATGTTGCATTATTGGTAAAACAAGGGACTTTTCTGATCTAAAAATCAACACACAAAGGAGTTAATTAGCGCTCAAAATACGTAACGCAAGTACAACAACAAAGACCTGAGTTGCCTATGGTAACTCTCACCTGGGTTAACAAAGTGTTAACTCCCTTGTGTGTTGATTTTGCACAAGCGCTCTGGGACTTGTTGTGTTTCATTTTTTTTCTAAAATAAATACAAGCCAGCATGTATTTCTGAGGCTACTGACAAGTCATGCATGTGGAAGAAGGGTGGGACTTTTGACCTCTTTAGCAAATCAGGATTAGGGGCTAACTGCCTTTAACTTTACTAGCTCATCATGCATATGGTCCCAGGAATGTTGCAGGACTCTGACCAGTACCACATACCTCAAGGGACAACACCGACCACAAATGATGCATCCGACTCACGTGTCTTGGTGTCAACGATAAAGTGACAGTGGTGCTGATCCTCTGGGATGTTGAAAAACTCCAAACTCTCCTGCAGGATCTGAGAAAACTGGGTGTCCTGCACACACACACACACACACACACACACACACACACACACACACACACACACACACACACACAGGCACATCACAATGTTTAGATGAGACTGAAGGAATATGACTCTTAAGAGACAAAGTCAAAGCGGTATTCAAATAAGCGCAATGTGTTTTTGCACCAAAATGTTATCAGGCACAGACACATGTCACGTTAAAAATGTCCAGATCATGTAAAAGAACATTTTTTTAAACATTTGTGTTTAACAGTTGTAACTCCAGTAAAAACTTGCATCATGCAGACTTTTTTTTATCTGTATACTAGCTACAGCACAGAACATTACAGAGACTAATACAGAGCTGAAATATTTCCGTTCACTCACAGATGCCATACCTACCTCAGAAGTGGCCATTAGGGAGGGTACACTGGACAGGCCTGGCCCATGATCCAGGATCTTGGTAAGGTACCCACCTTGTGGACAGGAAGCTGAGATGTCCATGTTCCAGGATCTTGGTACCGTACTCACCTTGCAGCTGGGGGTGGGAGGTGGGGGTGGGGGGGGAAGGGATCATGAACTAAGATCTTGGTACTGTACTTACCTTGCAGATGGGCAGCTGGGGGTGGGGGGGTGAGGGTGAGGAGGGATCATGAACTAGGATTTTGGTACCATACTCACCTTGCAGGTGCACAGCTGGTTGGGGGTGGGGTGGGGGGGGGTGAGGGGAATGGATCATGAACTAGGATCTTGGTACCATACTCACCTTGCAGGTGAGCAGCTGAGGGTGGCGTGTGGGGGAAGGGATCATGAACTAGGATCTTAATACCATACTTACCTTGCAGGTGGGCAGCTGGGGGGTGGGGGGGGGGGGAAGGAAGGGATCATGAACTACGATCTTGGTACTGTACTCACCTCATGGACAGGACAGTTTAGGCGGGGGAGGGAGGGGGGATTGGAGGGAGGGGCATTGAAACAGAATCTCAGTCCTGTACTCTTCTCATCTTCTGCATGGGCGGTGGGGTGGGTGTATGAACAAGGATCTTGACGGTACGGTACCCACCTCATGGATGGGCAGCTGGGAGGGGATGCTGGACAGGTCAGGCCCATGCACCAGGATCTTCTTGGCACTGGCCACGTTGGCACACACCAGCAGGTAGGGCTGAAACACACCATGTGAATAACCTCACAAATCCCAAGGCTCAGCTATGATGTGTCTTACATGCAGCACTTATCCAACAGTACTGGAACATCATCAATGCGATGTCTTCCTTCTGCAGTTTGTCAAGTCTACCTTTATGATTTCCACTGACAGCACTATACACCTTTTAGATCCTGTGCTGAAGCCCTGTTAATTAGCAATCCAAACACCAACCCTCCCTTCTTTTTGTCGTTGTTGTTGCTTCCAACACATTAAAATATCTATTAGGTAAAAGACTTTGATCTGTAGATCTTAATATTTCAACTAAAAACACGAAACAGGAGAAATGAACATGTAACCAAACGGACTTCAGGAACCTCTACTATAAATATAAACATTTTGGTGTATAACTTTTTGAAATAAGTTATCTTTATAATTGTAAGATCAGCCTAATATTACATAAGTGAAAAAAAAAGATTAAAAAAGAGAAAGATGACAAACCTCTACCGCTTGCAAAGCTGGCACAGACAAGGTGGCAGTGCAACTTACTGAATTAGCTGTACAGTTTTACTCTAGTTCCTTCTCTATGCGCACTTCTAAAAAAACAACAGCATGCAATGCCGTTTCTATTGAATTCAGATTCTGTTTACAGCTCAATCAGACAAGAAGAAAAAAATGAGAGAGAAAAAAAGAAGAAAAAGACAACCATCCCAGAGACTCACATCACACTGCTCTTTCTTCAGCGTCTGCTTCAGATCCTTGAAGTAAATGCCTTCCACGCAGGGCACAACCTGTCAGCAGGAACAAGACATGAAGACTCTGTCAGGCATGACATCACAAGGGGGCAGAGTACACGCTGTCTCAAATACCAGTAAACCCTTTTCTAACTTACTGCAATAAGCAGGACTTCCAGGCCGTCACACTCCTAGAAGAGTCTGATTTGAGAAAACTGTCTGAAGAATCTCAGGCCGGTTGATAAATTCTATTCAGCAAACAAAGGGCTGACAGAGAGAGAGAGAGAGAGAGAGAGTGTATTTGTGTGTGGGTGGTGTGGGAATGCAACAAAACAGAAAAGTAACTGTTCTGCCTAGATCAAATGCACTGTCTGGGAACAGCTAGCTCATGTAAGCGGATCTGGCCTAGCCTAGCAATAAGGCACAAAGCTGGTAAGCAGACAGACTATGGCTGGATTCCACCTCAGCTCTCCTTCCTCTTTAAAAGTTGTGTCTTGTGACTTTTGCCCCTTGCAGTCAATGACACGTTCTAATGGCTAAGGCTGCTACCCATCTTAATGCTGACTCATTCTGGGATCTGGCCTAGCAATAAGGCACAAAGCTGGTATGCAGATTGTAGTTTGATTCCACCTCAGCTCTCCTTCCTCTTCAAAAGTTGTGTCTTGTGACTTTTGACCCTCACAGTCAAAGACACGTTCTAACGGCTAAGGCTGCTGCCCATCTTAATGCCGACTCATTCTGGTGGTGATAGTTTACCATCAGGTAGGCTACAGCTCCCTCCCCTGACTTCCTGGGATCTCGGTCCCTGCCAGTACCTCACCAGGGACAAGTGTAACAGCAACACAGCTCACCATCCAGAGGAGTGAGGATGCTCCAGCGATTGCCTCCTGACCTCCCTCACAGGGTGAGCGAACGTAGAACATGACAAAGCCTACCTGTAACACAAACATGGTCAAGTGAATTCCTCAACCAGGTGACTATCATAGAAAAACACATTGTATGTGCCTGTCAATAATGATTCATGCTGAAGAGCTAATTACCTCCATGATTATCATTCCATCTTCAGAAGACATAAATCAGTTGGTTAGCCTTTACCTTCAGTGCATGTTACACCAACTAAATGTTATCCCATGTAAATGACTAAAACTGAAGGATTTGGGTATACAAAATCAGTGCATATTTTAAGGGTTACATTCTTGGGGTGGGGGGTGGGGGGGGGGGGGCACAGTTACCTGTCCAAGCACATATACTGGCTGCAGAGGCATTACTCCAATGCTGAAATAACTCACACCTAACCATACAATATCTAACAAGAAGTCTAACATCAACAGTCTCCATCACTGTGTGTTTACCCTTTTTGGCCTTTTCTTCTTTTTTACCCCACCATATCCCCTCCTCAAAACATACCAAAAACACGTAAAAACTACAAAGGAAAAAACCATGCGTTTGTGTGCACAACTCTCATCCTTCAATTCATTTCTAAATTTCAAGCTTTCCTACTGACAGAGAGACAGACAGAGTGAGAGAGAGAAAGAAAGAGACAGAGACAGAGTAGGGGGAGAGAGAGAGTCACACACAGAGACAGAGATTGTGGGGGGGGGGGGGGGAAGAACATGCTCACATATGAACACATAAGAGAATACATGATTATCATGCTGCCAACGTACAAGGTAGTTGAAGATGGAGTGTGCAGTCTGGGCAGGCAGCTGTCTGAAGTAGATCACAAGTTTTCGCAGCAGGAACATCAGCTCCTCCTGTGCACAGAAACATCAGATCCTTTCCACCTCTTCACATACCCACCCATTCAACACCTCTAAGCTGGATCAGTGACTGCTGTTACACCCTTATTCACAACTTTCCGCTCACAAAGTCTCTATCTTTGAATGGTCTAATTCTGAAACAACCTAACAGGTATTATGTCACAACACATGCCTTGAACGGTCTGATTCTGAAACACTCTGACATTTTATTATCAGGGCTCCCATTAGCGAGTACTTTAAGGAGGTTCCTGGGACTCCCTGCTACAACTTTTAGAGGGTCCCTGGCCAGTTTTAAAGGGTCAAGTCTAATCTGAAACAGAAGCTGTTTAGAAGTATTCTGCATTGCATATGATGCCCTTCGTCCCTTCTACAACTCAGCTCTGGTTTGATACACACTGGATCTAACTCATTCCAGCTGGACACTGATACATACCGGATCTAATTTGTTCTGACAGACAGACGATACATACCGGATATATCTTGCACCAGCCAGACAGCTAAAACAGTCCAGATCTATCTTGTGTTACATCAGCTGGACAACTGATATATGCAGTATAACTGGTACATTCTGGATCTAACTTACATCAGCTGGACAACTGATACACACTGGACAACTGATACATGTCGGACCTAATTCGCATCAGCTGGACAACAGATACATGTCAGATCTAACTTGTATCAGCTTGACAACTGATCCATGCTGTATAACTGATACATACCGTATCTAACTTGAATCAACTGGACAACAGATACATGTCGGGTCTAACTTGCATCAGCTTGACAACTGATACATGCCAGACAACTGATACATATCGGATCTAACTAACATCAGCTACACAACTGATACATGTCAGATCTAACTTGTATTAGCCTCACAACTGATACATGCCCTATAACTGATACATGCCGGACCTAATTTGCAGCTGGACAACTGATATATGTCAGATCTAACTTGCATCAGCTGGACAACTGATATATGTCAGATCTAACTTGCATCAGCTGGACAACGGATACATGTCGGATCTAACTTGCATCAGCTGGACAACAGATACATACCGGATATAACTTTCATCAGCGGGACAACTGATATATGCCAGACAACTGATACCTGTCGGATCTAACTTGCATCAGCTGGACAATGGATACAGGTCAGATCTAACTTGCATCAACTTGACAACTGATACATGCCCGACAACTGATACATGTCCAATATAACTTGCATCAGCTGGACAACGGATACATGCCGGATCTAACTTGCATCAGCTGGACAACTGATATATGCCAGACAACTGATACATGTCGGATCTAACTTGCATCAGCTGGACAACGGATACATGCCGGATCTAACTTGCATCAACTTGACAACTGATACATGCCAGACAACTGCTACATGTCGGATCTAACCTGCATCAGCTGGACAACAGATACATGCCAGATCTAACTTGCATCAACTTGACAACTGATACATGCCAGACAACTGATACATGTCGGATCTAACTTGCATCAGCTGGACAACGGATACAGGTCAGATCTAACTTGCATCAACTTGACAACTGATACATGCTGGACAACTGATACATGTCGGATATAACTTGCATCAGCTGGACAACTGATATATGCCAGACCACTGATACATGTCGGATCTAACTTGCATCAACTGGACAACGGATACATGCCGGATCTAACTTGCATCAACTTGACAACTGATACATGCCAGACAACTGATACATGTCGGATCTAACTTGCATCAGCTGGACAACGGATACATGCCGGATCTAACTTGCATCAACTTGACAACTGATACATGCCAGACAACTGATACATGTCGAATCTAACTTGCATCAGCTGGACAACTGAAATATGCCAGACAACTGATACATGCCGGATATAACTTTCATCAGTGGGACAACCTGTATATGCCAGACAACTGATACATGTCGGATCTAACTTGCATCAGCTGGACAACGGATACATGCCGGATCTAACTTGCATCAACTTGACAACTGATACATGCCAGACAACTGATACATGTCGGATCTAACTTGCATCAGCTGGACAACAGATACATGCCGGATCTAACTTGCATCAACTTGACAACTGATACATGCCAGACAACTGATACATGTCCGATATAACTTGCATCAGCTGGACAACTGATATATGCCAGACAACTGATACATGTCGGATCTAACTTGCATCAGCTGGACAACGGATACATGCCGGATCTAACTTGCATCAACTTGACAACTGATACATTCCAGACAACGGATACATGTCGGATCTAACTTGCATCAACTTGACAATTGATACATGCCGGACAACTGATACATGTCGGATCTAATTTGCATCAGCTGGACAACTGATATATGCCGGACAACTGATATGTGTCGGATCTAACTTGCATCAGCTGGACAACGGATACATGTCGGATCTAACTTGCATCAACTTGACAATTGATACATGCCGGACAACTGATACATGTCGGATCTAACTTGCATCAGCTGGACAACTGATATATGCCAGACAACTGATACATGTCGGATCTAATTTGCATCAGCTGGACAACGGATACATGTCTGATACACAATTGATACATGCTGTGCAACTGATACATGCCGGATCTAACCTGCATCAGCTGGACAACGGATACATGCCGGATCTAACTTGCATCAACTTGACAACTGATACATGCCAGACAACTGATACATGTCGGATCTAACTTGCATCAGCTGGACAACGGATACATGTCGGATCTAACTTGCATCAACTTGACAATTGATACATGCCGGACAACTAATACATGTCGGATCTAATTTGCATCAGCTGGACAACTGATATATGCCGGACCACTGATACATGTTGGATATAACTTGCATCAGCTGGACAACGGATACATGCCGGATCTAACTTGCATCAGCTGGACAACTGATATATGCCAGACAACTGATACATGTCGGATCTAACTTGCATCAGCTGGACAATGGATACATGCCGGATCAAACTTGCATCAACTTGACAACTGCTACATGCCAGACAACTGCTACATGTCGGATCTAACTTGCATCAGCTGGACAACGGATACATGCCGGATCCAACTTGCATCAACTTGACAACTGATACATGCCAGACAACTGATACATGTCGGATCTAACTTGCATCAGCTGGACAACAGATACATGTCAGATCTAACTTGCATCAACTTGACAACTGATACATGCCTGACAACTGATACATGTCCGATATAACTTGCATCAGCTGGACAACTGATATATGCCAGACAACTGATACATGTTGGATCTATGGATCTAACTTGCATCAGCTGGACAACGGATACATGCCGGATCTAACTTGCATCAACTTGACAACTGATACATGCCAGACAACTGATACATGTCGGATCTAACTTGCATCAGCTGGACAACTTTTAGGTGCCAAACAACTGATATATGTCACATCTAACTTGCATCAGCTGGACAACTGTTACATGTTGGACAACGGATACATGTCGGATCTAGCCTGCATCAGCTGGACAACAGATACACGTCAGATCTAACTTGAATCAGCTTGACAACAGATACATGTCTGATACACAATTGATATATGCTGTGTAACTGATACATGCCGGATCTAACCTGCATCAGCTTGACAACTGATATATGCTGTGTAACTGATACATGTCGGATCTAACTTGCATCAGCTGGACAACTGACACATGTTGGATCTAACTTGCACCATGCCAGAGAACTGATACATGTTGGATCTGACATTAGCTGGACACTTGATACATGTCAGATCTAACTTTTATCAGCTGGGCAACTGATACATGGGGCTGTCACAATATGTGCCTGTAATGGTCTGATTTTGAAATAATCTAACAGGTTTTTATGCCACAATGTGTGCCTTGAATGGTCTGATTCTCAAACAATGTAACAGGTTATTACGCCACAATGTGTGCCTTGAATGGTCTGATTCTCAAACAATGTAACAGGTTATTACACCACAATGTGTGTCTTACATCTGTTTTTGCTGTTTTGCCTCCTCGTTATGTAAATCTTTCAGTGGTGTTTCATATATTTGACAAAGTTGTGATGGCATTATGCAAGAGATGCTAGACAAAGGAAAAACAGCAGCTCCAGCGTACAATTTTTATCTGTCAGCTTTCTGTCATGGAAATGAAATGGACAAAAAAAGTTTACTGATGGATGAAAAAAATTCAGTGGCATCAACCACTGCATCTTTGAGTCGACACTGTCTGCCATTTTTTCGAGTCGTTAAGGCAGGCCCTCATGACCATTCCTTCCAAAGCCGTAACTTGAGGTCGAAGCGTTGCATCCCAGAAACATTGATTAGTTTTCTCTGTGACTGCACGGCTTGCCCCACTACTCCTCACACATCTAACCTATTTCTGCATACTTTTCAACAGAACTCTGCAGTGAATAACAACACTTTAAGGTAGCCTTGTTGTTGTTGTTGTTGGTGGTGGTGTCAGTATGTTATGACACCAGTGTAATAATAAGGCATATATTTTTTATAGTGCTATTCCCTGCTGAGCAAGCTCAAGGTGCTTGTTCTCATAATATACACCATTTACATTTACTGACATACATTATACATGCAGTCACATAATACATACTTAATAAACTGCACTAATATCAAACAGGTACTTGTAAAACAGCAAACAAATTAACTATTATAAAACATAAACACATTGCAATAATTTAAAACAGGTACATAATTATAAAACAGTATACACAGTGTAAACACAGGACCTACCCCCCAGCCTGAAATATTTTGCTGCGTAAACGGCCCCTGCGTCTTGCATCCACATTTCACAAAGAAATCCCACGCAACGAAAAGATCTTCATTCCCACTGACCTGTCTTTCCTTGTTGGTGAGTTTCTCCAGGAAGTGTCGCAGGAACAGGATGGGGTCGTCAACGATGCAGTCCCAGATGATCTTGTTGGCCACCTCAGACACTGATCGCAACAGGGCCAAAACAGTGTGCATACATCATTATGAAAGTCTCAACACCGCTGCCTACTATATCATGACTTACAAACATCTAAAAAATAATGTGCCAAAGGTTCATCCTCTTACTGGCTGAATGCAGGTGGCTGCTGATCCTGTTCACTGTGGAAAGAAGTGTGACATCAGCTGCCTGCTAAACCTGTCCAAGGATAAGCACACCTCATATCTGTTTCAACCAACCACCCTGTCAGTTTCAGCCAACCACCCTTCCATGTCAGTTTTAACCAACCACCCTGTCAGTTTCAGCCAACCACCCTGTCAGTTTCAGCCAACCACCCTTCCATGTCAGTTTTAACCAACCACCCTGTCAGTTTCAGCCAACCACCCTGTCAGTTTCAGCCAACCACCCTTCCATGTCAGTTTTAACCAACCACCCTGTCAGTTTCAGCCAACCACCCTTCCATGTCAGTTTTAACCAACCACCCTGTCAGTTTCAGCCAACCACCCTGTCAGTTTCAGCCAACCACCCTTCCACGTCAGTTTCAACCAACCACCCTGTCAGTTTCAACCAACCACCTTTTCAAAGCAAGAAGAAACAACCTGAAATCACTAGGTGTGGTGATGTTTGAAGAAGCAAGTCTTTCCTGCAGTTCTGAAGGCAAAGCAGGACTGAGTATGATGGCTATCAGAAGGGAGGGACTATCTGGTGGCAGGACTGAGTGTGGCAGTTGTGAAAAGGGAGAGACTATTTGAAGAGATGGCAAAAGTCAGCAGCAGGCTCTTCTATCCACTTCTTTTAAACAGACTAAAAATGCAGGCAGAAATTGGCTTTTCAATACAGTTATTACCCGTTATCACAATAAAGGCAGTCACTGCAGTTATCACCTGACACGCCATCAGCGTTGACATCATGGTCGTCCAGCAGGTGCAGTATGGGTAAAACGGCAGCACAGATGCAGGATGGGAAGAAGGGCTGTGCCGTCTGCAGATGGTGGCTGTGCTCCGCTCTCTCCTCTTCGCCTTGTGGGGGAGGGAGAAAAACAACCAGACACAAGTCATTCCTAGCTAGCAGGGACGAGGCATACACAGGTCATTATGAGCCAACAGGGGAAACAGTCAGACACAAGTCATTATGAGTTAACAGGGAAAACTGTCAGACACAAGTCATTATGAGCTAACAGGGAAAAACAGTCCGACACAAGTCATTAAGAGATAAAAGGAGAAAACAGACACAAGTCATTAGGAGATAACAGGGAAAAAGTCAGACACCAGTCATTATGAGCTAACAGGGGAAACAGGCAGACATGAGTCGACAGTATGAGCTAACAGGGGAAAAATACATACAAGGCAGTCCTTACATAGGGAAATCAGTCTAACATAGGTCATTTCTCAAACAGAGAAAACAGTCAAACGCAAGTCCATAAGAGCTTTTCTCAAAGAGGGAAAACAGATGCAAGTCATTATGAGCTAACAGGGAAAACAGTCAGACACAAGTCATTATGTGCTAACAGACACAAGTCATTATGAGCTAACAGGGAAAATGGACATAAGTCATTATGACTCTATGAGCTAACAGGGAAAAGTCTGATGCAAGTCATTAAGAGCTAACAGGGAAAACAGTCAGATATAAGTCATTAGGAGCTAACTGGGAAAACAGTCAGATGCAAGTCATTAGGAGCTAACAGGGGAAAACAGATGCAAATCATTATGTGCTAACAAGGAAAACAGACACGGGTCAACAGTATGAGCTAACAAGGGAAAACAGTCAGATACAAGTCAATTCTTACATAGGGAAATCAGTCTAACATGGTCATTTCTTAAACAGGGAAAGCAGTCAAACACAAGTCAATATGAGCTAACAGGGAAAACAGACACAAGTCATTATGAGCTAATAGGGGAAAACAGATACAAGACATTACGTGCTAACAGGGCAAACAGATGCAAGTCATTAAGAGCTAACAAGAAAACAGTCAGACATGAGTCAATATGAGCTAACAAGGGGAAACAGTCAGACACAAGTCACTTCTTAAGCAGGGAAATCAGTCTAACATTAGTCAGTTATCAAACAGAGAAAACAGTCCGACACAAGTCAATATGAGCTAACCAGGAAAACAGTCAAATGCAAGTCATGAGCTAACAGGGAAAAGTCAGATACAAGTAATTTCTTAAACAGGGATGTCAGACACAAGTCATTTCGTAAACAGGGAAGTCAGTCAGACACATGTCATTTCGTAAACAGGGAAGTCAGTCAGACACAAGACATTTCTCAAACAGGGAAATCAGTCATTTCTCAAACAGGGAAACAGACATAAGTCTAATGAGGATAACATCCAGGTACAAGTCATTTCTCATTAACATGGAATGGGAAACACAGACTCACTTTGCGTGAACCTGTTAAATTCAAAACAATGGACTTTGCTTAAATACTTAAATTGAAAAGAAAAGAGAAAGCAGAAAACAATTATATCTCTGCATTACTGAACACATACACAAAAAAGCAACCACAATTACAACTAAATGAACAATCAAGCAAAGTCTTTCTTTTTTTACATTTGTTTTATTTATGTTTAGAACAGTGCAATTATGGTTCCATAATCAAACACAGAAAGAAGTGCAAAAACATGGACACAATTCCACAAGTAAACAAAATCTGCAAAAGAACTGTGCTGACAAACAAACCAAATGCTTTAATATTAAAAAAGCCATACTACCACTGCTGCCTCTCACTGTTTTTTTATTTTCAGAACAGTGAAATTAAGGTTTCATAAGCGAACACAGAAAGAAGTGCAAAAACATGGATATGATTCCACAAGTAAACAAAATCTGAAGAAAAAAAACAACTGTGCTGACAAACTAAATAAATTTTATTAAAAAATAAAAATAAAAATATACTACCACTGCTGCCTCTAGGTGGCAGCTCTACTGATCTCGGCACACTGTAAAACAGCATCAGGCAAACAAAATGGGACAAAACTGTAACTCTAGGCATTGAGCGAAGCAAACAAAACTTACCAGGCCAACCCCAAGACTTGACATGTCGCATCACGTACACAAGCATAACACGAGGTCTGCAAGACTATAGCTATCGTCGACAAGGATGGACAAAAACTGGCTATGTGTAGGCATCACTGGTTATAAGACTAAACAAGGCCAGAGGCTTGACCGTCATGGAAACTGACTACGGGTCGGCAGCATTGATAAGGCTGCACAAAACCTGAGGCTACTTACTTAATACTGCACAGCTGTGACAAAAACTGGCTACGTGTAGGTAGCACTGGTTATCAGACTAAACACAACCAGGGGTATGACTGTGAAAAAAATGGCTGTAAGCAAGTAGTACTGATAAGATTGCACAAAACCAGAGGCTACTTAATACTACACAGCTGTGATAAAAATTGGCTAGGGGTAGATGATAAACCCGGATAACACCAACTGCCCTACTGGCTTTGGCTGTGGTGAATCTGGCTGGGGTGGGGGGTGGGGGGGTAGTAGTAGATGTTTCAGTGACTGACTGAGACTTAACCTTGTTACAGGTGGGCAAGTGCTGATAGACGGTGGGTGTTTATGTGACTTTGGTTGTTGTCAAACTTCCATGGCTATGGGTGGGTGGGTGATGACAGATGGCAGGTGGATGACAGATGGAGGGTGGGTGATGACAGATGGAGGGTGGGTGATGACAGAGGGTGGGTGATGATAGACGGAGGGTGGGTGATGACAGATAGTGGGTGGGTGATGACAGACGGTAGGTGGGTGATGACAGATGGAGGGTGATTGACTTTTGGCTGTGGTCAAACTTCCATGGCTATGGGTGGGTGTTGACACACTGAGGGTGGGTGCTGACAGATGGCAGGTGGGTGACTGACTTTTGGCTGTGGTGAAATGTCCATGGCTATGGGTGGCTGGGTGGGTAGGTGCTGACAGACTTAGGGTGGGTGCTGACAGATGGTGGGTGGCTGGTTGGATTTTAACTGCGGTCAAACCTCCATGACTACATGCGAGTGGTTGCTGACAGATGGAAGGTGGATGATCAGTAACAGATACTGACAGTTGAACCAAAAGAGCCTAGATTATGATGGTTTCTTGAGACATGTACACATTGCTAGTTGCTCAGGAAACTGTAACCACTTGCAATGTGGGTGCCTGAAGATGTTTGGCCCAAACACAAGCTGGAATCAAAGCACACACCTGCAAGGACAAGGGCTACAGTATCCTGAGCATCAACTCATGGGTACACAACACTGACCAAGCAAACATGCTGGATCCAACTCACACCTGATCCAGATTGGCTTGGAAGCATTGGCCAGAACAAGGCCCAATGATTCTTGCACACCCACACACTAGACGCGTTTGGCCCAAACCTGATCAGGCCATCCAGATCGGATCCAGGTCGGTTTTGCACAATATGATTTGGGCCTTTTTTGGAAGAACAGGACCAAATTGGATGGAGGAAGTCAGATCCAGCATATATGATCCTGCCCAATTCTGGCTGTATGCTTCCAAGCCAATCTGGATCAGGTGATCAGATCTGAATCAGATCCAGCATGTTTGCTGGGGATGTATCCAAAAACAAACATGTATGGGATCATCAGCTGAGGACCCTGTCAGCTGTTAGTTCCAGCTATGAGAATGCTTCAGCATTTCCACAGAAACTGTACTTCATCAACAACAGAATGACAACTGCCCTACGACTCACAACGCAGACAACCCAAAGATGCTGGCTGTGTGCAGTAAATAGTTCTGCATTTAGTGTCAAAACTTGTCACATCATCTGTCAATCAAGGAACCCTGACAAGTCTTATCTGACAAGTCTCTGACAAGTGATCCAATACCACCTTATGATAATTATGTGTAGGTATGTTGACAGGTATGGTGTTAATGACTGGTGGGTGAATAGGTGGGCAAGAACTACACTGACAGACAAAACGAATGCGCTCTCTGATAATTATGGCAGATAACTGCACATCGCTACACATGTGGCTAGCAGGCTGACTCTTCCAGCCAAAGTACCTAAAATCCAAATTAACTCACACCTCTTTTTACCACATTACTAGCTATGAAAGCTGAAATACCACCAAGAATTGAGATGCACTAGCTTTGACAGCTGAAATACCACCAAGAATTGAGATACACACCCTGGGGTATCATCAAGAATGAACATCATACAGTACCATTTATATATTTTCACTGTTGAACTGTTGCTTAAGTGTTGTTTAGTAGCTTGATAAGGGGGACTGCTGAAAATTCATATGTTGTGTTTTGTCCTAATAAGTAGCGTTCTTATTATTAATACTGTCATGAACTGGGTTACATTTAATTACGCATGTGTTTACATAATTATATGTATTGGTGACACTCAGCATTCTTCAGTCAGCTCACTGAGAAAGATTTCAAGAAAGCAGAAAATTCTGAACAGAATGTGGTGTTACTGTTGTTTTAATTTACATTAGATAAGTAGTGTTCTTTCAAACTTTTTAGGTGTTTGGATCATACAGTGCCATCAAGAATTTATACGCACACCCACCCAAAGAAACTGCAGGGAAGTTTTTGTAACTGCAGAAATTCTGTTCACACAACACTATTCATGCATCATGCAAGGTAGCCTGGAACCTGAACACTGGTGTACAGCACTCAGGTTTTCAAGGCATTCACTTGGGTTTTCAAGGCAATCGCTTGGGTTTTCATAGCATTCACTGGGGCAAGATACAGTAGCGTTACTAAACATGCACACAGGGTAGAACTCCTCTTTACCATGCACATTCCAGGACTCAAAATGCTTTAATTCATGTCACATTCTGCTAAATAATAATGGCTGGCACTTTGTGCATGGGTGCAAGTGAAGTGCTGAACCTGGTCCTGAAGATTTTCAACCTATCTGGTCAAACCTTACATAAGGAGACACCTTACTACCTACCAACCAATCTGGTCAAACCTTACAAAAGGAGACACCTTACTACTTACCAACCTATCTGGTCAAACGTTACAAAAGGGGACACCTTACTACCTACCAACCTATCAAACTACAGCTAGTTGATGTATCAGATGCTGAGGAAAAAATGTCCTCTGAAATCTGCAGTTCAGAATGAGATCAATTATTCAGGAACTCTCGATTCTGGACCTCCACGTGCACCCACATCAGTGGCTAATTCATTGCACTGGTAATCCAACGAAAAAAAGACATATAATCTATAAGCCTGTGTGTGTGTGCGTGTGTGTGTGTGTGTGTGTGTGTGTGTGTGTGTGTGTGTGTGTGTGTGTGTGTGTGTAAAACAGCCTTGCAAACGACAAAACAAAAATGCATAATGCAAAACAATGTTAAAGGAAAACATGATGGATAAAAGCTCTTTTTTTGCCCCTTTTCTTTTCAGTATTTAATCAATAGGTCATAATCAAATGTATAGTGGAAATAAAGACATAAAGGTAAACATAAGAAACTGTGCAAGATTATACAAAAAACAACTACTGAAGGCAAAAAGACAAAACGTCTAGACACAATACGCAAAGATGTAAACTGAATCACAACAAAGGCATACTTTGCGGGAAAGGGGGGGCAGGGGGAGGGGGAGGGGCAGGGAGAGAGTGAAAGGATAAAGAGATTGAAAGGAAGAGTGGAGACGGAGAGACAGAGTAGGAGAGAGAGGGAAAGGGAGGGGGGTGAGACAGAGTGGAGGGGGGTATGGAAAAACAGACAGGAATGGGGGGGGGGGGCAGGAGGAGAGACAAAGGGAAAGGGGGGGGGGGAGACAGGGAGGAAGGGGGCTGAGAGAGGGAAAGAGAAAATGGGGAGACAGAGGGAGAGGGGAGGGGGGAGACAGAGAGGAAGAGTGTGGGCGCGCGCGGGGGGGGGGGGGGGGGGGGGGGGGGGGGGCAGAAGGAGGAGAGACAAAGGGAAAGGGGGGCCAGGGTGGGATGGGGGAGAGACAGGGAGGAACGGAGCTGGGAGAGGGAAAGAGAAAGGGGGGGAAAGAGACAGAGGGAGAGGGGAGGGGAAGGGACAGAGGGAGAGAAAATTAGAGAGACATGAGAGGCACAGGGAAGGGGGGCAGGGCAGAGGGGGGCGGGGTGGGGGGGTTAGGGGGGAGAGAGAGGGAGAGAAAGGAGGAGAGATGGAAATGGAAAGAGAGATAGGAGCCCAAGTGTAACTGTCAATAATAAAAAAAAGAACTCAAACAATACAACACAACCTTACTGCCCAACGACAAATAACAACAACAGCATTAGCCATGAAAGAGACATGGTGACAAGTTCATCCGACACACGCATTCACCTGTACTGGACTCATGTCCAGCAATTTGTTGAATAATAATAAAAACAATGAAGAAAAACACACACAGCTAAGACAAATGAGTTAAAGAGAGCAAAGCTAAAGCATTGATATACAATTAATCAAAACAGTGAACAAGGGCAACGAATCAATGAGTGAACAAGGGCAGCGAATCAAAGAGCAGAGCTAAAGCGTTGATTAATCAAAGAGTACCTTCATTGCCGATGCGCCCCCAGTGCAAGCTACCATTTCTCCAAGACATGCTACGACTTTGGATATTAGCCCGACTGACAGGGGCCAGCGACACCCGACGCGCCGCCAAGTTTATTTCCTCCTGAGTGGCTAGACATGGCAAAAGCAAGTGCAGTACGTAAGCGCGAGTCACTTCGTGCCCAAAATAGAAATGACAGCAAAAATGCACGCGCAGTACAAAACCACTCTGTACTGATCTTATTAGGTCACTTGTTACTTTGGGCACTACTGTAGTCATCACACTCAACATGTTAGAGGGGTAGGGGAGGGGAGAAGGGGGGAAGGGGGAGGGGGTGGGTGAGTGGGTGGGTAGACGGTACACACACAAACATAAGAGTTGTGGAAGAACACAGGAGTATTGTGGAGACAGCTAGGTGACCAGTTATACAACTGCTCTCTTGCATAGCTACAAAACTATGGCGTGACTTACATTATTCACATGAATTTTTTTCTTCTTTCTTTTTCAAATCACAGCAGCAAAATATAAAGTTATACATATATTTTGTCAACTATAAACTGCAATACATGATTTGTAAGATTATATACATCATTCTAAAAAATAAAGAAATTCACTTTTTTCAATCTTGAACCTAAAAAATAAATAAATAAATAAATAAATAAAAAGACCAGAAAAATTCATCTCTGTAATTTCAAAGACAGAAAACAAATTCAGCTTCCAACCAAAACCACAATCTATCTTTAAAACCATGCTGAAAGTGCTTGCATTTTTGCCTTTCAGATTCTGAAAACATGTGTATGATTTTCATAACAACTAAGCTCTTTCTCTCTTGTGGAGGGACGAGGATGCTGTTAAAATTAAACAACATGCACTTAAGCAAGCAAGTGTTAATCCAAGGCTTCAGCAAACCAACAAGTATGTCAGAGAAGCTTCACCTAAGCAAGACTAAAACATCTCAAAACTGGGTTAATGGTTTACTTGTACACTAAACGTGCATTATATATATATACATATGTTAATGTACTATGTATTAACAACAACAAAAATAATAATAATCAAACATACATACTCTTTTCCAAAACTATATATATTTTTTTAAACTTAAAAAGAAGAAATATGCATACAAACACAGGGGTACATATCAGAACACATAATTCACTCCTCAACAGCATTGGACACAAAACAGCGACCCCGTTGTGTTTGAAACTACCATCCATCGCCGCATCCTTCACTTTCACACCACTTTCACACCCTGCACACACATGCTCACACCCTGTCACGCACACTCAGGTCTGTCCAACGGTGTTGAGGAATGCAGCGAGACACGAAGCAGTTGCAGCCCATGGAAAGAGAGACGGGTGGTGGTGATCAATGCTTGTTACCATAATCCTTTTTTGTTTTCCTATCAAAATCCTTGTCCGCTTTCCTGCTTTCCTGGATTTTCACTGTTTAACTGTTCCCATAAAAATCCTTGTCTGTTTTCCTGATGTTTTTCACTGTTTAACTGTTCCTGTCAAAAACCTTGTCTGTTTACCTGCTTTCCTGGATCTTCACTGTTTAACTGTTCCTGTCAAAATCCTTGTCTGTTTTCCTGCTTGCCTTGTTTTTCACTGTTTAACTGTTCCCATCAAATTCCTTGTCTGTTCTCCTGATTTCTTTGTTTAACTGTTCCTGTCAAAAACCTTGTCTGTTACCTGCTTTCCTGGATTTTGACTGTATAACAACCTGTCAAAATCCTTGTCTGTTTTTTTGCTTTCCTTGTTTTTCACTGTTTAACAGTTGTTTAGGTGTTTTCCTGTCAGCTGCCATCAGCCACATGGGTGCCTTCCTACCCAAGCTCATTTTATACATAACAGTACAAAAGAAATTATGCTTAGACACAAAATCAACAAAGGGACCTAACAGCGCTTGATAGACAGCACATATGAACCAAGGGGACATAATGGCAGAGAACCAAGTTTTCTGCAGCCACTGTCATCAGGTAAGTAAGTAAACATGATGCTTAACGTCCACAGAAACCACAAGGTTTATTAGGGACGGGGAGAAGGGGGAAAAGGGGGTATGGAGGTGGGGGGAGAGGGAGACTATATACCTATCGCTACACTGTCACCACCAGAATGATTCCTGCATTAAGGTGGGCAGCAATGAGAACCATTTTAATGTTTCATAATTGTGAGGGACAAAGTCACAAGACAGTGTCCACAGACGAAAACTTTTGAAGAGAAAGGAGAGCCGAAGCAGATTCAAACCGAAGTCCCTCTGTGTACCAGCCTAATGCCTTACCGCTAGGCCACACCGGCTCACCTGTCATCAGGTGGAGGTGGTGGGCAGTTTAACCCCCCCCCCCCAGCAATCCTAAAATTTTCCATAAGTGTTGCTTTACGTCCACAGAAACCATAGGCTTATTAGGGACGGGAGCCCAGGGCGGCCACCTTGACTTTCACACAGCTCCTGAGCTCTGTACCCTATCCTCATTGCTCCTTTAAAATAAAAATAAATTAAAATGGGGGGAGGGGGGGGGGGGGGGGGAAGAGTAAGAAAGTAATGTATTTTGCTCAGCTCTAAAGCAGTTCGTTTTATATTAACATCTCACTTTTAACTTCATCAACTTCATTCACCATCTCATCAAAATAAAATTCCAAGGATTATGATAACAGCAAAAATAAATGTCTGTGACAGAGACTTCCAAGGCAAAGAGCACAACGACCTGCACGCAATCCTTTCATGGCAAATAACCTCTGGCTGGGCATGACAAAAACAGAGATGAAGACGCTACATTGGTCATTGCAACTGATCCCTTTAAACAGTATCCTGACCAGCAATAGCTTTTCTGCTGCACAAATCTTGAGCTCTCTCTCTTTCTCGCAGCTCTTTTAGACCTTGCCTTCAAACTAGTCTTGCCCCCCCCCCCCACCATCCTTCTCAGCCGTGTGTGTGTGTGTGTGTGTGCGTGACACTTTGTGGGTGGGTGTGTGTGTGTGTGTGTGTGCACGCAAGAGTGATCTTTATTGGCATTTTGTGTGCACGTGATCATGTGAATGTGTGTGTGTGTGCGTGTGTGTGTGTATGTATGTGTGTGTGTGTGAGTGTGTGTGTGTGCACGTGATCTTGTATGTGTTTTGCCATGCTTTGTGTGAAAATGTTTGTTAATTTTTTATGTTTTGTCTTCTCGTTTACATATCACTGATTTGGGTAATTATGGGTATTTGTGTGCTGCACGTTTTTCTTTACGTTGTAAAGCGCTTTGAGTCTCCGAAAGTGCTCCATAAGTTCCCTATTTAAATTTTTATTTATTTATGTAGCAGCAGTTTTCAAACCAAGAAGAATCAATAGCACGAAGAATCTGGCCAAGTTCTTTCAACATTCTTCTTCTTCCATGACAACAACGTTTGCAGAAACATCCCATCGCCAACCCCCTTCTCCTCAATGTTCTGTCTAAAATAACAAATGCCGAAAACAACAGTGAAATACTTCTAAGATCAGAAGGCACCCTACCGCCTGGAAATCTCTGCACAGACACGAGCCATGAAAAGGGTAAGGAAACAATGAGCTTAGTTCTGACATCCACCTATACCTGCAGTGAAGTTTTGACGGTTAATGTGACAAGAAGACCACTGGTATGGATGAAGCTGTGATGTGGGTGGAATGCAGAGACACAGTGGAGTTTCAATGCGGCCTGTCCGCAGAGAGTCAACCCACAACAAAAGACGACCACTTACCTGCTCAGCTGCCGGTGGGCACAGCGCTTTCTAAATCTCTCTCAGCCATGTATCTCAAAAGTCATGGTCCACTTGTGTGTGTGTATATATATATATATATAGCACATTTTATTCACTGTTTGGGAAAACATGCTCGCGGCGTTTGGCAGGACGCGAGAGAAAGACCAACAACAACAAAAACCTTCCTGCTTCACAGGTACCATAGCTTGTGACAATATGTGAATTTCAAATCTCACACAACCTGAACTGAATCAGGGAAGAACCAGTCTCAGGAAATGACGACACAAAGACCACAAATTTCAAAGATAGGCCAGGAAAGCCAGATTAAACATATATCCACACAGACAGCTGCAACAAAAAGGCAGTTCGACCAACAGGAGCTCTTCACTTTCCAAGAAAGTACAGGATTTCCGAGTGAGAACCTGGAACCCCTGAAAATCCATGAATTCCAAGTCTACAGCTATCGAGGACTTATCCCATGGAGAATAAATATCACAAAGCAAGGTTTTTCATCACTTACCTGCATGCATAACCCACAACCCTTTAAGCAGATAGCCAAGGACACCCACCCCCCCACCCCAAGCCTGTGATAGATTTTCAGTTTCCCTGAAGAAGCAAACGGCCCACAAAACAAGATGGCTACCTTCCTCGTGCTCCTCCACGGCAGGGTGAAGGGCGGGCTCATAGGCGGCAAGCTGGGGGACGGCAACGGTGGTCATGGGAAAGTTTTCCCTCCCCACTCGCTTCCTCTCCTCCTCGGCCAGGAGAGCAAGGCGGATCATCTCCTGCTGCTGCTTTCGGCGTGTTGTGGTGGCCGTCACCAGAGATTTCTGCCACAGATTGACAAAGACAGTCCTGCCTGATGGTTGTTCATGATAACAATGATGAAGAGTATTTCTAGAGTGCCCATCTACTGCACAAGGTGTTAGTGGAGGGGGATTTACAATACCACTAACGACACACTCTCACATGCATTCACTCACACATGCATGCACGCACACACCAATTCACACCCACACACTCACTCTCAGACACACACTCATTCCCCCCCCTAACTCACTCACCCCCCCACACCCCACACACACACCACCCACTCACTCAATGACACACGCACACTGGAATGCTCTTTTCTCAAGTAATTTTACCATGATGCAGCAGGCTGATGAAAAGGTATAAATAGTCTTTGACTTTAACATTATGTTAACCTCACAGGGTCTTCTACTTCTTCTTTGATGTGGGCAGAAACCATCCATTAAGCAGGAACTGCCTGGAGATTACGCTGCACTTTTCAGGGTCACCTGATCTCATCCCGCTGTATGTTCTGTTTCACCAACTCTGGAGTTATGCTGCACTTTTCAGGGTCACCAGATCTCATCCCGCTGTATGTTCTGTTTCACCAACTCTGGAGTTATGCTGCACTTTTCAGGGTCACCTGATCTCATCCCGCTGTATGTTCTGTTTCACCAACTCTGGAGTTATGCTGCACTTTTCAGGGTCACCAGATCTCATCCCGCTGTATGTTCTGTTTCACCAACTCTGGAGTTATGCTGCACTTTTCAGGGTCACCTGATCTCATCCTGCTGTATGTTCTGTTTCACCAACTCTGGAGTTATGCTGCACTTTTCAGAGTTACCTGATCTCATCCCACTGTATGTTGTTTCACCAGAGTGGAATTATGCTGCACTTTTCAGAGTCACCTGATCTCATCCCACTGTATGTTGTTTTACCAACTCCGGAATTATGCTGCACTTTTCAGGGTCACCTGATCTCATCCCACTGTAATGTTCTGTTTCACCAACTCTGAAATTATGCTGCACTTTTCAGGGTCACCTGATCTCATCCTGCTGTATGTTCTGTTTCACCAACTCTGGAGTTATGCTGCACTTTTCAGGGTCACCTGATCTCATCCTGCTGTATGTTCTGTTTCACCAACTCTGGAGTTATGCTGCACTTTTCAGGGTCACCTGATCTCATCCCACTGTATGTTCTGTTTCACCAACTCTGGAGTTATGCTGCACTTTTCAGGGTCACCTGATCTCATCCTGTTGTATGTTCTGTTTCACCAACTCTGGAGTTATGCTGCACTTTTCAGGGTCACCTGATCTCATCCCGCTGTATGTTCTGTTTCACCAACTCTGGAGTTATGCTGCACTTTTCAGGGTCACCTGATCTCATCCTGCTGTATGTTCTGTTTCACCAACACTGGAGTTATGCTGCACTTTTCAGGGTCACCTGATCTCATCCCGCTGTATGTTCTGTTTCACCAACTCTGGAGTTATGCTGCACTTTTCAGGGTCACCTGATCTCATCCTGCTGTATGTTCTGTTTCACCAACTCTGGAGTTATGCTGCACTTTTCAGGGTCACCTGATCTCATCCTGCTGTATGTTCTGTTTCACCAACTCTGGAGTTATGCTGCACTTTTCAGGGTCACCTGATCTCATCCCGCTGTATGTTCTGTTTCACCAACTCTGGAGTTATGCTGCACTTTTCAGGGTCACCTGATCTCATCCTGCTGTATGTTCTGTTTCACCAACTCTGGAGTTATGCTGCACTTTTCAGGGTCACCTGATCTCATCCTGCTGTATGTTCTGTTTCACCAACTCTGGACTTATGCTGCACTTTTCAGGGTCACCTGATCTCATCCCGCTGTATGTTCTGTTTCACCAACTCTGGAGTTATGCTGCACTTTTCAGGGTCACCTGATCTCATCCTGCTGTATGTTCTGTTTCACCAACTCTGGAGTTATGCTGCACTTTTCAGGGTCACCTGATCTCATCCCGCTGTATGTTCTGTTTCACCAACTCTGGAGTTATGCTGCACTTTTCAGGGTCACCTGATCTCATCCTGCTGTATGTTCTGTTTCACCAACTCTGGAGTTATGCTGCACTTTTCAGGGTCACCTGATCTCATCCTGCTGTATGTTCTGTTTCACCAACACTGGAGTTATGCTGCACTTTTCAGGGTCACCTGATCTCATCCTGCTGTATGTTCTGTTTCACCAACTCTGGAGTTATGCTGCACTTTTCAGGGTCACCTGATCTCATCCCGCTGTATGTTCTGTTTTACCAACTCCGGAATTATGCTGCACTTTTCAGGGTCACCTGATCTCATCCCGCTGTATGTTCTGTTTCACCAACTCTGGAGTTATGCTGCACTTTTCAGGGTCACCTGATCTCATCCTGCTGTATGTTCTGTTTCACCAACTCTGGAGTTATGCTGCACTTTTCAGGGTCACCTGATATCCCACTGTATGTTCTGTTTCACCAACTCTGGAGTTATGCTGCACTTTTCAGGGTCACCTGATATCCCACTGTATGTTCTGTTTCACCAACTCTGGAGTTATGCTGCACTTTTCAGGGTCACCTGATATCCCACTGTATGTTCTGTTTCACCAACTCTGGAGTTATGCTGCACTTTTCAGGGTCACCTGATATCCCACTGTATGTTCTGTTTCACCAACTCTGGAGTTATGCTGCACTTTTCAGGGTCACCTGATATCCCACTGTATGTTCTGTTTCACCAACTCTGCTCATCTGCCAATACTTGATGCCTTTATCTTCCATCTGCTCACCTCAAGACTTCTGGTCGACATGCCTCCTTCTATTCAGCACCATTACTCTGGAACAATCTACCCTATTCTCTCCAACACTTCTTCCTTAACATCACTTCAAGATCCATTGTTTCTCCTCTGGACTCTGAATGCCTTGCCTGTGTGCATGTGAGTGTGTGGTTTTGTGTGTGTGTGTGTGTGTGTGCGTGCATGCGTGTGTTGAAAGTGATGAAAAAGATTTCAAATGAAGTGTTGTAGTGTGCTTGTTTATGTAATTAATAGGGTTTCATTGTGCTCTTAGTTCTGCATATATATATAGGTGACCATTTTTCTATCCACCCTGATATAACCGCACTAGTTGACTGGGTGTAAAACACCAATTTACTTACTTACTGTTTTTCTATTGTGCGCTTCTGGCTCACGTTATGTGCAAGCGCCTTATAAACACTCTTTTACATTTCACTACATTACCTGACAAAAGAAAGGCGGAGAGATCAAGCGGGTGCTACTTACTGTCTCCTCCTGATTGACCGTGACCTCCTCAATCTTGGTTTTGAAGTGTGGCATCCAGGGCGGGTCCACCACAGTCAGGCTGGCCTTGGGCAGTCCGATGGTGGGTGACGGCAGCGTGAAGTCAATGCTGGGGGGTGGCAGCTGAGCACATATCAGCGGTGATCAGGAAATGCATACTGAATGCCATCATCATGACCACCCAAACATCATCTGATTATCATCACTGCTGGACCAGGTGCAGGGCACGATACGTACTTTTAACATCATTTGATTCTCATTACTGCTGGATCAGGTCCACGGCACAATATGCACAGCTGATACCACTTTAACATCATCTGCTTATCATCGCTGCTGGATCAGTTGCAGAGGCCACGGCAAAAGAATTAGCCCGACACAGCCGAATCACAACTGATACCACATTAACATCATTTGATTACTGTTACTAATGGATCAGGTGCATGGCATGATATGGGGCCATGGCCAAAGAATCAGTGAAACACAGCTGATGTCCAACTGATACCACATTAAGATCATTTGATTACTGTTACTAATGAATCAGGTGCATGGCATGATATGGGGCCATGGCCAAAGAATCAGTGAGACACAAATGATACCACTTCAACATGATCTGATTATCACTACTGCCAGATCAGGTGCATGGGATAATATGGGGCCCTGGCCAAAGAATCAGTGAGACACAAATGATACCACTTCAACATGATCTGATTATCACTACTGCCAGATCAGGTGCATGGGATAATATGGAGCCATGGCCAAAGAATCAGTGAGACACAAATGATACCACTTTAACATGATCTGATTATCACTACTGCCAGATCAGGTGCATGGGATAATATGGGGCCATGGCCAAAGAATCAGTGAGACATGGCTGATGTCCTATGATACCACTTTAGCATCATCTGATTATCATTACTGCCAGATCAGGTGCACAGCACAATATGAGGCCAAAAAGAATCAGCAAGACAAAGCTGATGCACAAATGATACTGACTTCATGAGCTGCAACTTTTGGACGTATTTCTCAAAACACTGAAAGGCTAAGATCCTGAGACCACAAGAGGAGTTGGAAGATGGGGGTGATGGGAGGGAGTGCGGGCTGCTGCATTAACCCTTTCCCTGCTAAAAAGACTGTACTGCTTTCGTAGCCTCCTTCTGAGAAAGCTCACAAAGACCAAGAGATCAAGGCAAGGGTAGACATCCACTTTCTAACCTCTGCTACACATAAGAACGCAGGCCAGTCGCAGTTCAAGCAGGAGGCTCACATGAGGTACGGTGTGCTAAGTTCTGCATGCATCATGATGATCACTTTTATATTGTGCTATTCTCCAATCTCAATCAGACTCACTGCACTGTTGTTGCAGGTGATTCTGAATGATGATGAGTTGATGCTTAATGTCCTCAGATGTCATTTGACATATTAGGGACAAGTTGTGACCAATGCCGAAGCACGGTTCAATGATTCTGAATGAGTGACTGTTACTTTTTATAGTGCATACTGAATATCCACCAAAGTTGTGTACTTACAGCACTGTTTGGTTCTCACATGGCTGGTGCCATGTGAAACTGCTGCTGTCACGGTGAGTTTTGTGTACACCATACAACCATGCACTATGTCGCATCACTTCATCTGAAGCCACATATGTAGGGTGCATGCATGTTTAGGTGTAACCCACTGCCTGCACTTTTGGCAGAATGACCGGGATCTTTTACATGCTACTGCGGTAACACAGGGGTGGAACAGATACCAAACTAAGAGTCAGCACAGAAAGTTGACCCAGGAGAAAAAAATTCTCCCACTGCTCCTGCTCTTGACACATCCCTCAAATGGCAGATCAGTGCAGAGACAATACACACGGATGTGCATGCAGACAGACACAAGCCAACCAGCAGCACACTCACTTTGAAGTACATGTTGGCATCACACTCCATCCTTTGCCACACCTGGAAGCGGAACTTCCACAGTGATCCAAACCTGGACACAACAATGACAGTCACGACCATCAAAATACCTGTCTTCCAGACCTGCACACAACAGTCGCTAACACTAAACACCTGTAACCTGTAATCCAAACCTGCACACAGCAACAGTCATTATCATTGAACACCTGTAATTGAAACCTGCACACTGTGAAACCTGCACAGCAACAGTCACACTCTTCTCCTCTGAACACTGAATAGATCAATGTATGGCTTAATTTTGTGTGTGTGTGTGTGTGTGTGTGTGTGTGTGTGTGTGTGTGTGTGTGTGTGTGTGTGTGTGTTTATGCGTCTGTGTGTGTGCATGCATGCAAGTAGTGTGTGCGTGTGTGTGCATGTGGGCATGTGAGCATGTGTGTGTGTGTGATTGTATGTGTGTGTGTGTGTGTACATGTGTGTGTTGGAAGTGATGAGAAAGACACTGAATGAAGTGTTGTAGTATATCTGTTTACATAATTACTACAGTTTCATAGAGTTCTAGGTTCTGTTTATATTTTTGTTGACCCTATTGTTTCTGCATTGTGTGCATCAGGCTCACATTTTGTGTAAGTGCTTAATACTCTTTACATTACATTACTATAATCAAATGCATGGCCTACAGTAAGATGGCCATTTTCTGCCATTTTTCTTTCATCACTTGAAAACAACTACCAAGTGCCTGCAACCAGAGAAAACTACTTGTGCAGGTTCACAAACAATATTTCAAAGCAGTCAAAGCAGTTTCATATTTGTTTTAAACGTGTCATTTTGACAGACCGACAGAGCTAGAACTTGGTTCCCAGGGACTTGGTAAGTAAGTAATTTGTGTTTTCAGTCAACCATTGTGGTTATATCAGGGCGAACCAGGGACTTGGACTAGAGCCAAATAAAGACCTTACAAGGACTCACAAGTACCAATATTAGATTTTGTAAAGACCACTACAACAGTAAGGAGCACAAAAAATTAGCTGAATTTTGCAAGCCAAGCATCAAGGTTAGTGTTTGTCCAGTTTATCTTTTAGAATCCACTCCTGGTATGCACTGTCCTTTAGCCAGTAGTCTTGGAATGAACATTTTCCTGGTATCTTCGTTGTTAGATCAGGTGCTTGCACAGTTTAATTTTGAATTCTGCAACCAAAATGGTTGACCTGAAAGTTACGGCGTAATCTTGTGACTGTGATTTCGGCTGCACATGATCTAAATGAACATGGAGGAAAGCATCGTCTGCTTCAGACATCATCTCAACCTATGTCCAAATGACTTTGAAATTCAGTAAATGAGCGGAACCATCCAGTGTCACCAACTCGGAAAAATGAGAGGCTTTTATAACTACCCACATGCATTTTAGTATTACTATTAGCTACACTTGTAAGGACCGTGATGCAAATAAAAGGACTTATAAGGCCTTACTTGGCAAAATTCTATTTGTAAGTACACGTAAGGACCTGTAAGGACCCTAAGCACCTTGTAGCAGGTAAAAAAGCCTAGCACAGAGAGCAAAGAGGCTGAACCTGAGGATGGCGTTGATCCGTTGGTTGGTTTCTTCGTGCTGCAGCTCTCTGACGATGGTGTTGCGAGCTTTGTCGGGGGACTTCACCGACGACAGCAGGAATACTGAGGCTGCAACAAGAAGCGACATGTAATGCAAAGCACGGGCTTCATTCACTTTTAGCACAACCCAATTTTGACACAAAACCAGCCCAGAGTTAATATCAACACACAAAACCAGCCCACAGTTAATATTCCACACACAAAACCAGCCCACAGTTAACGTTCCACACCAACCCCCTGATGAGTGGCCTTAAGTGACTGCCATGTTCTCCTCAGTGCTGCACAGAGCGAAAGACTGGTTGATTCTTATTTAAAATAATAATAATAATGTACATTTATTATGCGCTCATCAGTGCCCTGAGCGCTCACATGATACATATTAACCTAAATATGGTATTCTATACATATGTAGAGCACAGTCCTATTATAACAACCCACACAAAGCAAGCTATGGAAAGACCCCCCCCCCCCCCACCAACCACAATGAATTTAAATGTGTACAACACTGATCTGTATCATACATCATACATGCGCACACATGCACACACACACACAATGACTGTAGCAGGAAAAAGGTACTGATATTAGTTGGGGCGAAAATAAGTGATGGCACATGTTCATTCATAACAAGAGATATTAGCCACAACCAAACAAAGCCAATGACAATCATCTGAATACCAGAACTGGCCTCAAATCACCCATGTATTCCACCGCCACAACCAAACCTCAGAGGCTGGATGCTTCTGCTCTTTTGGCTAGAGTAGCCTTACAGCCAAAGTGACTTGAGTTCCTGTACGGGATCAAATAACTGCTGAAACCCTGTTTTTTGGTTTCAAACGTTTTTCCTTTTTTAACCTTTACTTTTGTTTTGTGTTTTATTCTGAAGACCTCAAAGCACAAAATACGTCTGCTTGTTTGTTGCGTCTGTGAGTGTTTCCACATAATACTTTATGTAAATTGTTTCTGATAGCACTGTGCAGAATATCATATTTAGGTTAATATGTATTATGTGAGTGCTCAGGGCATTGACGAGTGCGCGATAAATGTACATTATTATTCTTGTCGCTGTTGTTTTCAGGAGAGCAGCGTGGCAGTTAGTAACCCTGAAAATGTTTTGAAAAAGTTTTAAGACAGGAATTGGACTCAAATCACCCATGCATTCCACTGTCAACACAGTACAATATGCTGGTCAGATGGAAAGTGTGTGAGGAAAGAGGCCAGGCTATATATATATATGGATATACAGCTCAGTGCAGAACTCTCTGAAGGTAAACTTGGTAAAGGAGCATTCTTCAGCCTTAGTTCAGTAAGTAAGTAACTTGGTGTTTTACGCCCAGTCAACCATTGCGCTTATATTAGGGTGAAACATATTCTGTTTTCAAGAAGGGTTTCAAGACAACCAAAAATTTAGAACACAATGTGGTGTTACTATTGGTTTTATGTACTCTAGGTAAAGGTAAACGTGAGGGAGAAATGGTACTTGCAGCCTACCCTGCAGAATGGTCAACACCAACTCCCAGAGAACTCACCAGCAGCAGCGGCCAGCTCTTGGTCAGTCTCCAAGAGGAGTTCCCAGGCCACTGGCATGATGTCCACAAAGTTCTCCACCTGCAGGACTGGCGCTGCCTTCGTCAGGATGGCCATGGGACACTGGGTGAGCCGATGTGCCTAGCAACGTAATAATAAGGATCATAATGGTCCATGCATAACACACCTTCTCTACCACCCTCGGAACTTTATGCAGGGTTCATACAAAAATTCCTTTCACAATTCACAAACTTTTCACAAACATTTGCAGCATGTATACGGTGCAGAAAAGCAACACAACGGTACACAACTCTTCTGCACATCCCGTAAAGGGGCGTAACCCTTGCTACAGCTGATGGCCAATGCACTCTATCTGTCAAAACTGATAGGAAGTGTGTTCTTTGTGATTTTGCACAGCCCTTTTTTTTTTCTCTCTTTTTTGTTTGTTTTGTTTTTTTAAACTACTGTTTGGTCTTGGGAAATGCAGTTTCTGACTGGTAAGCTGACAGTTTTTCCCTAGCTTTTTCTAAAGACCACAAATTCACAAACTTTCACAGACACCACTCAGTTTTCACTGACTTTCAAGGCCTTGAAAAGCTTATCCCATTTTCCCCAAATTTTCAAAGACCTTCAAAGACCGTGCGAACCCTGTTTATAATGAAAAACAACATCCGTATAGGCTACAGATATGGGGGATACATCCATATTGTTTGGCACACACACATGCATGCATGCACATGCAAGTGCGTGCGTGCATGCATACATGCGTGCGTGCGTGCATGCGTGTGTGTGTGTCTCGGCAGTCCAGTCTCAGCTATTTCCCACTCTTTAGTTGATCGGCTCACCCCCATTGCACTCAGCTTGACCCCAGGTCACGCCTGACATTCCAAAGTGGCATCTGGCACCGGTGGAAACTGGGCCTTCTTTGTTATTACTTGTGCCTGCAGATCTTGCAGCATTTTGTGGCAGTTTCAACTGCATGCTGTGGCAAAGCCCGGATTTTTGACTGCATGAATATTGGTGTGTTTATTAGTCCAGTCTCTTCTTTTTTAAAGCCAGTGATTCATTTTCGTGATTCAGTCCTGTAAGCTGTGATATAATGACTTAGCTGGGGTATGTGTGCGTCCCTTTTCCATCACGGAGAGCGGTTTTTCAGCTGACCATTCATTAACTGAACACGCAAGGAGAATGAATTCTCTTTGCAGACTGTGTGGAGAACGAGTGAAAAGAGGTGAGAAGGATAAAAATAGAAGTAAGAGGACCCGTTGTACTCATTATTATGATGAAATTCTATCGATTTTTGGAATAGACATTGTTGAAAATACAGACCATAAGCATTCAAGTGCCATCAACCATCAACTGCCTGAAAAAAATGTGTTTTGGGACTGAGGAGCAAGGAGGAGCAGCTCAGAGTGTTAACTTAGTGAAAGAACACGCACATGACACCTCTCTTCCACAGGCTAATGCCATCTTTGGAGAAAAACAAAATGTAACTCTATGAGTAACTCTTTGCATGCTGCAAATTAGGAGCACATACGATTATGACAAAGTTTTGAACGTGCTTCAAACTAGTGACACATGTTGGAAAACAAAACAAAATAGGTAACGCAAATATTGTAAATCACCATCATGTTCGATATGACTTGTAGCAAATTGAATACTGTCAGTACACATTCCCCAAGGAAAAGAAGCACTGTGAGTAGCGTCTGAGCTGCTTGGAGTGCATGTTCTTGTGAATGGATTACTGTTCGTCGAGTGATCAATGAGGCCCGCTACAAGCGTAAGGTAGGTGAATCATGACTTTTGGCTTGATGTCACTAAAGTAGATACATGTAGGTTTGTGAGCATGACATCATTACTCTTGCAAAAATCCGTTTGCGTGACTTAGCGTCGTGGGAAAAACATGGAAAAATTAGGTCGGCAACGGAGTGCTCAAATCTCCGTGATTTCTGTGTTGTTTTTGTGCGTCTTGTACGGCATGCGTTTTGCTATTTTATATGGCATGTTTAGCGTCGACAGAAACCTTGTTCTTTTCTCTACAGAACTCATTTGATACTAAACCTTTAGCTGCAAGTCTTAATGAGTAAAATACTTTGCAATCAACCACCCCAATTTTGCTGCTTTGTCCCTTCTCCCGCTCTAGCTGACCGCAGCGCTGTTACCACCACTGTGCGTGCAGCATAGCAAGGTCAGCGTGTTGCACTCCCTGTGTACAGCGCGCTTCGGTCTGTGTGAAGTGCAGGTGTGCGCTAGTCTCTAGGGTCAGCGTGGGTTATAGTCAGCCAGCCACTCGCCCATTGTTTATCTTTAAGCATCCGTTGCTGCTAGCGGGCAGTGGCGAAAACTAAAGGGACAGATTCAGACTGCCGTGGTGTGCACGCCCCATCCCTGTCTTGCAGTCTCGCAGAATTCTTTGTACAAAGCATTTTTATGTACAGCACTTAGAAAACTGTGTATTATTATTGCTGCAATTTTGGCTGTGATCATTATCTATAAATTACATTAAATGCCACCCCAACCAAATTCCTCATCCTTTTTTTTGGGGGGGGACACATTAATTTACTTCTCACCTGTGATGTCAGGTACTTCAAAATTGGCGAGTCATCCTTGACTTCTTTTGCTTTTTCCTCTTTCTTCCAAGTGGAGCTGAGCTTGAGTTTCGTCATGGAAACATCCGTCTTGATTTTTTCCAGCAGTGGGGTGCTCTCCCTTCGCTTGGTGGGTGACGTCACCATAAAGATGGAATCCTTGACAACAGACATTTTTTATCACCATAAAGATGGAGTCCTTCATGACAGACATTTGTTTTTCTTCCATCACACTTTCAGACCTGGGACAGGTCCCCATCAGTGGCTACGAGTATAAACGTAACATACAGGTGAGAGGAAACCCATGCTTATGTGACTGTCTCACCCAGCACTGGGTAAACCTCATGGTTTTAGCGGAGGAATGCTAGCAAACAAACAACAACAACACCTTGGACATTCTTTTGTCTGCTTCCACAGGCATTGCTGGGAGCAGACCAAAGACTGATGGCACAGTCAAACCACAGCCAGCTGCATGCTACCTGTGGTAAAGCGCTGTGCTTATTTGAAAATCCCACACTTCGCTACCGTGCTGTGTTGTCTTAGCAAACCAGACTGAAGACTTGAAACCAATCAAAAGCAATCAAAACCTAGAGCAAGCAACACCAATGAAAATGGAAGCACCCCAATCACTGGGAATCGGTGTTTGAAGCAGACATTCAAAAGGAAATGCTTGCTTATGTTCTATGCTTTTAGGCCAACCGGCCTCTTCGCTTGGTATCCACTTTAACTCCAAGTTGCGGAAAGGGGGGAAGGGGATGGTGGGGAAACATAACAATGAGAATGACATTCCCTCCATCTCACCTGTCACTTCAGTTTATGTTCTATGCTTTTAGGCCAACCAGCCTCTTTGCTTGGTATCCCCTTTAACTCCCAGTTGCGCAAAGGGGGGGGAAGGGTACGGCCGGGAAAGACAACAACGAGAAAAACCTTCTCTCCAGCTCACCCGTCTCTTCAGTTTGTCCCTGACATTGTCTTTCTGTGCGGACCCATTCCGTGAATCCTCCAAGAGAGAGAATTCCGACGCCTCATACATTTTGCGCAGAGCAGCCGTCAGCCGAGAGCAGCTGCGACGCTGGCGCTCGTAGCAGTTGGGGTGGCAGTAACCTTGGTGAGTGCAGATGAAGTTGGACAGGTTGGCCAGCTGAACCACCACCTACAACATCACCATCATTGTCAGCCGTCATGTCCAGTCAACATCATCATCATCATTACAACAGTCAGCATCATCACCGTCACTGTCAGCCATCATGTCCAGTCAACATCATCATCATTACAACAGTCAGCATCATCACCGTCACTGTCATGTCCAGTCAACATCATCATCATCATCCTTACAACAGTCAGCATCATCACCGTCACCCGTCATGTCCAGTCAACATCATCATCATCATTACAACAGTCAGCATCATCACTGTCACCCGTCATGTCCAGTCAACATCATCATTACAACAGTCAGCATCATCACCGTCACTGTCAGCCGTCATGTCCAGTCAACATCATCATCATCATTACAACAGTCAGCATCATCACCGTCACCCGTCATGTCCAGTCAACATCATCATCATCATGACAACAGTCAGCATCATCACCGTCACTGTCAGCCATCATGTCCAGTCAACATCATCATCACAACAGTCAGCATCATCACTGTCCGCCGTCATGTCCAGTCAACATCATCATCATCATTACAACAGTCAGCATCATCACCGTCACTGTCAGCCGTCATGTCCAGTCAACATCATCATCATTACAACAGTCAGCATCATCACCGTCACTGTCATGTCCAGTCAACATCATCATCATAATTACAACAGTCAGCATCATCACCGTCACTGTCAGCCGTCATGTCCAGTCAACATCATCATCATCATTACAACAGTCAGCATCATCACCGTCACTGTCAGCCGTCATCCCCTGTCAACATCATCACCATTACAACAGTCAGCATCATCACTGTCAGCCATCATCCTCAGTCATCATCATTATTGCAAGTCCACCATCAGACATGTAAAAAAATGAAGGAAAATATACAGATAAAAGGTTCGAAAGAACGCTGTTTATCAGGACTAAAACTCTACCTGCAAATTTTGGGGGTAATCCCCTTTATCAAGCTACAAAACGACACTTAAACAACCGTTTAATGCTAAAAAGATGAAAAATTAGATGGAAAACAAAACCATTTATCTGTTTTTGGCCGAGCTATGTTGTTTTCCTGTCCAGAACTTGGAAGAATCTAGATCCAGTGTTTGGATCTTTTTTTGAATGCTAGCATTCTTGTTTCAGACTTTTGAAATTTTACATAAACCTTGCATGTTCACAGAACCAGATACACACAGTGCATACACGTAGGCTCTCACAAACTAAAGCTACCAAAAGACATGATTTTATATCCCAGTAAATGACAATTAGACTCATAGGTAACTGAAGCCTGTTTTTCAGTCCTGTTATTTTGAGTGTCTCAATAAGTTTACTTGTTTGACGCTCAAGTAAATATTGCGTTATTGTATGTTGGTATGCTTTCATTGATAAAACTGTTTAAACCAAGCCCGTTTTTGTATCTGTTCAAAGCACTACAGAGCTGGAGGCTTTGAAGTCTGCTGCCAGTGTACACCGCTTAATGAGCAAACTACCACTGGTGGGACTGTGCAATTCTGCGACCAGTCATGACAAAGAGCAAACAGACACTCATCCCAGTCCCTGCTTACCTTGATCCATGGGAGAGAATCGCAGAGGTGCTCGTCCTCCACTTCCTGATCACGCTCAACGGGAGACTCCTGGGTCTCGTCACTCAGCATGGTGACAGACTCAGCGTCCTCGAAGGTGGTGGTCCCATCCTCCTCCACCAGCTTGGCGTCAGACTGCAGGGAGTGACTGCTGATCTTGCGCGACCGTGTGCTGCCCAGCTGCTTGATGCCTGCGTTGGACCACAAAGCATCAGTCTGTCACTGTTTTTCGTTCCTTGTTGCCACAAAGCACTCAAAGTCAGTCTGCCATGCCACAAAACACTCAAAGTCAGTCTGCCGTGCCACAAAGCACTCAGTCAGTCTGCCGTGCCACAAGGCACTCAAAGTCAGTCTGCCGTGCCACAAAGCACTCAGTCTGCCGTGCCACAAAGCACTCAAAGTCAGTCTGCCGTGCCACAAAGCACTCAAAGTCAGTCTGCCACGCCACAAGGCACTCAAAGTCAATCTGCCGTGCCACAAACCACTCAAAGTCAGTCTGCCACGCCACAAAGCACTCAAAGTCAGTCTGCCACGCCACAAAGCACTCAAAGTCAGTCTGCCGTGCCACAAAGCACTCAAAGTCAGTTGTAGACTGTGCTATGCCACACAGCACTCAAAGCCAATCATTTTCTTGCTTGTAATAATTGCCATCATCATTTTCCTCTTGTGGTGACTCAACTTGTGTGTAAAATTTTATTTCTGTGCAGTGCACCAAGGCCTTCTTTACATAAAGTTTGCACCTAACAAATACCTGACAATTACTGATGTTAAGAAGGTGAAAACCACCGTCTAGGTGACCTAGTGCAAAAACCAAAGCTGGGCTTACTTCCTCCGCCTCCATCAGGTCGCATCAGTTTGAAGCTGCGGTTGTGGCGGAAACTGAGGTTGTGTCCTGATCCACGGCGGAAATGTCGCAGCAACTTCTGACGTCCCTGGGCCAGGCGTCGATCTGTGTGGAAGAAAAGGTAACTCCAAAGCTTAAGTGTGCACACAGTAGCCCTCGTTAAATAATTGTTTTCCAGAGAGTGAGTAATTGGCCTCTATGAGTAATTGGCCTCTGCAGTGAGTAATTGGTTTTTGACATAAGACAGAGACAGACAGACAGAGAGACAGACACAAACTAAATACTTGATTTTTAACACCAGAGAGACAGATACAAAAAGACACAGTGACATCCAAAAAGTGAAAAGGAAAACGAGAACAGATCAGCAACCACAAATCTGACTTTATTTCCCAATTATCATTTATAAAAGAGGCAAAAAAGTTATTAAAAATAAATTACTAAAAAAGGTCAAACAGATGAAAGTTTTTTTTTTTTTCCCTCTCATGCAGCACAACTGTACCAGAGACCAGATCTTACTTCGCACATCCTTCTTTTCATCAGTGATGGGGGCGGAAGGGTCCATGGTGGACAGGGAGGTGGTGCTGCTGTGAAACGAGTCTGACCGCTCTGTCAGCACGGCAAAGCTGATCTTGCGGTCCACTGGGCTGCCAACTCCACCTGTCACACAAACATACACACAGGCATGCATGGCTGACCACACACAGTCCAGTCATCTGCATCAGCACAATCAAAGAAACAATGGTGCTGGAGATGATGAGGACACACAAACACACAGGCATGATTGGCTGAACGCACAGTCCAATCAAAGAAAAAGTGTTACAGGAGATGGCAAGTACTGTCTTTAAAGTTACTGCTAAAATATCTGTATTTTTCAAGTGTTTTTGTTGTGTAACATCTGAAAAGCAATCAAGTAATCTTAACTCATAATAGCTCATGCAAAGCTGACAGCATGATAGGCAATGTGGGGAGGTACTACACTCACTAGACAGGCCTCACAAGCAGTGAAGCTGACCAACCAGGCTACCAGCTACCACAGTGCACATACATGCACACACACACACCACACACATACATACACACGCCCCACATACACGTACGCATATATATGCACAAACACTCACATGCATACACACCTCTCTCTCACATACACACAAACACATATGCACACACACTCTCACACATACACACATATATGCACACTCTCTCTCGCACACAAACACCCCCCCCTCTCTCTCTCACATAAACACACACACACACCAGAAAAAAGAAAAAAAAAGCCAGTACTCACTCATTCCAGATGGCAGCTCGCCAATGTTGGACTCAGAACTCTTGTCAGAGTGGCCGGGGCTGCTGACGATGCTGCTGAAACGGCGCGTGGTGACAGGCTTGTCCCAGCCGTGCTCCCGCTTCTGGCTGCGCGTGCGGGGCAGGTACTGGAACGTCTCCCGCAGGAAGGTGGTGATCTCCAGCAGCACCAGGCAGGCCAGCATCTTGACTGCGTAGGGACAGTCGGTGCCCCGTGGGTTGATGGATGCTGGACACAGACAGATAGGCAAATGCATAGAGCGGAGCTGTCAGATAGGCAAATGTATAGAACTGAGCCTTCAGATGGACAAATGCATAGAGTGGAGCCCTCAGATAGGCAAACATATAGAGTGGAGCCCTCAGGCAAACATATAGAGCGGAGCCCTCAGATAGGCAAACATACAGAGTGGAGCCCTCAGTGATGGGGGCGGAAGGGTCCATGGTGGACAGGGAGGTGGTGCTGCTGTGAAACGAGTCTGACCGCTCCGTCAGCACGGCAAAGCTGATCAGAGTGGAGCCCTCAGACAGGCAAACATATAGAGCCGAGCCCTCAGATAGGCAAACATATAGAGCCGTGCCCCAAGATAGGCAAACACATAGAGAGGAGCCCTCAGATAGGCAAACACAGAGCAGAGCCCTCAGATAGGCTGGATCTGACATTTTGGATGTCAGAGATCTTTATGCCAGATCTGACATTTTGGATGTCAGAGATCTTTTTGCCAGATTGGACATTTTGGACATCAGAGATCTGACATTTTGGATGTCAGAGATTTTGGGGGGCAAGATCTGACATTTTGGACATCAGATATCGTTTTTGCCAAAACTCACATTTTGGACGTAAGAGATCTTTTTGCTAGATCTGACATTTTGGATGTCAGAGATCTTTGTACCAGATCCGACATTTTGGATGTCAGTGATCTTTTTGCCAGATCTGACATTTTAGACAGAGATCTTTTTGCCACATCTGACATTTTGGATGTCAGAGATTTTTGGGGGCAAGATCTGACATTCTGGACAACAGAGATCTTTTTTGCCAGACATTTTGGACATCAGAGATCTTGCCAGATCTGACATTTTGGAAGTCAGAGCTTTTTTTGCCAGATTGTCAAACAGTTCATGCAAAAGGCAACAATAAGGTGTTGCAGTGATAAAATGAATACCACTTATTGTTACCTTCGTCCAGAAAGTCCTCTTCTTCATCCTCTGTTCTGAGTTCCTTGCGGCGATTGTCATCTTTGATGTCGTCGATGACTGAGAGACGATCAGCATGCTCTTTGGCAAGAATGTACTCCAGCTGCAGACCTAGATTCTGTGTGAGCAGAAGCACACACACACATACACACAGTCAAATACACACACACACACAAACCAACTGATTTTACATGAAACATTTGCAGCAAAATAAACACTGTTACAATACCAGTTAGCTCAGAAGGCAACAATTAAAAGTACGGAGTAACATGCACAGACACTGCTAAAAATACCAAGAAAGGCAAAGGGCAGCAAAAAAGACAAAGCAGAAAGACTGGCAGACAAACCAACCAGCACACACTGATTCAGCCTTCTCAGATGTGTAGTGTTGAGGAGCTTGAGACACTACCACAGGCACAAAGCAAATGACCTTCCATTATTACTTGCCCCAGAGGAAAGTATTAAAAGGCAGCAAAATGAACTGAACTAAGCTGATGTTTCAACCTTCAAATGGAAAAAAACACCCCAAAGGCATCTTTTTTTTAAGAACTCATCATTATGCTACACATCATTCCCTTCCCTCTTTTTTTTTCTCTCCACATGCAGCAAACACACTACATGCTCTCTGCACGCAAAGGCACCAGACACACTCTGTTCATGTGAAACAGCCCTTCTCTGACCTCTGCCCAGGAGTAGAAGAGGCGACCAGCAGCCCGCTGCATGACAAGGTTTCGCCGATAGCCCGAGGGCTGGCCACGGTTCTGCAGGGCGTTGACATTGTGGCGGAAGCTGGGCAGGTTGTGCTTCATCCAGCTGGGCCAGTCGCCACGGTTACAGCGATGGATGAAGTGGGCGCACTCCAGGAGAACCCCTGCCCGAGCCACCACTGGTGCTTCCTGAGTAATGTTAAAATTCTGTTTTGTTACACCCGCTGTTGTTGTTTTAGGGGGTTAACACAATGGGGTCACCCAGTGTATATGCAACTGTACACTGACAGATTAAGTTTCAGACCTGTTGACATTGAAACACAGACAGTACTATTTTCCCCTTTTCTTTAACTGGAGTAATTTTCAGAAAATTTTACGTATTTTGATTTCATTTTGTTCTCAGTGAAGATGATCTGAAAATTACTTCAACATGGCTTCCAGAAAAATGGAGAACACTCATACTATGCAGTGGAAATATAAACCTTGCTTTGAATTGCCAGAGAATTTTGGGCCAAGACTACACAAAGTGCAATACAGAAACTGACACTATGGCAGTGAGACGCTGTGCGACTTACATGTGTCAAAACCCAGAACCAGAAAACAAATGATCTGTAAAACATGTCTAGAAATATTTATGATCATGGTGTATGTTTTTTTGCCTTTTTTTCTTCTTCTTCTTTTTCCTCCCTCTTTTTTCTTCTTATTCTCATATGTTGAAAATGTAGGTGTACAAAATATGCCCAGGTCATATGAGTAAACAGGTCTGCAGTCAGCATGGTGGGATAATTTTTCCATTACCCCTCCCCATGGGCAGCCACATGCCACCTTCATATGAATTATTTCCGTTTCTGGAGGGTGAATGCTGGTATACAAGGAGCTTAATTTATCATGACTGAAGGTAGGCAGGCCTCATATAACTATGCATCGCACAACATTTCAGTGTAGCCTTGGTGTTGTTGCTGGTGTCAGTGTGTTGAGACATAGCCCAAGCTAAGGTGTAAAAACATTGTACAAGTCATCAAAATCACTTCTTTTTTTCCAAAGCCAGAAAGAGTCACTCTGTTGCAGATCTAATTTTTGTTGTTGAAATTTGCCATCAGCTTTGAATCACACACGTAGTAAACAGAAACACACACACACACAACACCGAGTAAAACCAAAAAAGAATGAAAAACAACAAGAAAAACAGCAAGGCTCTGCAGCCTACCAGGTCCAGCATGGCTGCCATGAGCTGTGAGTCAGGGAAGGAGCCTGGCTGGCAGCACTCCAGGAGGAAGGAGAAGCGCAACATGCCCGTTTTGACCATGTACTTGTCCACCAGCTTCTTCTCTCGCACCACCAGCAGCTCCCCTGCTGCCTCCACGCCACGCCCACACTTATGCTGGTGGAGGTCTGAAATAACAAACAAACATCACGCTTATTTTTCCTCAATGCCTGAACAGACATTCAGCATTTATCTCATCTCAGGCCGGTGCTCTTTTTCCTGCTGGTGGAGGACTGAAATGATAAGGACCCACTGGTGAAAGACTGAAATAGCAACGAGTCTCACCATCGGAGCTGTCTCTGCGCACCATCTTTTTGCCAATGGTCTTGATGCCATCCTCGATGCGTTTCCTTGCCGACAAGAAGCTGAGCGTGGCATGACTGGCAGTGCGGAACGACATGCGACCTCGAGGTCGGTGCACCTGAAGGTCACTCTTGCTCTCACGGCGATCCAGTCCAGTTTCCCCCTGGTCCTCCTCCTGATCTGACTTTGTCTGTCGACGCCACCCTGCAAGTCCAGTGATCACGCTAGACATTTTGCAAAGTGGTGTGACATATGTAAGGCTGTGAAAGTGGTTCACGGAAGCTGGTCAGACAATGATTGTAACTGGTCAGGTAGACAGCTGTCAATACGACTACTACAGCTCTACTAACACTACTCCATTTCCCATCTAGAACACACACACACTTGCTCACACACATACATACACACACACACACACACACACTCACACACACACTCCCACACACACACTCACACACACACACTTGCTCACACACACACACACACACACACACACACACACACACACACACACACACACACATACTCACACACACACACACACACACACACATACTCACACACACACACATACTCACACACACACACACTTGCTCACACACACACACACACACACACACACACACACACACACTCACATTCATACACTTATATGCACACTTGTGTAGACTTGTATATCTGCTGCTCTGTTTTGCTGTTAAACCTTCACAGTCAGGAGTGTCTACATCTTGAAGCCCAATTGGTCAACCTGCTTCCTGGACTGTCATCATCTCTTTCATTTACGGTTCTCTCCCTGTGAGTCTAATCTTCAACTATGTTCATTCCAAACATTCATGTCAGTCTATTCTTCAACTGTGTCCATTCCAAACATTCCAAACATTCATGTCAGTCTATTCTTCAACTGTGTCCATTCCAAACATTCATGTCAGTCTATTCTTCAACTGTGTCCATTCCAAACATTCAAGTCAGTCTATTCTTCAACTGTGTCCATTCCAAACATTCATGTCAGTCTATTCTTCAACTGTGTCCATTCCAAACATTCATGTCAGTCTATTCTTCAACTGTGTCCATTCCATTCATGTCAGTCTATTCTTCAACTGTGTCCATTCCATTCACGTCAGTCTATTCTTCAACTGTGTCTATTTTCCATTCATGTCAGTCTATTCTTCAACTGTGTCCATTCCAAACATTCGTGTCAGTCTATTCTTCAACTGCATCCATTCCGAACATTTACTACTGTTTAAACTTCCTGTTCAGGCTAATCAGTCACAGACGGACACATAATAGTAACGGCGGTCTTCATTAATGTTGTGTTGGTGCACACTGCAAAATTATAACAAATATCAAATATGCACACAATTCATCAGATGCAGACAAGATGCTTGTGAGCTCTGTTGTGCACCTATCAACAGCTATGACTGAACAAATGAAATTCCCAATCAATAGTATTTCTGGACTGATTTTTTTATATAATAAAAATAATAATCTTGGATGGATTTTATTTGTTACAAACAGATAGGAAACTCCTTTCCAATGCCTAGTCAACAGCATGTCATACTGGGTGAAATCTGGTACAAATACATGAACAGCTCAATGCTTGAATAGCTTAGCAGGCACTATATGGTGGAAGAATGGACTGACCAAGGTTGAACTTGCTGAAGCGACGTCGTGGGGTGTTGGTGCCTGAAGGGGGGTCATCCTCAGCAGCAGAGATGCTGGTGCGCGGGCTTAGCTTCCCCTGGCTACCTGCCCCGCTGTCATCCAGGATCTCTGAGTCGCTTGCCGCATATTGGAACATCAGTGACTGAGACAGACAAGTGCCTGGCTGCAGTTTAACATTTTCATAGGCAAATTGCAATTATATCTCTTCAGTTTATGGGAAATTACTGTTCCCAATGTCTGCCCCTAAACTTGAAACAAAATGGACCATAAATAATCATACACTCAGTGCAACAAATTTGTAAGTGACCTAACAAGGATCAAGATGTAGGAAATCCAAAAGAAAGAAAATGACGACGCATTTCTTTAAATCATACACTTTGAATGGAATGTTGGGAAGAAGAGTCCTGCAGAAAAAAACAGCATAACTGTCACCAACATCACAATGATGGTGGCAGCCACAACAACAAAGACAGCATCAACAACAACAATGGTGATGGTGGCAGCAACAACAACAAAAAAACAACAGCAACACAAACAAAGGTAGTTAGTACCTTTGTCAGCCTCTTTCTCCAAATGGACCTGCGACTCTTGCCACCACTTATGGCCGGTTCCTCATGACTGGGCAGACCAGGTGAGCGCTGCGGCTCTTTCTCGTCCCCACTCTCTGATGTCACAGACTTTGTTCTCCTAGCACACAACACATGCAGTTATTTGTAGAAAAGCTAAGCAAAACCGCTGAGAGAGACAGGGACACAGAGACAGAGACCGAGCAAGAGAGAGAGAACTCAAACATTATGAACTTTATTTTACAAGGATTGTAGTTTAGGTTCAGTCAAATCCTAACAACCAGTCCTTGCTAAGCTACTAATGGATAATACAAAATTAAAAAGAGAGAGAGAGAGAGAGAACTAGAACTCAGAACCTTTGCTACTCAAGGACAGTCAGGTCCATTTGGACCTGTCTAACAGCCAATCCTTGCTATGCTACAAACACACACACACACACACTTTTTTTAATTGCATGATCAGATAACAGATAAATGCAATTATACCTACACATACATGTACTTGCAGAAGCATCAGAATTTGATTCTGTTTACGGACCCACACACAACACTCTTATTAGAAAAACATGCGAATGAGACAGCAGAAAAAAATAGTCCATTTCTGTACACACTGAAAGACAAATAGCAGTATGCTTCAGTGTTCTACAAACACAGCTGAAGTTACTTCAGGAGAGAAGAAGTTCCACAGAACAAAACTAATAACAGGAAACAAATTTCCTCCAGTGGCCGCAATCTCCCAAGAGAAAATCCCACATCTTAACAGGTCTGCATATTTGCACAGAGATGAGTAAGTAACTAACTTGGTGTTTTACGCCCAGTCAACCAATATGGTTATATGAGGGTGAAGAAAAACCCTGCAAAGACAACATACCTGATAGGGGTGCTCATCTTGAGCTTGTTCTCCCGTTCCCTCTGCAAGACCTCTCGCCTCAGTTTCTGCATAGAGTCCAGCAGACCACTAAGCGCCACACGTCTGTAGGTTCCCCCATGGACCTCCTTAATGTATGCCATCAGCTGACGCACATCACAGAACAGGCTCTGAAAGCAACATGAACATAATTCAATTTAACAGGCACTGCGTGGCACTCCTGTGTATTTATAACTCAACAGAAACCGCATGGACAAATAGACCACTCACCACATTTGTGTGTATTTATAACTGACTCGATGACAAAGATCCAAACGCAAACAGGGTTAAAAAGAATGCTAATTTAATATGACAAAATAAAACAATGACAGACCCCAGATGTCTGCCACTACTTCACAAACATCACAGAACAGACTCTGAAAACGACATGAATATAAAACAATAAGATTATTTATGGCACCTTATCTTGTAATAGGCTGGAGCACTTACAAAAACATAGGATACACTCACTTTATCACACACACACACACCATAACTATATGCATTAATTACTGGTGATGGGTTGGTAGAATGAGAAGAAAGAAAATGACAATTCAGCATGCAGAAGAGAAGAGGTGGTATACTTCAACAGAGACTGTATAGAAAAATACAACAGACTCATTGCACTTGCATGCATTCCTCAGTGACCAAGAACCTAGATGTATCTCATCTGTTCATGCACATCAAAGAACAGACTCTGGAAACAACATGGACAAACTATAACAGACTTCATGGACCTCGTGAGGGTGTTGGCAGAGCATCAGACTGAAAAGCCTGGCACAATACTAACACCAGTTGAATTTCCCAAGGTGAGAAGGGAATTTTTTTCAGTACACACTCTCTTACAGTGTTCAGACAGCCCAAGAGACACTGAAACATGCATCAATGTGTGTGTGCACATTAAAAATCCCAAACACTTGCAGCCACACAGTTGTTTGACCTATGAAAACACTGCACACACTGGTAGGAAAGGGCGGACTTGCTCTTGTGGCTGCTGTAGAGGTACCCTGTTCAGGTAAGTAAGTAAACTGGTGTTTTACGCCCAGTCAACCAGTGCAGTTATATCAGGACGAACCTGTTCAGGTGAGGTGACCTGAATGTCCCATAAAGGATTAATGAAGTACTGACAACAACCAAAAAGACAACAGAGACTCATTACACTTGTATCTACTACTGAACAGCCCTCAAACCTCAGCTAACACGTATCAGAGCACAGACTCTGAAAACAACATGGGACAAACTTGGACAGTATAGCAGCCATAGCATTTATGTGCATGACTTAAGGCCATCGCAATGGCTACACTGCCTCTTAATGTCATATTGCATAGCTGATGCACATCACACAACACACTCTGGAAACAATACAGGCAAATTCATTCAGTAGAGACCACAGTAGCACACATTACTCAATGGCTGAAACAATCCAACAATCCCCCTAAAAGGGACGCACAAATTCACGCTGGACCTTTTACATAGATCTACATAACGTAAAGAAATCTGTATTTTGTTTTCAACCCATCAAAACCAAATGCAACATTAATTAAATTAATACACAAAATTGACTGGACTCTGCTGCTGAATGAGAGGATGGAGAGTCAGAACTCACAATGTTGTCGCTGTTGTAGAGCTCCTTGGTACAGGAGACGCAGCGAGTGACGAGGGGCTTGGTCAGGTGGGCCAGCAGTACCCCCTCCACCCCCCGGTACCCCTCGCCACCTACACTGTGCCCAAAGTTGTTGGCGTAGCCGTTACGAGGCAATGTCTCTTGGGACGCTGACTTCTTTGGTGCTGTACATCAAAAAGCAGACTTCATGACTGACCACAGGTACATGAAAGTAAGTAAGTAAAAATTAAGTGACTATTTCTTCACACACTGTCAACACAAGTTGATGGCATACAAAAAACTAAAGAAAGTATCTGGAATAATATACCTACTTCTTATAATAATAAAATTTATGCCATCTTCTTATAACAATAATTAAAGTATTTTACAAAGCACAAAATCTTGTCCATAGTGACTATTGTAATGACATGCGCACACACGCACACACACACAGGCACCCGCACACACGAGCATTCTGACTCTACAAAGCTTAATTCACATAGCTTAAAACAAACAGTATGCATGAAGACAGTATGTTACATGCCGAAAAGAGCACTTAACGGTGCATTTAACAAGCAAGGAAAGTAAGATGCTTTTTCCACTCTTTAGACTTGTCCTTAAGACTGAAGGTGGCATTCAGAATGTGGTACACAGTTAGATGGCCTTATACAGAAAACTACTGTTTCCTTTAGACTTGTCCTTAAGATTGAGGATGGCATTCAGAATGTGGTTACAGTTAGACAGCCTTATCTAGTTATACAGAAAACTACTGTTTTTCCTTTGCACAAACTCACTGAAGATTGACACACACACTACAATTACAAACCACACAACAACACGCCACACACCTTGAGGGGAGTGAGCAAGGACCGTGGGGTCCATGCAGAAGCCCAAGAAGGCGTGAAGGAAGTCAACAGTTTCCTGCAGAGGGCGCCGTCGCACAGTGTCCCTGAAGAACTTGTGGAACAGCGGAGGGTTGAGCTTGTGCAGGCGGTGGAGGCAGTTCTGTCCCTTCAGTCTCAGGTGGTCCCCCTGGGGCCCTGTGACCCCATCCCCGCAACCTTGGGGACACCCTAGGGACTTGTAGATCCTGAAACAACATTCATAACACTGTCCTGAAACAACATTCATAACACTGTCCTGAAACAACATTCATAACACTGTCCTGAAACAACATTCATAACACTGTCCTGAAACAACATTCGTAATACTATCAATCAATTAATCAATGTTTTATTTTATGTCTGTTTAAAGTGAGGTGACATTAGACCCCCCCCCCCCCCCCCCCCACAAAAAAAAGAAGAGCATATATTATATTATACTAACTTACCCACAGGACTATGAACAATTAATTTAACAACAGAGTTTACAACATCAGTGTTATACACCATATCTCTTACATTGTTGCAGGCATTAAAGTCATATCCATTTTTCTGAAATATCTCCGTGGTAATAGGACAATCAAATAGTATGTGTTTAACAGATACAATATTCTTAAATACATTGTCACATTCTGTGAATATTTAGTGTTCCATGAATTCAGACGTAACTTGTATTATATTACTCTTGCTATATACCTTGAACAAGAAGGTATCGCAGATTTACTTTTTTCAAGTTCTTTATACAGTCTTATCAAGTATTGATAATACTATTACTAATCACAAATTTCATCTATAATGCACCTGTTCCAATTCTAAAAACAAGCGCTAAGCACAGTACAGCATCACATCAGCACCATACTACATAGCTAAGTAATTTATGCATGTTAAAAACAGGATCTAAGCAACACACAAGGATCATGAATAATCGATAAAAATAGCTCACATTAATAAAATTTTATAATTACAGTTAAATTGAAATGCAGCTGCATTTTACAAGAAAATAAACAAACTGGGAACACGACAATAGTAAATTATAAACAACTGTATAAATTTATAAATATATAACTTTACCTGAAGAGACTGTCCATAGCGAGACTGTGAGCAGTAATGTCATTCTTTCCACTGTCCCGACTCTGACTGGTGTCACCTCCCTTCTCTGCAGTGTCATGACTTGGGGCCGCCGATGGAGTGCCTTCCCTTGAGTCCCCTTTGGAGGGCGTCTCGATGATGTCAAGGTCCAGCAGGCAGTTGAGGACATTGAGGAGAACCTCGCTGATCCTCGGCACATGGTTGTTCATGGCAACAAAGTGCACGGCGCGCAGTACCACCATGTAGTTGAGGTGTCCATTGTCTTGGATGTAGAACTTTGACCCGGGAACCTCAGTCATTTCTCTCTCCGCCTGGTATGGGATGTTGGAGTCTGTGAAGCTCCGGGGCAGCGATGCAGACTGGGCTCCTTCTTCCTCCACGCTCTCGTGGAGGCTGGACAGCTGGTAGTTGGAGCCAGAGGACCGGGCACCCAGCAGTTTGGGTTCGGGGCTATGCTCCGTGATTCTGATGATAGGCTTCTGCACCGGTTCTGCTCTGGTGCTGACATCTGCCTGCGAAGATGCAGTGGAATCCTGACCGCTCTGCTGACTGCTGCTCTCCATGGACTCATGGTCCAGCTGGTACAGGACCGGCATGCTTTTCCGCTGCTCCCCTCCAGCCGACATCTTCAGGCTCTTCTCCTCTGTGTCATGGTGCGGGTGGGCGTAGTAGGCCATGGCGGAACTTGGTCGCACCATGTCAAGATCAGTGTCCAGGGTGGAGACAGTGCAGGAACTGGAGGAGTCATCGCGAGTGCCCCGCAGGTAGCTGTGCACCGACTCCAGCTTCATGTTGCTGGACGACTGGGAACCACTCCCATCCGCATCAAACCCATCCTTCTTCTTCGTCACAGACTTGCCTGAATCAAAAAACTGCTTCAGTTCAACGACGCGGATCTTCTTAAATGGGGGTTCTTTTCTGCCTTCAACTACGGCACCCCCAACGCCTCCTCCATGATCTGTTTTGTGGGAGTAGCTGAATGGTGAATGACTGGGTGACTTGTTGTCGGGGTACAGACCAGAGGTTGACGATGGGTGTGACTTGTCCATAGGCGAGGCTGGCTTGCTCAAGTTACTACCATTGACCATCAGAACCTGCAGGTCTGGTATCGGAAGGGAATAGCTTCTTGACCTTTCACGCTGACCCATGTGACACAGTTCATCGCTCAGCTCAAGCATGCGTTTGTGGATGTAGCGCAGCGCCCAGTAGATGCCATCCTCTTGCCAGCTCAGGCAGAACAGACAGCGCAGCACAGCAACATCCAGGTAACTGGCGCTCAGGATGTCCACCACGCCAGGTCCTCTAGTTCCACTGGCTGTGGCGCTGGCTAGCTTCTGTTTGACATAATCCTTGTCCACACCCGCCGTCAGCTTCATGTAAGCAAAGTTCTTGGAGTCTGGGAGAAAAGCCACCAGCGTGTCTTTTCGCCCGCATCGGCAAGTCAACGGTCCATCCCCCGTCCGCATGGGCATGACCGTGTTGCAATGCTCACACACCACCTCCATGGCGGCCGTGTTGGATTCAGATGTGGATATGGTACAAATGTCACTCATGCGTGCCAGCGGTGCATTGTCATCATCTGCAGTGGCTGGACTGGTCTGTTCTCCATACAGGAAGGCCAGGTCTTCCCTGGACGTGCCCTTGCCCACATAGATGTTGGCAGCGTTGGTGTTGACCTTGAGGAGGTTTCGCTGAGCTTTCAGTATGCTTCTCTGGGGTTTGACAGCTGAGGCAAAGCAAGGGATATCAGGCTGCTGGTAGTCCCACAGGGGCTGCCACAGGCATAGCCCATTCTCCAGCTTCAGAGACTCAAAGTCTGATTCCTTCAGCAGGTGAATGACTGGGGCAAACAAGTACACAAACAGCTGCAGTGTGCTGAGCGAATGCATGTAGAAAGAAGAATTGGAACCTCTCTCGTGCTGTGGAATCTGGAACTTTTCCGCGTCTGCATCCTCACATTCAGAGGCCGCATCAAGTATGATCCAGTGCAACGTGTACAGAAGCTTTGTTTCACTGCTCCCAAACTTCTCGGAGCCACCTTTCTTGCATGCCGTGACGAGGGAGGAGCAGGCATGCATGAGGTGAGGACATGCCGCCTGAATCACCTTCCATCGTGACACACTCTGAATGGCTTCACACAGGCTGGGTGAAAGACCATGCAGAATATTCTGCACCACCACACGCTCAAAGGACTGAAACAGATACACAGTGGAAACAACTGCAGAAAGACTGACAGAAAATGTTTTGAAGTTTTCTTTTTTCTTGTGTGTGTGTGTGTGTGTGTGTGTGTGTGTGTGTGTGTGTGTGTGTGTGTGTGTGTGTGTGTGTGTGTGTGTGTGTGTGTGTGTGTGTTTAGTGGCTTGTTTTGTTTGTTTAGTTTTTGTTGTTGTTGGTCTTTTTAGTTTTCTAATTGCAAATCAAGTTTTGCCATTAATCTGCAGCAACATTCATGCACATGTCTGCATAACAATATTCCAAACCAAGTAACTGCAAATCAAATGCATAGTCTTATAAGTCTTACAGGGGAAATGCCACTTTTTTCCACAGGAAAGTGAAACAATAATTATGTTCACCCCTGATGCTGTTGGCTCATTTTTCTTTAGGTTTTGGATGACACTACAAATATATCAAAATTGAATGTGTGTGTGTGTGGAGGAGACAGTGGGGGGTGGGGTGGCACATAAGGGATGGCCTTTGGTGTGGCTGTGACTAGGTGATATGTGAGGTTACTGACCATGTGCATGTTTTTTGATGTATGCAGCCAGGTCTAACTTACATACATGATACTGTTGTTAGTGCCACATCTGACTTGACTTCCTTTACAGAGAACTTCAAGGGGGGATGGGGGTGGGGGGCAGCAATTCACTGTGATGTTGTCCAACATTTCCACACACACACAAAAAGCCTCACTGCATCATTTTGGAGAAAAGATTTCTGTTGTTGTGTCATATATATATAGGTAATGGTTACATATGCGTAAGACCAAAGAAATTCTATGGGTCTCTACCAAAACTGCCAAGCTTGGTCACTGCTGAGATATAATATTGATGCAGGTCCCTGTGATGGGAGCCTACAAAATTATACAAGTAAAAGAGGCAGCAAAACCGATTTGTTTTCAGCTAGTGAATGATGGTAACAAGCAAAGTTGTACATATTTGTACTTGATCATTTAGGATGTGTGGAATTTTATGTGTTGTGCTTGTTTCAACTCATATTCAAGACTAGTTATAGTGTACATGCCTACAAACAGATGCAAACAGAATACTGGACACAGGCACTGCACACACTGACATAGAAGGCACTGTGAACACTTTTGACTGGATCAGCAAATCCAGTTTATCAGCAGCTGATAGCCCCCCCCCCCCCCTCCCCCACTAGCCAGTGCCTTGGCAGCAGTCTTGAGACAGGGAAAAAAATCAATATCTCCATGGCAACAGATTGGGAAGTGGAAAGAGAATTTGTTCACTGTCTGGTACTTGGGCCACAGCTCTAAACATGGACATGCTTACTTAGTTAGTTTACCATATATATAAAATTGTAAACATTTGATCTACACATATCCTGATAGAATCGTTGAATGAACTGTGTTTTAACCCGCATTCATCTATTAAGAAATACCCCCCCCCCCCCCCCCCCCCCAGGAAGGCAGTCGTTGAAAATTTTGGAGTTTTAAGCCAACTTGTTGTTTTTCTTTGATTTTGTCAGTTTTATATTATATATTCTGATATATTTATCCATGTACCTTGCTTTGAATGAATATTTGTTTTACTCAAATTACTGCTTCTATAATCAGCACATTACAAAATTATGACACTGAGTGACTGACAGAGTTACCATAGCATTCCCCAGCTTAACACTAACACTAACAGCGATAAAACTCTGGGGGTCACCCAGTACACATAATATTAATAATGCAGTTGTACACTGACAAATGGATTCTATGGGAGGTGCGAGGAGGGGTTGCATGCATGGCCATTCTTTGTAAGTTTATTACTCTGCCACATGGGCTGACAGGATATGCAATCTTCAGAGGCTTTATCTCATTTGTTTGGGGGGTGAGGATAACTCAGTGGTTAAAGCACCAGACTTGTGACTGAAAGGTCATGGGTTCGAATCCTGGCAGGTGCGTTGGGAGAATTTTCTTCTCCAGAGTCAACTTTCTGTGCTGACTCTTATTTCATTATCCATTCCACCCCCACGTCACTGCAGTAGCACATAAAAGATCCCTGTCATCCTGCTAAAGGTGCAGGTGGCAGGTTACAGCTAAACACGCATACACCTTACGTATGTGGCTTTGCATGAAGTGGCATGGTTGTATGGTGTACACAGAACCTGTACCGAGATCGCAGCAGTTTCATGTGGCACCAGCCATGCCAGCGCTGTAAGTACATCACTTTGGTGGATACTCAAAAACATGCTAAAAAAAAGAAAAGAAGAAGCTAGTCACTCGTGTAGAATCACACTGAGCGCAGTAAGTCTGCTTGAGAGTTTAGAATAGCGCTATATATATATGGGTTCTTCTTCAGTGGTGGTCCTAATTGGTAGTCACTCACTTTGCAACAGTTTTGTTGTAAACCAGTTCCTTTATTTCACACCAAATGGATAAAATTCCCTTTGTTATACACCCAAGAAGCAATGAGAGCAAATTGGTGTAAAAACAATGTTTTGTTTATTTTTTATTAGCAAAATATACTCCCATGTCACGCAAAAATGGTGGCCAAAAACAGGAATGGCGATACCCTACTGCTTGTGTTGGAAGCTACTCATACCAGATGAAAATATTCAGACATATCTAATTTGTTTGCAAAGTTGCAACATGCAAAAGCACCAGAAAGCTCATTTCAGGCCTGCTTAGTATGACTGTGTACAATAATGATGGTTGAAAGTGAGCATTACGCATGTTTCATGACCCGTCACGTCATGAAACACGCGTTCACTTCCAACTTGCACAAGATCAACGACGCAAACCGGGGGAAACACTGTTGCTATAAATAACAAAGCACTATCAATGCCAAGATCTGAACACCAAAGTTGCTGTATTATTTCCTAAAATGCATTAAAAGTGCAATGAAAATTTTGCGTCACGGGTGAAATGTCCATAAAGGCAAAAACAAAAATTCGCAAAACAAATCCAACAAAGAAAAAAAATCTAACTGCGATTTTCAAACGTACCATGGGCATCTACACACATATTGATGACGTTGTGTCACGTGATACGCATGGAATTTGTGAAAGGGCACTTTTACTACTGCACGTCACACTCTGATGCAGGAGAAACATGCGTCGCTGGGCTGTCATCATTGTCTGCTAGCACACGATTTCACCCAATTTGGAGGCTACCAATGACGCAGGTAGGTGAAATTCCAAGCAGTTATAGTTACTTGATCACTTCAGACTAGTATTTTATACAGTAGCACTCTTTATTTATAAATACAGCGTTCAATGTGTTCGATGCACCCTCTTGCAGGCTCATCTCCGTTTCGTCACATGAAACATACGTCTCTTGCCGAATCATTATTTCGTGGTTAGGATTATATAGGAACCACAATTACCAAAAAGTAGGCATATGTAGGATCAAAAACAAACATGTTTAGTAATGGTTGCAGTCATTTCAAATTATTTCTCAGTCCATGAACAAGGAGAGAAGAATTGGTCAAAACATAACATTCGTTTCTGGTGACATGGAACCGGACGGAAGTTGATTCCGTCACACAAAACATGCGTTGTATCATCGTGTTGCAGAACGTGCATTGAACAAATCTTCCCTACTTTGTTTTGATTTCTGTGTGAAACTGAGACTGTGCCATAGTATTAATGATGATGTAACTTTGAGATTCTTTTGATTTAAATTTACCATCTTCTTTAGGATTAGAAACGATACTAACTTAACGCGACATGGTGTGCTTGCAGAGTTGTTTGGAATTTTTATTGTTGTTTCTTCTGTCCTGTTTTAGTAGTGACATGGTGTGCTTGCAGGTTTTTTTTGTTTTTGTTCTGTTCATTTTAGTAAACTTTACTAATTTAAGCTGGAAAAAAATCAACATAATATTAATAATATTAATATACTGAGTAGACTAGAACTGTACTCCTACTTGCATTGTTTTTTCTTATTCATGTTTTTTGTTTTGTTTTTGTTTGGTTCCTGGGGTGGGGTTGGGGGGGGGGTGCATTAGCATTCATGAAAAAGACAGGGGTCTGAGGCAGCATACTATTAACTATATATGTACTAGTTTACTACATCTTGTTTTTCCATTTCCTCCAACTTTGATTGCTGTCTCTGAATGTGATGTGTTGTGGACTGCAACTTGTACTGTGATTTCACTTGTTGGCTCTGATAAATCTAGGTTCTACTTCTAGTCTACAAGGTTTCATCTGGAGAAGTGCAGATAAAGTTCCTGCATGAAAATCAGAGCAGCTTCTCATTCCCTGCAACTGATGACATCCCCTGGGTGCCTGCTGATGAGCTTGCAAAACTAAGCCACTACAGACCGGTGTCAAATGCAGCTGGTTTTTTTGCAGAATAAAAGTTGCTTGAAGTTGTCATTGTTTTGCATGAGAACAGATGATTGATTAAATTTTCATGTTAAGTTTCAGTCAATTCATGTAAACATTACTGCTCATCACTCTTTTTTTCTTTCTTTCTTTTTTCTTCCTTTTTTTCTTCTTCACATAAACAAAACTTGTCAAACTAAAAAAAAAAAATCTTGTCAAACTCAAAACAAATGCTTACATACATGTAATGTGTACAAATACTCTGAAAAAATACATTTTCTACATGCTTTTAACAGTTTCCAACTTGAGTGATTATTGAATGTCACGCGAAACATGCGAAACATGCGTTACAATTCAAAGAACATCTTAAGTTGAGGAAGTGTTCCAATATTACTTTGGAATATGTCCACAGCATCAAAAACTAACAAGAATAAATACTTGTTCATGATCCATGGTGTTAGTTTGATCTTGAAGGAAAAACTTTTCTTTCCATGTCACGCATGTTTCAGTGTCACAGTTTTGCGGGTAGGCTGTTCTACTCTCAAGTGGATGAACCCTCTTAAAAATTGCACTTAGTTACTCCTAATGATTGTTATTCAAAACCTTTCTATGAAATAATAAGGTTCTTGTTCTAAATATTACATAATGATACTTTTATGTCACACCGAAACATGCGTTATGCTCTCCACTTGGACATGTTCGAAGCCACCCTAACTTGCAGTCGGGGTCCTAACTGCTTTTCTTTTAATTGTGCCTTAAAATAGGATGTATGTGGAACAAAACAAGCCTAACTGGGATAAGCTGCAAGCTATTTCAGTTTTGACCTCTGATTCCCCCAAACTAGGACCAGCACTGAAGAAGAACCCATATATAAGCTATCATCATCATCATCATCACCTCTATTTTTGGAGGGAGGATGTTGCTAGGCAAGAAGCTTATTATGACTGAAGACTGTCCTCCAGAACTATGCAGTGCACAGCATGCAACATTTGAATGTAGCCTTGGTGTTTTTGCTGGTGTCAACACACTGTAACACAGCCTGAGCAAAGGCAACCCCACACTAGCGACAGTGTTATACATGGTCTGTAAAACAAACTACAATATCAAAAGGAATTCTGAAGGTTTCCAAGTGCATCAGCTTCACTGAAAGACAGCCATACTGTGAAATGAATCAGAAAGAGACTTACCACACATGCCGCTTCACACAACTTCCCTTGTCTTGGTCTGATGAAAGGACTGCAAACAAGAAAAATATATATTCTTCTACAGTTCTAGGCTTTTGTTTTGTTTGTTGTTTCCTGTTCAATACAAAAACAACAACAGCAGCAGAAGTAGGAGCTAATGTACTCTCACCAATCAGGTAATGTATTTTAATTATTGTAGGGAGGCGGCGTGGGGAGTAAGGGAAGCAGGTTGGAAGCATGAATGAAGTCACAAGTCAGAGGTTGCTATAACATAACTTTTATTTGCACCAACCAGGAAACAGTGTAGGCTCTCCCCTGAATCAGATGCATAGGCAGCAGCTCGAACTAACGACCTGCTACTGCAGGGACAATGGGGGAAAGAGGACGCAGTGGGCCCAGTCCACAAGTTTTAACACTGAATAATTGGGGCCATAAAACTCCTACCCAATCAAAAAGAGAAAGGACAGGAAAGAAAAGGTTAAAGGGTCATGGCCCGAAACACATACAATACACTCAGTTACATTATTTCTATAGTTTTTTTAGTTTAAAAAAATTAGTTTTGTTGTTGTTTGATTTGCTTTAACCCTGTTTTTTTTCTTTCTGTTCAGTGCACAGACAACAACAGCAGCGGCAGAAGTAGGAGATGATGTACTCTCACCACTGAGAAAATAAATCCTGCTGTTTCTGTTCAATGCATAAACAACAACAGCAGCAGCAGAAGTAGGAGCTGATGTGCCCTCACAATGAGGAAACATATTTCTATATTTTTTTAACAGTTTTTGTGTTGTTGTTTTTGTTTTGTTTTGCTTTTTTCTTCTGTTCAATGCACAGACAGCAACAGCAGCAGCAGAAGTAGGAGGTGATGTTCCTTCACCAATGAGAAAAAAAGAAGATTTTTTTTTTTTTTTTTTCTCCAGCTGAGTGTGAAACAGCAAAATTTGGACTAGTTTTTTGTTTTCTCCTAAGGCCAAAGCATTTTTTTAATTATTTGTTTAACAAATAAATCATGCTAGTTGAGTAGTTATACTGTTCACCATTCATAATCTAGCAAAATTCAACACCAAACCAATATTAATTATACAAATGTAACTAGAAGTGTTCATAGCATGAATTGATACCTTCACTTTTTTCCCAAGATGTCTTTCTTCAACAAATTCCTCAGGGCAAACAACCATGGCAACAACTGATTTTATTTTTAGAGGCTTACAGCTCCATAAATGGACCTGGTTCAGGAGGCAAACAGGTGTGTGTGTGTAGGGAGGGGGGGGGTGTACCACTGTACCAGTCAACTAATGTCTAATGTTTTGCTAGCACAGGGGCAAGGTTAGAATCAGATCTTAGCTTGGACAGCTTGCTGTAGGCTCTCATTCACGACATTTGTCTGCTGGGGAAACCTGGCAGAACCTGTAGTCCCTCAGAGATGAGAAGCAGTTGAACAGTTCTGTCCTCTACCTCAGAGGCAAGAACTGCCTCCATCTGGCATAGTTTTGTGTATCAAAGTTGAAAATATAGACAGAGCAGGACAAAGTTTTGTACTAAGATTGTGTGTGTGTGTGTGTGTGTGTGTGTGTGTGTGTGTGTGTGTGTGTGTGTGTGTGATTATTTAACATAGTGTGCTTATTTTTTGGTTGGTATAATTTGTATAACAATCTTTGCTAGAACACAATTTCATTCTTGTTTGATTCTTTGTTTTTTTCTTTTAAAAAAATCAACTTTTTATGTCAGCTCATGATAACATTTTATTCTTATACCTAGAACTAGTACAGGTGTTACACTTTACATTTCATATGTGCACTGTGTGTTATTGTCAGACCCCCCCCCCCCAACTCTGATAACAAAAAGAACAATCCTAAAATAATGCAACAGTAATACTAGACAAACACTGATAATGACTGTTCCTTTTACATCCAGTTTTAACTCAATTAAACCCAAACTACAGTGTACTGTAAAGTGTAAATTTAGTACTGAAGCATACTACTATTACTAGCAGACTTGCTTTCCCTTTTAACCAATGTACAATGTATCTGCCAGATCTAGGACACTTACACATCACTACCAATACCCTTTCAGGGAGCCAGGCATTTTGTCCTTTCACTTGTTACTGCTGTTTGTTTTTCTGTCAGATCAATGGGCTGGTTATTCAGGTGTGTCTTTTTTCCCCACCACTGCCTCCCTCCCCATGACCCCCACTCACCCAGCTACAAACCTACCCCTAAAGGCCACCTCTTCACCCGACCTGCACATTATGTAATTATCAATATTTTTATTGATCTAACTACATCAGCTGGTACACAATTGATCTGGTGGTTAAAATGATGACGGGCGGAAATTGTTTCTAAAGGATTTACAGTTGGGGAGAGGGGGTTTGGTGCAAGCACCGAGTCGCGTTTAGAATTACGGTCAGTGAAAGCGTTCACCGAAAGAAACAAGAACATGGAACCTGTTGCAAAAAGAAAAGAAAAAAAAAGAAAAGAAAAGAAGCACACACTAAACACAACTGCCGTCACGTTGTCCTGATATACGACCGAATCCCCGGTTTCAGTCACTCTCACCTTGTTTGTCGCCAGAAGAAAGTCTGAATCGGCAAGGGGACAGACAAATCTCCTTCCAACTCGTCCCCTGAACGACCTTTTCTCTTCCCCATCTTGCCCGGTTGTTTTCACTGGACTGCTGCCGCAATTTCGGATCCTACTCAGTGGTTAGATGTCAGGTGGTATGGTCTAAATCATCGGCCAACCGAGTACGAGCCATTTTGTGGCAGCCTGCCAACTGTTGAGGCTGCTGTAAAGATGCGACCACTCAACGCTTTCGCTGAATTTAAAATATGAATGTATGACCGCAGAGTTGCACGTGCTCCAAAATCATTATCATGTGCCTTTCTGCAGCACTTGGATCACAAAATATGCACGAAGCCGCGAAGTCCGCACTTGCGTCTGCGAGCCAGACGCCAAAATATTGGATGAGGGAGTATTTATCGATGCTGGCACGCGCAGTGCAGGGAGGGGGAGTGGTCATTATCTCACGTGCAGCACACGCACAGACCGCTGCCAGAGAGAGAGAGAGAGACTGAGTGAGGGAGAGAGCGAGTGGTTTAGTGGTTACGACAGCAGATTTTGTTTGTTTGTTTTGTTGTTGTTGTTTTTTTGTTTATTTATTTTGTGTGGGCGTGTAAGAGGGTGCATAGGATAAGTTTAAGTAAAACAACTCGTCTGACAGGCATATTGTTGCGTTGAAACGCAATGGTCACGTTACTGACATTGAAGAAACGCCTGCAGACGAGTTTAGCCTGTAGGTCTTCCAACCGGCGACTTTTTCAGTCAGTGGTGGCACAACTTGTAATTTTGGGCGATTTAAATGAACAGTTCTTCGCCGCGCGATAATACCTCTGTGTTGTGACGGACGAAACTCAGTACGTGATGGTGTCACCCGGGTTGACTAAAACGCCGTCCGCTCCCCCCCCCCCCCCCCCCCCTTCCCCGGCCATGGCGGCATTCAAACTGCATTTCCACTGGGCAAAGGACGAGCAATAGATAGTACTGACCTACTACTGATACGCACGGTGCGGTCATCGATCACCAGTGGAACGCGGTAGGCCCGTCCGTATGGCCGCAGATCCGCCATGGCCTATGATAGTACTTACAACAAACTGTCACTAAACAGTTTGTGAGCCGATTTGACCTAGCGGCAAGGTCACAGGCTGGTAAGCAGAGGCCGGACCTCGGTTCGAATCCGCTTCGGCTCTCCTTTCTCTTCAAAAGTTGTGGTCTGTGGACACTGTCCTGTCACTTTGTCCCTCACAATTAATGAAATATTACAATGGCTCTCATCGCTGCCCATCTTAATGCAGGAGTCATTCCGGCTGGTGGTGACAGTGTATTATAGTATAATTCCCTCTTCCCGGGCCCCACCTCCATACCCCCTTCCCCTACTTCTCCCCGGCGTTTCAACTGCCGAATAAGTTGTATGATGATTTATGTAGACTCCGTTGAGCACCACATTACTTACTTTTTCATTAAACCGACGTTTCTTAGTGTTGACGGTCGCGAACTATAACCTAGGAGACTGATCCGACAACTGACAACTGCCGACAAACTGTTTACTCATCTGGCTTAATGAGTGCGGCTTTTTAGTTTATCACTCGTTTCTGACTGAAGTGAACAGAGTGCGCTTGTTGCTTGTAAACAGGGTTTACCGGCATGAGGATATTCGCATTTGTGTCGTCGAATTAATAAGCGTTCTTACAGTTTGGGCCTTTTGCAATGTGTTTTGATCTTATTTTAGAACGCTGTCACTGACTGAGTCAGCTTTGTTTCTTTGACAGTGGTAGCCGGAGCACAGTGGACAGTAAATCTGCTCAGTGTCTGCTCTATGGCCGGAGCGCCGGACAGCTCAGTCGTGATCGAAAAGTCGCGGGTTCGAGTCCCGGCAGCAGCTGAGCGGCGGGTACATTTTCGTCGGCTCAGTTCAGGGTCAGCTTTCTGTGCTGACTCTTTATTTCGGTATGCGCCGTCCCACCCCCGTGTTTTCACAGTAGCACGTAAAAGATCCCGGTCATTCTGCCGGCAAAAGTGCACGTGGCAGGTTACCGCCAAACACGCATGAACTCTGCGTATCAGTGTTGTTTCGAAAGTGACACTGTAAACTAGTACATGGTTGTATTGTGGACCGGTACAAAATATGCGTCGAGATGGCAGCAGTTTTGACGTAGGCACTAGCCATGTAACAACCAAACCAAACAACGCTGTAAGTACACCGCTTCGATGGATTCACTCTCAGCTGAAGCACACACACACACACACACACACACACACACACACACACACACACACACACACACACACACACACACACACACAAACACACACACAACAACAACAACAACAACAACACACACACACACACACACACACACACACACACACACACACACAAACACACACACAACAACAACAACAACAACAACAACAAAAAGCAAACAAACAACAACAACAAAACGCGCTGTGTAAAGCTGCAGTCGATCATTCAGTCGCATACGCCGACAAGAGCGCAGTGGGTCTGCTCGAGAGCAGAGAATAGCGCTGTTTAGTTGCCATTGTGAAGCGCTTAGGGCTCATCTAGAGATGAGGCGCTCAGCAAATGCTCGTATAATAATAATAATAGTAAGAAGAAGAACATAAACCCAACTGTGAGATCCAGTAACTAGAGCAAATGTTACCCCGGCAACATCACTTGCTGCAGGTGCAAATAAATCAGAAAGCAACAGGTGTCGTGTTGTCAGATGAAGCATTCCCCAGCTGATCTGAACACTCACCCGGTATATTTGCAACTGTGCATTGACAAATACATTCCGTAGGGTGAGAGGACTCCGTGTGTGATCATTTTTCAGTACCCCGCCACCTAGGCAGACACACGCCGTCTTCGGAGGGTTTATCTCCATGTTTGCTAAACTTGTATTAACATTAGAACAGTGCTTTAGCGTATGCAGAGTGAGAGACAGGGGGTGTATGTCTAAGAGTGTGTACGTGTGTGTATTTCATGACTGAATTATTGAGATATGTGCAGTTACATTCATCGTTGTGCGTTAGTGTTTAACGGATCGAACGACAGCTTTAATTTCCCGCTGGGATGAATAAAGTATATTGTTATTGTTGTTGTTATTGTTACTGGAGAGGTAACTGCATTCTGAAACCATATCTTCAGCCGTGATATACGGCCTTGGTGTTCTTGCTGATGTCAGTGTGTTGTGACACAGCCTAAGCCTTGGTGTTCTCACCGGTGTCAATTCGTTGTGACACAGCCCAAGCCTTCGTGTTCTTGCTGGTGTCAATGTGTTGTGAGACAGCCTAAGCCTTAGCGTTCTTGCTGGTGTCAATGTGTTCTGTCACAGCCCAAGCCTTCGTGTTCTCGCTGTTGCCAATGCGTTTTGACACAGCACAAGCCTCCGTGTTCTCGCTGGTGTCAGTGCATTGTGACACAGCCCAAGCCTTCGTGTTGTTGCCGGTGTCAATGCGTTGTGACACAGCCCAAACTTTGGTGTTGTTGCTGGTGTCAATGCGTTGTGACACAGCCCAAGCCTTCGTGTTCTTGCTGGTGTCCATGCGTTGTGACACAGCCCAAGCCTTCGTGTTCTCGCTGTTGCCAATGCGTTTTGACACAGCCTAAGCCTTGGTGTTGTTGCTGGTATCAATGCGTTGTGACACAGTCCAAGCTTTGGTGTTCTTGCTGGTGTCAATGCGTTGTAACACAGCGCAAACTTCGGTGTTCTTGCTGGTGTCAATGCGTTGTGACACAGCCCAAGCCTTCGTGGTCTTGCTGGTGTCAATTCTTGTGACACAGCCCAAGCCTTCGTGTTGTTGCTGGTGTCAATGCGTTTTGACACAGCCCAAACTTTGGTGTTGTTGCTGGTGTTAATGCGTTATGACACAGCCCGAGCTTTGGTGTTCTCGCTGGTGTCAATGCGTTGTAACACAGCCTAAACCTCGGTGTTCTCGCTGGTGTCAATGCGTTGCAACACAGACTAAACCTCGGTGTTCTCGCTGGTGTCAATGCCTTGTGACACAGCCTAAACTTCGGTGTTCTCGCTGGTGTCAATGCCTTGTGACAGCCCCAAGGCGAGGTGTTCTCATGCAGTGATTTCACTGAACTACACGAGCTAGCGTGCCTGCCGTCTGTGTCATTTCGTCCAGATTGTGACGAATGTCTTGTTACTGTATCATATACGCACACTCTCTATACCACCGCTCTCTTTTACCCCTACCCCGCCCCACCCCCCACCCCCGCACCCCTACCGCACCCACTCCACTCCCTACTGCACCCAACCTATCCTGGCTCACACCTCAGTCCCCGGGCACATTTGGCACTGTCCTCTGTATCATGGAACTGCCTGGAACTGTCTGCTGCACAGTAGAACCCTCGACGAAAGACGACCCTGATGATCGAGAGACTATCCCTCTTTTAAGATCGCCTTTTTAGATGTTGATGTGGAGCTTAATGTCCTCGGATGTCGGGATGACGTATTAGGGGCAAACTGTGACCAATGCGTGTGCATGGTTCAATGTTGCTTTACGTCCACAGAAACCATAAGGCCCATTAGGACGGGGAGCCCAGGACGGCCACCTCGACTTTCACACAGCTCTTGAACTCTGGCCTTTTTAGTCTAGAATCTCTCCCTTTGTAGTTCAGTTCAAGATGGCTTGTATGCGATCGGAGAAGCCCACAATTATGCGCTCCACCCCGTCCCTCAGACGTTTCCCCAACGTTGCCTTTGAAACAGATCCAATGTTCGTCCGACTGACAATGGCCCTCTCTCGTCCTTTCAAGAAGATCGTCTAGAGCTTCCTCTTTTCACGCTTCTCTCCTCCAGGCGATCGATGGTGTGATATTCTTGGTTTTGTGCCCGCAGGTAGTGTCTCAAGCTCCTCAACACTTACGATCTTCCGAGAAGCAAGCCACTTGTGAGTGTTGTTTTGCCCGCCAGTGTATGTGCTAGGTCATTTTCCTTTACTCCTCGCACTGATATTATAACCGTAATGGTTGACTGGGTGTAAAACACCAAGTTACTTACCCTCTTCACTCCCTTTAGAGTCCCAAGTGAAGTGCACCCCTGATTGCAAGGCCCAGCCCTACTTTACGGGACCGCTTTTGTTTGATTTTGAAGGTGGTCTTAAAAGCAGGGTTCCACTGTAGTAACAAAAGACTTCGCCGGCAGTTCTCTCTCTCTCTCTCTCTCTCTCTCTCTCTCTCTCTCTCTCTCTCTCGCTCGCTCGCTCGCTCGCTCGCTCTCTCGTTTGCTCTCTCTCTCTCTCTCTCTCTCTCTCTCTCTCTCTCTCTCTCT
>OY757551.1:4823858-4836358 GCA_963584105.1 Alviniconcha strummeri
AGTGATGCCAGTACCCCCCATCCTCCCTCCGTCAACTTCATTACCGGGGATGGAGGGGGGGGGGGGGGGGGGGCGGTTGGGGCAGAGGGGCAGAGGTGGGAGGGAAAATATTGCTCGGGAGGTAGACAGATAGGTAGATGGAGAACATAAGCCGAAAATACATACCGGAATGAGTCTTTGGGCCGCATGTGTGAAGTCCACACCGAAGTACACGGTTGTGTGAAGAGTTAAGGACGAACATGAATATTATTGTCATACCTATGGTAATTTCAGTTTGTAAAATTTAAAACGACCCCAACAACAGTGCTGGGTTAGTCAAGAGAGATCGGATATCACCTTCACCAGCATGGCGCGGCCCTAGCAAAAAGCAGCAGAACCTAGAACTGTCATAACTTTTATCACAATTATTGACCCCTGTTTTAATAATAATAATAATGGGTACTTAGAACGCCTAACCCGCACAGGCCCTAAGCGCTTACATATTCTTCAAGTGTACAAGTTTTTAATGCATAAAACACACAAATACAATGCATAAAACACACACACGCACGAGGAACACACACGCACGCACGCACGCACGCGCGCGCGCGCACACACACACACCTACACACACACACACACACACACACACACACAACTCTCAAACACACACACACACACACACACACACACACACACACACACACACACACATTCTCTCTCAAACACACACACACACACACACACACACACACACACATTCTCTCTCAAACACACACACACACACACACACACACACACACACACACACACACACACACACACACACACACACACACACACACACACACTTGTACACACGTATCTCATGGCAGTGGGACTGAAGAAAAGATTTTTAGAAAGAAAAGATTTTTAGAAAGAAAAAGGTTTTCAAGGGAGATTTAAAAGAACTGACAGAGGTCGAATGACGGACAGAAACAGGGAGTTGGTTCCAGACAGCAGCAGCCTGGTAAGAGAAAGAACGCTGGCCACTGGACTTTGTTCGGAAGGATACTGACGGTCTTGTCTCCATACACAGTCAGACATTCGTAATCAAAACGCGACATGCCTGTAACAACCCCTCCCTCCAGTCAGTATACTTAATCATCCCTCACAGGGCAAATCAGCTAACTACTAAGGCTCGTTAATTTAAACAAACAAACTGTCAAAAGAACATCCGAGCAACGTCAAAATCGCTTAAATTGATTATAATAAAACAGACATATTGGATTTGTTTTGTTTTAAAAAAATCCGTGATACAAATTACAGCAGAAAACGTACCGCTAGCCCTCCTTCCCCCCGGACACCCACCTACCCACATTCACACCCGTCCGCTCCTCACCCAACCTACACACACACACACACACACACATTACTATCATCAACCAGACACACTCGCACATCGCTGAACACGCAAGAGAGTAAGAACGACAACTCTGCTCGGTGAAGGATATGTCTTGTATTTGCCCTTGCGCTTCATGAGGACGAGAGGGAAGAGGATGCGCAGAGCCTTGTTGCACTGCATGCCCCACTGGTACACCTCACTCTCCGACAGGCGCGCGGCCAGCACGTGCAACACGTCGTCCCGCGTGACACCACGCTCCACCTGCCCGCTCCACAGCAACACGCCTGTAACCCCGGCAACAAAGGTATGGGGCGTAAGAGATAGTTGGAAAACGAAACATCACTCACACAGACACGGGAAAAAAGACGCGCTCACGCATGCACGCACACACATAGCGCACACACACGCGCGCGCACACACACATACACACACGCACACACACACTGACACGCACGCACGCACGCACACACAATTACACGCACGGACGCACGCACGGTGACACGCCCGCCAGCCCGCACACAAACACGCACACGCACACGCGGTCATACAAACACGCACACACCGCATGCCTCCTCCTCCCGCATTCTCTCTCTCTATCTCTCTCTCACACGCACACTGTGCCATTATCTGTGCTGTATCTACTAGCCTATTAGCATGAGACAAGAAACCGCTGTTCCAACTGTACAGGCATGTGCACGTTAACGATTCGGCGGCAGCCCCAAATAACACAACCCCTAAAAAATAAAAGAAAATAAATCGGCAGAGATTCCACATCATCCTTGGGGATCTGTTACTAGAACTGGGAGCGCGACTCCCTCGCAGTTGGTTTTCCCCGGGCCGAAAGAGTTCGAAATTTGCCATAGTAGAAATTGCCAATAACGCGCGCGCGCGCGCGTGTGTGTGTGTGTGTGTGTGTGTGTGTGTGTGTGTGTGTGTGTGTGTGTGCGTGTGCGTGCGTGCGTGCGTGCGTGTGTTGTGCGTGCGCGCGTGCGTGCTTGTCTCTCTGTGTATGTGGCTGTATAAAGTGTATGGTACAAACCGGGCAGATGCTCCAAAAGCTGTTCAAGGTCTTGGGTCATGTCCCTCAAAGGACGGTAACTCAGACAGTCCACTGGGTCATCCACCCTTGCCTCCTCCAAGCCTGGTAAGAGCGAGAGGCCGAAAAAGTACGTTCTGAACTCTGAGTTAAGGCACTAATGATCACTTTGTAACGATACGTGTGGAACATATGTCCCCAACGACAGCTTTAAGCTTTCAAGCCAGCGCGTGCGTGGAGGTGGAGGTGGGGGGGGGGGGGGAGAGAGAGACTGACAGAGAGAGAAGAAGAAGAAGAAGAGAAAGAAAAAGAAAAAAGAAAGAAAGAAAGAAAGAAAGAAAGAAAGAAAGTCGGGGGCAGCAATACACAAACTTCACACGTATAACCTTTCAAGAAAATGTGTTTGCCGATTCTACACAAAAGCACCACCCTCATTTCGTTTCAGATTAAACTACTAAACAAACAGACAAAAACAAAAAAAAACAAAAAAATATGTGACGCATACCACATGGGACATCATAACGGACTTGAATCATCTGCGGTAACTCCAGCCTGGCATGCGAGTATACTTATACAAAGTGCATAAACTCCATCAAAAAGTGCATCGTCAGGAGTTGTGTGAAAGTCGAGGTGGCCGTCCTGGACTCCCCGTCCCTAAAACAGTCTCCGTGGATGTAAAGCAATATTGAACTTATTCAGTTTATTCAGAGCAGGAGCTGTGTGAAAGTCGAGGTGGCCGTCCTGGGCTCCCCGTCCCTAATAATCCTTACGGTCTCTGTGGATGTAGAGCAACACTGAACTTGAGTTACCTGCAAGAGAGTTCAGGAGCTGTGTGAAAGTCGAGGTGGCCGTCCTGGGCTCCCCGTCCCTAATAGTCCTGATGGTCTCTGTAGATGTAAAATAACATTGAACATGAACTGCCTGCAGCATGACTCACTCAGGGGCTGTGTGAAAGTCGAGGTGGCCTCCCTGAGCTCCCCGTCCCTAATAATCCGTACGGTCTCTGTGGACGTAAAGTAACACTGAACATGAACTGCCCTCAACAGAGCTCACTCAGGAGCTGTGTGAAAGTCGAGGTGGCCGTCCTGGGCTCCCCGTCCCTAATAGTCCTTATGGTCTCTGTGGTCGGCGTCCCTAACAGTCCTTATGGTCTCTGGGCTCCCCGTCCCTTATATTCCTTATGGTGGTCCCCGTCCCTAATAGTCCTTATGGTCTCTGTAGTCCCCGTCCCTAATAGTCCTTATGGTCTCCGTCCCTAATAGTCCTTATGGTCTCTGTGGTCGCCGCCCCTAGTAGTCCTTATCGTCTCTGTGGTCCCCGTCCCTAGTAGTCCTTATGGTCTCTGTGGTCGCCGTCCCTAGTAGTCCTTATCGTCTCTGTGGTCCCCGTCCCTAGTAGTCCTTATCGTCGCTGTGGTCGCCGTCCCTAATAGTCCTTATGGTCCCCGTCCCTAGAAGTCCTTATGGTCTCTGTAGTCCCCGTCCCTAGTAGTCCTTGTGGTCTCTGTGGTCGCCGTCCCTAATAGTCCTTATGGTCTCTGGGCTCCCTGTCCCTAGTAGTCCGTGTGGTCTCTGTGGTCCCCGTCCCTAGCAGTCCGTGTGGTCTCTGTGGTCCCCGTCCCTAGCAGTCCGTGTGGTCTCTGTGGTCGCCGTCCCTAACAGTCCGTGCGGTCTCTGTGGACGTAAATCAACGTTGAACTTGAAATGCCTGCAACAGAGCTCAGGAGCTGTGTGAAAGTCGAGGTGGCCGTCCTGGGCTCCCCGGCCCTAATAGTCCTAACGGTCTCTGTGGACGTAAAACAGCATCGAACTATGCCCGGGAGCCGTGTGAAAGTCGGGGTGGCCGTCCTTGGCTCGCCGCCCCCAACAGTCCTAACGGTCTCTGTGGACGTAAAGCAACACTGAACTTGAACTTGACACATCCTCAGGGTCAGGGTTCGGATCAAGGAGAAGGATACTTCTTGAATTTGCCCTTGCGCTGCGCCAGAGAGTGCGGGAAGAGTTCTCTCACGGCACGGTTGCAGGCTGGTCCCCACTGCAGCACGTCAGCCTCCTGCAACGCCACGCTGACGCGATGCAGCAGCACGTCACGTGACACGTTGCTGCCTTTGTTGCTTGAGGCAAGCATTCCTGCCACACACGCCAAAGTTATGACCAGTTCATTACAATAGTAATTATATGATAATAATAAAAGACGTGAAGGTCATAATAATAATAACAACAACAAAGATGTGTTTATAAGGTGTGTTTTTAAATGATGATAATAATAATAATGATAACGATGATGACTGTAATGTTTAGGAGTTTATAACTGTTAAAAGTCATTACGGAAAGCGCTTATGCTTAACGGTCCCTTCCCTGTCCAGCAACGGAAAGGTGATGTCCTTATTTGGGAAAGGCTCGGCGACTAGAGTAAGTATCCCTCTGCTGGTTATAATGTTTTAATCACGACGACGAGAAAGCAAGAAAGACAAGCTGTTTATGACACGGTTTGCATAGGACATTGACCATTCTCTTCTCTTCTCTTCTCTCTCTCTCTCTCCCTCTCTCTCTCTCTCTCTCACACACACACACACACACACACACACACACACACACACACACACACACACACACACACACACACATACACACACACAGACACACACGCACGCACGTGCGCGCACGCATTCACGAAGGCACACACATATACACAATTCTACATACTATAAACATCCAGCATGCCTCCCCCCCCCCACCAACACACACACACTTCTACATCCCCACTCACATCCGACATACACCCCCCTACCCCCACCCCACCAACACACACACACACACACACACACACACACACACACACACACACACACACACACACACACACACACATTACCTCTGAGGACATCCCGGATCTTGGCGACTTTCCACCCTTCGTTGTTCTGTCCCTTGCTCGTGTCCATGGCGACGTCTTCCAGGTCAGGAACGCCTCCACCGGCACCGCTCCACAGACCCAGCTCCTCCTTCACTGCACGTGCGTCGTGGCGGGAGAGCCAGTCCTCTCCCAGGAGTCCACTGTCCAAACGGGAACCGGTAGCATCATAAACGGGCGACGGACGTCTGTTCGTTTCTTCGTCAACCGAGGCCAGAGCTTGTTCGCTAAGGAAGCAGCCAGCGTGTGGATCGGTAGAATCCGAAGTGTTCATGTTCGCTGTGGCAGGCTTTTCCTCTGCAGTCGAAACCCCGGTGTCTCGTCCTGACGGATTACGACTCTCCGTTGACGTTAAATCGTGTGTACTGTCGCGCGTCATTTTCACGTCAGGGCACTCGTCGACATGTGCACACTTCCCTCTCTCTCGGTCTGTCAGACGTGAGCCAGCGGTTTCTGCTGCGTCAGAACAGCCCGCGGGGAGATTTGTCTGTGATTTGGTCATGAAAAAGCCACCAGCTGAAGTCGTCCGTGAGAATTCTTTGTGAAAACCAGCGGTTTCTGAGAGCTGCTTGTCCGAGAAGTCCTGCGTCCCGCTCTGGTGGCATCGTGAGTACGTAGCGTCCAGTTTCGCACGCTTGCTTTCAGAAGGTTCCTGGCCAGAACCGCCACCACAGCCCGAAACCCCGAAGTCACAACGCTCGCTCTCCCCGTGTCTGCTGAGCGGCAAGACGTTGCCGGAAGAGTTCACCGAGGATGTAGACGAGGGTCTTGTCTGGCTGGGCGAATCAGAGTCCGGCAAAGTGGGCGGGTCTCCACGCGTCGCTACGGATGCAGCCCGCTTTCGGCTTCCGGCATGCGGCAGCCGTTCGGCATGGACATCGTCGTTTTTGTCCTGTCCCGTAATCCACTCACCAGACTTCTTGGGGTCGGATCTCCAGCCAGTTCCGCCCCAACAGCTCGTTTCCTTGTCTGCATCTTCGCCGCTGTCCCTGGACACGCTTGGTGGCTGATTCTGGGATTGGAACTCTTTTTCAGGACTGAAAGAAACGCCTGAATTTTCAGTGTAACGTTGTCTGTCGCCATGCAAGTCTTTGTCCGGAGACGTTGCACACGTCCTTGAAAGCCGTGAGCCTAATCTGGAGTCTGAGTCTTCCGTAAAACGATCTGCAAAGCTAAAACTCACTGGAGGGCAGATGAAACTGCTGTTGCTGCTGCTGCTGCTGCTGCTGCTGACAGCCCTGTTGCGGTGGACCATAGCTGACACGTCAGGGTGGTCCTGAAAGAACTTCGTCATCTTCTCCACGAAAGCGGGGTCGCCTTTTGATGACGTCACCTGGGGTCCTGTGACGGACACTTCTCTGAGCGGAGTCCTCAGGCCCACGTCACGAGGCGAATCTGGCGAGACCCGGTGCGTCTTATTCTTGGCCGCCAGGTTGACCTTGTTGTGGTGACGGAGGCCGTTGCAGTGCACCTGAAAGGCGGCTTTCACCTGGCACTTGACGTTGCACACCTGGCAGAAGTACACGATCTTGCCCCCTTCGCGGATCAGCTTCGTGAAGCGGCCGAACTCAGGCGTGAAACTGGGGAAGCCGTTTATTCCTTCAGGTACGCCGCCACCACTGCTGAACATCGGACTTCTGGCTTTGTCTGTCGCCTGCTGGTGCGGCGTTAGCGGCTGTGGCATCGCCTGGTCCGCCAGCATCTGAAGCTGGCTGAGATGCCGGCTTGAGCGATATTGCACCGTTGCTAAGGGACTGCGTGGAGGTCGTTTGGTGTCCAGCATCACCCGTGCCGTGGAGCTGTCTGTGGATTTAGATCCAGCCTCACAATAATCAGTCTGTTGTTTGTCACCCGTGTCAGAAGCGGTTTGTCCAAAAGATTTCCGATCACCCCAACCGCTGTCCACGTTAGCAGACTGCCCCGAGAGTTCCTTTTCGGTCTTGTAATCCGCACTGATGGACCGAACCGAATTTTCACCGTTTTCAAGCTCGGCGAGTTCCTGGTCGTCGTGCGCTTCGTCGGAAGCGACGCTGCTCGTGTGCAGGTTCTCCTGCAGAGCCTGGTGGTGGGAGTCTGAGAGGTGGGTCTGCAGATCCGTGTTGGTGTGGAAGTGCAGGTCACAGAGCTGGCACTGAACGCCGGGTGCCCGCACTGTCAGGTGGTGCTCTCGGACGTGGCTGAGGAAGGCGGACTGCGAGGTCAGGATGCAGGGCAGAGCCGTGCACAGGGAACACTTGTACAGGATCTCGGCGAACTTCAGCAAATCGTCGTCTTCACCAACGACCGCTTTGGCGTCCTCGCGGGTCGTCTTCTCCAGCTCTTCGTTGATGAACTCCTCCATGTCTTCCATGAACTCCTTGTGGCTGAACCACGGCGCCGCCTTCTCTGTCCTACGGTAGTCGGCAAAGTGGTTAGGGGACGTCGACTTCCGGAGGTTCTTCCTATGCGGTTCACGGCGCGACTCCCGTTTCTTCCTTTTTTGTGCCCCTTCGTGATTTTCCGCCAAGGTCTCGGAGTCGTCGAGACCTCCTTCCGTTTTTTCGTCTTCTCTGGCTGACGACTGGAAATCTTTCATTTCTCGCTTCCATGAAAGTTCCGCTAGTCTTTCCGTTTCATACAGCAAAGTGCCGTGTTGTTTGGAAGGCTTTCTGGCTAGTAGACCGACTCCTTCATGGCGGTACACCGTCTCACTTCGCTCCTCGTTATGCCCAGTGCTTTCGTGAGTTCCGTTTTCTGAGCTGGCTTCCTCGTGTTGGTTCTCCATGTCTTTGTCCTTCCCACACTGGTGTTCTCTCGTACAGTCTGTACCAACATTCTCTGAGCTTTCTTCCGCTTGTCGGCTACCCATCTCAACGCAGGTATTGTTCTGTGTCTCACAAGTCAGGACGCCTTCCCATTCTGTTTGCTGGCTTCGTGTCTCTTCGCGTGTCTGCCTTTTTGTTGCTTTATCTCCTGAAAAATCGCCTGCCTCGTCAGAGCTATCGTTCTCTTTCGGCGGAGCTCCCGTGTCTGTGCTGTCACCGGGAGTTTCGTCTTTCCGCTGGATCATGATTTCTTCACTTCGGCGGAGGTTCGTCTGTCTGTCTGACCTCCTTCGTCTGTATTTCTCTTTTCTTTCCGCGTCGGATTGATTGCTTGTAGGCAACCCTGGGTTTTTCTGTTTCCTTAAGTGCTTCATGTGCCTGTGGCCTAAAGTTTTCCTACTTTCTCGTAGCTTCACCAAGTGTGTGTAGGCTCTTTTTCTCTTTTTTTTTTCCCCCCCTCCTCCTTATCTTCCGAGCGTACTTCGTCTGTGTGTAGTCCTGGTTTGTCTCTTGTCCCTAGACTTGGTGGTGGTTGTTTTCTGATCTCCCAGGCGTGCTTCGTCTGTTTGTAGTCCTGGTTTCTCTCTTGTGCCTCGGTTGTCTATGGGTTCCGTTTTTGTCTTTTTTCCCCCAGTCTGTCTGTAGGTTCGAGTTCTTCTTATCTCCTGTGTGTCCGTCAGTCAGCGTTTGCAGCCGTGGATTTCTCTTATCTCTTCAGTCCGTGCATCCGGCTGCCTACTGTGTTGGGTTTTCTTGTGCTCTTATCCTGAGTATTTGCAGCCCTGGGTTTCTCTTATCTCTTGTACTTCCGGTTGTCTGCAGGCGTGGGTTTTTCTTGTGCTCTTATCCTGAGTATTTGCAGCCCTGGGTTTCTCTTATCTCTTGCACTTCCGGTTGTCTGCAGAAGTGGGGTTTTCTTGTGGTCATGGTTTGTCTGCAGTCCCAACTGATTTGTGTTATCTCCTGTGTTTCGTCTCAGTGTTTCAGAACTCAGGAGCTGCGTGAAAGTCGAGGTGGCCGTCCTGGGCTCCCGTCCCTAATAAGCCTACAGTTTCTGTGGACGTAAAGAAACACTCAACCAACCAACTCAGTGTTTATCAGTAGGCCCTGGGTTCTCTTATCTTTCAGTGCTTCGGCTGTCTGTAGTGCCAGGTTTCTCTTGTCTGCAACTGTCTGTAAAAACCCTGGGGTTTCAGTGGTGTGAGTCCTTTGTTTGTAGCCATCGTAACTCTTCTGCGCTCTTTAGTCTGTGAATGATCACAGTGAATCAGTGATCCGTGTTATCGCCCTTTCGCTCTCAGTCACTGCAACTTGTTGACTCAGTAGTGTCACTAGTGTCAGCCGCGCGCTCAGTCTCTGGACAAAATTTAATAACTCTCTGTTGATCACTATATCTCTGGGTAGTTTTGCGAGTAATCACAAGCAACTGATGAACAACCCTCGCCGTGGCGTCATCTCCACGACATCATTAACTGACACAACTTGAAAAACGTCTGCCGTCATCGCGGCGTTGAGTCTTGTCGCCCGGCATTTATAACCGGCGTTCTCAAAAACTGAGAGAGAAAAGACAACGGCCCCGCGTCAGTGAAGCTGTCGCCCGGCGTGTACCGAGTTGTAGTCATACAGCTGGGAGGTCACCTGGTACCGTCGAGGCGCCCGATCCATAAGCGGGGGTGTGGTACGTATAACTTGACTGTATGCCGCCGCACCACCGAGTTAGCAAGCCCAACACTTCACGCTGTGCCAGGGTAGACGAACACAGCCGCTTCTTTTGGGAAGAGAGAGAGAGGGAGGGGTGGCGGGCCAGGGGGAGGGAAGGTGAAGGGGGGGGGGGGGGGGTTGTACACTGGCCGACAGGCTGGTAATCAGTGTGCTGTCCCGCTCGGAGCAATCCGACCGCCGCTCTGTCTGCCTGTCTGTCTGCCTGTCTGCCTGCCGCGCCTGCAACCAAGGGCAGATAAATCATGTCTCGGCCGCACTTCGTGTACGCTATCGCCGGCGAGCTCTCGCGGCCGCAAACCAGACAAAAACCGTCCACAGAAATTACTAGCGGCAAGCCGGTTTGGCCTAGCGGTAAAGGAGTTACCGAGGCTCATAAGCAGAAGGACCTCGGTTCGATTCCGCTTCGGCTCTTTTTCTCTTCAAATGTTGTGTTTATGGACTGACTCAGTGTCTTTGCCTCCTCCTCCAATCATAATGAAACATTAATAAATAAAAATATGACATATATAAAAAAATATGGCTTTAAGTAGTTTAAGTAAACACTGATGGTGCTTAACGTCCACAGAAACCATAAGGTTTATTAGGGACGGGGAGAAGGGGGGAAGGGGATGTGGAGGTGGGGGGAGAGGGAGATTATATACTTATGGCTACACTAGCTGTCACCACCAGAATAACTTCTGCATTAAGGTGGGCAGCGATGAGAGCCATTTTAATGTTTCATAATTGTGAGGGACAAAGTCACAAAACAGTGTCCACTGACCACAATTCTTGAAGAGAAAGGAGAGCCGAAGCGGATTCGAACCGAGGTCCCTTCGCTTACCAGCCTAATGCCTTACCGCTAGACCAAACCGGCTCACGAATTTAGTTTCCGGGTAGACCCCTTTATCAAGTTAGCAACGCGGAACAGGCAGATGACGATATAGACACACTAGCCAAACGACGAAAGAGAAGAAAAAAATCTGAAACAAGAATGACTGCAAGCGTTCTAAAACAAGATCCAACCACATAAACCTAAGGTTAAAAAGAACACTATTTATTATGATTCGAAAACGGCACATCCCCGCTTTTTTAAAGCTACAAAACAACGCTTAAACAACAGTTAAACGGTCAAAAATGAGATGTAGGATACTTATCTGCAGTTTTAGTTGAGCTGTTTTGCCTTATCATGATGCTGTTTTGGTGTCCAGTGCTTGGATGAATGTGGGCATGACAATGATAAAAACAGATAAGTATCGCACATCTCATTTTTCACAGTTTAAATCATGTTGTTTAAGTATTGTCTGTAGCTTGGAAAACGGGGATTACCACGGTACCCCTAAAATTCGTAAGTCAGTTGTGTTTTCGGTGAGTCATAATAAATACCGTTTTTTTGAACTTTTAGGTGTTTGGATCAAAGGATAAGAGGAATGCAATTACTTAACCCTTTCACCGCCATGGTGTCACTGACTTGAAAACTACAAATAAAAGTGTGAAATTTGAAACCCTTCAGCCTTTTCGTTTTCTTTTTCGCACTGGCATGTGAAAGGATTTTCATTTTAAAACGCATAGCACTGAAAGTAGATTGTTATAGGCGGACCGGAAAATATACTCTTTGCAGGCGCGTCCGTGCACTTTCGGTTTCAGCCCGGAAATTTTACAGGCTGGGGCAGTGAAGGGGTTAACTTTCGGTATCTCGCTGTTAGCGACAACGTGCCCCATCTGAATACACTGGGGCGGGCAGCTGGTAGGCCTTTATCACAGTGCAACTGTACACTGCCAAATGCATTCCGACACGCTGGGGCAGTGAAGAGGTTAACTTTTGGCATCTCGCTGTTATAACGTTCCCCATATGAAGTTGAACACATTTTGAGAGCCGGTTTGGCCTAGCGGTAAGGCGTTAGCGGGCTGGTAAGCGGAAGGACCTCGGTTCGATACCGCTTCGGTTTTCCTTTTTCTTCAACAAGGTTGTGGTTTGTGGACACTGTCCTGCGACTTTGTCCGTCACTTCCTACTGAAACATTAAAATGGCTCTCCTCGCTGCTCATCTTAATGCAGGATTCATTCTGGTGGTGACAGTGTAACGGTAGGTGTATAATCTCCCTGTTTCCCACCTCCATACCCCGCCCCCCCTTCTCCCCATCCCTAATAAGCCTTATGGTTTCTGTGGACGTTAAGCACCATGTTTACTTACTTACTTACTGTTGAACACACCGTTGTTGTGGGCAGCTGGTTGGCTTTTATGCAACTGTACGTGACAATGAATCACATGCGAGCGCCGCAATGAGTCTGCTCGAGAGCGGAGAATAGCGAGGCTATTTAAAAACGATCAAAAACAATCAACAACAACAACAACAACACTGCCAAATGCATTCCGACAGGATGAGAACGGATTGCGTGTGTGACCGCCAGGTCCGGCCGGCATTGGCTAACACACACACACACACACACACACACACACACACACACACACACACACACACACACACACACACACACACACACACACACACACTCTGACACACACACACACACACACACACACACACACACACACACACTCACACTCACACACACACACACACACACACACACACACACGGCGCGCGCGCATACACTGATACACACAGACAAACACACACGCACGCACACACGCACGCACGCACACACACACAAACACACACACACA
>OY757551.1:4843504-4883504 GCA_963584105.1 Alviniconcha strummeri
AGTTCTTATCAACTTTTTGTATTTGTCCTTTTTATATAAATGTGTATAATACTTACGAATTATAAACCATATTAAATGACTGACATTGTATTTGCAACGATGACTGAATTTCAAAAAGAAAACCAACACCAAAACAAACAAAGCAAACGGGAGGGTAATACCTTGACCAGTCCATGGAGCACTAAGAAAAGAAACAAGAAAAGAAGAAGACAGAAAGCACCAGTCACCCGCCGTTAAAACTTTCTTGGGTTTAAGCAAAAAGCCGTCTATTTTTAAAATAGACGGGCTTTGGTTGTAGTCAGCCATTAGGAAGACCAATCAAGAGCTATGTTACGCTGTTGCCAATCGAAAGGCATGTTACAAAAATAGCCTCCAACCCAAAATAAGCTGTTTAGTGTTTTACGCGACGTGACGAGTTCCTTCCACCCCAGGCGCCATTTTCTCAGGTTCGTATGTCTGCGCGCTTAGTGATTATAAATTGATTTTAGCATGTATGTCGTTATGGCAAGCAAAATAACTGTTGTAGATTCAAGAGATAATGTCAATAGTATAGTATAGTAGCAATATGACCGTTTAGAACTTAGTACAAAGACGGAGGTTGATAAGCACAGTCAGAAACAAGCTAAAACGTCACAGACCGGTCTTCTAGATTAGTAAATGGCGTGCTTCGGTTTTTATTCAGTTGAAAGAAGTTTTGGAATTCTTGCTGGCTTTGTGTCAAGCGTTTGCATGTTGTGGCTCAAGTAGGGGTCATGAAGAGTAACGAGGACAGTAAAATTATATCGAACCCGAGATGATTATTTATCAGTGCGTTTTTGTCTGTAAATGCACCTTGCCTCGTGTGGCCTCACATTCGCTTACGTTTTGTTTAGAGATTATTTTTCTCAGTTTATGTTGAACATTATGACAATGAGAATAACTCGGTAACTTGAGACTTTTTTCTTTCTTTAAACAATGCAGCTTTCATACTGTGACTTTTATATTTACTCAGCTCTCACAAAGTATTTAAAGCTGATCAGGGAGAATTCTTCGCAAAAGTGATGTCTGTCAGTGTCACTAGTGTCACTGTCAGTAGATGAGTAAAAAGGCCTGTTGCTGTTTGCGTGTCCTGATACTAAGTGATAGGTTAATGTTTTGGTTTTACTTTTAGCCATTAAAAAATGAGGCATAGATGGAGGACAGTTTAAATGTGGCAAGATGACTGACAATCCATGTATGGAGCATTTAATAATGCGTAAAAATTTAAATACACATAAAATGTGTTAGTACTGTTAGCTTTACTCTGATCCCCGACACAGTCACTGGATGACTTGGTATTCATTTACTCTTTAAAAACAACACCACCAAATTGGACTAAACCTATCTGCTGATTTATGCATAACAGTTATGAATTGACACGTTTCTGAGTCAGACAGAGTAGGAATTTGTGTGATTAACTGATTAAATTTCTCAGAGTGGGAGGTCTAAAAGTAAAAATGTGTTTCGTAATCCTATATTGAGTGTATATTTGATTTCAGAATTGACCAAATTGCCTGCTCTGTTCTCATATTGTCTTTGTACAAAATTATTAATAGGGAATATTGCTTGTTCTGGGATTGGGAACTGTGTGGTGTGCCATGTTCCACCATCATGTTATGTATATTATTATGATAGAGATTGAGAATGAGAGCACAAGCCATTCAAGAATGAAGCAGTCGAGTACTGAACTGATGTCAGTCTCTTAAACCTATGACATTCTTGGCAATCTTTTGGTAGCCTGCCATATTCCACCATCATGTTGTAGCAGTTAAGTAAGTGCATGTGCAGTTTTTAGACAGAGGAAGAGCACTTCTGGAATTGCTGCTTACTTTAGGAATCTCACTTTGATGTTTGAGCAACTCAGTACTGAAATCTTGCAGATTCCAACTGCTCGATAATGATTAATGTCGTCACATGTTGCTGCTTCTGTTGGTAATTGTTACTTATATGTTGATTCCGTTAGGGCGTTAGTGATACAAAACGGGAATTTTGATAAAGTTTAGCCTGAAAGTGAAACCCAGTTAGACTGACAATTTTTAAAAAGAAAAGATTATAAAGCATTTAAACAACAGGAACTTGCAGTAGTAGTACTGTGGAAGTGAAGGCTTTCTAGGCTAAAAATCTGAATTGTCACTTGGTTCCCTGCTAACTGAATAGGTTTTTGTTTGATGTTAGTACTTTTAACTGTTACATAATAATGTCTGATCTTAGCAGTAGGCTCTCTTGCAAGTTAAAGTTTTTAACTAAAAAAAGTGAAAATGTAAGTTGTTTTAAAGTGGTTTGAGAGTACAACGAAGAAGTTGTAGGTGGAGTTTGTCTGTAAGAGATGACTAAGCTCTTCTGTGCTCAGGTTGTGTGTGTGAGCAACCCTCAGCAGAAACCTGTCCCCACTAACTGGCCCAGTTAACATGGCAGTGGTTTGAGAATAAAATGAAGTAGTTGTAGTTTGTTGATAAGAGATGACTAGGCTCTTCTGTGCTCAGGTTGTGTGCGTGGACAACCCTCAGCAGAAACCTGTACCCACTAACCAGCCCAGTTAACATGGCAGTGATAAAGGAGAGTTGGTAGATAGATATAGGGCTAACAATACTGAAGTTAGGTCTGTGTGCACTTCATTTTTGAACAACAGGACCTTGCATTATTTTCGTTAGATGAGATACATCTTTTTAGATTTTATCAGTACTGAGTTATGCTTTGTTTTGATTCTGCAAAAATATATATGATTATATCACATTATATATCTATATTTATTCATGATTCATTCTTTTTTATGATACAGTTTTTTCACTCGCTGAGCAGATCGGAATCTTTTTTTTCCTGACCCCACTTAATAAGGTTGGAGGTAAAAAGATATTTTTTTTTTATTGCTATATATTTAATTTTATTATGGAATGATTTTGTTTTGATTGTGCTTTATTTTTTCCTTTTTATTTATCATTATTGTGTGCTATTTCCATAGAATCTTTTGTTAATCCCAGTGTATGTTGTTGGCTAATAACTCAACCAAGAATATTTACAATAATATAACAATTGCAAGATGACTCCTAGTTTTATTTGAGTACATGAGCATGTTTCCCCCCAGAACAAGATTGGTACTGCAGTACATTTCTGTAAGTTAAGGTACACAAATGTTTGACATGATTTTTACGGTAATTCTTTTCACTATTTCAGGAAAAGAAAAAATTAACAAAATGATGCATCTACAAACCTGGCACAAAAAATTAGCAAAATGATGCAGCTACAAACCTTGAAATTTTGGCACTATGTTCATTTTTTGTTTTGTTTTGAGAAATGGCTTGGGACCATTTTGAAACTAAAACTTCACTGTTCAACAACAAAACCTTTTTCTTTTTTTTAAAGTTTGAACACAGACGCTGTGCGTAGGAGCTTAGCTGTAGACCCAGAAACAGATGTTGAGTATGAAGTTAGAATGGTGAAAAGTTTATTTTTTTATAAGTATAAATAGCACATTTGACTTTTTCATATGTGTATTTTCATCCTCATTCAGATTCATATTTTAGACAGAGGTACATCATCTTATCGGAAGGAGGGGGATTGTGTATACATGTTCATGGACTTTAAATAGAACTTGTTTCGAAAGGTTTGGTCAAATGTGTTGAAAGTTAAGTGTACTACAGTTACATTTATGAGCTATTATTCAACTCCTTGTCAGTTTATTTGTTTCTGCAATACTAATAATACTTTAATAGTGCCTAGTTTCAGTTTTTTTTGTGTTAAAATGTTTGACTCTAGTCAGGGCTCTACAGACAGTTGGTTTATGTATTCCCTTGTTGGCCTTGAAATGTTGGAATCTTAAAAGTCACTGGTGCTACAGTTACTTCCAGTGATCACACCTAGTTCTCAGGGGTGTTCATTTTGCCCTTTGCAAATTCTTGCATGATTTTTAACCCTCTGGAGTGCCTTGGGCATAAAGCACGAAGCAGACAAACCTGTTTTGGATCAGGGCTTGAAGGATTTTTTGTTGTTGATTTTTTAAAATTTAATTTAACTTTTCATATACAAATCATGCTGATTTGGCAGTCAGTTGTTTGGTACTGGTACAGTAGTGGAAAGAATATAAAACTGAAGGCTAAATTTATGCTTGTACCCTTAGTTTGTAGCATACTGGACTACAAGTGTGGGCCAAAGAAGATGGAAAGACTTTGCAGTGTAGAGCCCTGACAGACATGTCCTGTCCTCTGTTCAAGCATTAATAACATGCATGTTTGTATTTATACATATTTTACTTTGCTTTTTGTTTCAACTTTTGTGAACAATTATTTTCTGTCACAGAAACTGAGAAAGTGAAAAATGAACTCTGACACATTCGACAGTAACATTTTGGGGAAGGGGATCTCAAAATCAATTGAGTATGCATTAAAAATTACAGTCATACAGGTACTGACCAGTGTGTTACCTCTGCCAGATGACTACTAGAAGAAAAAAGGCGCATGATCATAGCCAATGTGGTTGATGGACAGAGTACTTGTGGTGTTGAATGTCTGCTTGTAGTTTTTTGTCCACTTCTCACTCTTGCTCAGCCCCCATGAACACAAACAATAGTATGTTCTTTGCCATCTTGTTGCTGTGGCCTGCAAGAATATGACCAGAAGTGGGAAACTGGTGAACCAGTCACTGCAAAAATCAAATAACCAATCAAACAGTGGAAAATATGTTGTTACACCCATTCAGCAATTCATTAATTGATGGACATGTTCTCTGTGAGGTATGTGAAGACAAAGGGAGTGTCCCAAAGTTGCATACAGTGACACTGATGCATGTGGCTCATTAGCTGTTCCAATAATGTGTTTAAAAATAAAAGAACTTTGGATTTGATCTTTGAAAAAATGGAATATTTATGCAGTTTTGTTTATTTAGTCTAGTGCAACCCCCTGATTGTGCTTTATCTATCACTGTATCAGTCGGGTGGTGGCAACACTTACTGACTTAGTGAGCTAACTACACCTGTATTGTGTGGTGTGTTTTGGGTTATTGATTTTTTTTTTTTTTTTTTACTTTATGGAATTACGGGGCCCAGTGACTCAGTATTGGAAACAGTCTCAGAAATATTTAAAGTAGGTCTGAAGTCCAGGTCGAGTTACTTGACTGAATTGTGACTCAGTGAGAACAAAGCTTTTTATTCAGTGTTATTGTTCTTCAGCTGCTAAAGCTTCCTGCTGTTTGCATGAAAATTTGGGTGATATTGGTAGTGAAATTTGAATGGCATATTTATTATTCAGAAATCTGTTCTAATTTGTGTAGTATCTATGCACATTTGAAGTTTCATTATCCATTGAATTGAATCCCCTATTTCCATTCATCTGCTGGAAAATATTTTTTCTTCATGGTGGACCAAGGCACTGACTCTCAAGGTATCCATTGGTATGGTGATGGACGATTGCTCTAATTCTACTTTGTTTTTCTTTGCCAGGTTTTATTTTCTTTGAAAGTTTTTTTGTTTTGTTTTTTTTCTTTACTACTTGCCATGGATCTGGAAGGGAAGACCAGCGTAAGGGCACGCAGCCACCATACTCTCTACACACACGCCAAAGCAGCTCGACATGGACGACCAGAGTGTGCAGGGCATGGGCGAGGAGTCTCCCACCAACCTCATCATCAACTACCTCCCGCAGACCCTGACGGATGAGGAGTACCGCTCCATGTTCCTTAGCATTGGCCCCATCAAGTCGGCCAAGATCATCCGCGACAAGGCTACAGGCTACAGCTATGGGTTTGGCTTTGTAGACTACCAGCACCCTTCTGATGCTGACCGAGCGATCCAGACCTTGAATGGCCTCCAGCTGCAAAACAAGAGGATCAAGGTGGCGAAGGCACGCATGGGCGGGGAAAACATCAAGGGCGCCAACCTGTATGTTCGCAACCTGCCCATTTCCTGGACGGAGGTGGAGTTGAACAAACTGTTTGACCCCTATGGGAAGATCATCCAGTCCAGGGTGTTGGTGGACCTCAATACAGGGGTGTCTAAGCGGGTGGGGTTTGTCCTCTACAACACCCGGGGGGAGGCAGATGCTGCCATCCGCTCCCTGAGTGGCACCACTCCTGAAGGGTGCACAGAAGCCATCCTCATCAAGTTTGCTGATGACAACAGCAAGAAGATGAAACCCCCTAATGTCCAGTATGTCCCCACCCCTATGTTCCCTGGCCACGGCCCAGGCCCCATGCGCAACCAGGGCAACAGATTCCGGTACAACCCTATGTCCGGCAACTACAACATGCAGAACACTGGACTGAATGTCAACCAGGTGAGAGCTTTGTTTTTCTGGGCTTTATGGGTTGCATTTTTAAACAAACCAGCAGATGCTTGTCAAGTGTAATGCACACATATTCTTGTGAGGCGGTTACACTTGCGAAAGCACAAAGGAATGGAATCTGAAATACAATTCGTAGGCTTATTGTAAGATGGTTTGGAGTAGAAGCACCTTGAAGAAACCATGGTTTTAATTGCTACAAACAAAAGGCAGTATGCAGGGAAAGCGTTTGGTAGCTGCTCACAGAATGCATGAGAGAATTTATTATTTCCTGACCTAGTTTTTAATGTGTATAGAGTGGGGGGGGGGGGGGGGGGGGAACAGAAGTATACATCATTGCATACATTTTTGAGGCTTTGAATTTTTGTCATGACTGTTCAGCAGCTTGAAGCAAACAGCTTTTTAAAAAAGGCCAAATGTTTCATTAATGTTTTGCAGTCGGGATATGCAATTTTCTGCTACAACATCGGCAACAACGCCACTGAACGCACCCTGTGGCAACTCTTCTCCCCGTTTGGCACTGTCCAGAAGGTGAATGTCATCATGGAACCCGGCAAGGGGATTTGCAAAGGCTATGGCTTCGTGACCATGACCAACTACCAGGAGGCCCAGAATGCCATCAACCACCTTCATGGCTTTTACTTCCAGGGGCGTCCCCTCCAGGTGTCCTTCAAGACGTAAAAAGTCTTTGTGGCAGGACGATTCTCTTTCATAGACTCACCCTGAACAAAATCGTTGCATAGAGTAGGGTCACTGTTTAGAACTAGGTAGAGTGGGGGGAACTGTTCAAAAACAATGTAAGGAGCTATGCAAAACTAGTTTTTGGGGTTGGGCAGAATGGAGCTGTACAGGTTGTTGGTGCAGTTCAAACAGCTGATTGAATGGTCAGGTATGACCTGTGACCGACAAGTTACGTGACATTGTCTATGAAATTGGGTTTATTTTCTTACAGGTGAAAGCTTTATGTAAAGCTTCTGTTAAATTTGCAAAAAATGTGTTCTCTGTATTCTTGCCCTCCCAGATTTGCCTGGAAAAGTGCTGTGGGAGGGGTGGGGGGACCCTCTTCTATTCTGGACGTTACACTGACTGTTGGACATAAATCTGCATTGTATAAATGACATGCATCAGTTTTATTACACGTAATTTCTCTTCTTCTTTTTTTGGTATTCATTGGACCTGTATATGCTTATTTAGTTATTAGTTATGCTATGATATGCCAATGTGTGTACTTTCAATTTGGATTTTTTTAATATAGTTTAATAGTTCCTTTTTTCTTGGTATTTACTGGGTGTGTTTTTTCCCATTATCAGTTTCAATTTTCTTGGCATTTACTTTATTCCCATTGTCAGTTTCATTTTCCTTCATCTTAATCTTTTTCATCATCTGTCATTGGCATGCGACTGCAGTGGCTCGATCATATTTTTCTTCTGTGTTAGTGTTATTTGATTCAGAAAGTGAGCTTTTGATGATCATATTATCTTTACAACTGAAAGTGTTATTGCTAAGATCCCACAGTTGTTTTGATCACAGTCCTGTATTCTAGGTGCTACTGCAAAGACGGGCGTTTCTTGTGGATGGGACCAAGATAATCTAGGCCCAGAAGATGTTGGCATTTGTGAATTTAGAGTCTTTGCAACGAGATTATTTTGCACCTTCACCCATCTGTTCCTCCTGCAAATCTTCCCATTTGTGTTTTTCTTCCTATGGGTATTTGGGAATAGCCACAGTTGGCTTGCTGTTTATTTTATGACTTTTACGTGGTATCTGTTAGTGTTTTAATGCCACAAGCCGTTATGCTGCCTTTGTCAAAGTGGAATTGTGAACTTGAACGTGCACAGTGGATGATCTGACAGTGCATCTGATTTGTTGTTGGATTGCCCATCTTTGAGTGAACTGGTGGTGAAGGGTGAATAAATTGATACATTCTTGGCTGTGGCAGTTAGTGAACATTTGGGCTGTACTGGAATCCAGTTTTAATTGTTGCCTATTAAAAATACATCCACCTTTTAACATCATAGTCCGGTAACTTGCATTGTGCTGGTCTTGTTCTCTGCTTAAAGAAGAACCTTGGATTTGGCATCCTGATTAAAGTGGTAAACTCAACATTTGTTAATTGTTTCCTCGTTGTATTGTCATGCTTTTTTGTTGTCCTGTAAATTGTTTGTGCTTCTATACTACGAGTATGACTGCAACATGTTTACTTATTCACCAGCAAAAGATACCCTTTTAAGTTTTATTAAAAAATAATAATAATCTTGGCAACCACAACCACACAGGTAAAACCTTTCTTAAGGGCTACACAACACAGAATGGGTAATGTGAGAACAGAAGCGTTCAAACAAATTGCATCCAGTCTGAAGCGGCATTGTCCATGTTTTCTTGTACGCCTACTGACCTAGAGTGCACTTGGCCACTGAAGGGAGATAATGTCTGTAGCACAAATGACAGCAAGGTAGAGTCAGCTTGAACATGGCCTGTGCATGGTTATTAATGTAGTTTGGCTGTGAGTAGCAGGTATGTATCAGTGATGTATAACTGGTCTTTACAGCCGAGCTCTGCTGAATTATGTAATCGGGCACAAGCTTATGCTGTTATTTTCAAAAACCAAACTGTTGAGAATTATTTGTTTCCCAATTAGAGAAGTTTAAGACTGCCCTTTTGTTTGTTTATGTGCTGCTTACATTGGGTATATCCCTGCTTAAGAATGTAGAACAAGCAATGCTGCTTGTTGCAGTTCAGTTCAAGATGGTATCTGCACACTCAGAAAAGCCCATATAATTATGTGCTCCACCTTGGTCTAAGTTTTCCCCAGTGTTGCCTTTGAAATAGTTCCGATGTTTGTCTGATTGATGACCCTATTGTGTCCTTTCAACAAAGACTGAGTGCTACCTCTCCTCCAGGCATTTCCCTAGCCCCTTTACACCAGCATGTCTGGGACAGGAGTGGATCCAAAGGTGGATTTTGCATGTTGCAGAGCATACATTACACAACACAAATCACGATACAGAATTTTAGAGAATTGCAGGTCCCATCCTCATTGCCAGTATAATCTTAGTAGTTATTAGGTAGTCCAAAGCGATTTTGTAAATCAGTAGTTGACTATCAGACTTTATATATAATTGCACAGATTTTTTACATCTGATTTCAGTGATACCAAGTTTATGTTGATCACTTGAGTAGTTACAACGTTATTAATTTTTAAATATTCAATTGTTTGCCCAAAAATGCAAATTAGAGAAATCCTGAGATTTAAGGTCCCATCTGGAAGCTATTTTGCATATAACTTGTCTAATATTTAGAAATCTCATTCTCCACAGTACAAATATTAGGCCCAACTTTTTGTAGACCTTCATTTTGATTATTCTTCCAGCTATTTCACATCAAACTTGCTGAATTCATTTTAAAAAATGCATCCGTCAATCTTAAAAATGGTTAAAAAATCATAACTCCTCTTCTACTTGTCCTGCCCACTTACTTTTTATACAAAAATAACCAGTTAAGAACTCTACATGATGCCATACTTTTCTGATTGATCACAGAAAATATAAACTCCATTTTTTTCAGGCTGACCTTGCATCACCTTACAGGCCCTGTTCCAAGGGCATATATGGGGAAAAAATGTGCCCAAAATCCTCTGCCTCCAGCATCCTGGAATTGTTGCTAACTGGAGTGACTTCAAACCCCCATTTAAAAAAAAATGTGGCACAGCAGTCTCAGCTATTTATTCTTTTTGCAGCCATTTACCTAATATATACAAAACAATAAACCCAAAACTGGCAACAGAAAGTGAGTGTAATCATATCTTTGTGTCCTTTAGTATGTGTATGCTCCTTTCAGACATCTGATCTAGATCTAATTTCTGAGTAACTGCAGGCTTCCCAAGTGCTGATGTCAGTAAAACAGTTGATTGACTGGCCCATTTACAGACTGAATTGGTAACTTTTGCTGCAAATGTTGGCTTATTCACTAGATCTATTTGAATGATTTTGATATTTGTGACCCAAAATGGCACTTGAAATGTTGCAGGAATTTCTGAGGGTCTCCTTGGATATGACCAATAAAATATCTCTGAGACTGTCAGTAGAAAAGTTTGCTAGAATTGCTGTTTATAAATAAATTTGTCAATCATCCCATTGACACCCAAACCAGCTCTCGCCCATGTTTGTGATTGTTCACAGACCACTTCATTTTTACTGACAGAAGCATCCATCTGACAGCTTAATCTGGCTTTCAAGAAAAAGATTAATACTTTTACTCACCAACAAGATTGTTTACACACAATGTAGAACACTGGTAGTGGAGAATCCACCAACTTTGTACGCACAATCACTTGTGTGGTCGCCTCAGCGGCCATGGCTGACTGTGTGGCTTATCACGTTTCGGCGGTTGAACGTATGAATCGTTTTGGACTCTCATTTTAGTATAACTTCGAAGAAGAAAGATTGATCTTTCTACTGATAATTTTTTTATGAGTGTCCGTGGTCTGAAAATAGTGCCAAATCCATTAAACACATTTCAAACAACTTTATTCAGGACTTCTGCTTGTCGATGGCAGCCATCATGGATAATGGAAAAAAAGCTTAGCAACAACACTTTTGATCGATATAGATTCCATCATGACTGCACTAACCTATGTCCAACACTCTGTGTCTGAAAACTGCTTACAGAGAGCGGTGTTCGCAGCCTAAGCGCACTGCTAACAGAAGGCAGCGCTTAGGGGTACCAAGATTGGGGTGAATTTTCACATTCTTTTTCAAAGTATAAACATAACAACACAGGACGAGACATGAAGCTGTTCTCAACAGTAATTTTTACTGAGATTGGATATAAAAAAACGCACCAAGAAATCAGTCAATGAAAATTGCTAAAACTAGACCAACTTAGTTAAGCAAAATGCAGCCGAAAGCATTTTGGACTACCTAGTTGCAGAGCATACATTACACAACAATACAGAATTTCAGAAAATTGCAGGTTCCATCCTCACTGCCAGTATAATGTTATTCATAATTGAGCTGGATTCAGTCAAATGAAAGGAACACAATGATGAATGTTTCTATCCTTTATTTGTGTGGACCGCTAATGTGCTGCTGTTCGGGGATAACCCAAGAGCCCTGGACCTTACCAGAAAAGTAAGCCGTGTTGCGATGGAGGACCTAAAGGACCGGATCCACTTTTGAGCAAGGGCATGTGCCAAATACACATGTAAGATGTTGCCTTGATGTGTAGCCTGTGCTGCCACAAGTTTGTGTGTTGCTTGAGGGAAAGGTGATTGTGTCACTAGAGTGGGAGCACCAGCAGCGAAGAAACCACGGTTTTGGTAGCATTATTATCCTTTTGGAGCTAGGATAACCTATTACATAACCAGCTATTCATGAGATTCTAACGTGAAGGATAAATATGTCAATATAACTGCGCTTCTAGTATACTCGGTATATTGGTTCAAATGCATGCATTACACAGTCTTTGTAGGCTTGGCTTACCAAGAATGCCTATTATGTGATACGTGATTGTCATTGGTAATAAGATGCGTAGGAAGAGAACTGAGCAAGGTAGTAGTGTACATGACACCATGAGATGCTCAGTGGTGATGTCATGGACAGTCTGTTCCCATAGCAACTTCTATGTGCTGGGCATACATCATTGTTCAAAAGTGGATTCCGACTGGTTACATCAATAGGTGGTAACTACATACTGTGCTGCACAACACAAGATACTTCAAGAGACATAAACAGCTTGTATGACATGTACTGGGTATACGCTATTGTTCGAAAGCGGATTGGTTACAACAAAAGGTATGGTGATTATGTACAGTCCTGTACAATAGAAGATACTTCAAGAGACATAAACAACTTGTATTATATGTGCCAATTATATATGCCCATATGCCAGTGTTTGAAAGTGGATTCGTTACATCAAGGTGTGGTAAGTACAGTGCTGTACAATACAAGATACTTCAGGAGACATAAACAACTTGTATTATTTGTGCCATTGTTCGCAAGTGGATTGGCTGCATGAAAAGGTGTGGTGACTACAACACAAGGTATTTCAAGAGAGAAATTATTTCCAAATTAATCAGAACACTGACAGTGGCAAATGACAAAAACACATCAAGATAAAATACTTTTTTTTAACAGGACAAAAATCGTTCAGCAAATTAGCCTTCATGTTTCACAAATAATGATTTTTATATTTATTCAGCTTTTAGTTGCATTTTCACAGCATGCCTCAAAAAGTGTACTTGCAAAATGAGTACAAGTTATCAGTGTAGCAAGACCCACTGCAGCCATCATCCATATGATTATTTCCCTTTACCCACTCAGTCTGTTGTCCACTAAACTGTAATTTAAAATACCTACATAATATATAAATATGCACTGGCACCACTAGATGACTCATACATTCTTAGAAAAATTCATGCCAAATCTGATTTGATTCAATAATAATAACTCTTATACAGCGCTATACCCTGTAAAAATTTACAAGCTTGTGCTGCTGTACATTATTAACATCAAAATCTGCTTGACAATCAAAAAAGGTACAAGTACTATAAATGCATACATCAATATCAAAACGACTAAAAAGATGCATGATGGTTATATCTGGGTGAATCATCCCATCCCATCATGTGTGTACTACATGAGTCAACCGTGAATGTCACAAGACTGTGTTCAATACAAGTTACAACCCACGACTTTTGAAGAGATTGTCCCACATTTGAGATGAAAGTCGATAAAACACCGCAGATCACCATCTTCCAACTACACACTACTGACTGCATGCCCACCAGGCACCTGCATCACCTTGATCTGCCACACATGGTTGACTGCTCATATAGTGTGACAGGCCTACAAACCCCAAAGCATGTTCAACCGGCTGGCACTAGATAAACCTATCACTCACAAGGGACCACTTATCATTAGGGTGGTTTTAACAGAGGGGTGCGTAAAGTAAATTGGTGTTTTACGCCCAGTCAACCACTGCAGTTATATCAGGGTGATACTGATAGAGGGGTGTGACTGTAGTGACATGCAGGGGTCGAGTTCTGGCTCAGAGCAATAAGCTGTATCTTCTGGTGTGGATGCTGGACTGAATGTCTAGTCCCTTGGCTGAGGACAATCAGCTCTTTGGACTCGTGTGTGATTTCTGGCCACTCAATAATTTCCAGTATTTTTCAGGTTAAGATTAGCATGTTAATTGTTATATATATACCAGAAGAGAAGAAAAACAACAGCAGTCAGACCTATCGGCTGGTATTTTGTTTGACTGCTAAAAACTTTTTTAATAAAAATAATGCAGCACAGAGAGATTGTGTGTGTGCGTGTGTGTGCATGCATGCAAGCATCCAGAATGCATATGTGGTATCTTCCAGGCAGGGAAGGGAGCAGAGTGTTTGCTAGTAATAGAACTGATGGCTGTGGATTTGATCAGTTACAGTGACTGCCTGACCGGTTTCTGTAAACCACATTCACCACCCTACATAATTACGTCACACCAGATTGAAAAAATGTCTAGTGAGATCAATGCCTCTGTCTGCATGTGTATAAGCCAAAACCTGTATGGAGTTTGACAAAAAAAGGGAGCTAATTCGCACTGGAAACACATAACACAATCACAACAAAGACCTGAGTCACCTATGGTAATTCTCATCTGGAATGTGGACTGTAAATACAAGGTACACAAACTCCACTGGTGGGGATGTACCTTTGGTGGAGATTTTGGACCTTATTTTTCACTTGCATGACTAGGTAAGAGTTACTGTAGATGACAGATCTTTGTTGTTGTGTTTGTGTGATGTCTTTCCAGCACTAATTAACTCCTCTGTTGATTCTACATAAACACTCTAGGCTTGATTCTGCTTTATAGGCTGTATGAATTTCAGTACAAAGAATTCACATTCAGTCAATCAGCTGCCTAGATATTAAGCGACAGAACTGCACCAAGAAAAACAACAACAAATTAGCACACACACTACAATTAACCAAGGTAATCTATTTTGGTGGAGTTGTCACCAGTACAATGTTATTTGCCACTCGGCTTAGCAGCGCCCCCACTTTGTCCTCAGAGAGCTTGGACATCCACATCTTCTTCAGCGCCAACTCTGCCGCCTGTGGACTGTCCACTGGTTGCTCAAGGTACAACCCCAGAATCAGCATCGCTCGTTTATACGGAGCATTGTCGTTGTCGCAGTAGCCATGTAGGAGAAGAGCGGCCTCTGGTGAGAGAATCTCCAAATGGTTGAGAATAACGGCCGTGTGTGAGTCATTCAACTTCTGCTTCAGCCAGTTGTCAAGGTCAAGTTTCTGTTTGTTAGCCTCTACCTTCCCTGGTAAAACTGTCAGGTTGAGCGATGCAGCTTTGCTAAGCGATGCTTGTTCGCTCAGGATACTTTCAAACCTCTTCCCCACGTCTTCAGCAAGGGCAGCTGCCTGAGCGGCATTTCCTCTCTCACTAACCATCAGTAACACTGCTGGATAGGTGACTTCCTGTGAATCAAAAACATGCCTCGTGCAAGATTTGACGACTCTCCAGAGCCGTTCGTTCTGTTCTGCGTATTTCCCTTTTAGTTCATCAACCTTTTCAGCAAACATATCAAAATGGCTGTCCTTGGCCTTCATGATAAGTGGCCTAGAATCAAAGATTCTATTATGGATCAGGTAACCCAGCAAAAGGATGATGCCTGCAACACACACCCAACTGGTCAAAGACAAGGCATTATTGTTATCTGGTGCTTTTTTTGCTGACTCTTCTGAATAGTGCCAGTCACCAGACGATCCACGTGTTGATGATCTTGGGGCGGTCAAGCGTGGTGATCGATTGTGGTGGTCATGCCTTCTGGACACAGGTCTGCCACCTGGCTCTGGCAATGAAGGGTACAGCCTCCCTGCATTCTCTTGATGTCTCGCAGATGGTGAATGGCCTGAATCAAAACTGAAAGAATCACTGGCTGTGGTGGACAAAGCTGAAGAGTTATACTCCCTGACAGGGCTGTCACCGTCATCAGTCTGATCATCTGAGTCTATAGCACTCCGTCTGTTCTGCTGCTGTGGAGACTGGGCCACCTCCTCCTCTGATTCATCCTCGTCCTCTTCATCACTTTCTCTGTACCTTGGGGGATTGTTCTGTTTTGACCTCCTGTTCCGCAGATTGTACCTATGTGACATGCTGAAAGCAGAACAAACAATCCACAAAAAGTATGAAAAACAAAGGTGATATTTAAAAATCAATCAATCAAACTGGTGATGAAATCTACAAAGGGAGTTAATCAAAGCTCAAAAGATGTCACATGAACACAACACCCAAGACCTAAATCGCCTACAGTAACTGTCACTTGATGCACAATTGTGAGTAAAATACAAGACTGTACACAAACTCCATCTAAGGTACATCATCTAAATGATGATGAAATCAGTTACAGTATTAGTGAAAGGTACAAGCTGGCAAAGTTGAAAAACAGGCAGGAGGCCTGTACTGGGTGTTGTGCTGGGTTGTACAAGGGGTTGTACTGCGTGTCAAAGGTCAGCATCCCTGTGGGCTGCACTAAGTACTATTACACTATTAGCAAGGTTAGCTACATTCCTGTATGGGTTCTGGGTCCTACAATGACAGCTGTGGGTCACCACACCTGCATGGATGTTGACCTTCATCCACTAGGAGTAGGTGTAGCCATATATATATATATAAGATGCAAGAGGTTTATTCATCTTACCATCTATATCAATTATCACAGAAACAGAAATGTGCTTTTTCAACTGCAAAGTATACAACAATTTAAACAAATACATGTATACAAATACTAATACTAGTAATACTAATAGTAATACTTCCACTAGTGCCCAACACATACACACACTGATCAGTATTTGATTGATTGATGATCACTTATATAGCGCTATTCTCTGATCTACTGTCTTGAGCAGACTCACTGCGCTTGCATGTGGCTCTACATGAGTGACTAGGGGGCGGCAGAAGAGGGAAATTATATACATCCTATCGCTACACTGTCACCACCAGAATGATTCCTGCATTAAGATGGGCAGCGGTGAGAGCCATTTTAATGTTTCATTGACTGTGGGGGGTAAAGTCACAAGACAGTGTCCACAGTCCACAACTTTAGAAGAGTAAGGAGAGCCGAAGCGGATTCGAACCGAGGTCCCTCTGCTTACCAGCCTAACGTCTTACCGCTAGGCCAAACCGGCTCACAATGCAAACATATGTGAGCTTCTTGATCTTGACATAGTAGTATGTAGTATGTCAGTAATTCTGGTATTGCAGTAAGTACGAGTACGTGGTCGGAGAAAATGAGCTATTTTCAGTTTCGGTGTCAAAAAGCTGAACAGAACAAATGAGTCAGCACAGTGTACTGCCGTAAAAGTTGGAATTACCCAGAAATATGTCAAACTTCACAGCTTTTGCAATGTACTCCCGTTTAACATAATTATTACCTGACACAACAGGACGTCTCCTTGAAATCGACCTAGTTCAAAACGACGCCGGATAAAATGGCGAAAAATGGGTTCCGTAGAGTTGTCTCCCATGACGAATCTTAGAAACGAGCGCAGAAAGTTCAGTTTTGTGTTCTTCGACACCTGTGTGTGTGTGTGTGTGTGTGTGTGGGTGGGTGTGTTGTGTGTGTGTGTGTGTGTGTGTGTGTGTGAGAGAGAGAGAGAGAGAGAGAGAGAGAGAGAGAGAGAGAGAGAGAGAGAGAGAGAGATCGGAAAACTTTATTTTACAACGATGACTAGTGTAGCTTAGGTTCAGTCAAAAAACTGTCTAACCGACTACTCCTTGCCCCAGTAATGCAAATAGTGATAGTTAAAAATTCAAACTCAAGTGTACCAGTCTTACTCTATTACTGAAGCATTCAACATGTCCCCCCCCCCCCCCCAAAAAAAAAAAAGAGAGAAAAAAGATCACACACACACACACACACACACACACACACACACACACACACACACACACACACACACACACACACACACACACACACACACACACACACACACACACCAAAAACACAACAACAACACACACACGCACACAGCAGAGTCCCTTATCTCTCCATGGGAAAAAGCTTGATAAAGCATATTTTGTTGCATGTGTCAACTGTATTCAGCCTTTTTCTTTTCTTCTTTTCCTTTTTACAAAAACAAAATACGTCTCACCCTCATTTTGAAAGTCTTGCTCCAAACCCGAATATTTTTCAAACTGCCCCTTCACATTAATAATTACTGGACTTTTACTATTCTATACAGATGAATAAATACAAAATTACAGGTATCATTTACATACATACATATAAACATGAATAAGTCAGTGAGTGAAATTTTATACATGAGAATTTCCACACAAAACATAGCGTGTTCCCACTGGCAGCGCCAGATGCACACACTCACTCGGCACCGGCTGAGTTATACATCATGAGCATACAACCAGCAAATAAGGCAGTAGAACATCTAATCAGTTCATATGACTAGTCTTGGAAAAGAAAACAGAAGCAGTTAGAGATTATCTTATAAAGAATAGTAAGGGAGAGGGTGGGTGGGTGCAAATGTCACTCTCACAAGCAGTCGGAAGGACTGGGCGGAGTTCTATGGGTGTATGAAGTAGGTCTCAAATGACCAGTCATTGCAATGGCAATCAGTCGAAAACCTCACTGTCTGTCTGTCTCTCGCTCCCTAGCAGTATTCTGTACAAGAGTCCATCCAATGTAACTGCTTCAAGGTGTGCATGAAGTTTTGACTTGAAGGAGCTACACACACATCACTCACTCAGACACACACACACACACTCACACACACACACACACACACTGACACACACATACGCACTGACATACACGCACGCACACACACACACACACACACACACACACACTAACATTAACACACACACACACACAAGATCTGACTGTCAGAGGTGAGGTTGTTCCATCAGTAGAAAAGCCTGAGAAGGATATACTTGCTACCTGGGCTTCCTTACGTCCATAATAAACATACGGTTTCTGTGGACGTAAAGCAACATTTCAGCTGCATGCCCACTCTGGCGCACTGCAGACACTGAGGTCCATAGTGGTAACGGAGGCAGAAACAGCCCTGTGTCGGTGATAACGTGCTGCTTGAAGACGTTGCATTCGGTCGTCCTTGAACTTGGAAGCTTGAGGCTGCTTCTGGGTCAGAGTTCTCCATCTCGTTCCGTCTTTGGCTGCTTCCGGGTCAGAGTTCTCCATCTTGTTCCGTCTTTGGCTGCTTCCGGGTCAGAGTTCTCCATCTTGTTCCGTCTTTGGCTGCTTCCGGGTCAGAGTTCTCCATCTTGTTCCGTCTTTGGCTGCTTCCGGGTCAGAGTTCTCCATCTTGTTCCGTCTTTGGCTGCTTCCGGGTCAGAGTTCTCCATCTTGTTCCGTCTTTGGCTGCTTCCGGGTCAAGTTCTTTCTGCTTGACGTCAGCCCACCGGAGATGGTCTTTGTAGCGCTTTTGAGGTCGGTCTTGTACGTCTTTCCCTTGTTCAGCCTCCATATCTATTTAAGACATCGTCAAACCACAACTTGACAACACACAAAGAGCCCTATAAAGGCAAGACATTGGCCCGAGGATTGTTACATAATCCTCATTGATAACAAAAAAGGATGGATGGTGGAGCTGAGGGTGTGTGTGTGTGTGGGGGAGAGAGAGAGAGAGTGAGAGAGAGAGAGAGAGAGAGAGAGAGAGAGAGAGAGAGAGAGAGAGAGAGAGAGAGAGAGAGAGAGAGAGAATACACCAGTACTACAGTAACGCTTATTCAAAACAAAAACAAAAACTCAGCTCCTCGGTCATCCGATTTCTAGGGCAAAACAGAATAAGAACACAACCAGCAAACACAAGCGAGACCAGTACACGTTTCATTCACTGTTATTTATAACGACGTCAAAGAGTTAACGACATTCTAATCAAAAGTTCACATACGACACCGTGCCACACTGAAGGGATGTCAAGTTAGAACAAAGAGTTTGTTTGCATGGTTTGCTCAACGCAGACGAATGGTGATGGGAGTGAACATTTAGGCCTTCTGCACACCCTCAACAGAGTGGGAACATGTCACTTGTAACAATAATAATAATAAATAATTCTTATAAAGCGGTATTCTTTAACCAGAGTTAAAGTCACTGCGCTGTACAAATATCTTATCTCAAAAACTACATTAACACACATTTCAGCAAACACGACCTTAATTAATGTAGCTTTAATTAACAGTATCGCCTATCGAACAATACTCACACACACACACACACACACACACACACACACACACACACACACACACACACACACACACAAATGACATGCGCACACCAGTCTCCGTTCCTCCACTCATACAACAATTAACCAAAAATTAATGATCTCAAACAACGACACCAATTTGAATCTGTCTTTTCACCCACCCAACCCGTGCCTCCTTCCCTTGCCTAGATCTCTCATGCTCTCTTCCTTCCCTACAGTTGTAGGCCAAAAAAACGTAAACTTTGCGCATACGTGATGTCCAAATAGTGGGGCTGAAATTTCCACAACTGTTTGGACATTACGTATGCCCAAAGTGAAACTGTTTATCCACTTTAACATTCCACTCTCATCCCCGCCCGTTAAAAAACAAACAAAACAAAACCCACATAAACAAGAACATTTTTTAAAATAAAAATCAATTTAAAAAATCAGCCCACAAACCAATCCAGTCATATACAAGTAAGTCACCTTGCCAGTGACTGAAAATCACCTACGCCAAATCCATCACCTCTGGCGACCAATTCAGTTTTGCATACATTACACACCACAAATCACAATACAGAATTTTAGAGAATTGCAGGTCCCATCCTCATTGCCAGTATAATCTTAGTAGTTATTAGGTAGTCCAAAGCGATTTTGTAAATCAATAGTTGACTATCAGACTTTATATATAATTATGTAGATTTTTTACATCTGATTTCAGTGATACCAAGTTTATGTTGATCACTTGAGTAGTTACAAATTAATTTTTAAATATTCAATTGTTTGCCCCAGTGTGCCCAAAAATGCAAATTAGAGAAATCCTGAGATTTAAGGTCCGATCTGGAAGCTATTTTGCATATAACTTGTCCAATATTTAGAAATCTCATTCTCCACAGTACAAATATTAGGCCCAACTTTTTGTAGACATTCATTTTGATTATTCTTCCAGATATTTCACATCAAACTTGCTGAATTCATTAAAAAATGACATCCCTCAATCTTAAAAATGGTAAAAAAATCATAACTCCTCTTCTACTTGTCCTGTCCACGTACTTTTTATCCAAAAATAACCACAGTTAAGAATTCTACATGATGCCATACTTTTCTGATTGATCACAGAAAATATAAACTCCATTTTTTTCAGGCTGTTCCAAGGGCATATATGAGGAAACGATGTGCCCCAAATCCTCTGCCTCCAGCATCCTGGAATTGTTGCTAACTGGAGTGACTTCAAACCCCCATTTAAAAAAAAATGTGGCACAGCACTCTCAGCTATGTCTTCTTTTTGCAGCCATTTACCTAACATATACAAAACAATAAACCCAAAACTGGCAACAGAAAGTGAGTGTAATCATATCTTTGTGTCCTTTAGCATGTGTATGCTCCTTTCAGACATCTGATCTAAATCTAATTTCTGAGTAACTGTGCAGGCTTCTCAAGTGCTGATGTCAGTAAAACAATTGACTGACTGGCCCATTTACAGACTGTACTGGTCACTTTCGTTGCAAATGTTGGTTTATTCACTAGATCTATTTGAGTGATTCTGATATTTGTGGCCCAATATGGCACTTGAAATGTCGCAGGAATTTCTGAGGGTCTCCTTGGATATGACCAATAAAACGTCTCCAAGACTGTCATTAGTAGAAAAGTTTGCTAGAATTGCTGTTTATAAATAAATTTGTCAATCACCCATTGACACCCAAACCAGCTCTCGCCCGTGTTTGCAATCGTTCACAGGCCGCTTCATTTTTACTGACAGAAGCATCCGTCTGACAGCTTAATCTGGCTTTCAAGAAAAAGATTAATACTTTTACTCACCAACAAGATCATTTACACACAATGTAGAACACTGGTAGTGATGAATCCACCAACTTTGTACGCACGATCACTTGTGCGGTCGCCTCAGCGGCCATGGCTGACCGTGTGGCTTATCACGTTACAGCGGCTGAGTGTTGAACATATGAATCGTTTTGGACTCTCATTTTAGTATAACTTTGAAGAAGAAAGATTGATCTTTCTACTGATATTTTTTATGAGTGTCCAGGGTCTAAAAATAGTACCAAATCCATTAAACACATTTCAAACAACTTTATTCAGGACTTCTGCTTGTCGATGGCAGCCATAATGGATAATGGAAAAAAAGCTTAGCAACAACACTTTTGATTGATATAGATTCCATCATGACTAGCCTACGTCCAACACTGTGTCTGAAAACTGCTTACAGCGAGCGGTGTTTGCAGCCTAAGCGCATTGCTAACAGAAGGCAGCGCTTAGGGGTACCAAGATTGAGGTGAATTTTCACATTCTTTTTCAAAGTATAAACATAACAACACAGGACGAGATGTGAAACTGTTCTCAACAGTAATTTGTACTGAGATTGGATATAAAAAAAATGCACCAAGAAATCAGTCGATGAAAATTGCTAAAACTAGACCAACTTAGTTAAGCAAAATGCAGCCGAAAGCATTTTGGACTACCTAGTTGCAGAGCATACATTACACAACAATACAGGATTTCAGAAAATTGCAGGTTTCATCCTCACTGCCAGTATAATGTTATTCACAATTGAGCTAGATTCAGTCAAATGAAAGGAACACAATGATGAATGTTTCTATCCTTTATTTGTGTGGACCGCTAATGTGCTGCTGTTCGGGGATAACCCAAGAGCCCTGGACCTTACCAGAAAAGTAAGCCGTGTTGCGATGGAGGACCTAAAGGACCGGATCCACTTTTGAGCAAGGGCATGTGCCAAATACACATGTAAGATGTTGCCTTGATGTGTAGCCTGTGCTGCCACAAGTTTGTGTGTTGCTCGAGGGAAAGGTGATTGTGTCACTTGAGTGGGAGCACCAGCAGCGAAGAAACCACGGTTTTGGTAGCATTATTATCCTTTCGGAGCTAGGATAAACTATTACATAACCAGCTATTCATGAGATTCTAACGTGAAGGATAAATATGGCAATATTACTGCGCTTCTAGTATACTCGGTATATTGGTTCAAATGCATGCATTACACAGTCTTTGTAGACTTGGCTTACCAAGAATACCTATTATGTGATACGTGACTGTCATTGGTAATAAGATGAATAGGAAGAGAACTGAGCAAGGTGGTATTGTACATGACACCACGAGATGCTCAGTGGTGATGTCATGGACAGTCTGTTCCATAGCAACTTCTGTTATATGTGCTGGGCATACGTCATTGTTCAAAAGTGGATTCCGACTGGTTACATCAATAGGTGGTAACTATATACTGTGCTTCACAATACAAGATACTTCAAGAGACATAAACAGCTTGTATTACATGTATTGGGTATACGCTATTGTTCGAAAGCGGATTCGTTACAACAAAAGGTATTGTGATTATGTACAGTGCTGTACAATAGAAGATACTTCAAGAGACATAAACAACTTGTATTATATGTGCAAATTATATATGCCCATATGCCAGTGTTTGAAAGTGGATTCATTACATCAAGGTGTGGTAAGTACAGTGCTGTACAATACAAGATACTTCAGGAGACATAAACAACTTGTATTATTTGTGCCATTGTTCGAAAGTGGATTGGCTGCATGAAAAGGTGTGGTGACTACAACACAAGGTATTTCAAGAGAGAAATTATTTCCAAATTAATCAGAACACTGACAGTGGCAAATGACAAAAACACATCAAGATAAAATACTTTTTTAACAGGACAAAAATCGTTCAGCAAATTGGCCTTCATGTTTCACAAATAAATGTATGTTTTTTTAATATTTATTCAGCTTTGGATCAGCTTTTAGTTGCATTTTCACTTTGGCCACAGCATGCCTCAAAAAGTGCAAGATGTACTTGCAGAATGAGTACAAGTTATCAGTGTAGCATGACACCCTGCAGCCATCATCCACACGATTATTTCCCTTTACCCACTCAGTCTGTTGTCCACTAACCTGTAATTTAAAATACCTACGTAATATACAAAATATGCACTGGCACCACTACATGACTCATACATTCTTAGAAAAATTCATGCCAAATCTGATTTGATTCAATAATAACTCTTTTACAGCGCTATACCCCATAAAAATTTACAAGCTCACAGTGCTGTACATTATCAACATCAAAATCTGCTTGACAATCTAAAAAAGTACAAGTACTATAAATGCATACATCAATATCAAAATGACAAAACAGATGCGTGATGGTTATATCTGGGTGAATCATCTCATCATGTGTGTACTACATGAGTCAACCATGAATGCCACAAGACAGTGTTCAATACAAGTTACAACCCACGACTTTTGAAGAGACTGCCCCACATTTGAGACGAAAGTCGATAAAACACCGCAGATCACCATCTTCCAACTACACACTACTGACTGCATGCCCACCAGGCACCTGCATCACCTTGATCTGCCACACATGGTTGACTGCTCATATAGTGTGACAGGCCTACAAACCCCAAAGCATGTTCAACCGGCTGGCACTAGATAAACCTATCACTCACAAGGGACCACTTATCATTAGGGTGGTTTTAACAGAGGGGTGCGTAAAGTAAATTGGTGTTTTATGCCCAGTCAACAACTGCAGTTATATCGGGGTGATACTGATAGAGGGGTGTGACTGTAGTGACATGCAGGAGTCGAGTTCTGGCTCAGAGCAATAAGCTGTATCTTCTGGTGGGGATGCTGGACTGAATGTCTAGTCCCTTGGCTGAAGACAATAAGCTCTTTGGACTCGTGTGTGATTTCTGGCCACTCAGAAATTTCCAGTATTTTGCTGGTTAAGATTAGCATATATATATATACCAGAAGAGAAAAAAACAGCAATCAATCAGACCTATTGGCTGTTATTTTGTTTGACCGCTAAAAACTTTTAAAATAAAAATAATGCAGCACAGAGAGATAGCGTGTGTGTGTGTGCATGCAAGCATCCAGAATGCATATGTGTGTGTGTGTGTATGTGGTGTCTTCCAGGTGGGGAAGGGAGCAGTGTTTGCTAGTAGTAGAACTGTTGGCTGTGGATTTGATCAGTTACAGTGACTGACCGGTTTCTGTAAACCACATTTACCACCCTACATAATTATGTCACATCAGATTGAAAAATGTCTAGTGTGATCAATGCTTCTGTCTGCATGTGTATAAGCCAAAACCTGTATGAAGTTTGACAAAAAAAGGTAGCTAATTCGCACTGGAAACACATAACACAATCACAACAAAGACCTGAGTCACCTATGGTAATTCTCATCTGGAATGTGGACTGTAAATACAAGGTACACAAACTCCACTGGTGGGGATGTACCTTTGGTGGAGATTTTGGACCTTATTTTTCACTTGCATGCCTAGGTAAGAGTTACCGTAGATGACTCGGGTCTTTGTTGTTGTGTTTGTGTGATGTCTTTCCAGCGCTAATTAACTCCTCTGCTGATTCTACATAAACACTCTAGGCCTGATTCTGCTTTAAACAATTATAGGCTGTATGAATTTCAGTACAAAGAATTCACATTCAGTCAATCAGCTGCCTAGATATTAAGCGACAGAACTGCACCAAGAAAAACAACAACAAATTAACACACATACTACAATAAACCAAGGTAATCTATTTTGGTAGAGTTGTCACCAGTGCAATGTTATTTGCCACTCGGCTTAGCAGCGCCCCCACCTTGTCCTCAGAGAGCTTGGACATCCACATCTTTTTCAGCTCCAACTCTGCTGCCTGTGGACTGTCCACTGGTTGCTCAAGGTACAACCCCAGAATCAGCATCGCTCGTTTATACGGAGCATTGTCGTTGTCGCAGTAACAATGTAGGAGAAGAGCGGCCTCTGGTGAGAGAATCTCCAAATGGTTGAGAATAACGGCCGTGTGTGAGTCATTCAACTTCTGCTTCAGCCAGTTGTCAAGGTCAAATTTCTGTTTGTTAGCCTCTACCTTCCCTGGTAAAACTGTCAGGTTGAGCGATGCAGCTTTGCTAAGCGATGCTTGTTCGCTCAGGATACTTTCAAACCTCTGCCCCACGTCTTCAGCAAGGGCAGCTGCCTGAGCGGCATTTCCTCTCTCACTAACCATCAGTAACACTGCTGGATAGGTGACTTCCTGTGAATCAAAAACATGCCTCGTGCAGGATTTGACGACTCTCCAGAGCCGTTCGTTCTGTTCTGCATATTTCCCTTTTAGTTCATCAACTTTTTCAGCAAACGTATCAAAATGGCTGTCCTCGGTCTTTGTAATAAGTGGCCTAGAATCAAAGATTCTATTATGGATCACGTAACCCCCCAAAAGGATGATGCCCGCAACACACACCCATATGGGCCAAGATGAGGCATTATCATTATCTGGTGCTTTTTTTGCTGACTCTTCTGAATAGTGCCAGTCACCAGACGATCCACGTGTTGATGATCTTGGGGCGGTCAAGCGTGGTGATCGATTGTGGTGGTCATGCCTTCTGGACACAGGCCTGCCACCAGGCTCTGGCAATGAAGGGTACAGCCTCCCTGGATTCTCCTCTTGACGTCTCACAGATGTTGAATGGCCTGAATCAAAATTGAAAGAATCACTGGCTGTGGTGGACAAAGCTGAAGAGTTATAATCCCTGACAGGGCTGTCACCGTCATCAGTCTGATCATCTGAGTCTATAGCACTCCGTCTGTTCTGCTGCTGTGGAGACTGGGCCACCTCCTCCTCTGATTCATCCTCGTCCTCTTCATCACTTTCTCTGTACCTTGGGGGATTGTTCCATTTTGACCTCCTGTTCCGCAGATTGTACCTATGTGACATGCTGAAAGCAGAACAAACAAACCACAAAAAGTATGAAAAACAAAGGTGATATTTAAAAATCAATCAATCAAACTGGTGATGAAATCTACAAAGGGAGTTAATCAAAGCTCAAAAGATGTCACATGAACACAACACCCAAGACCTAAATCGCCTACAGTAACTGTCACTTGATGCACAATTGTGAGTAAAATACAAGACTGTACACAAACTCCATCTAAGGTACATCATCTAAATGATGATGAAATCAGTTACAGTATTAGTGAAAGGTACAAGCTGGCAAAGTTGAAAAACAGGCAGGAGGCCTGTACTGGGTGTTGTGCTGGGTTGTACAAGGGGTTGTACTGCGTGTCAAAGGTCAGCATCCCTGTGGGCTGCACTAAGTACTATTACACTATTAGCAAGGTTAGCTACATTCCTGTATGGGTTCTGGGTCCTACAATGACAGCTGTGGGTCACCACACCTGCATGGATGTTGACCTTCATCCACTAGGAGTAGGTGTAGCCATATATATATATATAAGATGCAAGAGGTTTATTCATCTTACCATCTATATCAATTATCACAGAAACAGAAATGTGCTTTTTCAACTGCAAAGTATACAACAATTTAAACAAATACATGTATACAAATACTAATACTAGTAATACTAATAGTAATACTTCCACTAGTGCCCAACACATACACACACTGATCAGTATTTGATTGACTGATGATCACTTATATAGCGCTATTCTCTGATCTACTGTCTTGAGCAGACTCACTGCGCTTGCATGTGGCTCTACATGAGTGACTAGGGGGCGGCAGAACAGGGAAATTATATACATCCTATCGCTACACTGTCACCACCAGAATGATTCCTGCATTAAGATGGGCAGCGGTGAGAGCCATTTTAATGTTTCATTGACTGTGGGGGGTAAAGTCACAAGACAGTGTCCACAGTCCACAACTTTAGAAGAGTAAGGAGAGCCGAAGCGGATTCGAACCGAGGTCCCTCTGCTTACCAGCCTAACGTCTTACCGCTAGGCCAAACCGGCTCACAATGCAAACATATGTGAGCTTCTTGATCTTGACATAGTAGTATGTAGTATGTCAGTAATTCTGGTATTGCAGTAAGTACGAGTACGTGGTCGGAGAAAATGAGCTATTTTCAGTTTCGGTGTCAAAAAGCTGAACAGAACAAATGAGTCAGCACAGTGTACTGCCGTAAAAGTGGGAATTACCCCGAAATATGTCAAACTTCACAACTTTTGCAATGTACTCCCGTTTAACATAATTATTACCTGACACAACAGGACGTCTCCTTGAAATCGACCTAGTTCAAAACGACGCCGGATAAAATGGCGAAAAATGGGTTCCGTAGAGTTGTCTCCCATGACGAATCTTAGAAACGAGCGCAGAAATTTCAGTTTTGTGTTCTTCGACACCTGTGTGTGTGTGTGTGTGTGTGGGTGGGTGTGTTGTGTGTGTGAGTGTGTGTGTGTGTGTGTGTGTGTGTGTGTGTGTGTGTGTGTGTGTGTGTGTGTGTGTGTGTGTGAGAGAGAGAGAGAGAGAGAGAGAGAGAGAGAGAGAGAGAGAGAGAGAGAGAGAGAGAGAGAGAGAGAGAGAGAGATCGGAAAACTTTATTTTACAACGATGACTAGTGTAGCTTAGGTTCAGTCAAAAAACTGTCTAACCGACTACTCCTTGCCCCAGTAATGCAAATAGTGATAGTTAAAAATTCAAACTCAAGTGTACCAGTCTTACTCTATTACTGAAGCATTCAACATGTCCCCCCCCCCCCCCCCCCCAAAAAAAAAAAGAGAGAAAAAAGATCACACACACACACACACACACACACACACACACACACACACACACACACACACACACCAAAAACACAACAACAACACACACACGCACACAGCAGAGTCCCTTATCTCTCCATGGGAAAAAGCTTGATAAAGCATATTTTGTTGCATGTGTCAACTGTATTCAGCCTTTTTCTTTTCTTCTTTTCCTTTTTACAAAAACAAAATACGTCTCACCCTCATTTTGAAAGTCTTGCTCCAAACCCGAATATTTTTCAAACTGCCCCTTCACATTAATAATTACTGGACTTTTACTATTCTATACAGATGAATAAATATAAAATTACAGGTATCATTTACATACATACATATAAACATGAATAAGTCAGTGAGTGAAATTTTATACATGAGAATTTCCACACAAAACATAGCGTGTTCCCACTGGCAGCGCCAGATGCACACACTCACTCGGCACCGGCTGAGTTATACATCATGAGCATACAACCAGCAAATAAGGCAGTAGAACATCTAATCAGTTCATATGACTAGTCTTGGAAAAGAAAACAGAAGCAGTTAGAGATTATCTTATAAAGAATAGTAAGGGAGAGGGTTGGTGGGTGCGGATGTCACTCTCACAAGCAGTCGGAAGGACTGGGCGGAGTTCTATGGGTGTATGAAGTAGGTCTCAAATGACCAGTCATTGCAATGGCAATCAGTCGAAAACCTCACTGTCTGTCTGTCTCTCGCTCCCTAGCAGTATTCTGTACAAGAGTCCATCCAATGTAACTGCTTCAAGGTGTGCATGAAGTTTTGACTTGAAGGAGCTACACACACATCACTCACTCAGACACACACACACACACTCACACACACACACACACACACTGACACACACATACGCACTGACATACACGCACGCACACACACACACACACACTAACATTAACACACACACACACACAAGATCTGACTGTCAGAGGTGAGGTTGTTCCATCAGTAGAAAAGCCTGAGAAGGATATACTTGCTACCTGGGCTTCCTTACGTCCATAATAAACATACGGTTTCTGTGGACGTAAAGCAACATTTCAGCTTCATGCCCACTCTGGCGCACTGCAGACACTGAGGTCCATAGTGGTAACGGAGGCAGAAACAGCCCTGTGTCGGTGATAACGTGCTGCTTGAAGACGTTGCATTCGGTCGTCCTTGAACTTGGAAGCTTGAGGCTGCTTCTGGGTCAGAGTTCTCCATCTCGTTCCGTCTTTGGCTGCTTCTGGGTCAGAGTTCTCCATCTCGTTCCGTCTTTGGCTGCTTCCGGGTCAGAGTTCTCCATCTTGTTCCGTCTTTGGCTGCTTCCGGGTCAGAGTTCTCCATCTTGTTCCGTCTTTGGCTGCTTCCGGGTCAGAGTTCTCCATCTTGTTCCGTCTTTGGCTGCTTCCGGGTCAGAGTTCTCCATCTTGTTCCGTCTTTGGCTGCTTCCGGGTCAGAGTTCTCCATCTTGTTCCGTCTTTGGCTGCTTCCGGGTCAAGTTCTTTCTGCTTGACGTCAGCCCACCGGAGATGGTGGGTTGTCTTTGTCTTTGTAGCGCTTTTGAGGTCGGTCTTGTACGTCTTTCCCTTGTTCAGCCTCCATATCTATTTAAGACATCGTCAAACCACAACTTGACAACACACAAAGAGCCCTATAAAGGCAAGACATTGGCCCGAGGATTGTTACATAATCCTCATTGATAACAAAAAAGGATGGATGGTGGAGCTGAGGGTGTGTGTGTGTGTGGGGGAGAGAGAGAGAGAGTGAGAGAGAGAGAGAGAGAGAGAGAGAGAGAGAGAGAGAGAGAGAGAGAGAGAGAGAGAGAGAGAGAGAGAGAGAGAGAGAGAGAGAATACACCAGTACTACAGTAACGCTTATTCAAAACAAAAACAAAAACTCAGCTCCTCGGTCATCCGATTTCTAGGGCAAAACAGAATAAGAACACAACCAGCAAACACAAGCGAGACCAGTACACGTTTCATTCACTGTTATTTATAACGACGTCAAAGAGTTAACGACATTCTAATCAAAAGTTCACATACGACACCGTGCCACACTGAAGGGATGTCAAGTTAGAACAAAGAGTTTGTTTGCATGGTTTGCTCAACGCAGACGAATGGTGATGGGAGTGAACATTTAGGCCTTCTGCACACCCTCAACAGAGTGGGAACATGTCACTTGTAACAATAATAATAATAAATAATTCTTATAAAGCGGTATTCTTTAACCAGAGTTAAAGTCACTGCGCTGTACAAATATCTTATCTCAAAAACTACATTAACACACATTTCAGCAAACACGACCTTAATTAATGTAGCTTTAATTAACAGTATCGCCTATCGAACAATACTCACACATACACACACACACACACACACACACACACACACACACACACACAGACACAAATGACATGCGCACACCAGTCTCCGTTCCTCCACTCATACAACAATTAACCAAAAATTAATGATCTCAAACAACGACACCAATTTGAATCTGTCTTTTCACCCACCCAACCCGTGCCTCCTTCCCTTGCCTAGATCTCTCATGCTCTCTTCCTTCCCTACAGTTGTAGGCCAAAAAAACGTAAACTTTGCGCATACGTGATGTCCAAATAGTGGGGCTGAAATTTCCACAACTGTTTGGACATTACGTATGCCCAAAGTGAAACTGTTTATCCACTTTAACATTCCACTCTCATCCCCGCCCGTTAAAAAACAAACAAAACAAAACCCACATAAACAAGAACATTTTTTTAAATAAAAATCAATTAAAAAAATCAGCCCACAAACCAATCCAGTCATATACAAGTAAGTCACCTTGCCAGTGACTGAAAATCACCTACGCCAAATCCATCACCTCTGGCGACCAATTCAGTTTTGCATACATTACACACCACAAATCACAATACAGAATTTTAGAGAATTGCAGGTCCCATCCTCATTGCCAGTATAATCTTAGTAGTTATTAGGTAGTCCAAAGCGATTTTGTAAATCAATAGTTGACTATCAGACTTTATATATAATTATGTAGATTTTTTACATCTGATTTCAGTGATACCAAGTTTATGTTGATCACTTGAGTAGTTACAAATTAATTTTTAAATATTCAATTGTTTGCCCCAGTGTGCCCAAAAATGCAAATTAGAGAAATCCTGAGATTTAAGGTCCCATCTGGAAGCTATTTTGCATATAACTTGTCCAATATTTAGAAATCTCATTCTCCACAGTACAAATATTAGGCCCAACTTTTTGTAGACATTCATTTTGATTATTCTTCCAGATATTTCACATCAAACTTGCTGAATTCATTAAAAAATGCCATCCCTCAATCTTAAAAATGGTAAAAAAATCATAACTCCTCTTCTACTTGTCCTGTCCACGTACTTTTTATACAAAAATAACCACAGTTAAGAATTCTACATGATGCCATACTTTTCTGATTGATCACAGAAAATATAAACTCCATTTTTTTCAGGCTGTTCCAAGGGCATATATGAGGAAACGATGTGCCCCAAATCCTCTGCCTCCAGCATCCTGGAATTGTTGCTAACTGGAGTGACTTCAAACCCCCATTTAAAAAAAAATGTGGCACAGCACTCTCAGCTATGTCTTCTTTTTGCAGCCATTTACCTAACATATACAAAACAATAAACCCAAAACTGGCAACAGAAAGTGAGTGTAATCATATCTTTGTGTCCTTTAGCATGTGTATGCTCCTTTCAGACATCTGATCTAAATCTAATTTCTGAGTAACTGTGCAGGCTTCTCAAGTGCTGATGTCAGTAAAACAATTGACTGACTGGCCCATTTACAGACTGTTCTGGTCACTTTTGTTGCAAATGTTGGTTTATTCACTAGATCTATTTGAGTGATTCTGATATTTGTGGCCCAAAATGGCACTTGAAATGTCGCAGGAATTTCTGAGGGTCTCCTTGGATATGACCAATAAAACGTCTCCAAGACTGTCATTAGTAGAAAAGTTTGCTAGAATTGCTGTTTATAAATAAATTTGTCAATCATCCCATTGACACCCAAACCAGCTCTCGCCCATGTTTGCAATCGTTCACAGGCCGCTTCATTTTTACTGACAGAAGCATCCGTCTGACAGCTTAATCTGGCTTTCAAGAAAAAGATTAATACTTTTACTCACCAACAAGATCATTTACACACAATGTAGAACACTGGTAGTGATGAATCCACCAACTTTGTACGCACGATCACTTGTGCGGTCGCCTCAGCGGCCATGGCTGACCGTGTGGCTTATCACGTTTCAGCGGCTGAGTGTTGAACATATGAATCGTTTTGGACTCTCATTTTAGTATAACTTTGAAGAAGAAAGATTGATCTTTCTACTGATATTTTTTATGAGTGTCCAGGGTCTAAAAATAGTACCAAATCCATTAAACACATTTCAAACAACTTTATTCAGGACTTCTGCTTGTCGATGGCAGCCATAATGGATAATGGAAAAAAAGCTTAGCAACAACACTTTTGATTGATATAGATTCCATCATGACTAGCCTACGTCCAACACTCCGTGTCAGAAAACTGCTTACAGCGAGCGGTGTTTGCAGCCTATGCGCACTGCTAACAGAAGGCAACGCTTAGGGGTACCAAGATTGAGGTGAATTTTCACATTCCTTTTCAAAGTATAAACATAACAACACAGGACGAGATGTGAAACTGTTCTCAACAGTAATTTTTACTGAGATTGGATATAAAAAAACGCACCAAGAAATCAGTCGATGAAAATCGCTAAAACTAGACCAACTTAGTTAAGCAAAATGCAGCCGAAAGCATTTTGGACTACCTAGATGCAGAGCATACATTACACAACAATACAGGATTTCAGAAAATTGCAGGTTTCATCCTCACTGCCAGTATAATGTTATTCACAATTGAGCTAGATTCAGTCAAATGAAAGGAACACAATGATGAATGTTTCTATCCTTTATTTGTGTGGACCGCTAATGTGCTGCTGTTCGGGGATAACCCAAGAGCCCTGGACCTTACCAGAAAAGTAAGCCGTGTTGCAATGGAGGACCTAAAGGACCGGATCCACTTTTGAGCAAGGGCATGTGCCAAATACACATGTAAGATGTTGCCTTGATGTGTAGCCTGTGCTGCCACAAGTTTGTGTGTTGCTCGAGGGAAAGGTGATTGTGTCACTTGAGTGGGAGCACCAGCAGCGAAGAAACCATGGTTTTGGTAGAAACTATTACATAACCAGCTATTCATGAGATTCTAATGTGAAGGATAAATATGGCAATATTACTGCGCTTCTAGTATCCTCGGTATATTGGTTCAAATGCATGCATTACACAGTCTTTGTAGGCTTGGCTTACCAAGAATGCCTATTATGTGATACGTGTCATGGACAGTCTGTTCCCATAGCAACTTCTGTTATATGTGCTGGGCATACGTCATTGTTCAAAAGTGGATTCCGACTGGTTACATCAATAGGTGGTAACTATATACTGTGCTGCACAATACAAGATACTTCAAGAGACATAAACAGCTTGTATTACATGTATTGGGTATACGCTATTGTTCGAAAGCGGATTCGTTACAATAAAAGGTATGGTGATTATGTACAGTGCTGTACAATAGAAGATACTTCAAGAGACATAAACAACTTGTATTATATGTGCAAATTATATATGCCCATATGCCAGAGTTTGAAAGTGGATTTGTTACATCAAGGTGTGGTAAGTACAGTGCTGTACAATACAAGATACTTCAGGAGACATAAACAACTTGTATTATTTGTGCCATTGTTCGAAAGTGGATTGGCTGCATGAAAAGGTGTGGTGACTACAACACAAAGTATTTCAAGAGAGAAATTATTTCCAAATTAATCAGAACACTGACAGTGGCAAATGACAAAAACACATCAAGATAAAATACTTTTTTAACAGGACAAAAATCGTTCAGCAAACTGGCCTTCATGTTTCACAAATAAATGTATGTTTTTTATATTTATTCAGCTTTGGATCAGCTTTTAGTTGCATTTTCACTTTGGCCACAGCATGCCTCAAAAAGTGCAAGATGTACTTGCAGAATGAGTACAAGTTATCAGTGTAGCATGACACCCTGCAGCCATCATCCACACGATTATTTCCCTTTACCCACTCAGTCTGTTGTCCACTAACCTGTAATTTAAAATACCTACGTAATATACAAAATATGCACTGGCACCACTACATGACTCATACATTCTTAGAAAAATTCATGCCAAATCTGATTTGATTCAATAATAACTCTTTTACAGCGCTATACCCCATAAAAATTTATAAGCTCACAGCGCTGTACATTATCAACATCAAAATCTGCTTGACAATCTAAAAAAGTACAAGTACTATAAATGCATACATCAATATCAAAATGACAAAACAGATGCGTGATGGTTATATCTGGGTGAATCATCTCATCATGTGTGTACTACATGAGTCAACCATGAATGCCACAAGACAGTGTTCAATACAAGTTAAAACCCACGACTTTTGAAGAGACTGCCCCACATTTGAGACGAAAGTCGATAAAACACCGCAGATCACCATCTTCCAACTACACACTGCTGACTGCATGCCCACCAGGCACCTGCATCACCTTGATCTGCCACACATGGTTGACTGCTCATATAGTGTGACAGGCCTACAAACCCCAAAGCATGTTCAACCGGCTGGCACTAGATAAACCTATCACTCACAAGGGACCACTTATCATTAGGGTGGTTTTAACAGAGGGATGCGTAAAGTAAATTGGTGTTTTATGCCCAGTCAACAACTGCAGTTATATCGGGGTGATACTGATAGAGGGGTGTGACTGTAGTGACATGCAGGAGTCGAGTTCTGGCTCAGAGCAATAAGCTGTATCTTCTGGTGTGGATGCTGGACTGAATGTCTAGTCCCTTGGCTGAAGACAATAAGCTCTTTGGACTCGTGTGTGATTTCTGGCCACTCAGTAATTTCCAGTATTTTGCTGGTTAAGATTAGCATATATATATACCAGAAGAGAAAAAAACAGCAATCAGTCAGACCTATTGGCTGTTATTTTGTTTGACCGCTAAAAACTTTTAAAATAAAAATAATGCAGCACAGAGAGATAGCGTGTGTGTGTGTGCATGCAAGCATCCAGAATGCATATGTGTGTGTGTGTGTATGTGGTGTCTTCCAGGTGGGGAAGGGAGCAGTGTTTGCTAGTGTAGGGGAGTGGGGATGGGGAGTTGAGGGGAAGCAGGTTGGAAGCATGGATGAAGAGTCACAAGTCAGAGGTTGCTATAACATAACTTTTATTTGTACACCAACCAACCAGGAAACAGTGTCTGTTTTAGAAAAGACACAAGCAAACAAAACATTTAGAACATGAAAGCAAATGTAAAGTATAAACAACAGCCATTACTAATCTAATAAATACAGTAACCATGTAGTTTACCTGAAGGTTACTATAATACATGACAAAATGATTAATAATCAAGCACATAAATCATGTGCTTGACTTACACTTAAAACCTGTACCTCACAGGGTCACGGTGAGTATACAAGAGACGGCCAGTCAATTAACTGATGAACTCTCAGTATAATGAAGTATACAATAAAGTAACAGTGAAGAATGTGGATTACCAGGCTCATTCTTAACTAAACAGGAAGCATGAGATAATCATTACAGCAGTTCCACTTAAGCACACAACGAGATGGATAGTGACACGGGTGGCACCTGGGTCCATACCGTGAGCGGGAGGAAGTCAGTCATAAACTGACCAGCTCCAGCCTCATCAAGTTACTCAAAGCGTTACAGCATGTTACTGTTACAGAGACTAGCAGAGCATATCCGGCTGTGAACAACGTCAAGCGTCTTACAGGAAGTGGGTAGCGCATCAAGAATCTAAACTGCTGATCTGGCTGCGCCTGTCTGCTCGGTTAGTGAACAGAGACAAAGACCTAATTACCACCACTGACGCGCATCGCCGGCCAGTTCGGGTACACGCACAAAGACCCGGAAAGGGTTTACAAGCTAAATAGAGTGAAAGTCTGCGCGCCCAAAACTCGGCCACACAAAAGCCGGATCAAAACAGAAATAACACGTCTCACAGTTTATACGATCACCACTATGTACCAAACCATATTCAACTAGTAAACTGAACATTCCACAACCATGAAGTCAACATCTTCAAAGTGTTAGCCATAATATACCACCGATTTCATATAGCAACATAGATCGGTAGGAAACTAAACATATAAGTTATGCCGCACAGAGATCTGCACGGCCACGCTGACAAAGTATCCATACTTTAGAGGGATAACTTTGCATCGGCAAAGCATCACTCAAACTGAACATCCAACAATTGCAACATAACATACTAGCTACATATCAGCTACATTTTGGAAATACCGGTCTTCCTGTGGCATAAAGGCTTAACATTTGAACGCACAACCAAGGTAGTCTGACGCCATAGCGGCTGCAACCAGGCGGCAATCTAACGCCGAAATTACCCACGTTCAAGAACCAAAATCAAGGCACATTGTGAACATGATAACATTATAAACATACATTATTTACATCAATAAGAAACAACAGAACAACAAGCCATAGAAAAATAACTACTTACAGGCTCTCCCCTGATGAAAACATGAACACCGGCCGCAACAGTTAAACAAACAACCTGCCTCTGCAGGGACACTGCCGGCCCAGCACACAACTTTTAACACCTTAGATAATTGGGCCATAAAACCCCCACCCAATCAAAAAGGAAAAGGACCGGAAAGAAAAGGTTATAGGGTCATGGCCCAGAACATGTATACAGTACATTCGGTTACACTAGTAGTAGAACTGTTGGCTGTGGATTTGATCAGTTACAGTGACTGACCGGTTTCTGTAAACCACATTTACCACCCTACATAATTATGTCACACCAGATTGAAAAATGTCTAGTGTGACCAATGCTTCTGTCTGCATGTGCATAAGCCAAAACCTGTATGAAGTTTGACAAAAAAAGGTAGCTAATTCGCACTGGAAACACATAACACAATCACAACAAAGACCTGAGTCACCTATGGTAATTCTCATCTGGAATGTGGACTGTAAATACAAGGTACACAAACTCCACTGGTGGGGATGTACCTTTGGTGGAGATTTTGGGCCTTATTTTTCACTTGCATGCCTAGGTAAGAGTTACCATAGATGACTCGGGTCTTTGTTGTTGTGTTTGTGTGATGTCTTTCCAGCGCTAATTAACTCCTCTGCTGATTCTACGTAAACACTCTAGGCCTGATTCTGCTTTATACAATTATAGGCTGTATGAATTTCAGTACAAAGAATTCACATTCAGTCAATCAGCTGCCTAGATATTAAGCGACAGAACTGCACCAAGAAAAACAACAACAAATTAGCACACATACTACAATAAACCAAGGTAATCTATTTTGGTAGAGTTGTCACCAGTGCAATGTTATTTGCCACTCGGCTTAGCAGCGCCCCCACTTTGTCCTCAGAGAGCTTGGACATCCACATCTTTTTCAGCTCCAACTCTGCTGCCTGTGGACTGTCCACTGGTTGCTCAAGGTACAACCCCAGAATCAGCATCACTCGTTTATACGGAGCATTGTTGTTGTCGCAGTAGTCATGTAGGAGAAGAGCGGCCTCTGGTGAGAGAATCTCCAAATGGTTGAGAATAACGGCCGTGTGTGGATCATTCAACTTCTGCTTCAGCCAGTTGTCAAGGTCAAGTTTCTGTTTGTTAGCCTCTACCTTCCCTGGTAAAACTGTCAAGTTGAGCGATGCAGCTTTGCTAAGCGATGCTTGTTCGCTCAGGATACTTTCAAACCTCTGCCCCACGTCTTCAGCAAGGGCAGCTGCCTGAGCGGCATTTCCTCTCTCACTAACCATCAGTAACACTGCTGGATAGGTGACTTCCTGTGAATCAAAAACATGCCTCGTGCAGGATTTGACGACTCTCCAGAGCTGTTCGCTCTGTTCTGCATATTTCCCTTTTAGTTCATCAACTTTTTCAGCAAACGTATCAAAATGGCTGTCCTCGGCCTTCGTGGTAAGTGGCCTAGAATCAAAGATTCTATTATGGATCACGTAACTCCCAAAAAGGATGATGCCCGCAACACACACACCATATGGGCCAAGATGAGGCATTATCATTATCTGGTGCTTTTTTTGCTGACTCTTCTGAATAGTGCCAGTCACCAGACGATCCACGTGTTGATGATCTTGGGGCAATCAAGCGTGGTGATCGATTGTGGTGGTCATGCCTTCTGGACACAGGCCTGCCACCAGGCTCTGGCAATAAAGGGTACAGCCTCCCTGGATTCTCCTCTTGACGTCTCACAGATGTTGAATGGCCTGAATCAAAACTGAAAGAATCACTGGCTGTGGTGGACAAAGCTGAAGAGTTATACTCCCTGACAGGGCTGTCACCGTCATCAGTCTGATCATCTGAGTCTACAGCACTCCGTCTGTTCTGCTGCTATGGAGACTGGGCCACCTCCTCCTCTGATTCATCCTCGTCCTCTTCATCACTTTCTCTGTACTTTGGGGGATTGCTCTGTTTTGACCTCCTGTTCCGCAGAGTGTACTGATGTGACATGCTGAAAGCAGAACAAACAAACCACAAATAGTATGAAAAACAAAGGTGATATTTAAAAATCAATCAATCAAACTGGTGATGAAATCAACAAAGGGAGTTAATCAAAGCTCGAAAGATGTCACATGAACACAACACCCAAGACCTAAATTGCCAGCAGTAACTGTCACTTGATGCGCAATTGCGAGTAAAATACAAGACTGTATTTACACAAACTCCATCAAAGGTACATCATCTAAATGATGATGAAATCAGTTACAGTATTAGTAAAAGGTACAAGCTGGCAAAGTTGAAAAACAGGCAGGAGGCCTGTACTGGGTGTTGTGCTGGGTTGTACAAGGGGTTGTACTGCGTGTCAAAGGTCAGCATCCCTGTGGGCTGCACTAAGTACTATTACACTATTAGCAAGGTTAGCTACATTCCTGCATGGGTTCTGGATCCTACAATGACAGCTGTGGGTCACCACACCTGCATGGATGTTGACCTTCTTCATCCACTAGGAGTAGGTGTAGCCATGTATTTTATATATATATATATAAAAGATGCAAGAGGTTTATTCATCTTACCATCTATATCAATTATCACAGAAACAGAAATGTGCTTTTTCAACTGCATAGTATACAACAATTTAAACAAATACATGTATACAAATACTAACAGCAATACTTCCACTAGTGCCCAACACATATACACACTGATCAGTATTTGATTGATTGATGATCGCTTATATAGCGCTTTTCTCTGATCTGCTCTCTTGAGCAGACTCACTGCACTTGCATGTGGCTCTACATGAGTGACTAGCTTTATAGCGTGTTTCTGGATATCCACCAAACTGGTGTTTACAGTGCTGGCATGGCTAGTGCCACATGAAACTGCAGCTGTCTCGGTGCAAGTCCTGTGCACACCATACAACCATGCACCATGTCACTTCATGCAAAGCCACATACGTAAGGTGTATGCATGTTTAGCTGCAACCTGCCTCCTGCACTTTTGGCAGAATGACCGGGGTCTTTTACATGCTACTGCGGTAACACAGGGGTCACCGAAATAAGAGTCAGGACAGAAAGTCGACCCTGGAGAAGTATATTCTCCCGCCGCTCCTGCAGGGATTCCAACCCTCAACCTTTCAGTCACAAGTCTGGCGCTCTAACCACTGAGCTATCAGTACCCCCCTTCTCCCTTCCTCACTCACAGTCACACATGCTAGTCAGGCCCTCACCCTCTCACACACAGTCTCAGTGAAAAGTAAGGGCTGAACAGAGCACTTGTCAAAACTGGATAGTGTACACATGTAAAATAGTACTACTTCTACT
>OY757551.1:4886004-4913289 GCA_963584105.1 Alviniconcha strummeri
GAGTTAACCTTATTTTAGCTTCATTTGATAGACTAGATAACAAGAATAATTTTTGATAGATAAAGAGATAATGGTCCGCAGTTTTTGGCGTTTTAAACCGCGTCAGTTATAATGTGTTTAGTACTTTCTGAGTTGGGGCCCAATCCGGCAAAAGTTAGACTGAAGAAACACAACGCGGCTAGTAGTTTGATGTGCCTCAGCCGGGCAGCCTGCACAGATTTTGCTGGACAGTGCTGTCCGTGTGGTCCGCCCAGCTAATATATATATATAAGAGGCGAGTGCAGCAGGTGGGGGAGGGGGTGGGGGGTGGGGATAGGAGTCAGTGGTTAGAGCACCGGACTCGTGATTGAAAGGTCGCGGGTTCGAATCCCTGCTGGAACGGCGGGAGAATTTTCTTCTCCAGGGTCGACTTTCTGTGCTGACTCTTATTTCGGTATCCGTTCCACCCCCGTGTTACCACAGTAGCACGTAAAAAATCCCGGTCATTCTGCCAAAAGTGCAGGTGGCAGGTTACAGCTAAACACGGCATGACCTTACGTATGTGGATTTTATTGAACCGTGCTTCGGCATTGGTCACAACTTGTCCGGCCTAATATGTCAAATGACATCTGAGGACATTAAGCATCAACTCATCATGCAGCAGGTGGCAGCCATCTTGAATTAGAGTTCCTTTGGCCTGGGTCCATGACTACATTTCAGCCACCTCGTTGCCACGTGCTGTCTTCACAACCAATCATGAAATGGTGAAACATTTGTTCTGAGTCTGGAGTCCATTCCTCACGACCTGTCACACATATAAACATGAATAAGTCAGTGAGTGAAATTTTATACATGAGAATTTCCACACAAAACATAGCGTGTTCCCACCGGCAGCGCCAGATGCACACACTCACTCGGCACCGGCTGAGTCATACACCATGAGCATACAACCAGCAAATAAGGCAGTAGAACATCTAATCAGTTCATATGACTAGTCTTGGAAAAGAAAACAGAAGCAGTTAGAGCTTATGTTATAAAGAATAGTAAGGGAGAGGGTTGGTGGGTGCGGATGTCACTCTCACAAGCAGTCGGAAGGACTGGGCGGAGTTCTATGGGTGTATGAAGTAGGTCTCAAATGACCAGTCATTGCAATGGCAATCAGTCGAAAACCTCACTGTCTGTCTGTCTGTCTGTCACTCCCTAGCAGTATTCTGTACAAGAGTCCATCCAATGTAACTGCTTCAAGGTGTGCATGAAGTTTTCGCTTGAAGGAGCTACACACACATCACTCACTCAGACACACACACACACACACACACACACACACACACACACACACACACACACACTCACACACACACACACATGACACACACACACACACACACACACACACACACACACACACACACACACACGCACTGACACGCACGCACACACTAACATTAACACACACACACACACACACACACACACACACACACAAGATCTGACTGTCAGAGGTGAGGTTGTTCCATCAGTAGAAAAGCCTGAGAAGGATATACTTGCTTTGAATATGTCTGTCCTTGGCCTAAGGAAACTAAGGTGATTGTTCCTAGACTGAGTTGCAATAGCGTGAGGGAGTGTTTGTGTGTACAGGTTAGATATCATAATGTCCTCTGGGGCCTCATTGTTAAGGACCCTTGTTACATTCAAGTTGGTTTTGTAGGCTCATTATTCTCACCTCTTTTAATTTCTGGTCAGTAGTTAGACTTGCATCTGGAAAGATTACTTTACAGCTCTTCTGTGCAGAGAATTTAATATCTTTTTGAGGACATCATTACATCCGTCCCACACGACTGACGCATAATCAATGTGTAGTTTAATGTGGGCATTGAAGAACAGTTTCCTGGTGTCGATGTCTACGATGTACCTTGATTTCACCAGAAGGAAGACTCGTCTTGAAACTGTTTTGCACACGTTATGAGAGAGAGAGAGAGAGAGAGAGAGAGAGAGAGAGAGAGAGAGAGAGAGAGAGAGAGAGAGAGAGAGATATTAAATGACTGAAACTGATTTAAGTAGCCACGGTCTTGGAGGCTAGTCACAGGCCTCGCGGCCTTTTCAAGTTTCATTGCACAGGCTTTCCTTCTCTGTGTGCATAGCTCCATTCTTTTGGACTCGGCAATCTTCGAGTCAGTGCGGCAGACTCGATCACTACTGTAATAGTAATAACTGCCACTTTCAGCCCGCCTAACCTGCAGTGGTCTTGGGCTTTTATACATATATTGAGACATCATTGAGAGGTTCAACTGACTCCCCCTACTACACACACATCACTCACTCAGACACACACACACACACACACTGACACACACGCACTGACATACACGCACACACACACATTAACATACACACACACACACTAACATTAACACACACACACACACACACTAACAGACACACATTCAGTAACACACTCACACACACACACACACACACACACACACACAGAGAGAGAGAGAGAGAGAGAGAGAGAGAGAGAGAGAGAGAGAGAGAGAGAGAGAGAGAGAGAGAGAGAGAGAAACACATACACACACACACACGCATTCACACACACACACACTAACACACACACACTAACATTAACACACACACTAACATTAACAAACTCTCTCTCTCTCTCTCTCACACACACACACACACACACACACACACACACACACACACACACACACACACACCAATCAGTAGAATCCAGACTTTAAAAAAACAGTCGCTGATTAACTCCAGGTTACGAGCTGCCGCCGGTTTGACGGCGCTGCAATAGGCTTACATTAAGTATTGACTTGTCCTGCCGTGGCACTCAAATAAGTATGCGTTCAGTTGTCCAGGCTACTCAGTGGTTATGTGTATGCGCACACGGCACCCCGCGTGTGTACGTTAGTCACGGCGCAGACGACCCCAGGTATAACAATGCACGAGTTCCCGCGCAATCGACCCGCAGTGAGGCGAAAGTGGATTAAATTTATACAATTCAAACGATCTGACTTTAAGTTGCTGCGCCGCATCACGCCCATTTGTGTAGCGAGCACTTCAGTGAGTGCGATTTCGCAAAACCCATGGAATACTGGTACTCTTTCCTTGAAAATCCTGCCTGGCAGGCTCAAACTGAAACGGCTGTATCCTTGTGGGTCTCTCGGGCAAAATATCAGTTTCGTCTTCGGAGCTCGAGTTGGCCATTTTGCAGCGACTCCCCAGAGTGACGTAGTAGTCATATGGTCACGTGATTTGGGCGTCGCGGCGACGCTTTCGGTACGACAGAAAATGCCTTTCTTCGTGCATTTATAACCCTCAGATCACAGTTTCACCTACATCATCGTTCTCAGCGAGCTTTAACGGAAATCGTGTCAAAAATCACCCCTAACCTGGGACTTGTCCTTTAATTCCACCAATATAGTAATTTACGAATTAGTTTTGCCGGTTTCAGTGCCGTCCTAATATCAGTGACACAATCAGTCCGAATGACCTACGAGGTTGACCGGACGTGATTAAAACCAGTCACTCAGTAACTCTGTCCGGCAGTTTCATACGGCTTCAATCTCAGTCGAGTCAGTGGTTTATACAAATTTATTCAGTGACAAAGACTGACAAAACAAAGTGTACAGTTTCCAAGCCGCAGCTAACTAGTAGTTATTTACAAGCAAACGCATGAAAAATTAAATGGACTTACTTATTTTCGTATGTTTTGTACGCTTCAGTCAGTGTATATTATTGATTTGTATAATTATGGGTATTAGTGTGCACGGTACGTTTTTCTTTAAGTTGTAAAGCGCTTTGAGATCCCGAAAGCGCTCTATAAGTTCGCTATTATTATTATTATTACTTACGTTGCGGAACGGACTGGGATAGCTCAGTGGCGCAGCGGTAGTGGTAGCGGTAATGGTAACCATTCAGTCACAGGTCCGAAGTCGTCGCCGGCAGGTTCGACTGATTCCCGGCGGCAGCGGCGAGAGACTAGTCCGCCAGGATCAACGTTCTGTGGTGCCTTAAGAATTTTTTTTTTGGAGAATAGCCACGCTATATAGTTGCCATTCATTGTGAAGCGCTTAGGGTCCGTCCTAACGAGCCTTCTGGTTTCCGTGGACGTAAAGCTATATTGAACCATGCTCAGTTCAGTATTGGTCTCATCTTGTCCCTAATATGTCAACTGACATCCGAGGACATTAAGCAACACTACCTATCCGAAGCGCTTAGGGCTCTTCTCAGTCGAGATGAGGGCTCGACAAGTGTTCCGAAAGTTATCGGCGTATCGTATCAGTTAGTTCAAGTCAGGCTCTGACCCTTGAGTCGTGGCGTGTAATGTTGTCCACCCAGTCACTGAAGAAGATGGCGAGTCCAGTGACCAGCCTGTAGGTGGCAGAGAGTTGCTCGGAATGCTGTCGTCTGCGATCCGCACCAGGCCGAGCATCGCCATTCCGAACATCCGGCATTGACCTTTGGTTCCAGGCCTAGAACAAACGGTATCAACGACTATGAACTATGTTGCCGCTGACGTGTCGTGGAAGAAGGAATCAAGGAACTAGGCTGTAAATCCGGCAGTCACATTGAATAAATGGCCAGTCCGTTTGGCGGAAGTCAGCTTCAGTGATTCTTCTTTTTGATAACTTTGACAACGACTTCTTCTTCTTCTTCCGTATAGTATCCAACTTCGATTCTTGAAAACTATGATTGGTGGGTTGGGGTCGAAGCGCTTCCAGAAAGAGATCAAACACAAAACTGAAGCGGCTCAGCAAACGAACGCTTATCAGTTATTTTAACACGGACAGTGTGCAAATTCGGCTGATCTAAACCTCCTAATGGAGTTCCTTTATTTTACTCAGTGGTTAGAAAAGGCCTGTTCCGCATGTCCGCGATTAACAGGTTTGACTTTTCTATTTAACATTATGTGAAAAGGCCAGCTCCGCGAAATTAGCTTTGTTTTGACTTTTCCATAAATAATTCTCTTGTGCATTCCATCTTCCACTATCCACAGACTTGGAAGATACCTTAAAGTTTTCTTCCATAAATTCAGTGTAAGACCCTACTGAGAAAATATAAAGTGAGGCGATGTTTTTTTATGATACACCGCTTGTGAACTGTCTTTTCACAGGTTTGTAGCTCAGACTTTCGTAACCCGCACGAACGATTTTGTGTTGACTTAATTGTTGTTTACGTTAAATTCTCATGGAATGAGACAACCAGATAAAGTTTACCTAGCTATATTGGCTTTTCGAACTTGTGTGCCTTCTATCCCCTTCTCAGTTTTGTCTGCTTATGACATGCTTGTGACTATGTTTCTGATTCAATAATATTTGGAACTTTCATTCTCCACTTGAATTCGTGTTGAAAGTGAGGTGGAAGTAGAGCGAGAAAAAGTAGAATGATCCTGTGAGCGAGTGAGTGTGTGGATGTGTGTGTGTGCTGGATCACTTTCTGATAGTCATGAGATGCCACGACCTAACCTGCTAGCGTTCTCAGAGGTGTGGCCACAGAATCGCTCGACGACATTTGACCTCTTTACGCACTAGTAACGTTACACATATCTACCGATTACAGCCAAAATCCGCAACAAAAGGTGTGTTTATATATATTTTTGTCTAATGCGTTTTAGCTCGAAATAAACAGTTTGGCAGATTTTTATGACGTGCTTCTTCATGGGCGGTTTTGAGTCAAGAACGAATCCACGGCTCCTGGCAGAATCAGAGAAGGGGATGTTGCGAGAGCCAAAAATAATTGAATCAGGGAGGGAAACGGTAGAAGGTTTCAAGAAAGACGAAAAGCGGAAAGAGCTTCTGTTTTGTCGTCGTTCAGTTTGAGCTGATTTTCCGTCATCCATGTTTTCATGTCGTCTGTGCATGCATAGAGTTCTTTGGCGAGGCTGGTCACTTCACTGAGAGGAGCGGATTTTTGAAGCTGTGCGTCATCTGCGAAAAGCTGATGGTTTCCAGAGTGGTTAACTATGATACAGGAGAGAGAGGCGTAGTGTGCAGGACGAAGGGAATGGGCCCCAGTACTGAGCCCCGAGGCACGCTGTACATGAGCTGTGATGGTGACGAAGACAGAGTTACTGACTGAAGCGGATTGATATAGCTGTCTGAGAGGGTGTGACTGAAACCACTGGAGTGCAGTAGACTCAGGCGGGAGAGAATTTGGTGGTCAATAGCGGTAGAAAGATCCAACAAAAGAACAGAAATGTTGTCATTGTCCAGAGTAGAGCGAATATCGTTTACAATACGTAACAAAACGATCTCAGTGCTCTGTCCTGCTCGACAGGCTGACTGAAAGGGATTGCTGAAGTTGTTTTAGTCTTGGAGATGGGAGAGAAGTTTGTGGTGAACGACCTTTTCAAGGATTTTGGACAGAAATTGAAGTATGCAATGTTATGATAAAAAAAAAAAAAAAAAAAAACCAACAAAAAAACTACCACTCTAAAAACTATTACTTTTTCTGGCACTTTATCAATAAAGTTGCACTTTTTCACCACCTTTTTTGTGTTGGGTTCGACATGTACAAAAAATTGTATGTGAATGAAAGAACATAACAAAACGGATCACATATAGAGTCTCCCAAACTAGAATGGGGTTATGGAAAGTTGTGGTGTAATGTGGATTGGTGCGTGTGCTGTGGCACGGAATGTGGAACGTTGTGCGATGTGGAATGATGTAGTGTGGGCTGTGACACGGCGCGATACCTGGTAGTGGAGGTGGTGTTATGCGAGATGTGGTAAGTGGTGGTGTACTGATCTGTGATGTGGAATGTTATGTGGAACATGGCAGTGGGATGTGGATTTGGGTGTGATCACAGTCAGATGTGGTGGAATGATGCAAGATGGGGAGCATGTGAAATGCGGTGCAATGTGTAAAATGTGGTGTGAGATGCGGTAAAGCGATGCATCAATGATGCGGCCAACATATGGTGTGATCGGAAACTGATGTGGCGTGGAGTACATGGAATGTGGCGTTATGTGGTACGTCAGTAATGTGAAATGGGGTGCCGCATGCGAGATGTTAGTGGTGTGATGTACAATGTGGCCGATGTGGTGCGATTTGAAAGATGGTATTGCAAAGTGGAATAGTGTGCTGCGACTAGAGGTGCTGGTGTGATACGAAATGTGCGAGGTGGTGAGGAATGGTGCGACGTGGAATGTGGTGTGGTTTGGAATAATGCCAGTTGACTCGATGTGGAATGATGCAATGTAAAATGTGCCAGTGGCCGTAATGAGATGTGATGAGGTGCGAGATGCAATGGCAATGCGTTATACATTCCACATCTCACCGACTACAGCTCACATCGAACCACATTTCCGGCACAGCACACCATACCACATATTACATCATTCCACATATTTAATACCACCAGATCACACATGGCGTGATGTGGATAGTGTGGTGTGGAATTTGGTGTGAAGTAGAATGTTTTGCAATGCCAGATGTGGGATGTTGTGCCTTATACATCCTAATGTGGCTGTGACGTGGAGCAAGGTGTGACAGATGTAGATGTGCGATACAGTGTGATGCTACACGTTATGTCATGCAATGTCAGATTCGGAATGTGGTGATGCGATGTGGAACGATGGTGTGGTACATGTGCAATATGGTGGCGTGCTGTGAAGATGCGAAATGTGGTTGTGGAATACCGAGTGATGTGGAATGGTTTGACGGCGCCATATTAGACATGGCGGTGTGATGCGGAATAATGGTTGAAATGCAGTGTGGGATGTGTGGTGCTATAGGATAGTGTGATGTGAAATTTATATTTGAATGTGATGTGCATGGCGTGAAATGTGGGCACGATGTGGAATGTGTGCCGAGATGGGGTGCCGTGGAGCGATTTTTGCGAAATGTGGTCCGCTGTGAATGTTTTCAGACATGGTGTAACTGAAATGCAAAACTAGTGTGTAATATGGCGTGGTGTGGAATGTGGTGTCCTGTTATGTGGAATGTTGCATAATGCAATGTATGTGGAATGTTGCATAAGTGGAAAATTACGTCATGTGAATGTGGTGCTGTGGAATTGTGGTGGTGAAGAATGTGGGATATGCAATGCGCTGTGTGATTGTTGTGTGATGTCAGATGTGGAAAATGATTCAATGTCTTGTGATGTCAGATGTGGTGGTGTAATAAATGTGGAGTATGGTGTTGTGTGAAATATGCTATGATGCTGAATGTGGGTGTGGTGTGGAATAGTTGTGTATATGGGATGGTGTGATGTGGATGTGGAACATGTGCTTTGAGATGTGGTGGTGTGAAAAGGCGGTGGGAGGCAGACTGCGGTGTTATGTGATGTCAGATGTAGAATACGGTGGTCAGAGGTGAGATGTGTTGCAACATTAAATGTCCGAGATATGGCGTGGAACATGTGGTATGTAGTAATGTGATGTGGAATGTTGTGCAATGGTGGCGTGGTGTGGAATGGTGTGACGTGAAAGGTGGTGTGACGTAAAATCTTTTGGTGTTATGTGATGGAATGATGTGTGATGTGAAAACGTTTAATGTGGTGTGGAGTCGAGTAGTGTGATGTGCAATGCAATTTGAACCCTACTAATTACGTAAACACTACAGCACCTGTGATGTGGAATGTCGCCGGAACACACACACGCACGAAACCAATAGCACACTTCACGCACACAGGCAAAGTAATCAGAGTCCAGGTGAAAAGGTGGGTGTTGAGGGCAGAATTAAATGATACTACAGACGGAAGATATATGTTATAAGGTGTGACGCCGGCGGAATGGTATGTTGTATGATGTGGAATGTCCATGTCCTGGATGGACTACAGAGTGTGAAGTGGTGCAGAATGTTGTGGTGAAGAACAGTGTATCGTGTGAAATGGTGGCGTGAAACTGCGGTGTGGTGTGTCGGAATGCCATGATGTGATTTTAAATGTTTTGTGGTATGGATATATATAAAGCTATGTGTAGCGTTCAGAGCAGTTTGCTCTTTCTGTATTATGTAGTGTTCAGTGTAATGTCAGTAGGATTCAGTGTACACATGTTCAGTGTCAGTCTACTGAGCGTCGGCTCGGTTCTATAGCGTTCAATGCAAGTAGTGTTCAGCATCAGTTCAGTTTCTTAAGCAGTCTACATGGTAGAGTCTGTAGCATACATAGTCAATGGTGTTCAGTGTTATCTGGGTTACAGTCTACGGCATTCATGGTCTGCCGACTATCATTCAGTGTCGGTAGTGTTCAGTCTAGTATTCAGTTGTTAGTGGGGTTCAGAGTCTATAACGTTCAGTGTCTGTAGCGTTCAGGGTACGTGTGTACTGTTTAGTGGGTCATTCTCCGTCTGTACTCTTCATTGTCTGCAGTGTTCAGAGCACTGGCTGTTCACCAAGAGTCTGTCATGTTCAGAGTCCACACTCTGAAGGTCCTCTGCCCCTGCGCAGTTCTTGAATGTTAACATCCCGTCAACCACAGAGGGTCACCTGAGGACAAAATACAATGTAATTTTTAATCATTTTTAATCCACTTATCTATCAGTGCACAATGACACACGTTTTGGTACGTATTTATTTTTGGTAGGTACTCACTGGGGGAACCTACTTGTCAACTCTAGGTTCTCAACAGGGAATCTTAATTTCTGCGTCCGCAGTATCCCACTGTGGGAGCCCTGTGTGGAAAAACGGGCCATGCTCAGAGCATCAATGCATAGGCCTATTGGAGGAGCACTGTAGTAATTATATCGATGTTAAATCTGCAGACACATTTGCTGTGGGCAAATTCACGACAGCGTGAGTGGCATAAAGCACAACAAATTACGAGTCAGTCTTGCCTTCGATCACGCTTGGATGAGTGACTACATCTGTATGTACATCTGTCTACTGGTATACAATATGGATATGCGTGTATGAGTTTATGAATAAAGTGTTTTTCCAGACACATGAGTGTGTGAGTTTATGAATAAAAAGTGGTTTTCCGGACTTACCGTTTCAAGATGGCCACAAGCTGGTGTACTGACCCGGTCATTTGTTCAGTTACAAATGGGGTGTTCACTGCTGATTCTGTGTGTGCTCATGCTGTGTCGTCTTTTATTAGGAAGTATATTTCTCAACACATTTCCATAAAAAGCACACAAACTTGGTATATGTATTCCTTTATGGCGCAAGCAGGCTATTGTTAAAAGAAGAAGAATCAGACTTCCAAGTATTGCAATATGCATAAAATAATGTGTAGGTTTTGTTAGGTCTATCACTCTATGTTTAAACAGAACGAGGTTCATGCAGAACCTAAATGTGATTTGACAGGGCTCCACAATTGATGTCATACCCTAGCAAGCGACATAATTACAAAATAAGCAAATCGTCCATGATAACCATTGATAACATGCACCAAGGATACATCTTCAGAGTGTGTTCTGTTGTGCTTCTTGTTGTTCAGTGTTACAGGTTCTGCTGATGTGGTTCATTTTGTTTGCTTGCTTTACTTCATATACCTTCTTGAGGGTGAAGGCGGCCATGCACTGATATCCGGGGCAGGAGGTGGAGTAGGTACGTGCACGCTGTACTTTGTTGCTGCAGTTGCCCTCTGTGTGCATGTAAGGGGGACTGGGGCCAACTTGAATACTGTGAAGAGAATAGTTACTTTACACTGGAAACAAACCAATCTTATATATATATATATAAAACAATTCATCTGAAAAAAGTAAGTATTCAAATGAACCTAAAAATACCTTGCACCTCCTGTTCTGATTGACAGCCAAGCACAATGCGTGTGTCAATAGCCTGTTTCATTGCCCTGCTGCTCATGCTGCTGCTGGCCAAGGCGAAGGTTGATGTCTTCAGGGTATGGCCATTTAGCTGGTAGGTGGCTTGCTCTACTGTTTTCTGCACTGGGCATGGACCATTGCAGTTCCCAGCCGAAGTCTGGAGAGTATCCAGGGCCTTCTATACACAAGCACTTCTTACAAACAATGTAAGATATTTTGTATAATACTGATGTTATTACTAATATTGTCAGATTGATTGTTCATAGTCCTGTGGGAAAATTAGTATAAATAGTAATTATATGTTGTTTTGTTGTTGTGTTTTTTGTCTAATATCACCTCGATGTGAACCGACATAAAATACTGATTGATTGATTGACACACAAGCACACAACTGACCCCCACTCCCTGCCTGCACATACTGACAGTGACACAAATATGCACCCTTGGTGAACACATACACATGCAAGAACATACTTACGCACAAAAATATGTATCCACTGACATAGGCCAACACTGAACTGAACACACACATAATTATAGCACTCTCTTTTTCTCTTCCGTGCTCTAATATGATACTTGAATGCACGTTGGCATTGCTCAGTTTTACTTTTTGCCTGCATTGGACTGAATACACACATAAGTTGGAGAAAAAAAAAAAAAAGAAGATACGAAACTGAAGCATACAACGAAAAATTGAAACTGACCCTATCAGATTGGGCCTACTATAAAACAATTCTTGTATCTTCATTATTCTATCCTCTCCATTTGGTGTGCCTGTTCTCTCTCTCTCTCCATACTATTTTTTTCTCTCCCTACAACTGCTTTGCACAAACATGGAAAAGGTGACTGTTCAGCCATCTCTGCAATACAAGCAAGTAGAGACCAAGGATTCAATCACAAAACTATTTCTGGTCTAAAAAATAAATATAAAAAAAGGATTATGAAGAGCTGATGGAAGAAGACTCTAACAGAAAGCCATAACTGGCATTCTGAGGAGAAATGAGCCCTGCAAGTGAAACATCACTGCCAGAGGCTGACACACACACAAGTGTTGTCTTTGTAAAGTTTACAAGCTAGACATTTTTCAAACCAATGTGACATCTATACGGTGGCAAAAATGGGTCACAGAAGCTGGTCACATAATCACTGTAACTGGTCAGACACAAAACTGTCTGTGTTTACAACTACTAGAGCTGTACTAACAGAGCTGTACACCCAAGTCCCTTCCCTGTCTAGAACACACACACACACACACACACACACACACACACACACACACACACACACACACACACCAAACATACTACACGCACTCTCTCAATGTGCTGCATTTTTTGTTCACTTGCTGTTTAGTAGTTGTTGTATTCTGTTTAGTTTTTTTAAATAACAGCCAGTACATGTATCTGATTGACTGCAGATTTTTCCCTCTTGTATATGCTGACCTTAACCAGTAAAATACTGGAAATTACCAATTAACATGAACCTTGTAAGCAGGTAGTTTGTTGTTGCTTTTTACAATCATGTAGACCTCTCCCTTTGAAGGAAGTTCTCTCTACCGGTGTGGCAATGGTGTGGATAGATCCCAGGGGACCTTCAGCCTGTTTATGATTATGAGTGAATGTGTGTGTGTGTGACTAAGCCATGTGGAGTTTGGAGTTTACCTAGAGAAAGCTATGAAAGTGAAGAACATTAACACAAGTAAATAATCCTATGGAGAAAACTTTGAAAAGAACAGAACCACTGACACTATGTGGGTAGAAAAAAAGGGGGAAGTACTCAGAACAGAAAAGAGCCCTAGCTATGATGTGCTAAGAAGAGATGGGTTGACTGATCAAGAGACAGTTCTTTGATTTTAACATACCATCAACCACACAGGGTCACCTCGGGACATTGGTAAAAAATAAATAAATATATATATAAAAATAATAAACAAAGGACCAAAAAGAAATACTGGAAAGAAAGAAAGTAAAATAACAGAGGTTAAAAGAACCCCACAAAGTACTATAGAGAACAGAACAAAAGAGGAAATAACTGAGTGGAACACAGTCTAAAAAAAAAGAAGAAGAAAAAACTAAAAAAACTAAAAAAGGCAAGAAAACAACAACAAAAAACTTCATAAAAAAGGAGCTACACAAAGTGCTATGAAGAACAAAATCACTTTAATTATTAAGAAGACAAAAGTGGAAGAAGACCTGAAGCAAAATCCCTAGAAAGAACTGAAATGAAACAAACCAGACCAAGTGCTAAAAAGAACAGTACTTAAACAGATGGCCATCTAAGAGTAGATGGCTATTTTACTGCTTCTTGTTTTTTCTTCTTTTTTTCTTCCTGTTTATTTTTCCCTAAAACATGCATGTTTATGTCTAAGGTTCCTATATGCTTATCTCTGTTCAGGTTTACAGTTGTAATCATCACTATAGCATTGCTTTAGCTTGTGCAAAAACTGGAATAAAAATAAAAAAAATAAAAAAGGCAGGAGAAGTCCCTCAAAAGAACCCCTGCAATGGGAGTAATGCAGATGCAGAAATTATGGTCCCTCTATTGAAAACCCAGAGCTGTGAAAGATTTCCCTTTAAAGCTGGAGTAGGTCAGAATGCAGCCAGGCATGCTTCACCTGCTGCTTGGAATTTCTTGCTTGTCCTAATTTCTGCCTTACTGTTTCATTCACCTACACTTTCATTCTCTACTACCTACACTTTAAACTGCATTAGTTGTGGTTAATGCAGTTTCCCCTGTTGACCCACGGAACAAAAGAGGTAACATTGGTAATTGTCATGACCGACTGAAGCAGATTCCTGTGTCAAGTGCTGTGTGTTTGCTGTTGACTGTGTTGGAACTGTGATCCAGTTTTTTAATTATGATTTAGTGACTCATGTTTTGAGCTGGTACACACAAATTGTGAAAGTGTGATTTGTCCTGAGGTGATCCGGTGTGGCTTACAGGAAATTAAAATCCAAACACTAACCAACCAAAAAGAAGCACTCAAAAGAAAAAGGAACCCTACACAACATTAAAAACAAAGAACCACTTGTTAGCTAATTAGTCCTTCAATTTTTACGTTCTGTCAGCCACACCAGCTAGGTAACCTCTAGATGAATCTCACAGATTTACGCTTACTCTACACCAGGTCAAAACACAATTACCAAACCACACTAAAAAAAAAAAGAAAAAAAAAGAGGCTCACAGTTGTACAGAAAACACAGTAGCAAAGATAAGCAATATCAGCATTTATATTCACTTACATGCAACTGAGAAATGTACTTCCAGGAGGGTTCTCTGAGACTTTCTTGCACAAGTTTTAAAACACAGTTTATGAAATCACAAGCATATATATGACTAATAAACTGGTGACAATAACAGTTATGTTTGGGTGCCTATTTACATTCTGCTGGCACTCAATACAGAAACCTGCTTAAATTGCTTGTGATGACAAGCATGGTGATCTGTCACCAAAAACGTAAGCCATTGGTAATTTTGAAAAAGACAATTATTTCAATCATTTACCAACAATTTATACAGGACTCATTTGATTTCAAATAACAACAAATGAGACATGCATACTAAGAAATGACACCACCCTTCTTTTTTAAAGTCACAGATGCGACTCATGTTCACGGCAGTCCATAGCAGGTATGGCCGCCATTATCTGAAAGACATTCTATGCAGCACTGACTTGTGGAGAGGACGAGGGTCTGAAGTTTACTCTGCCAAACCTGCTGCAGGACACGGGTGAGCTGGTACACGTCAACAGGGGTGAGGTAGTTTTTAGCTACTCGTTGTCCAAAAATGGACTGGAGCCAAATCTGGAGAGTGGGCGGCAATAGATCTGTGATGACCCGAGCTCTGTGAGGAGTGGCACTGTTGTCCTGCAAAGTGTGGCACTTGGTCCCATGGCTTGCTGAGCACGTTGGATGAGGGGGCACACAATCTCATCCCTGCAGTGTAGGCCAGTTAGGGAGCCCTGAATGATGTAGAGTAGCATTTTGCCATTGAGGTAGATATATGCTGACCCACATTATTACTGATCTGCCTCCATAGCGATCAACCTCCTGAACAGCGTATCCAATGAAGCGTTCTCAGTCTCAGAACCCAAGATAGACGGTGAAGCAAGAGACTGGTCTGTGATGGGGATCATGGACCACTATTGCCTGGTCCAGGGCACATGGCACGGTCATCACGCTGCACGGGTGCAGCAGTCTACCGGAGTCAAGGGAATTCTGATTGCATGCTACGTTCTTTGGGCCAAAGAAATTCATTCCACCTCACCCGGATCAAATGTGAAAAGTGTTAACATAAAAATGTAGTTTCACTAGCACCATTCAGTTTTCAGGCAGGTGCCCTGCATAGTAAGCAAAATCAGTTCTAAAAAATTAACAATTTAGGGATATTTTTTTTTATCAAATTTATGTTTGACACACTTTCCACTGGTGACCAAACAAGCTCTGAGCAAAAAGATTTTTTTTAAAGGCTGATGCAAGTGCAGTCTGCAACACCTTGGCCACGTGTCTGCAACTTTCTTTGCTTAGCTGTCACTGCTCTGTGATATTTTGAAAAAGTACAGTGAAATTCCTGCTAGCCCTATAACTGTTTATGACTAGTATATAATATATATACTGAGATATGCATGCTATTGACTGCTGTCTCCAGAACTGTGACAACTGTATACTTATGATACAGTGACTTGTATGTGTTCTAAACTGGTGAAGAATTTTGATATGTCCTGTGGTAACCTAGTACATTCAGATCCAAGCTAACTAACTGAACTAACTAACTGAAAAGAAGCACTCAAAGAGAAAATCACCCTACAGACCACTAGAAAGAACAGAAACATTTAAAAGAAAAGCATGGTGGAAGACTGAAGCACAATATTAATCTGTAAAAAGAAGTACTCAGAAGAAAAAGGAGCCCAGCCAAGTATCAATGAGAACAAAAACCACTATGATTACGAAGAAGAAGCTGGGTAGAAGAAGGCCTAAGAGAATGCCATATCAAGAACTAATCAGAAGAGATGAGAGATCTACCGAGTGCTAAAAAAACAACCACCAAGAAGAACTGGGCAGAAAAGGCCAAAGAAACAGCCAGAAAAAGCAACATTCAGGGGAGAAAGGTGCCCCTGAAAAAGAACTTGGTAAACATTTAAAAGCCAAAGTAAAAGCCATAAAAGGAAGAATATGTAGAGAAAAAAGCAATAATGCAATACTAAAAAGAACAGAGAAGAGAAAGCAGTAACATCAGTGAAACCACATGGCCAGAGATTGTGGCAAGTGGCATCTTTGTAAAGCCAGTAGTTTTTCTTATGGTGAATCACCACGGACTCCTCAAAAAAAAACCAAAGGAAGCATTCAGAATTAAAGGAGCCTGATGAAATGCTGCACAAAGCAAAAACACTAACAACAATAGCTAGACAGAAGAAGGCCAAAGAAAAAGCCCTAAAACGAACCAGTCAAACTGGAAAGGAGCCCTACAAAAACACTCTGAAAAGAACAGAGCCTACAAGATGGTAAAATGAACAACAAAACCACTGTGAAGAAGAGTTCCGATAGAAGAAGGCCTAGCTCTAAAAAGAATTACTCAGAGAACACAGACAAGTGGCATTTTTGTAAAGCAGGTAGTTTTTCATACGGTGAATCACCGCGGACCCCTCCCCTTGAAGGAACTTCACTCCACCGGTGAAACAATAGTGTGGAGAGACCCTGGGGGATCTTGAGCCTGTTTACCACCTGTTTACATTTGTGTGTGAAATCACCCTGCCACAGGCTGTGACATGTGGACTACCCCTGAAAAACACACTAAAAGGAGAGGAACACTAGGAAATGCTAGCCAGAACAAAACCACAAAAAGAGCTGGGTACAAGAAGGTGTATGAAAAACACACCAAAGGAAGCATTCAGAATTAAAGGAGTCTGATGAAACACTGGACAAAACAAAAACACTAACAATAACAGCGAGACAGAAAAGGCCAAAGAAAAAGCCCTAAAATGAAGCATTCAAACTGGAAAGAAGCCCTACAGAAACCACTTTGCGAATAACAGAGCCTACAAAATGCTAAAAGAAAACAAAACCACTAAGAGGAAGAGTTCTGATAGAAGAAGGCCCAGATAAAAGCTCTAAAAAGAAGCACTCAGAGAACACAGACAAGTGGCATCTTTGTAAAGCAGGTAGTTTTTCATACGGTGAATCACCGTGGACCCCTCCCCTTGAAGGAACTTCACTCCACCGGTGAAACAATAGTGTGGAGAGACCCTGGGGGATCTTGAGCCTGTTTACCACCTGCTTACATTTGTGTGTGAAATCACCCTGCCACAGGCTGTGACATGTGGACTACCCCTGAAAAACACACTAAAAGGAGAGGAACACTAGGAAATGCTAGCCAGAACAAAACCACAAAAAGAGCTGGGTACAAGAAGGTGTATGAAAAACACACCAAAGGAAGCATTCAGAATTAAAGGAGTCTGATGAAACACTGGACAAAACAAAAACACTAACAATAACAGCGAGACAGAAAAGGCCAAAGAAAAAGCCCTAAAATGAAGCATTCAAACTGGAAAGAAGCCCTACAGAAACCACTTTGCGAATAACAGAGCCTACAAAATGCTAAAAGAAAACAAAACCACTAAGAGGAAGAGTTCTGATAGAAGAAGGCCCAGATAAAAGCTCTAAAAAGAAGCACTCAGAGAACACAGACAAGTGGCATCTTTGTAAAGCAGGTAGTTTTTCATACGGTGAATCACCGTGGACCCCTCCCCTTGAAGGAACTTCACTCCACCGGTGAAACAATAGTGTGGAGAGACCCTGGGGGATCTTGAGCCTGTTTACCACCTGCTTACATTTGTGTGTGAAATCACCCTGCCACAGGCTGTGACATGTGGACTACCCCTGAAAAACACACTAAAAGGAGAGGAACACTAGGAAATGCTAGCCAGAACAAAACCACAAAAAGAGCTGGGTACAAGAAGGTGTATGAAAAACACACCAAAGGAAGCATTCAGAATTAAAGGAGTCTGATGAAACACTGGACAAAACAAAAACACTAACAATAACAGCGAGACAGAAAAGGCCAAAGAAAAAGCCCTAAAATGAAGCATTCAAACTGGAAAGAAGCCCTACAGAAACCACTTTGCGAATAACAGAGCCTACAAAATGCTAAAAGAAAACAAAACCACTAAGAGGAAGAGTTCTGATAGAAGAAGGCCCAGATAAAAGCTCTAAAAAGAAGCACTCAGAGAACACAGACAAGTGGCATCTTTGTAAAGCAGGTAGTTTTTCATACGGTGAATCACCGTGGACCCCTCCCCTTGAAGGAACTTCACTCCACCGGTGAAACAATAGTGTGGAGAGACCCTGGGGGATCTTGAGCCTGTTTACCACCTGTTTACATTTGTGTGTGAAATCACCCTGCCACAGGCTGTGACATGTGGACTACCCCCGAAAAGCACACTAAAAGGAGAGAAGCACTAGGAAATACTAACCAGAACAAAACCACAAAAAGAGCTGGGTACAAGAAGGTGTATGAAAAACAACAACCAAAGGAAGCTCTCAGAATTAAAGAAGCCTCATGAAACACTGGACAAAACAAAAACACTAACAGCGAGACAGAAAAGGCCAAAGAAAAAGCCCTAAAATGAAGCATTCAAACCGGAAAGGAGCCCTACAGAAACCACTCTGAGAAGAACAGAGCCTACAAAATGATAAAAGAAACAACAAAACCACTAAGAAGAAGAGTTCCGATAGAAGAAGGCCTAGCTAAAAGCTCTAAAAAGAAGCACTCAGAGAACACAGACAAGTGGCATCTTTGTAAAGCAGGTAGTTTTTCATACGGTGAATCACCGCGGACCCCTCCCCTTGAAGGAACTTCACTCCACCGGTGAAACAATAGTGTGGAGAGACCCTGGGGGATCTTGAGCCTGTTTACCACCTGTTTACATTTGTGTGTGAAATCACCCTGCCACAGGCTGTGACATGTGGACTACCCCCGAAAAGCACACTAAAAGGAGAGAAACACTAGGAAATGCTACTTTGCTAGCCAGAACAAAACCACAAAAAGAGCTGGGTACAAGAAGGTGTATGAAAAACACACCAAAGGAAGCATTCAGAATTAAAGGAGTCTGATGAAACACTGGACAAAACAAAAACACTAACAATAACAGCGAGACAGAAAAGGCCAAAGAAAAAGCCCTAAAATGAAGCAGTCAAACTGGAAAGAAGCCCTACAGAAACCACTTTGCGAAGAACAGAGCCTACAAAATGCTAAAAGAAACAACAAAACCACTAAGAAGAAGAGTTCTGATAGAAGAAGGCCCAGATAAAAGCTCTAAAAAGAAGCACTCAGAGAACACAGACAAGTGGCATCTTTGTAAAACAGGTAGTTTTTCATACGGTGAATCACCGCGGACCCCTCCCCTTGAAGGAACTTCACTCCACCGGTGAAACAATAGTGTGGAGAGACCCTGGGGGATCTGGAGCCTGTTTACCACCTGTTTACATTTGTGTGTGAAATCACCCTGCCACAGGCTGTGACATGTGGACTACCCCTGAAAAGCACACTAAAAGGAGAAAAAAAATAGGAAATGCTAGCCAGAACAAAACCACAAAAAGAGCTGGGTACAAGAGGGTGTATGAAAAAAACAACCAAAGGAAGCATTCAGAATTAAAGAAGCCTCATGAAACACTGGACAAAACAAAAACACTAACAGCGAGACAGAAGAAGGCCAAAGAAAAAGCCCTAAAATGAAGCATTCAAACTGGAAAGGAGCCCTACAGAAACCGCTCTGAGAAGAACAGAGCCTACAAAATGCTAAAAGAAACAACAAAACCACTAAGAAGAAGAGTTCTGATAAAAGAAGGCCCAGATAAAAGCTCTAAAAAGAAGCACTCAGAGAACACAGACAAGTGGCATCTTTGTAAAGCAGGTAGTTTTTCATACGGTGAATCACCGCGGGCCCCTCCCCTTGAAGGAACTTCACTCCACCGGTGAAACAATAGTGTGGAGAGACCCTGGGGGATCTTGAGCCTGTTTACCACCTGTTTACATTTGTGTGTGAAATCACCCTGCCACAGGCTGTGACATGTGGACTACCCCCGAAAAGCACACTAAAAGGAGAGAAACACTAGGAAATGCTACTTTGCTAGCCAGAACAAAACCACAAAAAGAGCTGGGTACAAGAAGGTGTATGAAAAAAACAACCAAAGGAAGCATTCAGAATTAAAGGAGTCTGATGAAACACTGGACAAAACAAAAACACTAACAATAACAGCGAGACAGAAAAGGCCAAAGAAAAAGCCCTAAAATGAAGCATTCAAACTGGAAAGAAGCCCTACAGAAACCACTCTGAGAAGAACAGAGCCTACAAAATGCTAAAAGAAACAACAAAACCACTATGAAGAAGAGTTCCGATAGAAGAAGGCCTAGCTAAAAGCTCTAAAAAGCAGCACTCAGAGAACACAGGCAAGTGGTATCTTTGTAACACAGGCAGTTTTTCTTACAGTGAATCACTGTGGACTCCTCCCCTTGAGGGAACTTCACTCCACTGGTGAAACAATGATGTGGGGAGACCCTGGGGAATCTTGAGCCTGTTTACCACCTGTTTACGATCATGAGTGAAATTAAACTGCCACTTGTTGCCACATCTGCAGAACATGCCCCTGAAAGCAGTCTGCAGAACATGCCCCAAAAAAGCAGTTACAAAAATGAAAGAAGAGTCCTACAAAATGCTGAAAAGAAGAAGTTAGTTCTAGGATTTTTACATTCCATCAACCATACAGGGTCACCTCAGGACAAAAAGTCATCTAAACACAAGTTTTTAAAGAAAGGAAAATAAAGCAGCCCACAATTCTAGACACAACACTATCAACAGCAAACACAACCAGCATCAGTATTTACATTTCACTTATTTACAACTAAGAAAAGTATCAACAGGCGTTTTCTCTTTTGTGGATCATCAGTACAAAATTAAAACGATCAAATTACAAGTATATATATCTAATTCACTGTTATGAAGAGAGATACCCAGTTACGACACATTTTTACCCACAACCAAACAAGCAGTGAGTAAAAGGCTGATGCACATGCAATAAATCTGCAATGTTTTAATCATGTCTGTAACCTACTTTTCATTATCTGTCACTGCCCCAAGATTTTTCTGATTTTTAAAAAAAAAGGTGAAATGATTTTGGGAAAACCTGGTGAATGGACTGGGAAGACAGGTATCAGACAGAACTATGGAAAACCTGGTGAGTGGACTGGGAAGACAGGTATCAGACAGAACTATGGAAAACCTGGTGAGTGGACTGGGAAGACAGGTATCAGACAGAACTATGGAAAACCTGGTGAGTGGACTGGGAAGACAGGTATCAGACAGAACTATGGAAAACCTGGTGAGTGGACTGGGAAGACAGGTATCAGACAGAACTATGGAAAACCTGGTGAGTGGACTGGGAAGACAGGTATCAGACAGAACTATGGAAAACCTGGTGAGTGGACTGGGAAGACAGGTATCAGACAGAACTATGGAAAACCTGGTGAGTGGACTGGGAAGACAGGTATCAGACAGAACTATGGAAAACCTGGTGAGTGGACTGGGAAGACAGGTATCAGACAGAACTATGGAAAACCTGGTGAGTGGACTGGGAAGACAGGTATCAGACAGAACTATGGAAAACCTGGTGAGTGGACTGGGAAGACAGGTATCAGACAGAACTATGGAAAACCTGGTGAGTGAACTGGGAAGACAGGTATCAGACAGAACTATGGAAAACCTGGTGAGTGGACTGGGAAGACAGGTATCAGACAGAACTATGGAAAACCTGGTGAGTGGACTGGGAAGACAGGTATCAGACAGAACTATGGAAACCTTCCTGGCAGTCGGAGAAGCATGAATAGCTATACTTTGACCTACTTCAGGCTTTAAATGGAGAAAATTTCACAGCTCTGGGTTCTCAACATAGGGGATCTTAATTTTTGCACCCACAGTATGCCACCATCGAGACAATGAGCTGGCAAGAAGAGACATCAGAAAGAAGAAAAAACTACAAGACATTTCTGAAGAGAAAGAAGCCCCAGAACTACTAAACAAACAGTAACACTAACAACAGTGGTTGGGCTGAAGGCGCAAGAAAAATCCCTGAATGGAACATACAGGTTATAAAAAAGAACCTTCCGAGGAAGCCCTCTGTGCTTATTTCATCATGACAATCATACAGGGTATACAACAGAGACCACTACATCATGATTACAAACAAACCAAAGCTCTACAGTGATTACAACAGACAGCTTTCAAACTAGTATGACAGATTAAGATGTTGAAAGTGGTTCACGGAAACCAGTGTAACCGGTCAGACACACAGCCATTCATACCACTACTATATATTATACAGTACTACAGCAGTACTAGAAAACACCCAAAGTTGTCCCATCCATGTCTAGCATGCACTCTCTGGTTGTGCTGTGCTTGAAAACTCTTGCTTTTGTTTTTAGGAACCAGTCAAACAAAATCACAACCGACAGTCTGACCAATTGCTGATTTTTTGCTGATATAATATATATGCTGATTTTAACCAGTATATTACCAGTTAATGCGAACCCTGACTACATTACAATAATTATGCCAGCACACCAGTAACAAAGTTACAACAAAAGTGTCCCTAAATATATTTGTTACACACACACACACACACACACACACACACACACACACACACACACACACACACACACACACACACACACGTACACATGCACACACACCACACATATATCCTCATGCACAGTCACATCACTGATGAAGATGGAAGAACAGGATGGAAAAACATGAAATGTTTGTGGCAGGAGCTACAAAGTACAAGAGAACAGAAGAATTTTGAGGGAGGACTTCAAAGATTGGAATTAAAAAAATAACTCTGAAGCCCTGTGCTCATTTCCTTTTAGTGATGACTTTCTCTTACACACTCCATGATGGTTAATTCTTTCTGCAGGGAGTTTCTCTTACATTCCCATGCTGCTTTACATGGGGAGTTGCTGTTAGTCTTACACACCCTGTGCTGGTTTATGCAGGGAGCACCTCTTGTGTGCCCCCCGTTCTGGTTTATATGGGGAGTTTCTCTTACATGCCCAGTGCTGGTTTACGAGTGGAGTTTCTCTTTCACACCTCATGCTGGCTTCTTTCTCTTTGGAGTTTCTCTCATAATTAGGTCTATGCTGGCTTCTTTATGTAGGGAATTTCTTCTTTACAAAACAAAAAGAAAAAATGTAAAAGTGAACAAAAATGTACATAACTGAGTAATGTTGCTCTTCAAGGCAGAGGCGGACATCCAATGCAGGCTCCACAAGGTTGCATCATGTCTTCCAGCAGACAGTGCTGAAATAAATACAAACATGAAATGGGTACCTGTTAAACAGTAACTATGCAACTAAACACACACACAAAAATAAGTGATTGAACAATTTGGTCCCCCCCCCCCGATACAGCCTAATGCCTTCTGACCTGGAAAGTGTTGAACATGACAAAAATTAGAGTAATCTTATTCTATGTTAAAAATATAAAATAATAATGTAATAATAAAATAAAAACATTAAAACAGAAGAAAGTTTTTTTTTTTTTTTAGCCCTTTTCAAGAGAACTTGAAAACTTCAATAAAAATGGAACTACCCCCTTTAAAATTATGCAAATTTTATTTCAAACTTATGCTTAGACAAGCCTTCACCACAAAACCACTATTCCGCCTCCCACCCCCACCTTCCTCTGGTGCATAATCCTCAGGCGACCCTGTGGGTTGGCAGGCATAGTCCAATTACTAACTCAGGACTGTGGTGCAAATTTATGTACAATACCACTCTGCAATGCACAATGGAAAAAGAAGGGGGGGGGGGGGGGGGGGGGGGGAGAGAAAGAATGGCAGACAGCAACAGGCAAAATAAATAGAAATGTAGTTAGTTCTTGGGTTTTATTTTTAAGGTAAACCACACACAGTCACCTCTGGAAGAAATATAAATGGGCAGAAAGAAAAAATGAAGAGAGAGAAAGATGTAAAATATTAACTGCGTCAGCAACACCACGATCAGCAACACCAACAGTGACAGCATAAAGACAATAATTAGGACACAAAGACAGGACAGAGTGATAGTAATTTATCATTTATGGCAATGGGTGAAGCATGCATGGCTACATTCTGACCTATTCCAGGCCTTAAATGGAGAACATTTGACAGTGCCAGGTTTTCAACAGTGGGAACCTGAATTTCTAAGTCAGTATGCAGTGGAAAAGAATGATCACAATTACTGAATTAGCATTTATTTATATATATCAAAATAAATCTAAAAATGTCAATAGGTGTGTGGAGTACCTTGCCCATCTTCCTATTTATTTACATGGTAGTCTACAATGTCATGCACAGCTAACATATCCATTTACATTTATTAAACTGCATGTCCATTCTCACAATTATTTTCCAAATGCAAGTACATCTACATGCTGATTTAGTGTATCTGTTCATTTCTAGTAGTAGCAACACCCATACCCATGCATTCAACTACTTCTCTAGTCAACAAATTGGAAACACCAATATATACACATATATATATTTAAGACTTGCAAATAATGGAAACATAAATTTGGCTACAAATATATACAGGCTTATGCGGTCAACTGGGAAGAGTGGTTATCCCCATGACAAGTCTTGTTTGTTTGAAATTAAGCCTTTGGATCCTCACTAATAATCATTAATTCATTAACCTTGGCATACCATCCAATCCCAGACAGACATGCCTTTTCTCCACAAACAATGCATTTTTATTTTGACATTACCTTGCAATTTCTAATAATGAAAAAAAGACTTAAAACTGGATTTCTTTTTATTGTACAACTACATGTATACAAATTTCTTGTTTGTGTACCAGCCAGTTCTGTTGGCAAAAGAGTTACATCCACCAAAGAAGACAACATATTCCTGGAGCAAGTTTTTATAACTTTATAAATATTTGTAAAACTGGGTGGTAATGGTATGTCTCAGTGATTTCCCCTTTATTTTCCTGTTATCTTGGTCTGTTTAACCAGAGTTGTCTAACAGTCAGATCCCCCCCCAAAACAGCCTGTTGAGTGAAAAAACTGAAAGAAGTGTACATAAAGCAGTAAAGAGCACCTTAGTGACTGAACCAAACACTGCAGCTCCAATTTTTATTATTTTTTATTATTACTCTGTGATTATCCCGTGAGAATTTGACCCAATTTAGCCCCCCCTCCCCCCCCCCCCCCCCCCCCCAGTTGGGTGCACATTTCTAGGCATGATTAAACACATCTTTTTTGTCATCCTGGCATGTGTGTTTTTGAAAAGTTGCAAAGATCTGAAACTTTTGGAAAGTTGCAATTAACTTCTGCGATAGTGTGAACCCACTATGAGTTTCCTCTTGTTTTTCATGCAGCAAATACACTAAAACAATGTGTTGTGTAGTCGCCGCCATTGTATTAATGACAGTGCAGCTTATTTGACCGTACGGTTATGTTGCATCAACGGATGCACCTAAAAACACATGCATCAGTGGATACACCTAAAAACACCATCACAACAAAAAACATGCAGGCACAGAAACAGGTGTCCAAGATGGCCTGCACTGCCCGCAATTTTTTGTGACTAACTGTTGGCGACTTTCGTTGGTCGAGTTTGCTCTGCACGTGCTCCATTGGAAATACACAAAGAACGAAAGAAACTAAAGACACGTTTAACCCTAGCACCAAACCGCGGTAACCTAGGGGTGCTCTGAACTTATTCAGGCTCAGTTGTGGTACGTACTGTCCTGGGATTTTAACCACAAAAACACGCGGACAAGCACACAGGCACACGCATGTCGCGTCACACTGACCCTAGCTCGCAACACGCGGCCGTTCGCCCCGTCCCGGCGCCGCGTATAAAACATACGCTTTTGCACAAAGACATAAATCTGACAAAAACATACCTGTAAATCTCGCCAAAACTGCTACTGCTGCCTTGTCATTTCCGTATTCACTTCAAAATGTTCAATCTAAATCAACAAGGAGACCAGCTGTCAGCCCCACCAGGTCGTATGACTGACTAAACTTGAGAAAGGCAACAGGCGTGGTCATGCAGTTAACGGTGCACGAACAGCACGAGCCAAATGGAGCTGCCTCGGGTTGACCAGCCACAGGCGTCCGATACTGTGGAAAATTGTTACAATGTGGAAAGCTGTCAACACTGCAGCAAAGAAGATTCAGTTCTTGCAAGCACCTGTCGCTAGTTTGTGAACTATTTTCAGTTTTTCGATAGGTATTAAGGTCAGAGTTCTGGCACCACTGAATAGAACTACTGGTCATTTTTGTCTCTTTGCAGCTGTTTTTCACTGTTTCGGGGAAATCCCCTTTTATCAAGCCACAAAATGACACTTAAACAACAGATAAACGGTCAAAACCGACGAAAAAAACAAGAAAAAAGACTTGGTTCAGGTTTTACAGCTTGTTCGGTGCTTAAAATGATAAGCGTTCGTTTGAACCTTTTTGTGTTTGGATCTTGTTTTAGAACGCTAGCAGTCATTCTATTTGAGATTTTCGCTTCCAGAAAGAACTTCAGTTGAAAAAGAGAATCGAGACTTGTTTAGTGACATCAAGACAGCCGCCGAGACTGGAAGGCTGCCAGGGTCGTCACTATGGCAGTCTCCGTAGGCAGGCTGTTCCAGTCGACGATTTAATTGTGCGACTGATGGGAGGTGGGGCGGGGGCGGCGAGGGGACTGGGAGGGGAGGAGCTCAAAAAGAGCATTACCCAAAAGCCTAACTCTTAGCAAAAAATATTTGCCGGAGAGTTTTCTGGAAAAAGTCAGGAGAATGGACCATTAGCAGAAAAATGACAAGACAGAAAAAGCAAGAGGACTATGGAGAAAGATAAGAGAGGAGACAGAAACGGGGAATCAAACGACAGCCCTGAGATTCCAGACAGAGGGCGAAGACATCCCCGGCCGGTCTCCCTTCGGGGGACTCACCAAAGCTGAAATACCGACCGGTAGATCAACACTGCTCAATGAAAAGCCTATTTAATACTCACCAGAGAAATGCCGATCAGTAAAGCACTACGGAATGAAAAGCCTATTTCAGTAATAACCACCTCCCCTTCATTTTACAGTGAACCGGTTTGGCCTAGCAGTAAGGCGTAGGCCAGCTGGTAAGCGGAAGGACCTCGGTTCGATACCGGCTTCGGCTCTCCTTTCTCATCAAAAAGGTTGTGGTTTCTGGACACTGTCTTGTGACCTTTGTCCATCACTTCCTACTGAAATATTAAAATGGCTCTCATCGCTGCCCATCTTAATGCAGAAGTCATTCTGGTGGTATAGCGATAGGTATATGATCTCCCTCTCCCCCCACCTCCCCGTCCCTAATAAGCTGTAAGGTCAGTTTTCTGAGGACGTTAAGCACCATGTTTACCCTTCATATTCAGAAACTGTGCCGACCAGTAAAGCACTACGGAGTGACTCGAAAAGCCTATTTAATAACCACCTTACCTTCATTTTCAGAAACTGTGCCGACCAGTAAAGCACTACGGAGCGAAAAGCCTATTTGATAACCACACCCTTTCATTTTCAGAAACT
>OY757551.1:4913489-4943627 GCA_963584105.1 Alviniconcha strummeri
ATCACCGGCCAGTTCGGGTACACGCACAAAGACCCGGAAAGGGTTTACAAGCTAAGTAGAGTGAAAGTCTGCGCGCCCAAGACTCGGCCATACAAAAGCCGGATCAAAACAGAAATAACATGTCTCACAGTTTATACAATCACCCCTAACTGAACATTCCACAACTATGAAGTCAACATCTTCAAAGTGTTAGCCATAATATACCACCGATTTCATGTAGAAACATAGATCGGTAGGAAACTAAACAAATAAGTTATGCCGCACGGCCGCACTGACAAAGTACCCATACTTAAGAGGGATAAATTTGCATCGGTATCCCTCAAACTGAACGTCCAACAATGGCAGCATAACATACTAGTTACATATCAGCTAACCTTGGTTAGCTACATACATTTTGAAAAACACCGGTCATCCTGTGGCATAAAGGCTTAACATTCGAACGCACAAACAAGGTACTCTGACGCCATAGCGGCTGCAACCAGGCGGCAATCTGACGCCTAAATTACCCATATGTTCAAGAACCAAAATCAAGGCACGTTGTGAACATGGTAACATTATAAACATACATTATTTACATCAATAGAATAGAATAACAAGCCATAGAAAATAACTACTTACAGGCTCTCCACTGTGATGAACACATGAACACCGGCCGCAACAGTAAACAAACAACCTGCCTCTGCAGGGACACTGGGGGAAAAGGGACGCTGCCGGCCCAGCACACTTTTTATGTTGCTTAACGTCCACGGAGGCGGGATGACCTATTAGGGACGGGGACAGAGTGGGAAGGGGACAGGGTGATTGGCTCGACCGCGGAAACCGCCCGAAAAAGACCGAGAGACCGTAGACCGCCGCCAGAACAATGGAAGTGTTAAGGCGGTGTCCCCTCGCCATTGCCCAGCGACTTGTGCACTGCGCAATTGCTCTTTCAACTGCTGTGCTGGACAGTCACTAAGACAATGTCCGTTGCACCGCTGTTGACGAACAACTTGGACAACCCGAAGCAAAAGACGTCCAACTTGCTCAGCCCAGCTCCACCTCCCTACTCATGATCTCTTCTGGGCAAAAGTGAGGGTCCAGCTCCACCTCCCTCCTCTAAGATCTCTTGATATTTTGATCTCGCCTGGAACCCAGCAGTTGATGATGATGAGTTGATGCTTAATGTCCTCAGATGTCATTTGACATATTAGGGACAAGTTGTGACCAATGCCGAAGCACGGTTCAATAAAAGCCACATACGTAAGGTGTATGCGTGTTTAGCTGTAACCTGCCACCTGCACTTTTGGCAGAATGACCGGGATTTTTTACGTGCTACTGTGGTAACACGGGGGTGGAACGGATACCGAAATAAGAGTCAGCACAGAAAGTCGACCCCCAGCAGTCGGCACAATAATAATTATAATCCAAGGGCGAGAGAGGCTGGCTGGAGGCAATAAATCATATCGAGTGCAGCGTCGTTGATCTCCCTTGGACGGTGAAATTCAAAATGAACCACGGGGGGACTGATTAGAAAGTGACAGTTATGCCACTCTGTTTAACACCTAGATAGATCACGCTTGGAGACCCCTGGGAAGGTGATGCAATAAACTGGTACGCAGCCGCACAGTTAAAGACAAAATATTTCAAGAGGAAAGTTTTTGTCTGCATTTTTTGTTGTCGGTTAGCGGTTTTTGTTTTTCGGTAAACAGTGTTGACCTCATCTGCCTCCGGCATCTGTTGTTTTTACCACCTTTCTGACGCATCGTTTACAAAAAAGCAATAAAAAACAAAACAAAACAAAAATAATAAAATAACAAAAACAGAAAACAACAAAAAAACAGTAGTTAAGCCGTGGCATATATCTGGTGTGAGCCGGTCCAGCCTGGTGGTAAGGCGGACGACATCGGTTCGTTTCTCCGCCGGCTTCGGTTATCCTTTCTTTTGGCTTTTATGTTGCTTTACGTCCACGGAGGCGGGATAACCTATTAGGGACGGGGACAGAGTGGGAAAGGGGCCAGGGTGATTGGCTCGACCGCGGAAACCGCCCGAAAAAGACCGGAGAGACCGTGGACCGCCGCCAGAACAATGGAAGTGTTAAGGCGGTGTCCCCTCGCCATTGCCCAGCGACTTGTGCACTGCGCAATTGCTCTTTCAACTGCCGTGCTGGACAGAGTCACTAAGACAATGTCCGTTGCACCGCTGTTGACGAACAACTTGGACAACTCGAAGCAAAAGACGTCCAACTTGCTCAGCCCAGCTCCACCTCCCTACTCATGATCTCTTCTGGGCAAAATGTGAGGGTCCAGCTCCACCTTCCTCCTCTAAGATCTCTTGATGTTTTGATCTCGCCTGGAACCCTGAATATCCTTTCTCGTCTGTAGACGTAATTATAGTCTGCCCCTCCGCCCACCTCCTGAGATCTAGTTATCTCGGTCCCCATCACTACATACTTTTCCGGAAACAGCTCGGCGTTCAACAAGTCTTGCGAACGAAGGCTGGTATCGGCTATGACGTAGGGAAAGTTTAGGAAGAAGAAAGGGCAGGAATTTGAATGAAACGAAATGTGTATAACAAAATGGTAACAAAAAAGAAGGTTTAACGGCACTAGCCATCAGCGATTTGAATACAAATATTAAAATAAAAAATAAAAAATCCCGCTAGGGTTTGGAACAGGTGAAAAGAAAAAGAAGGGGGGAAAAAGTACCGTTGATTTAATACAGTATCGTTCTCACGGTTTGCTCTCTTTCCGCATCAGTTTCCGTTTGACTCAGCTACCAAAGAGTCTGACATAAAAACACCAGAAGCTATGTTTTGCGAACAGGTGACGGAAGAAACGGAATACTGTTTTATTTTGTATTTTATCATCAGTTACTTTCCTTTTTTTAATTTTTTTTTATGTCCCAGTGTGAAAAAAAAAAAAAAACCCCAGACAGTAATTAATTGTTGTTGAGGTGTTATATCTGGAAGACCTTAAAGAAGAGTAAATCTGAACGAAAAAAATTGAAGGAGAAATTCCTACTCCATACCCCCCTCCCCCACCCCAGCCAAATCAGATTTTTGGCCCACAATGCCAAGCAGAGAGCAGTGGGGGTTATCAAAAATCTGATCCTGGTTTTTCTTTTTTCTCAAATTTTTCTTCTGTAGTGTTTATCTTCATGAAGTGAACTTTTGATGATGTATAATTTACATTTGTTTGTTTGACTTCTTTAACGCGGAGTTGTCTCTGGTGAGGTAGGCCAAATGGCGGGGACCCCAGGAGGTGGGGACAGAGACCCCAGGAGGTGGGGACAGAGACCCCAGGAGGTGGGGACAGAGACCCCAGGAGGTGGGGACAGAGACCCCAGGAGGTGGAGGTGGGGACAGAGACCCCAGGAGGTGGGGACAGAGACCCCAGGAGGTGGGGACAGAGACCCCAGGAGGTGGAGGTGGGGACAGAGACCCCAGGAGGTGGGGACAGAGACCCCAGGAGGTGGGGACAGAGACCCCAGGAGGTGGGGACAGAGACCCCAGGAGGTGGGGACAGAGACCCCAGGAGGTGGAGGTGGGGACAGAGACCCCAGGAGGTGGGGACAGAGACCCCAGGAGGTGGGGACAGAGACCCCAGGAGGTGGGGACAGAGACCCCAGGAGGTGGAGGTGGGGACAGAGACCCCAGGAGGTGGGGACAGAGACCCCAGGAGGTGGGGACAGAGACCCCAGGAGGTGGAGGTGGGGACAGAGACCCCAGGAGGTGGAGGTGGGGACAGAGACCCCAGGAGGTGGGGACAGAGACCCCAGGAGGTGGGGACAGAGACCCCAGGAGGTGGGGACAGAGACCCCAGGAGGTGGGGGAAGAGGGAGACTATAGGCCTACCTGATGGTACATTGTCAGTGTCAGCACCAGAATGATTCCTGCATTAAGATGGCTAACAATGGGAGCCATTTTAATGCTTCATTCATTATTGTGGAAAAAAAATTGATTACCATCAGACTGTCCCCATGAACTACAGCTTCTGAAGAGAAAGGAGAGCAGAAGTTAGAAATGGGGTGACCTGAGTCAGTGAGTGTGTGTGTGCAAATGTGCCTGTAAATGGTGTGTGAATGTGTAACTCATGTGTGCATGTGTAACTCTGTGAATGTGTGTATTGATTACCATCAGACTGTCCCCATGAACTACAGCTTCTGAAGAGAAAGGAGAGCAGAAGTTAGAAATGGGGTGACCCGAGTCAGTGAGTGTGTGTGTGCAAATGTGTCTGTAAATGGTGTGTGAATGTGTAACTCGTGTGTGCATGTGTAACTCTGTGAATGTGTGTATGCGTGTGTGTCCAAATAGGACTCTTCCAACTGCTAGGGTAAGTGTGAGTCATAAACCTTGATCCTCTTTGCACAGCAGGGAGATTTCTCCAAATATTTCTGAATGCTGCGAAACAGCAGATGGGCCCGTTCGGTTTCAGTTGGGGGTGGGGGTGAAGATGGGGGCTGGGAGAGAGAGACTGGTTGCTGTCTCAGTATCCTCCATACTATTACTAAAGCTACAAATATAAGATTTTCTGATTCTGAAAAACAGAAAAACCCTTCCCAGTTTTGCATTTTGTTTTCCCAGGTTAATGAAGAACACAATCTTGAGTCGGCACAGAAAAGATGAAAAATAAAGTGTTGGGTGCCTGTGGCTGAAACCGACAGTGTGGGAAAGTGGGCTGTAATGCTGCGTGGCTTAGTGACCAGTGTGGTGTCGAATACTAAGGAAATGTCTGTGCGCATCAAAGGGAGATTAGGTGATATTTTGCCTAAAAGACCACCTGCAAAGTCACAAGATGCACAGTAGCTCAGCTAAGCCACATGATAGCACCTTGTGTCTTCCCATGTGATCTGAACTAATTACTGGAAAATGATGTCTGCCCTTAACGTTTACCTCAGAATGGGAGATGGGGGTAGGGTGGGGGATTTATTATATTGTTCCTGAAAGATCAACTGTATTGAGCCATAAAATTATGAGTAATTGTTGGAATCTCACCTGTGAACTGAGGATTGGGAGGTTGGGGGAATCGTACAGCTGATGCTTAAGAACAGATCAGTCACACGACAGTGAAATTAAAAAAAATCTAAACCTGTTGGCTTTAACAGAGAATTAATTTTATTGACACCATAAATCAGAACAGGCTGGCTTTAACAGAGAATGCATTTTATTGACATTGTAAATCAAACGCCACAATTGTAACGACAGAACTGAAAACTATTTGCAATAAATGACCCTCTCTTGCTGTGCAATTTCCTCCTAAAAGAAATCTCAGTACCTGGCTTGTCAAAGGAAGAGATCTGTATGCTCATCAGCCATTCTAACATGCAAACCAGCTGAAGCCATGTGTGAATGCTGCAGCGGGTGCCAGTTTTTAAAATATAATTTCACATGAAACCAGAGTTAAACTCTAAACCTATCTAAACTCTCTTGGATCGTTAAAGCAAACCAGCTCTTCAAAATGTGTACAATATGCCAATTATATGCATATGGTGTTGCATACTGTGCAAAATAGCTGCAGCTAGCACCAATTTTTTAAAATTCAGTTTCTTCTCCTGAAACCACAGTTAACCTCTGAACCTACTTGAAGTCCTTTAGATCATTAAACTAAGCAATCAGCTCTTCCAAGTGTGTACAACCTAATAATTAATATACCAATCATAAACTAGTCCTATGCAGAAAACTAATTCTTTCTGCACCATAAACTGTAAACCTGTAAACTGTGTCCACCAGTAAACTGTGCACACTATATATTCAAAAACAACAAGCATACTTTGGAAACAGCTGAAAGTCAAACTGAAACAAACCATTCAACAATGATCAAGCTTGAATATTCACATGGCATCTATTACGATCAATGAAATTTGTTGATCCCCTTTAAGAGGACAAAGATGACTTCTACAGTAACACCTCACCTTTAATTAGTTTAAATAACACATTTAACTAATTTGCAGGAAAACATTTTACTTTACCAACTCAATCTGAGCTGTACCATAAACTGTACATGGCAACATTTCTCTTAAATCAAGAGACAAATGAGAAAGAAAATAAGAAGGAAATGTTCACTTTAATTAACTTTTCAAACAACAACAACAATAACAACAACTAAGAACCAGAGAATAAAAACAAATAACCACCAACAACTAAAAACCCACTCTTTGGCCCCTGGAAAGTCCAAAAAAGGAGAATCTGAAGTCACTGAAAATCATCATGAGGTCAATGAACACAATGCTTCAATCCTAGCCATCACAAGCAAGAAAGGCAAACACAACACTGAAAACCAACTCAATGGAATCAATCAAAGTGCTCCTTTACAGCAAAAAAATGACAACATTTATTATGCTTTGTTACTGTGTTTTTCTCGCATTTTGTTGAGGAATGGCCAAGCATCTCCCAAATAAACATACAACACAGTAGAGGTCACCGTTTGATGGCACGCTGAAGAAGAGCCCATTTGGAATTGTAGCATATTTGTTGACTCTGCATAAGAAGCCTACCCCAACACTCAAGGCCATGCTCCTAAGCAATGGTGACCACCTGGCAAAAACAAATACAAATGGGGGGTGACAGGGCGCAGCGTGGAAGCCTCTATATTCTTCACGCAATCTATGATTCTAGAGTACTGCATCCAAGCAGAATCGTCACAGATTCCATTTCATTGCTTTCCACCTGGTCGGACGAGGCATAAACTGGAGCAGGCTAGTTCTTTCCAAAAGGGCAGACAATCTCTTCTCAGGCATTGCAGTGTAGCTGCTGATAGGGTCGGATGAAGTGTTGCTCTTATCCTGATGCTGCACTGGAAGCAGTTTAAGTTGTCCACGGAATTACAGCACGCGCCGTTTCTGAGGGAAATTTCGGTTGGACTGTGCACACAGCCACATGCAGATGAGCATCCGGTTTCCCTAGTAACCACCACGGTAGCCTCCACGACCTCTGAAGCCACCGCCACCAAAGTTACGACCGCGGAAGCCTCCGCCAAAGTTGCCCCCCCAGCTGCCGCTGCCGCCACCAGCAGGGCCTCCCCAACCACCTCTGCCTCGGAAGCCACCCCCACCGTAGCCACCCCCCCCATAGCCGCCACTGCCACGACCGCCATCAAGGTCCATGCGTGGTATCTTGTAGCTGTATGCCTGCCCAGCATGACGGCTGCTTGGTGTCCTGTCCAAACCCCCAAAACAGAAGAGTCACATAAGAAAACGGGGATATGCACCTTAAAATAACTCTGCCTTTCCCATTAAACACCTGACCAATTTCAAAACGATACAGAGATAAGCACTTGCAGCGCTTTTTGCCTGTCGAAGCCAAGGACTGACCCATCACAAAACCACTGACTGAGAAACAATAATGACACTGATGTGGGTTTCAGCACTTGCGTTTTTTTAAAGTCTGTTCCGGGGAGGAAGAATTTGCTTTTAAACCATTATGTTTCTGAGCTGTGTGTGTGTGTGTGTGTGTGTGTGTGTGTGTGTGTGTGTGTGTGTGTGTGTGTGTGTGTGTGTGTGCTTATTTTACCTGCAGCCCCAGTCTCTTTTCACTTGAAAGTCTTACCATAACCCTGTTTCTGTACTCATAGCCCCAGTCTCTTTACATAACCCCTCTATTATTTTATCTATGACTCAACTCTACGCATGTCTCTGTATCCACAACCCCTGTTTATCAAATAGCCAAACCCCTGTCTCTGTGCACATGCTCCCTGTATTATTTCACCTCTAACTCCAGTCTCTTTACCCACACGTCTCTACACCCGTAACACCTGCCTACAGAACAGCTGAACCCCTGTTTCAATGCTCGTAACTCCTGTTTACTTCCCATCTGACCTCAGTGTCTTTACCCGGGACCCTGCCTGTCCACTTTTTGTTTATTTAACCCACAACCACACTCTTTACCCATAGCCCCGTTTCTGTGCTCATAACTCCCATACCTGTTCTCATGAGCCCTTGTGTATTCCACCTATAACCCTAATGTCTCTGTACCCATACACCTCTGCTGGTCCTTTCACCCATAACCCTGTCTCTGTACCCATACACCTCTGCTGGTCCTTTCACCCATAACCCTGTCTCTGTACCCATAACCTCTGCTAGTCCTTTCACCCATAACCCTGTCTCTGTACCCATAACCTCTGCTGGTCCTTTCACCCATAACCCTGTCTCTGTACCCATAACCTCTGCTGGTCCTTTCACCCATAACCCTGTCCTTGTACCCATACACCTCTGCTGGTCCTTTCACCCATAACCCTGTCCTTGTACCCATACACCTCTGCTGGTCCTTTCACCCATAACCCTGTCCTTGTACCCATAGCCCCTGCTGGTCCTTTCACCCATAACCCTGTCCTTGTACCCATAACCTCTGCTGGTCCTTTCACCCATAACCCTGTCCTTGTACCCATAACCTCTGCTGGTCCTTTCACCCATAACCTTTCACCCATAACCCTGTCCTTGTACCCATAACCTCTGCTGGTCCTTTCACCCATAACCTTTCACCCATAACCCTGTCCTTGTACCTATAACCTCTGCTGGTCCTTTCACCCATAACCCATAACCTTTCACCCATAACCCTGTCCTTGTACCCATAGCCCCTGCTGGTCCTTTCATCCATAACCCTGTCCTTGTACCCATAGCCCCTGCTGGTCCTTTCACCATAACCCTGTCCTTGTACCCATAACCTCTGCTGGTCCTTTCACCCATAACCCATAACCTTTCACCCATAACCCTCATAGTTCAGGAGCTGTGTGAGAGTCGAGGTGGACGTCCTGGGCTGTCCGTCCTAACGAGCCTTCTGGTTTCCGTGGACGTAAAGATTTATTGAACCGTGCTTCGGCATTGGTCACAACTTGTCCCTAATATGTCAACTGACATCTGAGGACACTAAGCAACACTTCAACCCATAACCCTGTCCTTATACCCATAGCCCCTGCTGGTCCTTTCATCCATAACCCTGTCCTTGTACCCATAGCCCCTCCTGTCCTTGTACCCATAGCCCATGCTGGTCCTTTCACCCATAACCCTGTCCTTGTACCCATAGCCCCTGCTGGTCCTTTCACCCATAACCCTGTCCTTGTACTCATAGCCCCTGCCTCCGTACCCCTCCACAGGCAGCTTGTGTCGCCCGATGCTGGGCCGAGACAAAATACGCAAGACAGCCATCAGAATCTCTTCCTGCGGCCCTGGTTTGTTGATACCCTCAGGGTCCTTGGTGGCACGGATCATCAGTGCTTCCAGCGGTGGTCGCAAAGCCACAATGCGTGCCGCAAGGTCCACATCCATCTGCAGGTTGATCCTGGACAACATACAACCACATTCAACTGCTGGTTGATCCTGGATAACAAACAGCCATATTTATCTGCTGGTTGATCCTGGACAACAGCCACATTCATCTGCTGGTTGATCCAGGACAACATACAACCATATTCAACTGCTGGCTGATCCTGGATAACACACAGCCACATTTATCAGCTGGTTGATCGTGGACAACACACAACCACATTCAACTGCTGGTTGATCCTGGACAACACACAACCACATTCAACTGCTGGTTGATCCTAGACAACACACCCTGTTGATACAGCATACACTTTTATCTGCTGGTTGACACTGGGCAACATCTCTAGTACAGACAGTCATCTGCTGGTTGATTCTGAACAACATACAAACACATCAATCTGCAAGTTGATTCTGAACAACGTACACATCCTCCTGCATCTGAATGACACACGAACGCATCAATCTGCTGGTTGATTCTGAACAACATGCACACAAATCCAAGTCGATTTTTAAGGGAACCTGCATCAGTACTTGTGACAACGAACAGCATGACCTATTTTATTCTGCTGGCTCAGATAGACAAGAAGTTGTACACATGGACAACCAGGCTCACAGGTGGCCAACCACACAGAGAGACAATCAGCCAGGTGGAAAGGATGAACTGACTGATAGTGGGCCAACCAAAAAAGACAATCAGCCAGGTGGAAAAGACAGACAGACAGAAAGACAATCAACCAAACAGAAAGAAAGACAGATTGACAGAAGGAGAATCAGCCAAATGGGAAGACAGCATGACTAACCAGTTGTCCAGCTGCACCAGGCTGGGACTCGGTGCTGTGACAGTGCAGGATGCAAAGAGCAGATAGACAGGCAGATGGACAGACAGATGGACAGACAGACGGACGGATGGACAGTCAGTCAGCATGACTGAATCAGTTGTCCAGCTGCACCAGGCTGGGACTCAGTGCTGTGACAGTGCAGGGTGCAAAAAGCAGATAGACAGGCAGACAGACAAACAGACAGATGGACATACAGACAGACAGACAGCATGAGTGATCAGTTATCCAGCTGTGCCAGGTTGGGACTCGGTGCTGCGACAGTGCAGGATGCAAAGAGCAGATGGACCAACAGACAGACAGACAGGCGGATGGACAGGCAGGCAAGCAGACAGCGTGACTGACCAGTTGTCCAGCTGCACCTGGTTGGGACCCTGTGCTGTGACGGTGCGAGATGCAAAGAGCAGCAGCTGTATGGGTGACACCATTGTCATCTGTTTGGCCGACACTGCTCTGGTACGGATCTGTCCACCAAAGCAACAATCATAATGCACAGCACTTGTATAGCACAATAGTCATTAAAAAAAAACTCATCGTGAAGTGCTTTACGCAAAAATACATGGAGCAGAACAAAACAAAGCAGAACAAAACCATTAATAATTAAATAATACATCTAAAAAAAAAAAAAAAACTAAAAACTAAAAACTACATAAAACAGATCAATAACCATACTGCCTGAATCTGAAAGCAGAGGCATCTGTTTCCAGCCAATAATTATGAGGTTAGTTTCCAGAACTTTCAAGAGTTTTTCACTGATGCATCATCTCATCACCATCAAAATGTCCACCCCACACAACTCCATCTCCATCTTAATCAGACTCATTCTTCCAAGCACTGGCCATAGCTCAACCCAAAACAGGTAAGTGGCTTAGCTCCCCGTCTCATTTTTCACCGTTTAACTGTTGTTTAAGTGTGGTTTTGTAGCTTGATTAGGGGATTGCCCCCAAAATTTGCATGTAAGTAAGTAAGTCAACATGGTGCTTAACATCCACAGAAACCATAAGGCTTATTAGGGTCGGGGAGAAGGGGGTATGGAGGTGGGGGAAGAGGGAGAGTATATACCTATTGCTATACTGTCACCACCAGAATGACTCCAGCATTAAGACGGGCAGTGATGAGAGCCATTTTAATGTTTCACTAATTGTGATGGACAAAGTCACAAGACAATGTCCACATAAACAGCTCTTGAAGAGAAAGGAGAGCCGAAGCAGATTCGAACCGAGGTCCTTCCGCTTACCAAGCTAACGCTCTACCGCTGGGCCAAACCGGCTCACAAATCTGCATGTTGTGTTTTGTTCTAATAAATAGCATTCTTTTGAACCTTTATGTGTTTGGATCTCATGATATTTGGGATCAGCATACCCTTCAAAGGAAACTTCAGCATGTACACAGGGTTCATACAGAAAAATTCTTTGAAAAATTCACAAACATAACATTTCACAAACCTTTGCAATATAGCACACAAAAAAAGCAACACAAAGGTATGCAACTTTTCCACCCATCATGTAAAGGAGTGCAACCCTTACTATAGCTGACGGCCTTGCACTCTATCAGTCAAAACTGATATATCACACAGCATTTTAAAATAAAAATTGAACTACTGTTTATTCTTGGGAAATGCAGTTTCTGACTGATAAGCCGATAGTTTTTCCATAGCACTCTGAAGACCACAATTTTACAAACTTTCACAGACACCACTCAGTTTTCACAGACTTTCAAGGTCTTGAAAAGCGTATCCCATTTCCCCCCAAACTTTTGATAAGCCTTACGGTTTCTGTGGACGTTAAGCACCATGTTCACTTTCCCCAAACTTTCAAAGGCCTTCAAAGATCATGGGAACCCAGGTACAGTATATACACAAAGCAAGACCATATTTGCTGAAAGTGGGGTCACTTGGGCTATGACCTGGGCTGGGGTGACGCTTAACTCAGGCCAGGTGTGCATTGCTGCGTTTACAGCCACCACCTGGACAAAAAATTGGATTCTGAAGTTTGGCATCACCATCGCTTCAAACACCTCATCTGTCTGCTGCTCTCCCCAACCACAGCTCTGCTTCCAGACAGCAGATGAGGTACAGTGGAATGTGAAGCCCCTGCCAGTTACTGTGGGTGACAGCAGAGCGGGGCATTGGGAACTAGTCCTGTAGTTGTTGAGCTGAAGCCTCTCTGCCTACCTTTTCACCAAAAATGAAGAAGGGGGGAGGGGAACTTACCTCACAGCTGTTACACTGATACCTGTCTGCCTCCTTTATCACCAAAGATGAAGAGGGGGGAAGGGGAACTTGATGTCACAGCTGTTGCACCTGATCTCACAGCTGTTACACTGACACCTGTCTGATGGGAAGGGGGGGGGGGATTTGATCTCACAGCTGTTACACTGACACCTGTCTGATGGGAAGTGGGGGGGATTTGATCTCACAGCTGTTACACTGACACCTGTCTGATGGGAAAGGGGGGGGGGGGGGGATTTGATCTCACAGCTGTTACACTGACACCTGTCTGATGGGAAGTGGGGGGTGGGGGACTTGATCTCACAGCTGTTACACTGACACTTGTCTGATGGGAAGTGGGGGGGGGGGGGGGGACCTGATCTCACAGCTGTTACAGTGACACCTGTCTGATGGGAAGGGGGGGGGGACTTGATCTCGCAGCTGTTACACTGACACCTGTATGATGGCAAATGGGTGTGGGTGGGGGGAAACTTGATCTCACAGCTGTTACACTGACACCTGTCCGCCTACCTTTTCACCAAAGATGGAGAAGGGGGGAAGGTGTTCTTGATCTAATAGCTGTTACACTGACACCTGTCTGCTTACTTTTTCACCAAAGATGAAGAAGGGGGAGGGGAACTTGATCTAATAGCTGTTACACTGACACCTGTCTGCTTACCTTTTCACCAAAGATGAAGAAGGGGGAGGGGAACTTGATCTAATAGCTGTTACACTGACACCTGTCTGCTTACCTTTTCACCAAAGATGAAGAAGGGGGAAGGGAACTTGATCTCGTAGTTGGTGCAGTTGACAGAGGACTTGTGGACCAGGGCGGCCTTGTTCTCCACCGTCAGCACCTTGCGTTTCTCCTTGTGGTAGCACACGTTGGGGTACAGTCCCAGGCCCAGCAACGTGATGGCCTGAACATACATCATCATCACCATCACCACACCTTATGGTAGCACACGTTGGGCTACAGGCCCAGGCCCGGCAACATGATGGCCTGAACATACGGCATCACCATCATCATTATCATCACACCTTATGGTAGCACACGTTGGGCTACAGGCCCAGGCCCAGCAACATGATGGCCTGAACATAAGGCATCACCATCATCATCATCATCATCATGACATCTTCTGGTAGCACATGTTGGGCTACAGGCCCTGGCCCAACAACGTGATGGCCTGAACATACATCATCATCATCATCATCATCATTACCATCATCATCACACCTTATGGTAGCACACGTTGGGCTACAGGCCCAGGCCCAGCAACATGATGGCCTGAACATACGACATCATCACCATCATCATGACACCTTATGGTAGCACACGTTGGGCTACAGGCCCAGGCCCAGCAACATGATGGCCTGAACATACGACATCATCACCATCATCATGACACCTTATGGTAGCACATGTTGGGCTACAGGCCCAGGCCCAGCAACATGATGGCCTGAACATACATCATCACCATCATCATGACACCTTATGGTAGCACATGTTGGGCTACAGGCCCAGGCCCAGCAACATGATGGCCTGAACATACGACATCATCACCATCATCATCATCATCATCATCGTCATGACACCTTATGGTAGCACACGTTGGGCTACAGGCCCAGGCCCAGCAACATGACAGCCTGAACATACGACATCATCACCATCATCATCATCATCATGACACCATATGGTAGCACACGTTGGGCTACAGGCCCAGGCCCAGCAACATGATGGCCTGAACATACGACATCATCACCATCATCATCATCATCATCATCATCGTCATGACACCTTATGGTAGCACACGTTGGGCTACAGGCCCAGGCCCAGCAACATGACGGCCTGAACACACATCATCATCACTGCACATGTTGTGGTAGCACACGTTGGGCTACAGGCCCAGCAGTGTGGTGGCCTAAACATTCATCGTCACCATCATCATCAAATGTAACACAGAGTGTGTGAGGATGTGTGTGCGTGTGTGTGCATGTGTGTGTGTGTGTGTGCGTGCACATGCGCACCCCCCTTTTGGTATTGCATGTACGCATGTAGACAACAGCAACCCTGAGCAACACCAACACCCACCACATCCAAATGGATGTCTAAGCCTTTACAACTGAGTGGTTATGGCACACGGCCTCCTCAGGAAAGTCAAAGACATTAACACACAGCACCAACATGAGTAACTTGGTGTTTTACGCCCAGTCAACCAGTGCAGTTATACCAGCGATCCACCACACAAGCAGCTGCCTAGGACGGTGAAGCTGAAGGGCTAAGGCAGAAGGGGACTCCACAGCCAACAGCAGCCACAACCACCACCATCACCATCACATCCAGCTGCTTGTCCAGGCCAGTGATGTTGAAGGATTTGGGCAGTAGGGAAAGTCAACAACAACAACAGCAAACAAACACCACATCCAGCTGCTTGTCCAGGCCAGTGATGTTGAAGGATTTGGGCAGTAGGGAAAGTCAACAACAACAACAGCAAACAAACACCACCACCACATCCAGCTGCTTGTCCAGGCCAGTGAAGCTGAAGGCTTTGGGCAGCAGGGACTCCTTGGGAAAGCCAACAACAACTGCAACAGAAACGACAGACAACAAACACCCACCACATCCAGCTGGTTGTCCGGGCCGGTGAAGTTGAAGGACTGGGGCAGCAGCGACTCCTCAGGAAAGCCGATGTTGGTGAGGATGTCCCGGAGCTGGTTCTTGGCTTCGCAGGTCATGCGCAGCGTCTGCATGTTCAGCGACTTCTGGTCACAGAAGTTCATCTCACACTGCTCCCCGTCGCACCTGACAGAACAACACAGGAATGCATTAATACCAAAGTGCATTACGCATTACCAAGGTTAAATCTCAGCCTTTTGCTGGAACTGGCAGATTCCTGGCTGGCTGGTATGTTTAGCTTCTTGAGTAGGTAGGCTATTGTCTAACCAGCTCAGAGCTAGTGGTAGAAACTGGTTCAGAATTATCACGATGACTATGAAAAAAAAGAGGAAAAAAAGAAGAGTTTTCTGCTGTCTTTCACAACATTTTGCTGAGCTGTGAAATGGGGTTGGTCTTGCAGTGAGAAACTAGTAATGTGGCTGGAAACTGACACAGGCAGTGAACTACCATTAACCTCATTCGATATCACTCATCCTAGCCTGGCGGCTGTCAAAGTTGACATGTTACAACCGACTTCACCCCCCCCCATCAGAAAGACAGAGACTGAGCGAGAGAGCGACTGCTTAAGCCTTTAATTAAAATGCATTCTGTCATACAGATCTGGACTGTTTAGTGTAAACACACGGGGTTTGAGCAACTGTGCAAGGTAGGTGGGGGTTATTTTTCTTTAAAAATGCAGTTTTTTACAAATGTATTTGCAACACCTGATCATTGGGACCCCTGATGCTTCTTCACCACGATTCCCCTTTAAAAGCAGGGCTGCACCCTACCACACTCCGGGTCAACCTCCCACAAACTCTCCAGCAGACCGGTGTGCTACACAACCAAGGAACCGCTGCAGCCCCTGCAGTCTCCCAGCACCACGCTTCCTACCTGGCTTCCTCCCACAGCTGGAAGGCATGGAGCAGCGCCACGTGGTCGCTGTGGCGTGACCCAGCCAGGGACTTGTGCACCCAGCCAAGACGCTTGCGGTCTGTGGAGGTGATGAAGGGCTCTGGGAAGGTGGTGCTGGCAGCGATGGTGCACATGGCATCCCCGATGCTGCAACAGATCACCAGGTGACTGAAGCGCACACTTTACTTTGCACTGGAAGCATAACAACATTATAATAATAATAATGTACATTTATCATGTGCTCATCAATGCCCTGAACACTCACATGATACATATTAACATAAATACAATATTCTATACACTAGTAAAGCACAGTCCGATAACAAGACATTCAAGGTTATGGCATCTGGAACTACTGCCACTCATTCCCACAGGAAATTACAAACAAATCTGAAACATGATTGCTAGCATTGAAATATCAACTCAGAGAAGAGACGTGCTCAGATTTTTTAATTTTAATTTTAATTTTTATGAAGCCTTTTCAGGGTCATAATCAACAACATTCTTTTTAACCTTTCCTGCATCTGGACCTCATTCCTACTGGAACGTAAAAGTCAGCTGTAAGCTGAATCACCAAAACCGAGACATTACCATTCCCCCGACAGCATTGTACTGTCTTCATAAAAATAAAAAGTGAAAAATCTTAACCCAGATCTCTTCTCTGAATTTATTTAGCAGTTTGTATCCATCATCAATTTTGCAGTTACTGGACACTTTCAATGCAGATGAACTCCAACCCAACAGAGTGGAACCAAAAATATAAATATAAATTCTAACAAAATATTCCACTGCAGCACTGACAATCTCAACATCAAACAAGTTCAGTGCCTCAAGTGATATGCATAGGTACAATCTGGACTTAATTTACATTACAATGGGTATGTCACACGGGTCAGTCTTTGAGAGTCACTTACTCTATGCTTACACACACATGTGCACAGCATGCACATACACACACAAACTGACAAAGACACCAGTGAAGAATGCTAAAAAAAGGCAGGCTAAAATGTATATATTTTGTGATGGATTGTAAAATGATTTGGGCTGATGCAGTCTGGTAAGGCGCTACAGAAACTGATTGTGATATTGCCCAATAACTTTGGTAATTTACACACACACACAAACACACACACACACACACAAACACACACACACACACACACACACACACACACAAAGACACCAGAGAAGAATGTTAAAAAAGGCAGGCCAAAATGTGTATATTTTGCATTGGATTGTAAAATGCTCTGGGCTGATGCAGTTTGGTACGTGCTATAGAAACTGATCATGATATTGCCCAGTAACTTTGGTAATTTACACATACACACACACACACAGGTATGTATACATGCACACACATAAGCACACACACACACACACACACATCCTCAGCCACACCTAAGACTCCACATGAATGTATGAATGAACGAAAATTTATATATAGCGCCTAAACAACTTCCACACAAAACCTTGCGTGTTCACAGCACCATGTCTGCACAAACACACACAGCAACAAACAAATCAAAACAATGAGACCTGAGAGACAAACCAAGGAATTGGGCAGAAACTGGTCGATCCAGTAAGGTACTCACTAGAAGATACAGCCGTAGATGATCATCTTGCCCAAGTGGGGTTCGATGGGCATGCGAGCCAGGATGCGACCCAAGGGAGTCAACTCATCATTGCTGTCCAGGGCATGCATCGCTGGAGAAAAAACAAAAAAAATAAAGACAACATCTACAGTGGTGGGGAGACAATGGCATCTTTTTCTCTGCAGAACAATACTGCTGCACTTTTGGTGATTAGAGATCCAGACAAGAGAAGGGGGTGCTGAGTGGGTGGGTGAGAAGACACACTGAATTTGCTGTTGTTGCTGTTGAAAGTATTGATCATTTACTAACTGTTGTATTTGAGTGGCTGGACGTGGGGTGGGTGGGTGAGAAGACAGACTCAATTTGGTGTTGTTGAAAGTATTGTTTACTAATTGTTGTATTTGACTGGATGGGTGAGGGGTGGGTGGGTGAGTGAGAAGACAGACTCAATTTGTTGTTGCTGATGAAAGTATTGATCATTTACTAACTGTTGCATTTGAGTGGACAAGCAGTTGGTGTGTGTGTGTGTGCGCGTGTCTGACTGACATGTTGCACTGCACTGACTGGCAGAATGCATGATGATCCGAGTCTGATTCAAATGAACACATTATGCCTCATTTGACTGCAGCTGATCTCCCCATTACTTATTCTGAGGGTTCTGTCTGGAATCCATCAGTCTTTTGTTGTGATGTTCATAAGCTCTAACTTGTGAGAGAGAAAAAGAAAAAGACAGTGCTCTAAAACAAGATCCAAACACAATAAAAGTTAAAATGAATGCTATTTTAGTTTGACAAAATATAACATACAAATTTTCAGTGTAAGCCCCTTTTTCAAGTGCCAAAACAACACCTAAACAAGAATTAAACGGTGAAAAATGAGATGCAGGATACTAGAAAAGGAGAAGAAACACAAGAGTATGGAGGAAGAGGAAGAGGATGAAAAAGAGAAGGCAGGGAACGAGAAGAAACTCAAGAGCGTGGAGGAGGAGGATGAAGAAGAGAAGGCAGAGAACAAGAAGAAACGCAAGAGTGGGGAGGAGGAGGAGGATGAAAAAGAGAAAGTAGAGAACGAGAAGAAGCATAAGAGTAGGGATGAGGAAGAGGAGGATGAAGAAGAGGAGGAGGAGAGCGTGAAGAAACACAAGAGTGTAAAGGAGGAGGAGAATGAAGAAGAGACGGCAGAGAACGAGACGAAACAGAAGAGTGTGGAGGAGGAAGAGGAAGAGGAGGAGGAAGAGAAGGAGCAGAACAACAGCGCGAAGAAGAGGATTCATTTGACAGTCAACACCCAGTCACACACAAAGCTGTATAAGGGCAAGGAAGAATCAAAACAAGACAACCACAAAACACCAGCAGAGGAAAACAACAACAACAGCAACAGTCCCACCTCGCAGAGTGGCCTCCGCCTCCACCACAGCATCGATAGGCGGGGGTTCCACAGCCTTGGACAGGAAGCCTGCGATGGGACCCAGACGCAGCAGTTTGATGGACAGCGCCAGCTCGTGCAGCGGCGTGCGGAAAATCTCCGGAGTTGTGTGCTGCTCCAGTCTGAGGAATCCGAGCAAAAATAATGTCACCAGCTTTTACAGGCTGAATGCTTTCTGTGGTGTCTCACAATCTTTTTGAAATCCCTTCAGAATAAGCAACTTGGTTGTTTTTTTTACGCCCAGTCAACCAGTACGGTCATAATAATACGTAACATTTATACAGCACCTAATCCAACTAGACTGGCTCAAAGCACTTCACAATTATCAGGGTGAGATCCCTGTAGAACGTAGCAGAAATCGGGAAGCGTCTGTACAGCGGCCACATACTGGGAGAGGGCAAGGAAGAAAGTGCCAAGATGAGACGCTAACGCTAACTACTCCCTCTCACCAACAAGGTTTTCACGCACGCAGGTGGGACATGACCAGTGACCAATACTGGACTTTAACAACACCAAAAACACTGACCTTCACTCTGCAAGAACTGATACGTCATCCCCCAAAGCGGAGCACACAAGACTGATGCAGAAGTGAGAAGTTAATCCACACAGTGCGTTACTCAAGGCTGTGAAAGGGACACAGTGCACCAACCTCTGGAACCGGGCACGGCTACAAAGGTGGAAGGCAAAGCCAGGCCTGACGCGGCCGGCCCGACCACGCCGCTGTTCCAGGTTGGTCTTGGAGGCCCACACCGTGGCGTAGTTGGTCATGTTGTTGTGGGAAGTGAACAGCTTCATCTTGGCCCTGAGCACAGAAAATCATGGGGATGATGGTGGCATTAGCACCGACGATGGTGGTGATGATGATAATAATCACACGCTTACTCTCCAAATGAAAGTTCAAAGTACAAAAATATAATGTACTAACAAATGAGGCAGGATGGGAGAGGGGTGAAAAGGGATGTGTGTGCGTGGGTGTGTGGATCAAGGGCGATAGTTTTGGACAAAGAAAGTGTCATTTGCGAAGTGGGGGTGGTGGTGGTGGTGGTGGGGGGGGGGGGGGGGGAACAAGGGTGATAGTTTTTGACAAAGAAAGTGTCATTTGTGAAGTGGGGGTGGTGGTGGTGGGGGGCGGGGGGGGGGATCAAGGGCGATAGTTTTTGACAAAGAAAGTGTCATTTGTGAAGTGGGGGTGGTGTGTGTGTGTGGGGGGGGATCAAGGGTGATATTTTTTGACAAAGAAAGTATCATTTGTGAAGGTGGGGTGGGGAGTGGGTGGGGGATCAAGGGCGATAGTTTTTGACAAAGTATCATTTGTGAAGTGGGGGTGGGGGTCAAGGGTGATAGTTTTTGACAAAGAAAGTATCACTTGTGAAGTGGGGGTGGGGGGGTGGGGGTCAAGGGTGATAGTTTTTGACAAAGAAAGTATCACTTGTGAAGTGGGGGTGGGGGGGGGGGTCAAGGGTGATAGTTTTTGACAAAGAAAGTATCACTTGTGAAGTGGGGGTTGGGGGGGGGGGGGTCACGGGTGATAGTTTTTGACAAAGACAGTATCGTTTGTGAAAACTGATGTGGTGGTGGGGAATAGTTTCTGACACTCAGGGGAATAGTTTCTGACACTCAGGGGAATAGTTTCTAACACTCGAGGTATCATATTTGAAAAACACACACAAAGTGGCACTACTAAAGCCATTGTTACGGGGCTTGGTGTTGATCTGTCACCAGCACAACAGCAAAGACCTGAGTCACCTACAGTCACTCTCAGCAGGCATGCGAGTAAACACAAGGTACATCCTTTTTTCGATGATGCACCTCTGGTGGAGTTTATGTACCTTGTATTTACTCGCATGCCAGCCGAGAGTGACCACAGGCAACTCAGGTCTTTGCTGTTGTACTGGTAACAAATCAACACCAAGCCCCATTCCTTGTGTAAGTAGCGGACACATTTGGAAATCAAAATCTGAAACGCTTTGTACTGTGTTGTACTAAAAGCAACTGCTTAGCACATGGCAGCGGAGACTGTTTACATCAACAATGAGGATTTCTACTCAACTAACAAAAGCAAGTAATTAAGTAAGTAGCTTGGTGTTTTATGCCCATGCAGTCAACCAGTACAGTTATATCAGGGCGATCTAACAAAAGCAGATTTCTGAAAATAAAAACAAAAGAATCAAAAACTCAAGCTTAGATTAGAAGTACACCACCTTTCAATCACTTTCATGTACCAAACCACTGATGGTTCCCTTCTGTTCACTACAACAGTTTACTGTGTGATAACAGAATATGTTTCATCTGTTCACTACAATAGTTTACTGTGTGATAACAGAATATGTTTCATCTGTTCACTACAATAGTTTACTGTGTGATAACAGAATATGTTTCACCCTGATTTAACCATAATGGTTGACTGAGCGTAAGACACCAAGTTACTTACTTACTCATTACAACAGTGCAGGAAAATGGCTGCATACCCAAAACTCTCGCCCTGACTTCACAGTAACATGTAAATCAAAGGATAGGGAACAGCAACAAAAGAAAAGACCCATCGTACTTGCAGGAGTCGATGACGTAGACGACATCGTTGATGGTCACACTGGTCTCAGCAATATTAGTTGACAGGATGATCTGAAAACAAATGCCAATGAATTGAAATAAACGGACACAAATCAAAGGCAACATGAACATGTCAGGCATGACAAAGTCACATGTCAATGCATGTACAAGCAAACTAATTGTAATCAAGTTATGGGTCAAAATTTGATTCTTGACAAAAGCATCATCATCCCCCCCCCCCCCCCCCCAAAAAAAAAACCCAACAATTTTCTCCAACTCTAACACCCCCCTCCCACTCTCTCAAACTCTATCATGCATGCCCCCCCCTCCCCCCCAGTCTAACTCTATCCTACGTTTCCCCTCTCCCCGCTCTCTCTTCAACTCTATCCTACATGTCTCACCTCTCCCACCAAACTCTCTCCAACTCTACATGTCTCACCTCTCCCACCAAACTCTCTCCAACTCTACATGTCTCACCTCTCCCACCAAACTCTCTCCAACTCTACATGTCTCCCCTCTCCCACCAAACTCTCTCCAACTCTACATGTCTCCCCTCTCCCACCAAACTCTCTCCAACTCTATCCTATGTCTCCCCCCAACTCTCTCCAACTCTATCCCATGTCTACCCCCCCAACTCTCTCCAACTCTATCCCATGTCTACCCCCCCCCCCCAACTCTATCCCATGTCTACCCCCCCCCCACTCTCTCCATCTCTATCCTACATCTCTCCCCCAAACCCAACTCTCTCCCACATGTCTCCCCCCTCCTTCCCCCCAAACGAAACCTCCGAGAAACACTGGCCACTGTTTGAAAAGTGTCCTACCTTTGTGACGCCATCAGGCACAGGCTCAAACACTTTGCGCTGCTCTTCTCGAGGAATCTGGGAGTGCAGGGGCAAAAGGCGGTATTTGGAACTTCCTGAAAAGACCACGGAAACAGTCAGGTAATGGAACAACAGTGTTTTAACTTAAAGTGTGGGCAGCTTCATGAAAAGAAAATGGAAACAATCTGGTGATGGAACAACAGTGTTTTAACTTAAAGTGTGGGTAACTTCCTGAAAAGACCATGGAAACAATCAGGAGATGAAACAACAGCGTTTTAACTTAAAGTGTGGGTAGCTTCATGAAAAGAGAATGGAAACCATCAGGTCAGGGGAAGAAACAACAGCGTTTTAACTTAAAGTGTGGGTAGCTTCATGAAAAGAGAATGGAAACAGGTGATGGAACAGCAGCATTTTAACTTAAAGTGTGGGCAGCTTCATGAAAAGAGAATGGAAACAATCGGGTGATGGAACAACAGCATTTTAACTTAAAGTGTGGGTAGCTTCATGAAAAGAGAATGGAAACTATAAGGGGCTGGAACAACCGTATTTAACTTAAAGTGTGGGTAGCTTCATGAAAAGAGAATGGAAACAATCGGGTGATGGAACAACAGCATTTTAACTTAAAGTGTGGGTTGACTTTTGGCGAGCGCAGCAACCCGAGACCAGTCCTCTTGTAGGACCAGTCTTTGTTACTCTTCTCCACATACTTCCCAGTCTAAATCCACCGTTCACCATCAACATGAGGAAGAGGAAAAAGATGAAGAAGAAAAAGAAGACAAACAAGAAGAAGAAGAAACAGAAGCAGGGGAAGAGGAACAAGAGGACAAAGACAAAGCAGAGCACAAGAGACGTACCAAACTCTGGGGAGAACTGTAGGTGCCTCTGCAGCATGAAGATGAGGTTCCAGCCCGGCAGAAAGATGAGCACAGCGCCAGGAATACCCAGACCCTGGATGTAGCGCAGCAAAGCCTGCGCAACAGCAGCCACACAAGTTCTCAAGCAAACCAACAAACACAGCTCACGTGTAACTATAGGGCACTGTCTTTTTTCTTTGGTCTTTGCTTCTAATCAAATTCCCCATTTTTTTCTCATTCAGTTTCAAAGCGCACAGAAAAGACACCCATCGCCAAATCCATCTCATAAACAGCCCCCACCCCTAATCACAAGTCTACATAAAACCAGGTATCTATTAGTTACAACTAATGCACACACAACGCAGCATGCAAAAACAGAAAATTATTACGAAGTAGAGCGCTGAACTATAGCTGAGTGTAAACTGAGGCTAGGACATACAAGACTGGCTAGGACGGACAGCGTGTACAGAAACACAAGCAAGTGACATTCTGGCTGAGAGTTTCTCCAATGCTGAGCAGAGACGGGTGTGAATACATCTCACCTCGACAAGCTCGAAGGAGAGCTCTTTTTCTGGCATCATGGCCAAGGCTGCTTTGGTGGCTTCACTGTAGTCATTGCTGACCATTTTGTTGCAGTTTTCCTGCAAAGTCAAACACATTCACTTCATCAGTAGGGCTTAAAGTCAAACACATTCACTTCATCAGTAGGGCTTAAAGTCACACACATTCACTTCATTAGTAGGGCTTAAAGTCAAACACATTCACTTAATCAATAGGGCTCAAAGTCAAACACATTCACTTCATCAGTAGGGCTTAAAGTCAAACACATTCATTTCATCAGTAGGGCTTAAAGTCAAACACATTCACTTAATCAATAGGGCTCAAAGTCAAACACATTCACTTCAGTAGGGCTCAAAGTCAAACACATTCACTTCAGTAGGGCTCAAAGTCAAACACATTCACTTCAGTAGGGCTCAAAGTCAAACACATTCACTTCAGTAGGGCTTAAAGTCAAACACATTCACTTCATCAGTAGGGCTTAAAGTCACACACATTCACTTCATCAGTAGGGCTTAAAGTCAAACACATTCACTTCATCAATAGGGCTTAAAGTCAAACACAATCACTTAATCAATAGGGCTCAAAGTCAAACACATTCACTTCAGTAGGGCATAAAGTCAAACACATTCACTTCAGTAGGGCTCAAAGTCAAACACAATCACTTCATTAGTAGGGCTTACAGTCAAACACATTCACTTCATCAATAGGGCTTAAAGTCACACACATTCAATTCATCAACATGGTTTGCCCAGCTTTTTCACTCTGGACAGAAATCTAAGGAAACAAGTACCAAGAGCCAAACACTTAAAAGGTTCAAAATAATGCTATTTATTAGGACAAAACACAACATGCAAATGTTTTGGGGTAATTCCCTTTATGAAGCTACAAAATGACAATCAAACAACAATCGGAACTCTAGCAGTCACTTTTGTTTCAGATTCAAGTATCAAGAGGTGTTTTTTTTCCTTAAACAAGGGGTTTTACAAAACAAAGAACAACCCCCCTTTCCTTTTTTTTTGAAATTCCTGGATAGCAACCCCCCCCTTAAACACAGTGAAAGCAGTGTCAACAAGGTATCCAGGATGTACAGTATGCTTTTTGTGCTGAACTCAGGTGGCTTTTCTCATGCTCAGTAGCCTTAAAAACTCATTTCTTCAAATGTGCAAATAATATCCCCCCCCCCCACACACACCCCACCTGTGTGTGTGTGTGTGTGTGTGTGTGTGTGTGTGTGTGTGTGTAAGTGTATGCAATATCCTGCTGTACCTTTTTTGTATTTGCAGTATATCTACTTGTACCATACATGTGTGCTCAAATCAGAGTCTGATCATGTTCGGTTACTGACAACTTTGGTTTATCTACTGAAAGTGCTGTATGCAAATTCTTGCGTGGTTGGCGGTCGTATGGCCTGAAACCCTTTTTATTTTGTCCACTGTATGTGTTTATACATTTTTCTGCAGCTTTTTGTACGGCGCCTTGTGCCCTAGACCTTGCTAGGGATCATGCGCCATCACGTCCATTATTATTATTATTACTGACTCAAACTTTGGGGGTCACTAGGTCACACCAGCTCACCGAAAGAAAAGATGACAAAAAGAGGAGTGTTCGTCCAGAACCCTAACCCTTCTTCAACAAAGAAGACAACGGGTAACAATGCTATCATGGCAACAGTGCTGCAAGCAAACCCTGCCACCAAAGATTCAACTGAACTCTCCCACATCCATCACCCTGACATAACCGTCATGGATGACTGGGCGTAAAACACCAACTTACTTATTTACGTACTCCCACTTCCAAAACCAGCACCTCAGTTTAAAGTCATTTCCATCTCCTCTAAGTGCACCACCAATGCCAATGAGCGATCAGCCATTTAACAAACCTCTTGATCGTCATCATCGACAACATCGTCACGAGCATTTTTCTTCCTCCGGTCGTTGGGCGGGGGCACAAAGTTCAGCATCTGAACGCAGTCTTCCAAGTAATACTCTGTAACAATAACGCACACACGAAGTTTCAGCATCTGAATGCAGTCTTCCAAGTAGTACTCTGTAACAACAATGCACACACATGAAATTCTGCATTTGAATGCAGTCCTGCAAGTAGTACTCTGAGACAGCAACATGCACACACACGCAGAGTTCAGCCTCTCAACTCAGTCTTCCAAGTTGTGCTTGCACCCTGCAACAGTAACTCACACAAACAATTCAGCATTTGAATGCAGTCTTTCCAGTAGTGCTCAATAACAATAACACATGTACATGCAAAGTTCAGCATTTGAATGCAGTCTTTGAAATAGCAGTCTGTAACAACACACATACACAATGACCACAGAACTCAACCATCACCATGACGACACAACCAAGCAGTTGGTGAATTGTGTGGTCAACATGGAAATGCTGGACGCACATGACCACAGACCTCAACCACCATGACGACACTACCAAAGTAGTCAGCGGACAATATAGCAATGCTGGACAAACATGGCCACAGACCCCAACGGTCACCATGATAACACTACCAATGTAGTTGGTGAATTGTGTGGTCAATATGTAAATGCTGGACAAACATGGCCAGACCTCAACCGTCACCACGACACTACCACAGTTGTTGGTGAACAGCGTGTGAATACGAACCCTGCACAAGACAGACACTGCTGTAGACCTCCACCACCACAACTTTGCCAAAGCAGTTAGTGACTTGTGTGGTCACCATGGAAATGCTGGACAAACATGGCCACAGACCTCAACCGTCACCATGACAACACTACTAACACTACTAGTCTGTGAATTGTGTAGTCAATATGGAAACGCTGGACAAACATGGCCACAGACCTCAACCGTCACCATGACGACACTACTAGTCTGTGAATTGTGTAGTCAATATGGAAACGCTGGACAAACATGGCCACAGACCTCAATGGTCACCATGACGACACTACCAAAGTAGTCAATGCTTTGTGTGGTCAATATGGAAACGCTGGACAAACATGGCCACAGACCTCAATGGTCACCATGATAATGCTACCAATGTAGTTGGTGAATTGTGTAGTCAAGATGGAAATGCTAGACAAAAGATCTCAGCCGTCACCATGACAACACGACCACAGTTGTTGGTGAACAGTGTGCGAATACAAACCCTGTACGGGATAGACACGGCCGTAGACTTCCACCACCACCACCTTGCCAAAGTAGTCAGTGAAGAGCGTGGTGTCCACCGTGGCTGACATCAGAATGACACGCAGATCTGGGTATGTACGCACCATGTCGCGCAGCAACACCAACAGGAAGTCCGTCTGAGAAAGAAATCAGGAAACGTTCTGACATTTTTTTCTTTTTTCTTTTGCTGCAGCACATCTTTGATTCTTCATGTTTGAAAGAATTCAACCAACTCCCTAACCTTACCCACATTACAATCTTTTGATTGAGGTAAGTAAACATGGTGCTTAACATCCACATAAACCATAAGGCTTATTAGGGTTGGGGAGAAGGGGGTATGGAGGTGGGGGAAGAAGGAGATTATATACCATCGCTACACTGTCACCACCAGAATGACTCCTGCATTAAGATGGGCAGTGATGGGAGCCATTTTAATGTTTCATTAATTGTGAGGGACAAAGTCACAAGACAGTGTCCACAGACCACAACTTTTGAAGAGAAAAAAGAGAGCCGAAGCGGATTCAAACCGAGAACCCTCTGCTTTCCAGCCTAACGCCTTACTGCTAGGCTAAACCGGCTCACCTTTTGACTGACTAAGGTACCTGACGTTTAATGCCAAGTCAACTATGGCGGTCACAGCTTGGCAAAACATAATTTCTGAAACCACCCAAGTGACCTAGAACAGGAGGGTACTCCTTCACAGCTGAATGACCTGGAGCAATGGAGGTCAGAGGGCACTGATTCAATGCTGAGTAAATTAGAACCACCACAGCTAGAGAAGAGATTTTGCCTCCAAATTAAATGGTTCCTTCTTTCCAACACCGCAACCTGGGGCTGAATCCAAGAAGGCTGCATTTTCTGCCAGGCTGGCTACCATCACACCACCACCACTTTCTTAGCGCATACCTAAAATGAACCCTTCTGCACGTGCACGTGGCAGTACTTACGTTGATGTCTCTTTCGTGGATTTCATCCACAATGACGTGGGAAACCCCTCGCAAGCCGCCCTCCAGCTTACGCAGTAGTGTGCCTACGCAAAAAGAGAAAAGGTTTAACAAAAAACTAAAAACACACACATACCCATAAACAAATAAATGAAAAACTGATTTTTTATTCAGGTTTTATTTACATGGCAGGTAGGCAGACACTGACAGGTGTTCAGGTGACAGACCGACTGAGCAGATACGCAGGTAGGCAGACACTGACAGGTGTTCAGAAGACAGACTGACTGAATGAGCAGATAAGCAGGTAGGCAGACACTGTCAGCTATTCAAGAGACAGACCAACTGAGCAGATAAGCAGGTAGGCAGACACTGTCAGCTATTCAGGAAACAGACAGACAGACCAACCAACAGGTAGCAAAGAAAGACACACACAGATGGTAAAGCAAATGTCACTGATCCAGAGTGCAGTAGAGGATGGCAAAGAGAGACAGACACACACAGACAGTAAAGCAACTGTCACTGACCCACAGTGCAGTAGAGGATGGCAAAGAAAGACATGCACACACGGATGGTAAAGCAAACGTCACTGACCCACAGTGCAGTAGAGGATGGCAAAGTAAGACACACACAGACGGTAAAGCAAATGTCACTGACCCACAGTGCAGTAGAGGATGGCGCCATACGGTCGAGGCATCACGGTTTCAAACCTGACGCTGTAGCCAACAGAGGCACCCAGCATCTCACTACGCTCTTCTGCCACACGCTCCGCAACTGACACGGCACTGATTCGACGAGGCTGAAGCAGTTACACGGATAACCAACAACAGGTTCTTCTTTCATTCTCCCCCCTCCACCCCCCCAATTCACAATCACTTCAATGGGGGGGGGGGGGGGGGGGGGAGTAAGGGAGAGCAGCACAAGTGAGGTGCATGACCTCTCCCTGAACAGGACATGTGCTCACATTACATCACTCGGACACTCACAACAGGTGTACAGACCAAATCAGATACAGGTGTACATAATATGTAAACTAAATGGGTGGTGGGTATACCCCACATGAACAACAAACACACCAATACCTTACTAACTCAAGACTATAATTAATCCCTAAAGCACAATCAGAAAAAATACCACACCCTAAAACCAACCAACACTGCACCCATAAAACACCAACCAGCCACCCACACACCCAATAAGCACTGCTAAAACACCAGCCAGCCAGCCAGCCACCCATCAAGCACCGCTAAATCACTATAGCCACCCACCCACCCAACAAGCACCACTAAAACACCAACCAGCCACCCACCCACCCACCAACCCAACAAGCACCACTAAAACACCAACCAGCCACCCACCCACCCAACAAGCACCACTAAAACACCAACCAGCCACCCACCCACCCAACAAGCACTGCTAAATCACTATAGCCACCCACCTACCCAACAAGCACTGCTAAAACACCAACCAGCCACCCAACAAGCACCACTAAAACACCAACCAGCCACCCACCCAACAAGCACCACTAAAACACCAACCAGCCACCCACCCACCCAACAAGCACCGCTAAAACGCTATAGCCACCCACCCACCCAACAAGCACCGCTAAATCACCAACCAGCCACCCACCGACCCAACAAGCACCGCTAAAACACAACCAGCCACCCACCCACCCAACAAGCACTGCTAAATCACCAACCAGCCACCCACCCACAATGGTAGGGTGCCTGCTGGGCACAGAGTGTGCCAGGCGGTGAGCTACATGTCTGCCAGAGGACACTGACCTGAGTGATGGTGATGTTGCACATCGCCCCCTGGCCTGCATGGATCATCTGGTCCAGGATGAACTGAGGCACCTGCAACACACACAACCTCACAGGTAAGGGGTAGGCAACATACACAACCTCACAGGTAAGGGGTAGGCAACATATACAGCCTCACAGGTAAGGGGTAGGCAACACACACAACCTCACAGGTAAGGGGTAGGCAACACACACAACCTCACAGGTAAGGGGTAGGCAACATACACAACCTCAACCTCACAGGTAAGGGATAGGCAACATACACAACCTCACCCTCACAGGTAAGGGGTAGGCAACATACACAACCTCACAGGTAAGGGGTAGGCAACACACACACAACCTCACAGGTAAGGGGTAGGCAACACACACACAACCTCATAGGTAAGGGGTAGGCAACACACACACAACCTCACAGGTAAGGGGTAGGCAACACACACACAACCTCACAGGTAAGGGGTAGGCAACATATACAGCCTCACGGGTAAGGGGTAGGCAACACACACACACAACCTCACGGGTAAGGGGTAGGCAACACACACACAACCTCACAGGTAAGGGGTAGGCAACACACACAACCTCACGGGTA
>OY757551.1:4943827-5045763 GCA_963584105.1 Alviniconcha strummeri
CCTGATTTACCCGGCCGGTTACGCCATTTGGTCATGGTCGTAGGGTGTATGGGCATCTTATGCTGAAAGTATTCTTCACCACAGAAATACTGCCAGTACGGATTTTCTGTCCAGCCTTTTACTACCTGTTCATCTGATAAATCATGCAGGTGTTTCAGGTAATGCAATCCTGCAATCAAACGAGTGCGTATGGCAGGAGCACCTTTAGTGGATACAAACAGAGCACCCCATTCTTTATCAGGACTTTCCCGGTCTATGTGTTTTGATAACTTAATCAACTCATGGTTTATGTCCAGCATGTTTTCAAGGCGCATCCTGAACAGGTATTCCTGAGGTATTTTTGGCTGTTTCTCTGGCTTCATTCTGGTCTGGAAATTTGCAAGGTAATAAGGCTTATTTTACCAAAAACCTGCAAATTTAACACCCATAATCAAGCAACATTTCTTTATAAATCAATGTGCTATGATTTATTCAGGTCGGACTAATTATAGTTATACAATGGATTTTATGCTGTTAATGAATAAAAACAATCATCAAAACTGTCATATTATAGTGAATGATAACAATGAAGTATTGACTCATCTGGCTGTTAGTTTAAGAAATATAGGAACGGATACTTTTAATATACCTGTCGCACTTATTGGTGGTACAGTTACTCATCCTTTTTTTAGAGGAAGAGGATTTTTCAGGCTGTTAATGGAACGAATTCTAACGCTACATATCAATAAAGTTGCTATTTTTTTACTCTGGAGCACGGTGTCAGGTTTATATAAAAATTCGGTTTTTAGCCGGCGGTAGGACAGTTAAGTTTAAATCTTCCTGTTAGCCGTTTCTCAATACACTATTCCAATGCTCGCCATCCAGTGACAATGCTATTATGCATTCCATTGCATCCCGTCTTACAGAAATGGAAATAGAGGCCGTTTCACTTTATATTAGCGGCTTAAAATAATAATATTCTTTCTGGTGAGCCAGATGCCCTTTGAAATTAAAAAAGTTTCTGGTACCTGATGAAATCTATAAACAGGAAATACAAAACAGATACTTATTATTCAGGTTCATCCCAATTAAAGGTTTTATTATGCACAGTTTTACCGGTAAATTAACAGGTTTTATAATTTTAATTCTGTTGTTTACCTGGGCAGCCGGAGAAACCCTGAAAACCTTACTTTCCCGTTTAACCACCAATCGTTTTATGGGCACCATAACCGGAGTGCTTAATTCTTCTTCTGTGACCACTATTCTGGTGGTCAGTTTTATTACCACAGGCACCATGACCTTAAGCCAGTCTGTAGGTGTCATTATGGGTGCCAATATTGGCAGTAATATTGGCAGTACTGTCACTGCACAGTTACTGGCCTTTAATTTATCAGCCTATGCCCTGCTGCCTGTTGCCATTGTTTTTTTATGACCTTTACCGGCAAACAGTAAAAAACATCACTGTCGTAGTTACTATAATCAGTCATAACAAAAAAATTTCCTTTTTGAGTTTAATTTTATAGTTTTATTTGTTTTTGTATTTATTGTTACCAGGATGCTTTTTCTACTTCCAGATACATACTATTGATATGTTTACCGAAATTCACATCAAAACCAGCCCAGGAGCTGTAATCTTCAAACTGTGCAATTACCCTGTCTTTTATTTCAAAGTCCTGCAGTTCTTCTTCAAAACCAGCCTCTACCACTTCCTGAACCCGCTTTAAATAGTTAAGAAAGGGCTTTACCGCAGCATCACTACTGCCCGATTGACCATGTCCTGGTACATAGGTTTTTATGTCCAGACCTAGGGCATATTCCAGTGTCTTAATATTACCCATCATACTGGCTGTCTCATCAAAGCGCCCCATACGCTGATTAAAGCTGTTATCACCCGTAAAAAGCGTTTTTGAATTAACATGCTCAATCATTATATCGGTATTAGTATGGGCAGGTCCCAATAAATGAATTTTAAAAATCTGCCCGTCCACTTCTATGATCTGACTATTGGTTACAGCCGTTTCAGCCGCCACGACTCTGGTGCCTCTGGTTTTACCGTCTGTCAGGCGTTCCATCATATCTATCCAGTACAGTCCGGTATCACCATTGGCCTGTTCAATCATAGCCGGATGACCGTAAATTCTGACCTGTGGGTATTTTTCCTTAATCGCCTGATTAGCCAGCCAGTGATCGCCGTGAACATGGGTATTAAAAACAGCCAGAACCAGTTTAGTGGATATTTTTTCAATTTCCTTCAGCACTTCCAGACCCACTGGATAGGCTGAACCGGGGTCAATCACAATCACTCCATGCTCGGCCACAATAATACCGGGATTATTCATAAAACCATGATTATCGGGATTGGGTTCTTCCCGTGGGCCATGCATAACATAGACATTGTCATTAACCTGTTCAAACTGAAAGCTGCCTTCTTTACCCAGATCCCAGGCTGAAGTATTCGTTACCAGGATGAAAGATAAGATGATTATTATACTACTGATTTTTAACATTGTTTTTCCATTGCTGATTTCCCCATCAGTACAAAGATACACGAAATAAAAAAAAAGACAATAACGATACACCATCAGGAAAAAAGTATAGAACAATAATAACAAAGCAATTTAGTATGCTATTAAGGTCGTATTGAGAGAGTATTGCCCGGTTTTAGTTTAAATAAGGTTATTACCATGTTATATACAGTTAAAAAACGCCAGACAATACTACAGAAGCTCAAACAGGACTACACTTCAAAGAAAGCCTCCTGTTTTCCAGTCTGGAGTTTAGTAACCGTTTTCACAGTCTGGGTGAAGATTTCTTCTCACCGCAGGAACCAGATGGTCTGCATAAGCCAGAACTGGTGCATATTAATCACAGTGCGGCACGTTTACTGGATCATGACAGCCGGCAACTGGATACTGAACATTTCTGTCAGTTTGTCGCCGGACAGCATATTCCCGAAAACTGCCAGCCTGTGGCGGCCATTTATGCCGGGCATCAGTTTGGCGGTTTTGTACCACAACTGGGTGATGGACGGGCATTATTAATAGCTGAAGTCAGAAATTCTCGTTCAGAATACTGGGAAATCCAGCTTAAGGGCGCCGGTATTACCCCTTATTCACGCCGGGGCGATGGCCGGGCGGTACTACGTTCGACCATACGTGAATATTTATGCAGTGAAGCCATGTACGGACTGGGCATACCCACCACCCGTGCTCTGGCCATGGTTAATAGTGAGGAAGAAGTTTACCGGAAACAACTGGAAACCGAGGCATCCATGGTGCGTATGGCACCCTCTTTTATCCGTTTTGGCAGTTTTGAGCTGTTTGCTCCCCGTAATCAGCTCGATAAGGTACAGCAGCTGGCGGATTTTGTTATTGAAAATTATTATCCTGAAATATTACTGCACAATAATGACGGGAAAGACAATCCCTATCAGTAGTTTTTAAGTGCAGTGGTAGAAAAAACTGGGCTTTTTTAATGCTGATGTGGCTAATGAAGAACACCAGGAACGCAGTACGCTAATATTATCGCTATTGAACCTGATGGAAAAAAACCAAGTGGACTATACCCTGCTGTTCCGGCAGTTAGCAACAGCAGCAGGCTCTGAGGAAAAAGCTCCGCTAAGGGAAATGTTTATGGATAGGGAGGCTTTTGACACCTGGCATAAACACTATCTCAAACTGCTTGAGCAGGATAATAGCCTCTCCCCTGAACAACGTCGTAAGAAAATGAACCGGGTTAACCCGAAGTATATTTTAAGAAATTATATGACACAGATTGCTATTGAACAGGCTACCCGTCACCGGGATTATTCTGAAGTGGACAAGTTAATGAATATTCTACTGAATCCTTATGATGAACATCCGGATATGGAACATTATGCCGGGCTGCCGCCCGACTGGGCAACACAGATCAGTGTCAGCTGTTCTTCCTGAGACTGTTATCCCAGTGTCCTCACTGTTTTACTTATTCTGCTGTTCAAATTCTTTTTGAATGTCCTTGGAACGCTGCTCGGAATCCATTTTCATTCTGGCAATGTTCTGATGCACCTGGTAAAAATGCTGTTTGCAACGCTCATACTCCTCCATATCTTCCTTATACTGCTTTTTATGAATCGCCGTTGACAACCAGAGCGGTTTAGAAGGTTTATAACAATAGTCAGCCAATGAGTCTTCTACCGGGTAATTGTGTACATACTCAGCCATTAACGGAAAACTGATAACAAGAAGGCTGAAAAAAAGTAGGCTAAAAATGGCCTGTTTCATAAATAAACTCCTCAAATTAACACATTTGAACGGTCTTACAGCCGTTTTTTATTCATATTACTACTGATACTTTTATTGGTTCTTTTGATAAAGCTTTATTAAGAGAGTTCTCAATTTTACAGTAAAAAAGGCAGGTTAAAGTTAATTGTGAACAAGTTATCGGTAATTCATTGTTTATTCATTTAAATTTAAATTAAAGCAACACGATATGAGCAAGCTGCTATGATGACTTTTAAAAATGACATAATCCTGCAATTAACTGCATTTGTACTGATTGGGTTTATTATATCAATTTTTGTATTCGAAGATAATATGAAAACACCCTTAGATATTACCGATCAACCCCAATCTTTTGTTTATAAATAGTTCAACCTGAATAATACCGCTTTAAGCCTGACTTCAAGCCAGGTTTAAAGCGGCTGATTGTTCTGGTTTGATAAAATATCCCATCAAACCGGAAATAATTTTGAGCCACAAAAGCCGGAGCTTATTGAGGATCTTTCTTAAGTTATGTCCAGCGACTACCATAACCACATTAATGGCATCACCGACTGCACCTTTGAGGTAGCAGCGATCTAAACGGCCATCGTTTTTCATATGACCGATTTCAGGCTCAATCGCACTGCGCCGTTTTAATGCCTTTTTAATACTTCGGGTAACGCCTCGCTTCTGACCTGAGATAAAAACTTTAGTGTCTTTTACTTCATGTCCACGATAACCCCGGTCAACAAAGCACTGTTCCGGCTGTACGGCTGTAAACTGTTTTATTTGTTCCAGTTGTGGCAGCAAGGTATGTCCATCATAAGGATTGCCCGGACAACTTTGAGCGCCAATAACAAAGCCTTCCTTGTTAGTTACCGCGATACTGGCTTTAACACCAAATTCATAAGGCTTATGAGCTTTGCCTTTACTGATACACTCGACTTCCGGTGCATGTAAACTGTAAAGCTTGTTCTTACTGTGCTGCTCCTGCTCAATCAGTTTCTGAGCCTGTTCCAGTGCCACTTCAAACAATGACTGAATATCAACAGAATAGTTGGGCAGTTGTCGTTCAATATCCCGTTTAACACTACCTAAACGGGATTTCAGTTTATTGTTCATTTTCTTCATGCGTTTAAACTGTTTTGCATGTGCATAACGACTGGCCATTAGTACATATTGCGGCCCAACCCGATTATAGTTCTGGCGCAGTTTAATACCGTGCTCTTTGGACAGTTTAACCAGGTTTTCTCTGGCTTTGTTCAGGAGCTTTGAATCGGTTGGAAAAGCGATGTTCTTTTCCTGTACGGTAGTATCTACCGTGACTTTCTTTAAACTGCCGGGCTTTATGGTTTTACTCTTTAGTACGGATTTTCTGTCCAGCCTTTTACTACCTGTTCATCTGATAAATCATGAAGGTGTTTCAGGTAATGCAATCCTGCAATCAATCAAGTGCGTATGGCAGGAGCACCTTTAGTGGATACAAACAGAGCACCCCATTCTTTATCAGGACTTTCCCGGTCTATGTGTTTTGATAACTTAATCAACTCATGGTGTATGTCCAGCATGTTTTCAAGGCGCATCCTGAACAGGTCTTCCTGAGGTATTTTTGGCTGTTTCTTTGGCTTCATTCTGGTCTGGAAATTTGCAAGGTAATAAGGCTTATTTTACCAAAAACCTGCAAATTTAACACCCATAATAAAGAAATATTTCTTTATAAATCAATGCTATATGTTTTATTCAGGGTGGACTAAATATTTCAAAATTACCATATAACTAAAGTTTAGAGCGACAGCTCACCCTTGAGAGTCCTGTTTCGCTCATACGTTCTTTAACAATTTGTTTATAACCGGCTGTTTTGAAATTGTTTTTATAACAAAGTCTTCAAATCGCCTTAAAATATCCGTATCCGGCGGGTGGAATTTTTGGGACTTACCATCCCACCAGTCCCTGACCCTAACCTGCGAAAAATACCTTATCAATCCCATTCGTATTCTTCCGGCAGTAATGGGTGTATTCTTTCGCCAGGGCGTATTATCAATTAAGCGCAATACCGGGTCCGGACATTTAATAGCCCGCAATTGAGGTATAATATACCCCAGAGCAATAATGTGTACCCATCGATGTAACACCTTCCGGGTTTTCTGCCAGGTCTGTTTCATGCCCCGGGCATTTTTTAACTGATTGAACAAGGGCTCAATCGACCAGCGCTTTTCATAAGCGACAATAATATCCAGACCACTTAACTGCATATCTGTTGACAGTAATAGACGTGGTCTTTTTTTCCCTTTAGAGTCCTCAAACTCACACCAGACAAAGCATACCGACTGGCCATTCAGAAAGCGGGCTTTAGCCTCCGCTGTTCGGTAATTAACCTGCTGTTCACGTCCATACAGGTGTACGGTTTCCTTATTTAAAGGCAGCCGTTTAATTTCTTCTTTTGTATAACGTGTCCCATATTTTCCGGGTCGTCCCCGGCCTTTACCTTACCAGGGTCGTTTATATAATACGGTATCGATTCGTACCTGACCTATAACCGTCATATTATAAGCCTGTACCGGTTCAATAAAAGAACGGCACATATACCAACTGTCCACCAATACAGTAACCGCTTTATCTTTTAGCGGTTCCATCAATGCCCGGATAAGACTTCGGGCAATCACCAGTTTACCACTGTTACCGGCCTGTGGTGTTAAACGTAATAACAATAGCAGAGCCATATTACAGCCAGAACGCTTAACAATAGCAGCCAGTGCTACCCGGCATTGCCCTTTGACATACCGGGACAGATTGGTTTTATTACCATGCTGGTGGTGTATCTGACTCATGGGTGCCTTTTTGGAATGACGCAGCACGATAGAGTCATCTATGGCCAGATAAACCGGATTATCCCCAAACAGCTTTAGAAACAGGGCAGTCCACTGTCTCATCAGTTTAAGATAAGACCACTGACCGGTTTCAAGCCATTTATAATAACTGGACCATTGCCTAGCCATGTCCAGTATCCTTTGGTGTGCATTGCGGCCTCCAGAAGTTTGTTTTTTCTTACTGAAGGCCGCTTCTTAAAAGATAGCTCTTTTAAGAAGAAGAAGCAGAAATGCTGCCGAATTTTTGTCAACTGTTTTTTGCTTTTTTTTACATTTTTTTCCTGTTTTTACTGAATTATTTTGTTTACCTCGGAGTAACAGGGGCCGGGTGTCCCTTGATGAAGTTTCGACAGCAGGGAGGCTGTCAAAAAGCATCCATGGATGGATTCACGGCGGCTTCAGCAAGGGATACCCGGTTCCTGTTACGGACTATCGGTTAACTGAGGTAATCAATAAATTTTAAATGATTCTCCTTTTTGGGGGAGCTGAAACTCTAAACTTTAGTTACTATAAAAGTGAAAAATAAAATCTGAGCTTAGCCATAGTTTATTGGGCAGGAGAATACCATAAGCCTAAAGTTTAGAAAGTTGTTATAATGACGCCTCAAATCGGAAAAAGTTCAGAGGCAGTATGTCATTAGATACTCAGGCCGGGCTATCGGCTCCTAAAATCGGTTTTATCAGCCTGAGCTGTCCCAAGGCGCTGGTGGATTCAGAGCATATCCTTACCCGCCTGCGGGCAGAAGGTTATGATATTGGTGATTCCTACCAGAATGCAGAATTAGTAGTGGTGAATACCTGTGGATTTATTGATGCCGCAGTGGAAGAATCCCTAGATGCCATTGGTGAAGCACTGGCTGAAAACGGCAAGGTTATTGTCACCGGCTGTCTGGGTGGTAAAGGGGATATCGTTAAACAGACTCATCCCAATGTTCTGGTTGTAACCGGCCCTCATGCTCTGGAAGAAGTTATGGCAGCGGAGCATGAACATATTCCTCCGCAGCACGATCCGTATACTAGTCTGATCCCCGAAGGCGGCATTAAATTAACGCCCCGGTATTATGCCTATTTAAAAATATCAGAAGGCTGTAATCACAGTTGCAGTTTCTGTATTATTCCCTCGCTCAGAGGTCGGCTGGTCAGCCGTCCTGTGGGTGAAGTCCTGCAGGAAGCTGAAAACCTGATGCATGCTGGTGTTAAGGAACTGCTGCTGGTGTCTCAGGATACCTCAGTTTATGGTCTAGATGTTAAATACCAGACCTGCTTCTATCAGGGACGTCCGGTTAAAACCCGTTTTAAGGAACTGGCCTCAGCCCTGGACGAACTGGATGCCTGGGTGCGTATGCACTATGTTTACCTTTATCCCCATGTGGATGATATTACCCCTTTAATGGCCGAAGGTAAGATTCTGCCTTATCTGGACATCCCCCTGCAGCATGCCAATACCGATATTCTAAAAGCCATGAAGCGTCCGGCCAATACCGAAAATATGCTCCAGCGTATTGCCTCCTGGCGTGAAATCTGTCCAGATATTACCTTAAGAAGCACCTTTATTGTCGGCTTTCCCGGTGAAACTGAAGCCCAGTTTGAAGAACTGCTGGAGTTTACCCGGAAGATCCAGTATGACCGGATTGGGGCATTTAAGTATTCAGCCGTAGAAGGTGCTGCAGCTAACCAAATTGCTGAGCCAGTGCCGGAAGAAGTTAAAGAGCAACGACTGGCCCGCTTAATGGAACTTCAGGCTGAAATCAGCTTTAACAAACTGCAGAAAAAAATCGGCCAGAGTATGCGTGTGCTGATTAACAGTATTGATGAAAAAGGCGTGGTGGCACGCAGTGCTGCCGATGCACCGGAAGTAGACGGTCTGGTATTTATTGATGCTCTGGAAAATGCAGAATTTGATCAAACGGCTGGTCTGAAACCAGGGATTTTGTTAATGTTAAAATTATTGATAATAGCGAACATGATCTCTGGGCCAAGCTCTTATAACCCGAGCTTATAATCAGCTTTTATAATTATGTATGATGATTTATGACAAGGGATAAAATATACGCTCGGCCGCTGGACAAACTGGTGGACTTTAATTTTGATGAACGGGTAGCCTGTGTTTTTCCTGATATGATTAATCGCTCGGTACCCGGATATACCAGTATTGTTGCCATGACCGGGATACTGGCAGCTGAGTTTTATCGAAGCGGCAGTGTTTGCTATGATCTGGGCTGCTCTCTGGGTGCTTCGTCTTTATCCATGGCCAAAGCCATCAATGATCCATCAGTCAGTATTATTGCCGTGGATAATTCTCAGGCTATGCTCAATAAGGTGGATGAATTATTGCCTCCTGAAATTAAACAGAAAATCCGTTTTGTCTGTGCGGATATTAACGATATTAATATTCGCAATGCATCCATTGTAGTCATGAACTTTACCCTGCAGTTTATAACACCACAAAAACGTACACCATTATTATCAAAAATCTATCAGGGTATGCAGACTGGCGGTATTCTGATTTTAAGTGAAAAACTTAACTATGAAAATGAGCAGGAACAGCAGTTATTAATTGAAATGCATCACTTCTTTAAAAAGGCCAATGGCTATACGGATATGGAAATCAGCCAGAAACGCCAGGCACTGGGAAATGTCCTGCTGCCGGAAACCCTGGAACAGCATAAAAGCCGTTTGCACAAGGCTGGTTTTAAACAGACAGAACAGTGGTTTCAGTGTTTTAACTTTGCCTCTCTTATTGCCGTTAAATAAATACCTATGCCGGACTTAAACTTTTTATACTCATCCCTTTATGCGGCCATGCAGGATACCCCTCTGGAATCCTGGGCGCAGATTCTGCCGGAACAGCTTAAAACATTGACAGCAGAAACTCATGGTGACTATCCCCGCTGGCAGCAGGCACTTGAGCAACTGCCTGACTGTAAATCCGCCCATGTTGATTTTAATTCAGATAATCTGCATATCACCTGCAATAATATTGATATGCTTCAGCTTGAGCAAAGTCTGAAGCAATTATCCCCCTGGCGTAAAGGTCCGTATAAAATTAATGATCTGCTGATAGATACCGAGTGGAATTCAGACTGGAAATGGCAGCGGATAAGGAAACACCTGTCCCCTTTAAAGAATCGTTCAATTCTGGATGTGGGCTGCGGTAACGGCTATCATTGCTGGCGTATGTATGGAGAGGGTGCCCGACTGGTAATTGGTATTGATCCGTCCTGGTTATTCTGGATGCAGTTTCAGGCCATTAAGCATTTTACTGGTTCCCGTGCGGTGTATTTGCTGTCCATGGGAATAGAAGGATTGCCAAAGGATTTAAATGGTTTTGATACGGTATTTTCCATGGGAGTACTGTATCACCGCCGTTCGCCTATTGATCACTTACTACAGTTGAAAAGTGCTCTGCGTAAAGGTGGTGAACTGGTTCTGGAAACGCTCATTATAGAGGGTGCGGAAAGAGAAGCTCTGGTACCGGATAATCGTTATGCCAAAATGAGCAATGTCTGGTTTCTGCCCAGTGTACCTACATTAACTCAGTGGTTGCAGCGTTGCGGCTTTATTAATATTAAAGTCGTGGACATTAACCAGACCTCTATTGAGGAACAACGTACAACAGAATGGATGCCGTATGATTCTCTGGAAACATTTCTGGATCCGGCTGATCATAATAAAACCATAGAAGGTTATCCAGCACCTTTGCGGGCCACATTTATTGCTGAAAAGCCTGAATATCAATTAATGATATAAAATATAAAGCGAAAAAAGCCAACATGAAAAAAACAGATAAACCATCGGTTTATGTAAAAGACAGTGAGATCCACGGCAAAGGATTGTTTGCATCCAGAGATATTAAAAAGGGTGAGCTTATTGGCGAGTTTAAACACAAGCCGGCTAAAAAGGATGGTATGTATGTTCTATGGGTAGAAGAAGACCGAGGCTACCGGGTTCTGGATGATTTTAAATACATCAACCACAGCAATAAACCTAATGCGGCTTATTATGATGACTTTACTGTTATGGCATTAAAAAAAATAAAAAAAGACGAAGAAATTACCCATCACTATGGGGAAGATCTGGCTGAAGATGCCTAGGACGCATAAACATATACTTTTTGTAGTCTCCAGTCATGGTTATGGTCACCTGTCACAGATTGCACCGGTGGTCAATGCCTTAAAACAGGCTAATCCTGAATATACTGTATCAATACAGACGGCACTGCCCCTTGAAATCCTGTCCGCCCGAATTAAGGTGCCGTTCAACTATATAGATTTTGATGGGGATGTGGGTCTGTTAATGGACGATGCCGTAACAGTTAAAACAGAAGCTACCAGGCTGGCCTACCGCACTTTTCATAATCAATGGGAGGACAACTTTCAGAAACAGCTTGATATTCTGCAAAGCTGTAAAGTTGATCTGGTGATAGAAGATATTCCTTATTTGCCTCTGCTTGCGGCCCAGGAACTGAATCTTAAAACCATTGCAGTCTGTTCCCTGAATTGGGCTGATATTTTAAGCAGGATAACGAAATGGAAGAGTATATGGAACTTATACGACGTGCTTATAGTCAGGCGGATGTGTTTTTAAAACCTCAACCTTCCATGTCTATGTCATGGTTATCTAATAGTAAAATTATTCAGGACCGGCCGGGAGCTTCTGACGTGTCTTTTACATTCAGTGAGAAAAAGTGGCTGCATAGTATTCAGGATACCTCACTGAGTTTTACCGATATTGTGCAGTCTGTAGAAGTGCTTATTACTAAGCCGGGTTATGGCCTGTTTGCAGAAGCAGCCTTTGGCCGTAAACCGGTATTTTATGTAGGTCGCCCCGATTGGCTGGAAGAACCATACCTGCTGCAATGGTTAAAGGACTATGTAAATATGATAGAAATATCAAAAAATGAATCAACAGTACTAAAATAGTACCGGCGATAAAACCGACCAGATGAGCCTGGGGCAGAGATGGCCAGAGCGTGTGTGAAAACAGACTGTCCCGAGTATAAAGTTTATACATTATTTTAGCTGAACTGATTAAATAGATACTGGTGGAAAAATATCCTGTAAGAGACAACGGCTTAGTATGCAGCTGCCACTGCTGATAAAGTGCCATAATCAGCAGGGTATTTAATACTCCGGATAGTCCGGCATAATTAATGACTTCGTTACTACTGAACAGATAAAGGTTAATAAAAACAATACCAGTAAACAAAGCGGTAAAAAGCAGTAGACGGCTGTGTTGTTCAATCAGTGCGGATAAAATAATAAAAACAGCAAGGTTTAATATTAAATGTTGTGTATCTGAATGTACCAGATGTCCGGTCATATAACGCCATAATTCTCCCCGAGTTATTTGCTCTGCATTAAAATATAAAGCTTCAGGTACGGTACCAAAAACAAAATACAGTAATGCTATAGATAGTGACAGATTAATAGTTATTCTGTAATTGTTTAAAAACTGCATTTTTTATTCCTTTTTTCTTACCCGAGAGCGCGGGCAGGATACCCACGCTTCCAGGAAGGAAAGAGAGTTAATTCTGTAAAAGTGGCTTTCTGAAAAACATCAGTAAAGGTAATAGCAATAACAGACCCCATAAGTCCAGAGCACCGCCACCGTTACTACCCACATAAGAACGGTTACCTGAAAATACAGGCTGGTTCTGATCCACCCGGCGGCTGGCAGGAGACTTCTGAGCACGAAGGGATCTGGCCTGATTCTCAGTATTTAGTCCACCCTGAATAAAACATATAGCATTGATTTATAAAGAAATATTGCTTGATTATGGGTGTTAAATTTGCAAGTTTTTGGTAAAATAAGCCTTATTAACCTGAATTCTGGATAAGAACTAAAAAATATTGAACTAAATGCCTGTTTCTCGATCAGATCATTTAATGACCAAATCAAATGAATTTGAACAAGGAACAGGCAAGTGACTACTATAGATGAATTGTATTGTAATATTGATGATTTCAACCAGGTCTTTTATCCTGAATGGGAAAAAACACTGCTGGAATCCGGTGATAAAAAGAGAAGACGACAAGGTGTAATGAGCCCCAGTGAACTGATGACTATCCTGATTAACTTTCATCAGTCACATTACAAAGATTTTAAGAGTTATTCATAGGTATGATCTTTAGGAATTGAAATGAAGCCAATTTGATGATCAAATAGTTGTTATTCAGGCAATTATTCATCAACAAAAAGGCTTCAAATGAAAAGTACCACATTATCAAAAAAACTAAAAGTCGTATTGAGTGAAAAGAAACTTAATAAACCGGGCAAAAACATTGGCTTTTCCCAACGATTAAGACAGATAACCCCTTTTCAGCTTATAGAGTATGATTACGGCTATGGGTGATAAAGAGATAAAGCATTTTTCGGAAATTCATCGTTACTTTAACCAGTTGACGAATAAAAATGTCCGTTATAAGCCCTTTCATAATCAACTAGCCAAGCCTGAATTTGCGCAATTGATGAGAGATGTTGCAGATAAAGTTTTTAATCACCGGGTAAATACAAAACTGAAATGTAATCATCCGGTTCTGGCCAGTTTTGATAAATTACTTATTCGGGATGGCAGTTCATTTGCTATCCATAAGGCACTGAAAAAGAATTATACTGGGCGATTTACAGCAATTAGTCCGGCAGCCGTGGAATTGCATGTCACCTACGACTTAAAAACCGGAGGCATAGAAAAAAGCACACTGACACCGGATAGTTTTTCAGAACGAGCAGAATTACCAGACGTTCATGAACTGGAAAATCAGTTATTATCAGGTGACCGTGGCTACTATTCAGGCCAACTGATTAATGAAACAGATGACCATGGTGGGTATTATATTTTACGGGCGATGAGACTTTCCAGGATAGCGGTTCACCGGGCCACCAGAGAAGATGGGCAAGTCGTTAACAAAAGAACTAAACCATTGTCTGATTTGTTAAAATCTCTGCCAAAACGACAATTAATTGATATGGTTGTGGAAATTGATGCCAGAGAAACAAGGCTTATTGCAATCTGGAGTCCCAAAGAAAAAAGGCATACATTTTTGGTTACAAATCTGAAAGCAGAACAGTTTTCAGCAACACAAATCAGCCAGTTATACCGCTTACGCTGGCAGATTGAGTTGTTATTTAAAGAGTGCAAGTCACATAATAACTTGCAGGGGTTTCAAACCAGTAATCCCGCATTGATGGAAGCTTTGGTTTGGAGCAGTTTAATTGCGACTATGCTGAAACGCTTTATATGCAGTAGCATAGAACAATTTTACCAAATGGAGATGTCAACATTGACGGTCTCCAAAACGACCGTTTACTGGTGGTATTCATTATTGGAATCCATTGTTAACCATAAACGAAAACAATTAACGGATGTGCTTGAAAGAACGTATTTTTTCCTGAAAGAAAATGCTGGCAGAGCCCATCCTAAACGGGATAAGTCTACTGGACTTTATCAGTTCGGTGTAGAACCTAATATTGGAGTTACATCCTGATGGGTAAACTATTGAAACGAAATGATAAAATCCTTAAAGACATACCTATGAAGAGTTATTATTTATGCCATGTGCATCAACATCTTAGGAAAGAGTTTCCAAATTTATTGAGCTATACCCGTTTCCTGGGAGTGATGTCATTAGTACTGGTGCCATTATGCGCTTACTTTACTCATTGCAAAGGAAAGCCAACCGGAATTGCCTTTGTTGATGTGACCAGCATTAAAGTATGCCACAACATTCGCATACCCAGGCATAAAGTCTTTGATGGTGTTGCTCAGCGAGGCAAATCGACCATGGGGTGGTTCTATGGGTTTAAACTTCACCTGATCATTAATCATAAAGGTGAAATACTGGCCACTAAATTGACGGCGGGTAATGTAGATGACAGAAAACCGGTTCCTGAAATGGCCAAAGACTTATATGGAAAGCTTTATGGTGACAAAGGCTATGTCTCCAGTCTTTTAAGTGATGAACTGTTTGAACAGGATGTCGGGCTTATTACCAATGTCAGACGAAACATGAAACCACGTGCCATTGCATTGTGGGATAAGATTATGCTGAAAAAACGTTTTATAATTGAAACGGTTAATGAGCAGCTAAAAAATATTACACAGATTGAACATTCACGTCATAGAAGCGTAAGTGGTTTTATGTTGAACCTTATTGGTTCTCTGATTGCCTATTGTCATAAAAAAGACAAGCCGACAATCAGAATAGATGAGAGTGATATGAAAACTCTCTGTATTTAGGTAAATGACTGGGTTCTTATCCAGATCTCAGGTTAATAATATTACGGCCATTTTCAACCATCTGCTCAGACATTTCACTGTTAATCTGGGAAATTTCAGCGACCTTTTTCTCCCGGGTACTGGAAAGCTCCTGGGCGCACTTAGTAACCGAACTCATTTTAAAGGCTTCTTTAGCCAGGTTAGTCGAAGCAAACACCACCAGATCCACTACCCGTTTAATCTTGGAAACATTGAGCCACAAAAGCCGGAGCTTATTGAGGATCTTTCTTAAGTTATGTCCAGCGGCTACCATAACCACATTAATGGCATCACCGACTGCACCTTTGAGGTAGCAGCGATCTAAACGGCCATCGTTTTTCATATGACCGATTTCAGGCTCAATCGCACTGCGCCGTTTTAATGCCTTTTTAATACTTCGGGTAACGCCTCTCTTCTGACCTGAGATAAAAACTTTAGTGTCTTTTACTTCATGTCCACGATAACCCCGGTCAACAAAGCATTGTTCCGGTTGTACGGCTGTAAACTGTTTTATCTGTTCCAGTTGTGGCAGCAAGGTATGTCCATCATAAGGATTGCCCGGACAACTTTGAGCGCCAATAACAAAGCCTTCCTTGTTAGTTACCGCGATACTGGTTTTAACACCAAATTCATAAGGCTTATGAGCTTTGCCTTTACTGATACACTCGACTTCCGGTGCATGTAAACTGTAAAGCTTGTTTTTACTGTGCTGCTCCTGCTCAATCAGTTTCTGAGCTTGTTTTAGAGCTACTTCAAACAGAGACTGAATATCAACAGAATAATTGGGCAGTTGTCGTTCAATATCCCGTTTAACACGACCTAAACGGGATTTCAGTTTATTGTTCATTTTCTTCATGCGTTTAAACTGTTTTGCATGAGCATAACGACTGGCCATTAGTACATATTGCGGCCCAACCCGATTATAGTTCTGGCGCAGTTTAATACCGTGCTCTTTGGACAGTTTAACCAGGTTTTCTCTGGCTTTGTTCAGGAGCTTTGAATCGGTTGGAAAAGCGATGTTCTTTTCCTGTACGGTAATATCTACCGTGACTTTCTTTAAACTGCCTGGCTTTATGGTTTTACTCTTTAGTCCGGCTTTAATGGTTTCAATCAGTAATTTTTCACTGCCTGACTTACCCGGCCGGTTACGCCATTTAGTCATGGTCGTAGGGTGTATGGGCATCTTATGCTGAAAGTATTCTTCACCACAGAAATACTGCCAGTACGGATTTTCTGTCCAGCCTTTTACTACCTGTTTATCTGATAAATCATGAAGGTGTTTCAGGTAATGCAATCCTGCAATCAAACGAGTGCGTATGGCAGGAGCACCTTTAGTGGATACAAACAAAGCGCCCCATTCTTTATCAGGACTTTCCCGGTCTATGTGTTTTGATAACTTAATCAACTCATGGTTTATGTCCAGCATGTTTTCAAGGCACATCCTGAACAGGTCTTCCTGAGGTATTTTTGGCTGTTTCTCTGGCTTCATTCTGGTCTGGAAATTTGCAAGGTAATAAGGCTTTTTTTACCAAAAACCTGCAAATTTAACACCCATAATTCGCCAATATTTCCTTATAAATCAATACACTATGATTGCATCCCTTAATAGCTCTTCTATCTGTACCTGGGCATGTTTCTGTTCCCTGGCAATAATGCTATCAACTTCTGTACGGGTTTTAGCCAGCAAGGGTCCCAGTTGATCATGAATTAGCTTGGTATCTTTACGCCAGGCATCACCACTATGAAGTTTAATAAGCTGGTGTAAAGCTTGTTCATAATTACTCATCATACTCTGCAGTTCTTCAAAACCCGTTTCCTGCTCAAAGCTGAAACTGTCTGAATACTCTGATAATGTCTCAATTGTCTGCTCCAGTGACGCAACCATATCAGCATGCGTGGATTTTTGCTTATCAAGCGCGGAGATATGTCCCATCAACGTATTAATATTCTGCTGATAGCTTTCTTTGTATTGACTGTCCCGTGTCAGCAGATACAAACCGCTCATGGCTGACATTTCTGACACCCCTTCCTGGACCCCTTGCAGGTGATTAATAATAGGAGTACTGACCTGGTTCAGCTGCTTCCCAAGCTGACTTTATCTGGAAAAATGCTGAAGACCTTTGGGGGGATTTCAAGCATACAAATTTTGGCAAAATTATTTTGCCTTTTACTTTACTGCGTCGTCTGGAGTGTGTATTAGAGCCAACTCGTGAAGCAGTACAAGAAGCGAATAAAAATTTTAAAGACTCAGACATCGATCTTGACCTGATTTTGCGTCAAACCACTGAATATCCTTTCTATAACACTTCTGAATATTCACTTGAGACGCTTGGTAGTACCAAAACCCGTCAAAATCTTGAAGACTACATTACTCACTTTTCCGATAATGCACGGGCTATTTTTGAAGAATTCGAGTTCACCAATACTATTATTCGATTAGACAAAGCCGGTCTGCTCTATAAAATCTGTAATAACTTTGCCGGAGTGGAGCTTCATCCGGATGTAGTGCCTGATCGAGTGATGAGTAACATCTATGAACACCTTATCCGCCGCTTTGGTTCAGAAGTTAATGAGGGGGCTGAGGACTTTATGACCCCCCGTGACATCGTACACTTGGCAACCGCATTAATACTTGATCCGTGAGCGCCAATTAATCCCACATTGATCTGCTACCCTACCTACTGTAACGCCTGAATTTTTTCAGCACACAACCAGGGCAGTAAAGCATCAAATGCTTCAGGCTCTGCATGACGCCCCAGCCTGGGTAACTCTGTCAGAATGTAACCTTTTGACGAACCAGATAACGCTGCTCTGCACTCATGGTTTTGCACTGCTTTTCAATGGCATACAGTTTGGCAATGGTGTTAAGTGCCATATGAGCCTTGCCGGGTTTCACGTTTTTACCCTTAAGGGCTTTAATCACCTCATCAAACTTATGCCGGGCATGAGCCCGGCAACCGACAGAGACAATGCCACTTTGCGGGGTACACACCTGGGCATAACCACTATAGCCATCGGTTTGAAGATATTGACCTTTAAAATCCTGCAGGTAGTTTTTGGCAAACAGCCCACTGCGCCCGGGCTGATAATCATAAATAATAACAGGTGGAGATACACCGCTACTGCCGCTTTGGTACAACCACATATAAGACTGACTTTGTGCCTTTTTTCCCGGTTCATTGAGCACCTGAACCGGAGTTTCATCGGCCTGGATAATGGATTGCTGTAACTGATAATGAATAAGTCGTTGCAACAGAGGTTGACTTAGTTGGGCTGTTTTTATCATCCGGTTAGCCATGCTGGTGCGGTTAATATCAATGTTCAGACGTTTAAATATGGCTTCCTGTCGATACAGGGGTAAGGCATCGGTATATCTGGCAACGGCAATATGGGCCAGTAAGCCAGGTGATGCAATACTCTTTTCAATGGGCTGAGCCGGTTCAGGCGCTGTTTTAATGCCATTGTCACACTGACGGCAGGCATATTTGACCCGAATGTGTTCTATAACTTTAATCTGTGCCGGAATGATATCCGGTTGCTCAGAAGTGTCTTCTCCGATTTCATGCAAAGCATGACCACAGCCGCAAACCTGCTCGCTTTTGGGTAATTCATCTGACTGCCTCAGAAATTTGGCTTTGTAGTAACTGAACATATGGGTTTTAAGGTTGTGCTGCTGACAGTATTGCTTCTGAGTCAGGCCGCTGGACTGCCAGGCCTGTAGGTGGGTGCGCATTTCTTCATCTCGTTCGTGGGGCATAGGGTTACCTTTTATGATTATGAAATTATAAAAAGTAATACTTTGAAGGATTTTAAGGGGTGGGGGTAGGTGGGATTATTGGGCGCTTACGAAGAGAACACAAGAAAGTTTTCGGTTCTTCAGAAATATAATCGCCTTAACCTGGTTGTTCCTGAAGGAGTAGATCATATGTGGAATGCGGCAATGGAAAGTAAGTCTTGTAGGCTAACTGTTCTTGGTGAACATTACAGAAGATTGGTAGAGAAAAACAAAATCTGAACAAAATTATGCTATTTCCAACTAAACTGGTTGATTGTGGTTATGGCTTCAATAGAACAAATCCAACCAGATACTGTTGTTTGGAAAGTGTAATAGAAAAAATATACTAAGGTTAAATTTCAACCCTAGTTTGCAAATAGCCTATTTTTATAACGGCATAAACAAAATATAGTTTAGCATGAGGGGATTTACCAGTGAAAAAGACTGCAGAAAATAATTTAATTAATTGAAATAAGAGGAATTTTTACTTTTATTTGACATTTACCGACAGCCAGTCGGTAAATGTCAAATAAGTTTTTGATTGATAAGAAGATAGTATCTGTCTCAAAGTGTTATTGCATATTTTCCAGGGCAGCAATACGCTGCTCTAATGGCGGATGGCTCAGAAACAGAGCCTTAATGTCCTCACCTACACCACCAGCAATGCCAAATGCTGCCATTTGATCCGGTAGATCTTCCGTTGCATGAGCCTGCTGTAGCCGCCTTAAAGAGGCAATCATTTTCTGACGTCCAGTCAGTTCAGCGCCACCCCGGTCAGCCCGAAATTCCCTCTGACGGGAGAACCACATAACAATCATGGTTGCCAGTACCGACAGTACCAGCTGGGCAATAATACTGGTGATATAATACGCAGGCCCATGTCCCCGCTCAGTTTTAAATACCACCCGGTCAACAATATGGCCAATTACTGTGGACAGGAACATCACAAAGGTGTTCACCACGCCTTGGATCAAAGCCATGGTCACCATATCACCATTGGCCACATGAGATACTTCATGCCCCAGCACCGCTTCTACTTCATCCTGAGTCATGGCATTAAGCAGACCGGTGCTGACCGCCACCAGAGCCGCATTTTTATTTGCGCCGGTAGCAAAGGCATTGGGTTGGGGAGAATCAAATATACCTACTTCCGGACGGCCTATTCCAGCCTTATCCGCCTGCCGATAAACGGTTTCTACCAGCCAGCGTTCAGCATTATTAACAGGCTGTTCAATAACTCTGACCCCCATAGAGCGTTTGGCCATAGATTTGGACATAAACAGGGAAATAATTGAACCGCTGAAGCCCACAATCAGTGACATCACCATAACCGCCTGAAGGTTCAGATCAACCCCATTGGCCTGCAGCATTCCCTGTATTCCAAGTAACTGGAACACCGCACCAATCAGTGCCATTACAGCAAAGTTGGTGGCCAAGAATAGTAAAATTCTGCTCATTTATTCGTTCCTTATAAAATTTAAATATTGCTTATATTTATCGGGTTAAATAACCATATTTCAAGTCATTGATCCTATTAAATTGCTACGGTTCCTTAGCTTTCTAATATTCTCTTTAATAAATAACCTGAGATCTGGATAAGAACCCAGTCATTTACCTAAATACAGAGAGTTTTCATATCACTCTCATCTATTCTGATTGTCGGCTTGTCTTTTTTATGACAATAGGCAATCAGAGAACCAATAAGGTTCAACATAAAACCACTTACGCTTCTATGACGTGAATGTTCAATCTGTGTAATATTTTTTAGCTGCTCATTAACCGTTTCAATTATAAAACGTTTTTTCAGCATAATCTTATCCCACAATGCAATGGCACGTGGTTTCATGTTTCGTCTGACATGGGTAATAAGCTCGACATCCTGTTCAAACAGTTCATCACTTAAAAGACTGGAGACATAGCCTTTGTCACCATAAAGCTTTCCATATAAGTCTTTGGCCATTTCAGGAACCGGTTTTCTGTCATCTACATTACCGGCCGTCAATTTAGTGCCCAGTATTTCACCTTTATGATTAATGATCAGGTGAACTTTAAACCCATAGAACCACCCCATGGTCGATTTGCCTCGCTGAGCAACACCATCAAAGACTTTATGCCTGGGTATGCGAATGTTTTGGCATACTTTAATGCTGCTCGCATCAACAAAGGCAATTCCGCTGGGCTTTCCTTTGCAATGAGTAAAGTAAGCGCATAATGGCACCAGTACCGATGACATCACTCACAGGAAACGGCTATAGCTCAATAAATTTGGAAACTCTTTCCTAAGATGTTGATGCACATGGCATAAATAATAACTTAAAATCTTTGTAATGTGACTGATATTTGGTCATTAAATGATCTGATCGAGAAACAGGCATTTAGTTCAATATTTTTTAGTTCTTATCCAGAATTCAGGTTTATTAGGCAATCCGTGACATCGGTAGAGAAAATTTCCACTGAAGTGGAAGCCTCATCAGTCGTGGTACAGAATCTGGCGGATGACAGTAATAGTATTGGTGAAGTCGTCGGTGTTATCCAGTCCATTTCTGAACAGACTAATCTGCTGGCATTAAATGCAGCCATTGAAGCAGCGCGTGCCGGGGAAACCGGACGAGGCTTTGCCGTAGTAGCGGATGAAGTCAGTAGTCTGTCACATAAGATCCAGGAAGAAACTATTATTATTAAGGAAAAAATAGATAAGCTTCAGAATATCTCAACCAATGTTGTTGATAAAATGTCAGCAATGCAGGAAAATGCTGAACAGACTCGGATTCAGAGACAGAATAACGAACGTATTAACCTGGCCCTGGAACAACTGACTATTATGTCTCAGACCATGGCGAAGACTTCCTAGGATGCTTATAAATCCGGCAATGAGTTTAAAATTATGGCTGAACAGCTTAAAGATATTGTTGAGCAGTTTGTTAGTATACCAGAGGAGGAGAGTGACGGGTCAGTCAGCAGTGAATCGGATGAGCCTCATAACAGAGAAAAAACCCACTGCAGTGAAATGAAAGAAAAAATGAATGAAGTAGAACTGTTTTAAATGATCAGGGATGAAGCTTTTTGTCATCCGGCAGAAAATAATCCGCCAGGGTACTGTAGATTGGGGTTGTACAAATGGACTTGGAAATGGCGGTGGCAATAAAAGCCGTTAACATCATGGGCAGAATCAGTTCATGTTTATTGGTCATTTCCATAACAATAACAAATGCAGTAATAGGTGCCTGAACCACTCCGGCAAAATACCCTACCATACCGAATAAAATAACAGTGCCATAAGGATAATCACCCAGCAGTTGCGCAATGTGTGCCCCCAGTCCGGCACCTGTAGCCAGGGAAGGCGCAAAAATACCGCCGGGGATACCGCTCAGATAGGATACTACAGTCGCTATTAGTTTCAGATAACCGTACTGGTTAGTCAGTTCAGCTTCTCCCATCACCATGGAACGGGCTTCTTCATAACCGCTGCCATAGGTCAGTTCTCCTGAATAAAAACCGATAATAGCAATACTCAAACCGCATAAAGCGGCAATTAAAAAAGGCCGGTTTTCCCGAATGGGTGCAATAAACCGGCTGCCGTGGATCAGCATCAGGCTGAAGCTGCCGCCTAACAGTCCACCCACAATGCCGCAGGCCAGTACTGGAATAATAGCATCATAAGTTTTAATGACCGCAGAAGAAGATCCAAAATAAGTATAATCTCCGGTAAAAGAAATGGCTGTAATAGAAGTGGCCATAATGGCAGTTAACAATAAGCCGCGGGTACGTTGTTCAAAGGAGCGGCTGAGTTCTTCAATAACGAAAACAATACCAGCCAGTGGTGTATTAAACGCCGCCGATACACCGGCCCCGCCTCCGGCCAGGATTAAAATACGCTCCATATCATAAATTCTAAAGCGTACAAAACGGCGTAGTGAAAACATAATAGCCGCTCCAACATGCACCGTTGGTCCTTCACGGCCAATAGAGGCACCGCTTAACAGGCCCAGGATACATAATATAACCTTACCCACCGCAATACGCAGGGTAATAAGTATACTGCGCTCTTTTTCGTGACTCATTTCCAGAGAAGCCAGAACCTGTGGGATACCACTGCCCTCGGAACCGGGAAAAAACCGGCGGGTCAGCCAGACCACCAGGATCAGCCCCAGGGGGGAGACAATAAAGGGAAGATAAGGAGAGTATTCGATCAGGCGATGAAACATATGGTTGGCCCATTCACTGGAAATGGCCATAAGGGTAGCCACCAAGCCGACTACAATAGCACCGATGGTAAACACAAAATGTGCCCGCCAGTCCTTATGAGTGATTAGCCATTTTCCGGAATGTTTAATATGTTTCAGCATAATTTAATACCAATCAGTGCATGCACACTAATTAATATCCAGTAGCTCAATTTCAAAAATCAGGGTTGAGCCGGCTTTAATTTTGTCACTCACTGCCCGATTACCATAGGCCAGTTCGGATGGTATAAACAATTGCCATTTATCACCCTTGTGCATTAACTGCAGGGCCTCAGTCCAGCCGGGGATAACGCCATTTACCGGAAAAGTTGCCGGCTGGTTGCGGGAGTAGGAACTGTCAAATTCAGTACCGTCAATTAATGTACCACGGTAATGTGTGGTTACCTTATCCGTTAGTTTTGGGCTGGGACCGGAGCCTTTTTTTATAATCCGATACTGTAGTCCGCTGGGCAGAGTTACTACACCTTCCTTTGTTTTATTAGCGGAGAGAAATGCCTTGCCTTCCTGCTGGTTTTTTTTAAGCAAGGTTTTCTGTGCCAGCTGCTGCTGAATAATTAACTGCTGCTTAAATTCATCCAGAGCACTTTGCATCTCTGCATGACTTAGTACCAGCTGGCCTTTTAAGGCATCCTGTATACCCTGTAACAGGCTGGGTTCATCCAGTTTAATGCCCTGCATTTTCAGGGAATTAATAAAATTTATACCTATAGCATAAGCCGCCTTTTGCTGCATGGTTTCGGGTTCGGTTTCCGTCTGAGCCCAGACAGAAAAAGGCAGTGCCAGGGCCAGAGACAGTGTGGTTATTTTAATCAGTTTTCCGGACATACAACTCTCATTTGTAAAATATTGAACATCCGGTTAGTTTACCAAATTAACTTAATTATTTCTCAAACAGTTTACTGTATTGCTCATAACCTTCTTCATCCAGCTTTTCCTTAGGTACAAAATGTAAGGACGCAGAGTTGATACAATAACGCAGGCCGGTTGGTTTGGGGCCATCAGGAAACACATGGCCTAAATGGGAATCACCGTGCTTACTGCGTACCTCGGTACGGCTGTAGAATAAATGTTTATCCACTTTCTCAACAATATTCTGCGGCTCAATGGGACGGATAAAGCTGGGCCAGCCAGTTTTAGAGTCGTATTTGTCAGTTGAACTGAACAGCGGTTTTCCGGAGACGATATCCACATAAATACCCTCTTTCTTATTATCCCAGTACTCATTCTGAAAGGGACGCTCGGTGGCTTCTTCCTAGGTGACCCGGTACTGGAGATCGGTCAGTTTCTGTTTAAGTTCCTCTTTTTCGGGTTTCATATAGCGGCCTTTATCCGTTTGTGACATGTTCATGGCTGATAGTGCCATTGTAGCAGATGAACCGGTGTTATGTTTTTGGGGCTTATGCAGTTCACCCCCCAGATTTTTTCCAGGTATTGATCACGACCGGAGCGATAACGGTAATATTTATAGCGTAAGGGATTTTTTTTGTAATAATCCTAGTGATAGTCTTCAGCTTTATAAAACGCTTCAAACGGTCTGACCTCGGTAACAATGGGTTTATCATAACGTCTGGACTGTTCGGCTAACTGTTTTTCCTGTTCAGTGGTATAGAAAACAGCGGAGCGATACTGAGGTCCTCGATCCACAAATGAACCACCGGCATCGGTCGGATCAATTAAAAACCACAGTTCATCCAGCTGCTCCTGATAGAAAACCTGCTCGGGATCATAAATTACCTCAACCGCTTCCAGATGTTCAGTTTTACCGGAAGAGACCTGTTTATAGGTCGGGTTTTTAATTTCCCCCCCGCTATAACCGGAAATAACCTCAATAACACCTTTGCGTTTTTCATAATTGGATTCGACACACCAGAAACAGCCGCCGGCAAAATAGGCTTTTTTATATGTATTGCTAACAGGTTCTGTCTCGTTGTTTGTCCCGGCTAAAACCGTCAGGGCCAGAGTGATACTGAGTCCGGCCAGGGCTGCCAGAAGGAGATGGGGTAGTTTGATAAATTTCATTATGGTATTCCTAATATTAAAAATGATAGTTATTGGACTTAGCCTTATAGTAATCGTTCAGCCCTGTAAAACCATCACACAAAGATCATATTTTTATATCAATTAAAATAAATTATTGATAGCTAAAGTTTAGAGCGACAGCTCACCCTTGAGAGTCCTGTTTCGCTCATACGTTCTTTAACAATTTGTTTATAACCGGCTGTTTTGAAATTGTTTTTATAACAAATCTTCAAATCGCCTTAAAATATCTGTATCCGGCGGGTGGAATTTTTGGGACTTACCATCCCACCAGTCCCTGACCCTAACCTGCGAAAAATACCTTATCAGTCCCATTCGTATTCTTCCGGCAGTAATGGGTGTATTCTTTCGCCAGGGCGTATTATCAATTAAGCGCAATACCGGGTCCGGACATTTAATAGCCCGCAATTGAGGTATAATATACCCCAGAGCAATAATGTGTACCCATCGATGTAACACCTTCCGGGTTTTCTGCCAGGTCTGTTTCATGCCCCAGTCATTTTTTAACTGATTGAACAAGGGCTCAATCGACCAGTGCTTTTCATAAGCGACAATAATATCCAGACCACTTAACTGCATATCTGTTGACAGTAATAAACGTGGTCTTTTTTCCCCTTTAAAGTCCTCAAACTCACACCAGACAAAGCATACCGACTGGCCATTCAGAAAGCGGGCTTTAGCCTCCGCTGTTCAATAAAAGAACGGCGCATATACCAACTGTCCACCAATACAGTAACCGCTTTATCTTTTAGCGGTTCCAGCAATGCCCGGATAAGACTTCGGGCAATCACCAGTTTACCACTGTTACCGGCCTGTGGTGTTAAACGTAATAACAATGGCAGAGGCGTATTACAGCCAGAACGCTTAACAATCGCAGCCAGTGCTACCCGGCATTGCCCTCTGACATACCGGGACAGATTGGTTTTATTACCATGCTGGTGGTGTATCTGACTCATGGGTGCCTTTTTGGAATGACGCAGCACGATAGAGTCATCTATGGCCAGATAAACCGGATTATCCCCAAACAGCTTTAGAAACAGGGCAGTCCACTGTCTCATCAGTTTAAGATAAGACCACTGACCGGTTTCAAGCCATTTATAATAACCGGGCCATTGCCTGGCCATACCCACTATCCAGATAGCACTGGTTACAAACCCTGATTGAGTTAATAAACTGCCCATTAGTAACTCAATAAAGGTTTTTGCGCTCCTAAGGGGTAGCGCTCGGGTTAAAAATGTTATGTAATAAAACAGTTCACCGGGGATATTGCCGTATCCTTTGGTGTGCATTGCGGCCTCCAGAAGTTTGTTTTTTCTTACTGAAGGCCGCTTCTTAAAAGATAGCTCTTTTAAGAAGCGGTAGCAATGCTGCCGAATTTTTATCAACTGTTTTTGTTTTTTTTTACATTTTTTTCCTGTTTTTACTGAATTATTTTGTTTACCTCGGAGTAACAGGGGCCGGGTGTCCCTTGATGATGTTTCGACAGCATGGAGGCTGTCGAAAAGCCTCCATGGATGGATTCACGGCGGCTTCAGCAAGGGATACACGGTTCCTGTTACGGACTATCGGTTAACTAAGGTAATCAATAAATTTCAAATGATTCTCCTTTTTGGGGGAGCTGAAACTCTAAACTTTAGCTTAATAAGGACAGAGCCGGTTATGTGCGGAATATGTGGTGATTTTCAATTTGATGGCTCCAAACCTGATCTGAATGTGATCCAGGCCATGCTTAAAAAGCTGGAGCGGCGTGGCTCGGATAATGAAGGTATTTTCCATGAAGGCCCGGTGGCGCTTGGCCATCGCCGCCTGTCTATTATTGATCTGTCCGAAAAGTCCAATCAGCCCATGATGGACAACCAGCTACACATGGCGCTGGTGTTTAACGGCACAATATACAATTATCCCGAATTAAAAGAACAGCTGACCCAGAAAGGTTATAAGTTTTTTTCGGATGGTGATTCAGAAGTCATTATTAAAGCCTATGTCGAATGGGGTGAGCAATGTGTCGAGCGACTGCACGGTATGTTTGCTTTTGCTATTCTGGATCTGCGTGATTACAGCCTGTTTGTCGCCCGGGATCGTCTGGGCATCAAACCCCTTTATTACAGTCTTGATGATAATCGTTTTGTATTTGCGTCCAATATGCAGGCTCTGCTGGCTGCTGGTCATATTAATAAAGAAATTAATCCGGTTGGTATGCATCATCAGTTTACCCTGCATGCTGTGATCCCTGCCCCCGATACTATTTTACAGGGGATAAAAAAACTGGCCCCAGGAACCAGTATTAAAATTGATGCCAGCAGTAATATGAAATATCATCGCTACTGGCATCTGAAAGCCACCCGCGATCCGCTTAAGGCTGACTGGAGCGAAGAACAATGGACTGAGGCCATCCACGATGCCTTAATGTCCGCCGTAAAAAAACGTCTGACCATAGCCGATGTGCCGGTAGGGGTCTTATTGTCCGGCGGTCTGGATTCCAGTCTGCTGGTGGCGCTGCTGGCAGAAGCCGGGGTTGATGATATCCGAACCTTTTCAATTGGTTTTAATGATATCGGTGATGAACAGGGCAGTGAGTTTGAATATAGTGATCAGGTGGTAGAACGCTATAACACGCTGCACCACAAATATATGGTCCCCAACCATGAGGTACTGGATCGCCTGCCTGAAGCCATTACCCAGATGGCTGAACCGATGGTCGGCCAGGATGCCGTGGCTTTTTATTTATTATCTGAACGGGTGGCCAAAGAGGTTAAAGTCGTACAGAGCGGCCAAGGGGCGGATGAAGTATTTGCCGGTTATTTCTGGTATCCCTTAATGGTTAAAGCCTATGAAGAAGGCCATAACGAACTGGATAGTTTTGCTCCTTATTATTTTGACCGTCATCATGATGAATTTTTACAGTCCGTTACCCGTCGTTTTCACGGTAGGGATTATACCTCAGAACTGATTAATGACCTGTTGACGGCACCTTATGCCGATGAATTTCTGGACAGGGTTCTGCGTATGGATGTCACTACCCTGATTGTGGATGATCCCGTTAAACGGGTAGATAATATGACCATGGCCTGGGGCCTGGAAGCCAGGGTTCCGTTTCTGGATCATAAGCTGGCGGAACTGGCAGCACAGATGCCCAGCCACTATAAAATTGGCCAGCAGGGCGGTAAACACGTGCTGAAAACCATTGCCCGGGGCCGCATTTCCGATGCCGTTATTGATCGCCCAAAAGGCTATTTTCCTATGCCTGCCCTCAAATATGTACGCGGTGAATTCCTAGATATGATGACGGATGTACTGACCTCACAGAAATGCAGAGAACGGGGTGTTTTTGAGCAGTCCTATATCCAGCGCCTGTTAAAAAATCCTGAAGCTAAAGAAAATATGACCCGCCTTAAAGGCAGCAAACTCTGGCATATGGCACTACTGGAAATGTGGTTTCAGACGCATCTGGACTAAGTGCCTGTAATTATTCTGGCTAACCAGTTCCTTGCAGCCCATCCTAAAATTATGAATAACAATATCCGGACAGCTAACAATACCCCTTACAGATATTGAATTTAATTTTATTCGTGCTCATGTAATCCCTCCGAAAAATAATTCTTTTCATAAGTAGAATTTCCCATTAAATTATTAATGAGGAGAACCTACAATGAAGAAGTCCAGATTTACAGAATCCCAGATCATCGGCATTCTGAAAGAAGCTGAATCCGACGTGCCGGTCACTGAATTATGCCGCACCCATGGTATGAGTGATGCCACCTTCTATAACTGGCGGGTCAAATACGGCGGCATGAATGTTTCCATGATGAAACGCATGAAAGAGCTGGAAGAAGAAAACCGCCGCTTGAAGAAGATGTATGCAGAAGAGCACTTAAAGGCAGAGATTATTCAGGAGGCCATGGCAAAAAAGTGGTAAAGCCATCCCATCGCAGGGAGATGGCTAAACAGCCTGTCGTATCTTTGATATTAGTGAAACCTGTTATCGTTATCAGGCAAAAAATTCACAGGAAAATGACAAAATTGCTAACTGGCTGCTGCGTTTGACGCAGGCTTATAAAAACCGGGGCTTTGAATTATGCTTCCTGTATTTGCGTAATGTTAAAGGCTTTCCCTGGAACCATAAACGAGTATATCGTATTTATCGGGAGCTAGAATTAAACCTAAGGATAAAGCCTAAAAAACGATTAAAACGTAAAAAACCAGATGCCCTGGCGGTTCCAGAGCAAATCAATGATACCTGGCCGATGGATTTTATGCATGACCAGTTAAAAGACGGACGTAGCTTTCGTACCTTTAATGTTATTGATGATTAGAATCGAGAATGCCTTGGGATTGAGGTGGTTTTATCATTACCGGCATTAAGAGTGATACGGACACTGGAACGCATTATTGAATGGCGAGGCAAGCCCAAAACCATTCGATGCGATAACGGGCCTGAGAACATAAGCCAGAAAGTGGTTGACCGGGCAAAGGCACAGGATATAAAACGACAATATATCCAGCCGGGTAATCCACAATAAAATGCTTATGTAGAGCGGTTTAATCGAACGGTACGCCATGAATGGTTAAATCAGTTTTTATTTAATTCTATAGAGCATGCACAGGAAACAGCAACATGCTGGAAATGGAGTTATAATAATGAACGACCCCATACGGCTATCGATGGAGTACTACCCAGGCAAAAATTGGTTTTAGCCTGTTAGAAAACAATTTAAACCGTCTTATCCACATACCCACAGGCCAAGCCTGTCAGTGAGATAAAACTGAAGGTCTCATCAACAGACAGACCTATGGATATGTGGATAAGACTTATGCAAAACCTCTATTTATGAATTGCTTTATAAATGGGGGGGGTACCCTCAGGGTTCAGGCGGACAAAATGTTAATAAAGTCTCCACTGCGGTACACCTGCGTTTTGATATTAAGGCTTCATCTTTAGCCCAGATTTATAAAGACAGGTTATTGTTATTGAATGATCATCATATCAGTTCTAATGGCGTCATTATTATTAAAGCACAATCGTTTCGCAGCCAGGAAAAAAATCGTGAAGATACATTACAACGCCTAGCGGACATTATAAAAAAAGCCCTGGTGAGCCGAAAAAAACGCCGGCCGACTAAACCGGGCAGAGCAGCAAAACAAAGGAGAATCATTTAAAATTTATTGGTTACCTCAGTTAACCGATAGTCCGTAACAGGAACTAGGTATCCCTTACTGAAGCCGCCGTGAATCCATCCATGGAGGCTTCAGTAAGAAAAAACAAACTTCTGAAGGCCACAATGCACACCAAAGGATACGGCAATATCCCCGGTGAACTGTTTTATTACATAACATTTTTAACCCGAGCGCTACCCCTTAGGAGCGCAAAAACCTTTATTGAGTTACTAATGGGCAGTTTATTAACTCAATCAGGGTTTGTAACCAGTGCTATCTGGATACTGGACATGGCCAGGCAATGGCCCGGTTATTATAAATGGCTTGAAACCGGTCAGTGGTCTTATCTTAAACTGATGAGACAGTGGACGGTCCTGTTTCTAAAGCTGTTTGGGGATAATCCGGTTTATCTGACCATAGATGACTCTATCGTGCTGCGTCATTCCAAAAAGGCACCCATGAGTCAGATACACCACAGGCCAGTAACAGTGGTAAACTGGTGATTGCCCGAAGTCTTATCCGGGCATTGATGGAACCGCTAAAAGATAAAGCGGTTACTGTATTGGTGGACAGTTGGTATATGCGCCGTTCTTTTATTGAACCGGTACAGGCTTATAATATGACGGTTATAGGTCAGGTACGAATCGATACCGTATTATATAAACGACCCTGGTAAGGTAAAGGCCGGGGACAACCCGGAAAATATGGGACACGTTATACAAAAGAAGAAATTAAACGGCTGCCTTTAAATAAGGAAACCGTACACCTGTATGGACGTGAACAGCAGGTTAATTACCGAACAGCAGTGGCTAAAGCCCGCTTTCTGAATGGCCAGTCGGTATGCTTTGTCTGGTGTGAGTTTGAGGACTCTAAAGGGAAAAAAAGACCACGTCTATTACTGTCAACAGATATGCAGTTAAGTGGTCTGGATATTAGTGTCGCTTATGAAAAGCGCTGGTCGATTGAGTCCTTGTTCAATCAGTTAAAAAATGCCCGGGGCATGAAACAGACCTGGCAGAAAACCTGGAAGGTGTTACATCGATGGGTACACATTATTGCTCCGGGGTATATTATACCTCAATTGCGGGCTATTAAATGTCCGGACCCGGTATTGCGCTTAATTGATAATATGCCCTGGCGAAAGAATACACCCATTACTGCCGGAAGAATACGAATGGGACTGATAAGGTATTTTTCGCAGGTTAGGGTCAGGGACTGGTGGGATGGTAAGTCCCAAAAATTCCACCCGCCGGATACGGATATTTTAAGGCGATTTGAAGATTTGTTATAAAAACAATTTCAAAACAGCTGGTTATAAACAAATTGTTAAAGAACGTATGAGCGAAACAGGACTCTCAAGGGTGAGCTGTCGCTCTAAACTTTAGTTATATGGTAATTTTGAAATATTTAGTCCACCCTGAATAAAACATATAGCATTGATTTATAAAGAAATATTTCTTTATTATGGGTGTTAAATTTGCAGGTTTTTGGTAAAATAACCCTTATTACCTTGCAAATTTCCAGACCAGAATGAAGCCAAAGAAACAGCCAAAAATACCTCAGGAAGACCTGTTCAGGATGCGCCTTGAAAACATGCTGGACATAAACCATGAGTTGATTAAGTTATCAAAACACATAGACTGGGAAAGTCTTGATAAAGAGTGGGGCGCTCTGTTTGTATCCACTAAAGGTGCTCCTGCCATACGCACTCGATTGATTGCAGGATTGCATTACCTGAAACACCTTCATGATTTATCGGATGAACAGGTAGTAAAAGGCTGGACAGAAAATCCGTACTGGCAATATTTTTGTGGTGAAGAATACTTTCAGCATAAGATGCCCATACACCCTACGACCATGACCAAATGGCGTAACCGGCTGGGTAAGTCAGGCAGTGAAAAATTACTGATTGAAACCATTAAAGCCGAACTAAAGAGTAAAACCATAAAGCCAGGCAGTTTAAAGAAAGTCACGGTAGATACTACCGTACAGGAAAAGAACATCGCTTTTCCAACCGATTCAAAGCTCCTGAACAAAGCCAGAGAAAACCTGGTTAAACTGTCCAAAGAGCACGGTATTAAACTGCGCCAGAACTATAATCGGGTTGGGCCGCAATATGTACTAATGGCCAGTCGTTATGCACATGCAAAACAGTTTAAACACATGAAGAAAATGAACAATAAACTGAAATCCCGTTTAGGTCGTGTTAAACGGGATATTGAACGACAACTGCCCAATTATTCTGTCGATATTCAGTCATTGTTTGAAGTAGCTCTAAAACAGGCTCAGAAACTGATTGAGCAGGAGCAGCACAGTAAGAACAAGCTTTACAGTTTACATGCACCGGAAGTCGAGTGTATCAGTAAAGGCAAAGCTCATAAGCCTTATGAATTTGGAGTTAAAGCCAGTATCACGGTAACTAACAAGGAAGGCTTTGTTATTGGCGCTCAAAGTTGTCCGGGCAATCCTTATGATGGACATACCTTGCTGCCACAACTGGAACAAATAAAACAGTTTACAGCCGTACAGCCGGAACAGTGCTTTGTTGACCGGGGTTATCGTGGACATGAAGTAAAAGACACTAAAGTTTTTATCTCAGGTCAGAAGCGAGGCGTTACCCAAAGTATTAAAAAGGCATTAAAACGGCGCAGTGCGATTGAGCCTGAAATTGGTCATATGAAAAATGATGGCCGTTTAGATCGCTGCTACCTCAAAGGTGCAGTCGGTGATGCCATTAATGTGGTTATGGTAGCCGCTGGACATAACTTAAGAAAGAACCTCAATAAGCTCCGGCTTTGGTGGCTCAAAATTATTTCCGGTTTGATGGGATATTTTATCAAACCGGGGCAATTAGCCGCTTTAAACCTGGCTTGATGTCAGGCTTAAAACGGTATTATTCAGGTTGAACTATTTACTTTTTCTAAACCGACGTTTTAAAATTCCATGGAAGCAACGCTTCAATTTTTTCAACGGTATCCGCATAGGGCAGTTCATTCAACACATGAACCAGATAAGCATAAGGTTCCAGGTGGTTTGCTTTAGCCGTTTCAATAAGACTGTAATGGACACTGCTGGCATAAGCACCTTTAAGGGTGTCACTGAACAACCAGGCTTTTCTCCCGACAACAAAAGGGCGAATAGCATTTTCAGCCAGAACATTACTGATGTTTAATCGCCCGTCTTCACAATAAACTACCAGTTTATCCCATTGGTTGTTCACATAGGTCAGTGCTTTACCTGTCAGACTGTCTTTGGGTACTTTGTCCGGGTTCCTGTCAATCCAGCCTCCTGGTTTTTCCAGAACGGGAATGCTTTCTTTCTGGCGCACCTTTAGCTTTTCATCAACACTGACCTCTTTTATGGTTCGCTCTATCCGGTACAGTTTGTTGATTTGTGCCAGAGCCATATCCGCCTTACCGGGCTTTTGAGTTTTTTTATCCCTGGGTTGTGTACTTTGTGCTTCCCTGAACTTTCGGCGGGCATGCTCCCAACAGCCTGCAGAGGTGGCATTGTTTTTTATGCACACCGCATTATAGCCGCTATAGCCATCGGTTTGCAGGTAACCACTGAAGTCTTCCAGCAGGCGCAGGGGCACCTTCTTTTTACGGGACGGGTCATATTCAAACAGAACACTGGTTTGCCCTGGCGGGCCGCCCCGGCTGACCCACATATATTTATCAGAGGTCGCTTTCAATCCGGGTTCTTTTAATACTTTAAGTAGCGTTTCATCCATCTGGATAATATCACCGGATACTTGCTGCTCCCGCATCAGATTAATTAACGGTTGAAGCTGATGCGCCAGTTTAATCACCCGGTTAGCCTGGGTGGCCCGACTGATATCACCGCCATAGCGGGATAATATGCCTTCCATTCGATAAAGCGGCAGACCATCGGCATATTTGGAAATAATGACATGGGCTATAAGGTTGATACTCCCCATTGAACGGACTAATGGGTGTTTGGGGAGTATTGCGGATTTAACAGACCGGCTGTCTTTATCTTCTGAATCAGCAAAAATCGCTTTTTCCTGAAAGTATTCCGGTATTTGAACTTTAGCGGGCACAATGTCCAGCTCTTCTCTTACTTTAGTGTAAAAGGTTTTAATGGCACCGGCTTTTTCTTCATCACTTAAGTTAATAAATACCGGGGTTCCGGGAATGTTTCTGGAAAAGGGTTTTCTGCCGGTTTTCTTCTTCTGGCAGACTCAACGGCCTCATCAATCGCTTCAGCTTCATCAAACAGATATTCCTGAGCATGACTTTGTTCACTGCCGGGGGCAAAGCGTTTATGACGTGCCAGGCGAAGGGCTTCTTCAGGTATTTTTATGCGGCTTTTCTGCCGGGAAATAACCCGGGCGTTCTGTTCAATAATACCCAACAACTCGTCCTTATCAGCCTGTGAAACAGTGGATGAATCGGTGTTGTTTGTTATGGTTTAAGCAGTATTTTGCATGGCTTAATTATAGCATAAACAAGGCATTAGATGCTTAATATACGGTCTCATAATTAAGTTTTTTATGGGGTTTCATGGTGCTGATATCATAACCACCCAGTAACCAGTTTATCTGCTGGCCGGTAATATTCATCAGGTCATTTTCCCCTTTTGGCCATTTGAATTTTTCTTCAGACAGGCTTTTGTAATACAGCACAAAGCCGGTATCATCCCGGAACAGACATTTGATTTTATTTCTCCGGCGATTGGTAAAGACATACAGATATCCGGTGAACGGGGTATGACCCAGCTCGCATTCTACAATCGCACTGAGCCCTAAAAAGCTTTTCCTGAAATCGACAGGTTTCAGGTATAACCAGACTTCTGGCAGGTTTAATGAGGGTCGTATGGCGCTGCTCATTGTAGCAACTCCGTCAGTTGTTTGAGCAGACAGAGGTTTTCTGAGCTAATACCTTCAATGCGCAACCGGTTAGGGAGTTGCAGGGGAAGGGCTGAGTGGCTGCTTGAGTGGTTATCAGCCATAGGTTTTAATTGAACAAAACCCAGCTCTTCAGGTGATGGCTCAGTGGGTTTTGTTAACTTTCGCTTCCAGTAATTAAAACGATGGATGGGCAGGGCATTCTTCTGGCAATATGCTCTTTGGGTTAAATCAGTGCTCTGCCATGACTTAATCTGCTTGGCCCAAAAGCTTTCCAAGTCGGAAATATTATCTAAGTTCATCTCTGCTCCTCATAATAAAGTGGTGACTTTATTATGAGGAGAAAGAATTTAACTCGGAATGACGTTGGTTCGTTAAGCGCTTACGATCTTTCTTAAGTTATGTCCAGCGGCTACCATAACCACATTAATGGCATCACCGACTGCACCTTTGAGGTAGCAGCGGTCTAAACGGCCATCGTTTTTCATATGACCGATTTCAGGCTCAATCGCACTGCGCCGTTTTAATGCCTTTTTAATACTTCGGGTAACGCCTCGCTTCTGACCTGAGATAAAAACTTTAGTGTCTTTTACTTCATGTCCACGATAACCCCGGTCAACAAAGCACTGTTCCGGCTGTACGGCTGTAAACTGTTTTATTTGTTCCAGTTGTGGCAGCAAGGTATGTCCATCATAAGGATTGCCCGGACAACTTTGAGCGCCAATAACAAAGCCTTCCTTGTTAGTTACCGCGATACTGGCTTTAACTCCAAATTCATAAGGCTTATGAGCTTTGCCTTTACTGATACACTCGACTTCCGGTGCATGTAAACTGTAAAGCTTGTTCTTACTGTGCTGCTCCTGCTCAATTAGTTTCTGAGCCTGTTCCAGTGCCACTTCAAACAGAGACTGAATATCAACAGAATAATTGGGCAGTTGTCGTTCAATATCCCGTTTAACACGACCTAAACGGGATTTCAGTTTATTGTTCATTTTCTTCATGCGTTTAAACTGTTTTGCATGTGCATAACGACTGGCCATTAGTACATATTGCGGCCCAACCCGATTATAGTTCTGGCGCAGTTTAATACCGTGCTCTTTGGACAGTTTAACCAGGTTTTCTCTGGCTTTGTTCAGGAGCTTTGAATCGGTTGGAAAAGCGATGTTCTTTTCCTGTACGGTAGTATCTACCGTGACTTTCTTTAAACTGCCGGGCTTTATGGTTTTACTCTTTAGTCCGGCTTTAATGGTTTCAATCAGTAATTTTTCACTGCCTGACTTACCCGGCCGGTTACGCCATTTGGTCATGGTCGTAGGGTGTATGGGCATCTTATGCTGAAAGTATTCTTCTCCACAAAAATATTGCCAGTACGGATTTTCTGTCCAGCCTTTTACTACCTGTTCATCTGATAAATCATGCAGGTGTTTCAGGTAATGCAATCCTGCAATCAAACGAGTGCGTATGGCAGGAGCACCTTTAGTGGATACAAACAGAGCGCCCCATTCTTTATCAGGACTTTCCCAGTCTATGTGTTTTGATAACTTAATCAACTCATGGTTTATGTCCAGCATGTTTTCAAGGCGCATCCTGAACAGGTCTTCCTGAGGTATTTTTGGCTGTTTCTTTGGCTTCATTTTGGTCTGGAAATTTGCAAGGTAATAAGGCTTATTTTACCAAATAACCTGCAAATTTAACACCCATAATCAAGAAATATTTCTTTATAAATCAATGCTATATGTTTTATTCAGGGTGAGCTATTTAGTGTACCTACCGTGACTGTCAACAGGTGCTGAATTTCCAGGGACGCTCAAGTACGTCCATGTATCGGTTTAGAACTTTTCAAAACTTGTTTTGTAAAAAGTTCTTATCCTGGTGATTGTGAAAACATCCATGTTTTCAAAACTCTGTAAATCCAGCACCTGTTGACAGTCACTCTAAATTACATCAATTTATAGTGATTTATCACAATATTTTTTAGTTAATGCTCTATTATTCAGTCGCAGGCCGTAGCTGAATAACCACCAACTTAGAAATCACTCTGGAAACACCCCGAGTACTTTTTGCCAGAGCAATGGCTCTAACAGCACTTTCTTCTGAATTAACACTACCCATTAAGGTGACTACACCGGCATTAACTTCAATACCAATATCATCCCGTTTGACCACGGGATCTTCGGAATATTTTTTGCTGATCATGACATTAATTTTTGCATCGGCTTCTGCAGTACTTGCCGCCATGACAGGTTCATAAACCGCTTTATCTTTGTACGCCTGCTCTTTAAGTCTCTGCTCCTTAGCTTCTTTTTCTTCCTGCGCTTTGATTTCTTCATTGGAATCCACACCGGGCACCCAATCAGTGGCATCACGTACGGTACTGCAGGCTGACAGCAGTGCAAAGCTCAGTACCAGAGCAAGAACAGCACCCAGTTTTTTTACAGGGGTATTTAATATCATGGTATTAGTTAAAAAGGGTGTGTTCATAAAACGCGTTTTCCTTGTTTTTATTGTCAGTTGTTATAGTCGATTGTTGTTCGTCAATTATCAGAGTTGTATTCAGATTATTCTGCCTGTTTTCCCCAGCCGCCTCCGCCAGGGGTTTTTATAGTCAGTTTCTGTCCAGCTCGGGCAGTTAATAATACCTTGCCGGGCAGGGCTTTGTCATCCAGCAGGTTTTCTCCAGCTCTGCCCGCCAGACCACCGGCCAGCCCCCAAGGGCTATGACGTCGTCTTTCAGTGAGCAAAGTAACCTGGGTTTCCTGTAAAAATTCCAATTCACGGATCAGGCCCATTCCGCCCTGATAATACCCCTCACCTCCGGAACCATGCCGCAGGCTATATTGACTGATCCTCAGAGGATAGTGATGTTCCAGTGATTCTATAGGGGTATTAAGAGTATTGGTCATATGTGCCTGTACCCCGCTTTGGCCATTAAACACTTTACCGGCTCCCAGACCACCGCCTATGGTTTCATAATAATCCCAGTGCTGCTCACTGCTGCGGCTGCCCATAGCGATATTATTCATGGTACCGTAACTGGCTGCCGGTATCCGCGCCTGCAGTTCATCAATCTGTGCCAGTGCCCCGAGGATCACATCCACCACCCGGGTAGAGGTTTCTACATTACCTGCAGTCACGGCAGCAGGATAGCGGGCATTAAGCAGGCAGCCCTCTGGTACAGCAATATCAATCATCCTGAAACTGCCGGCACAGGCCGGTGTCTGCGCCGGCATCAGACAGCGAAACACATAGTATACCGCCGCAGCCGCTACTGATAAGGGACAGTTAATATTTCCCCTGACCTGTGCAGCAGTGCCGGTAAAATCCACCTTAATTGAATGCTCTCTGACTTCCAGACTGACCGCTATTTTAATATCCTGATGGCCGGTACCATCATCATCAAGATAATCTTCAAAACGATACACTCCATCAGGTATCTGCTCCAGGGTGGATTTGGCCAGTCGCTCACCATAATCATTAAGATGCACCAGAGCTGAACTGAAATTCTGCTCTCCCTGCTGCTTAATTAAATCACCCAGACGTATGACCCCAGTCTGGTTGGCACTGATCTGAGCCAGAAAATCCCCTTTTGAAGCATCAGGACGACTCATATTGGCCGTAATATCCGTCATTACCTGCTCCTCCACCACCCCGTTCTGTACCAGTAATAGCGGAGATATAATCACGCCCTCTTCTTCTAGTGAGGTTGACAGGGGCATTGAACCCGGGGTGTCAGCACCAATATCAGCATGATGCGCCCGGTTAACTACAAACGCCGCCAGCTGCTGACTGTGCTGCCCAGCAAAAACCGGGGCAATCATAGTAACATCCGGTAGATGCGTTCCGCCGAGGTAGGGGTTATTGAGCACCAGCATGTCCCCTTCGGACCAGTCCCGGGAATTAACAATATCGGCCATGGCATAAGCCATACTGCCTAAATGAACCGGGATATGAGCCGCTTGGGCACATAGCTGTCCCTGAGCATCAAACACCGCACAGGAATAATCCAGCCGATCCTTGATGTTTGGAGAAAAGGCACTGTGTCTCAGAACAGCACCCATTTCTTCACAAATGGATTCTATCCGGCTGACAAAAATGCTTAGTTCAATGGCGTTCATTAAGAGCTGGTTTCAGGTTTTAGGGGATTAAATTGACATTTATGGGTGTATTTTACATGATTTAGGCTTAGTAGCATGTTTATTTGTGCAAAAAGCCAAATAACCTATCGTTTTAGTCTGTTATTTACCTAAAAAAAGGTTTATACTCTGATGCACAAACATATTAGTTAATTATTTCACTGATTGAGTCTGTTGTCAGTCAGACAGGTTAACAGCATACTCAACAGGTTTAACATTTTACCTAAAAATTACCTAAAAAACGGAGCACAACATGGCTTTTGAATTACCCGCATTACCTTATGCAAAAAATGCACTGGAACCCCATATTTCTGAAGAAACTCTGGAATATCACTACGGTAAGCACCACAACACTTATGTAGTTAATCTGAACAACCTGATTGCCGGTACTGACTTTGAAAATCAGTCTCTGGAAGACATTATCAAGAATTCTGACGGCGGTATTTTTAACAATGCAGCCCAGATCTGGAACCACACATTCTACTGGAACTGCTTAAGCCCTAATGGCGGCGGTGAACCTACCGGTGCTTTAGCGGATGCTATTAATGCCAAATTCGGTTCATTCGAACAGTTCAAGAAAGATTTCAGCGATGCCTGTGTGACTAACTTTGGTTCCGGCTGGACATGGCTGGTTAAAAACGGTTTCGGCAAACTGGAAATCGTTAAAACTTCCAATGCCGGCTGTCCTTTAACTGACGGTCTGACACCTCTGCTGACCTGTGATGTCTGGGAACACGCTTACTATATTGATTACCGTAATGCCCGCCCAAGCTATGTGGAAGCCTTCTGGAATCTGGTTAACTGGGATTTTGTTGCCAGCAATCTATAAGCTCAAGGCTGTCTACAAGCTCAGGGCTGTTCTTAGCCTGAAAATGTGATGGTGTTACTCCCATCACATTTTGCTCAGTGTGCTATAGTTATATCAGGTGTTTCTGTACAGGTATAACTTATAGCTATGGCAAACTACAATCTTATCTTTCAGGGTGAAATCATTGCAGGCGCCTCCTTAGAGGAAGTCAAAGCCAATGTAGCCTGACTCTTTAAAGCCGATGCAGTAGTTAAAGCCGTTAAAATTGAAACACAGGTTTCCCCTGATACTGTTGAGCAGAAAACAGAGCCTGACCAATCCCGGGAAGCAACGCCGGTTCCACCTTCTACTAAACTCAGCTCCGGACTAGCCTCACTGATAAGCTACAATCAAGCTGTCAGGAACGATGAAACTGTCAAGAACGATAATAAAACAAAAGACATAACAGAAGAAGAAGGTCTGCAACTGACGCCATTAGGCTCCTATTATACCCAATCTGCACAATGATAATAAAACTATTATTATCCCTGACCTGAGCCATTTACCCATGTCAGAGGCTGAAAGCGGTTCTCTGGAAGAATTTGCCGCCCGACCTGAACCGGTACCATTACCGGATACCAGTATGATGGATATTGCGGAACAGGACGATACGCCGCTATCATCTGAAAGAACTAAAACAGAACCGGTTGCTGTTCCCGATATTTCACAATAATCCATGTCTGAAGCGCAGGAAGGCTCTCTGGAAGGCCTGGAGCAGAAACCTGAGCCGGCAGAGATACCGGATATCAGCCATTTAAGTATGGAAGAAACCGCAACAGAAAAGATACCGGGAAAAGCAGTTTTTCAGATTGGAGATTAAAAAACAGTCAGAGTAGGCATAGTCCTATAATTTAATTTTTTATTAAGCGCTGAATTCAGTATAATCAGTTTTATAAATATTATAAATTTAAGATCACTGTTCACCACAAATTGAAATACATTTACATTAGAGTAATCACCTGCAGGCAGCCGCGATCAGATATACTGAATAGTAGCAATTTAAATTAAAAAATTATCAATAAGAAATATTATATAACTAAAGTTTAGAGCGACAGCTCACCCTTGAGAGTCCTGTTTCGCTCATACGTTCTTTAACAATTTGTTTATAACCAGCTGTTTTGAGATTGTTTTTATAACAAATCTTCAAATCGCCTTAAAATATCCGTATCCGGCGGGTGGAATTTTTGGGACTTACCATCCCACCAGTCCCTGACCCTAACCTGCGAAAAATACCTTATCAGTCCCATTCGTATTCTTCCGGCAGTAATGGGTGTATTCTTTCGCCAGGGCGTATTATCAATTAAGCGCAATACCGGGTCCGGACATTTAATAGCCCGCAATTGAGGTATAATATACCCCAGAGCAATAATGTGTACCCATCGATGTAACACCTTCCGGGTTTTCTGCCAGGTCTGTTTCATGCCCCAGTCATTTTTTAACTGATTGAACAAGGGCTCAATCGACCAGCGCTTTTCATAAGCGACACTAATATCCAGACCACTTAACTGCATATCTGTTGACAGTAATAAACGTGGTCTTTTTTCCCTTTAGAGTCCTCAAACTCACACCAGACAAAGCATACCGACTGGCCATTCAGAAAGCGGGCTTTAGCCACTGCTGTTCGGTAATTAACCTGCTGTTCACGTCCATACAGGTGTACGGTTTCCTTATTTAAAGGCAGCCGTTTAATTTCTTCTTTATGTATAACGTGTCCCATATTTTCCGGGTCGTCCCCGGCCTTTACCTTGCCAGGGTCGTTTATATAATACGGTATCGATTCGTACCTGACCTATAACCGTCATATTATAAGCCTGTACCGGTTCAATAAAAGAACGGCGCATATATCAACTGTCCACCAATACAGTAACCGCTTTATCTTTTAGCGGTTCCAGCAATGCCCGGATAAGACTTCGGGCAATCACCAGTTTACCACTGTTACCGGCCTGTGGTGTTAAACGTAATAACAATGGCAGAGGCGTATTACAGCCAGAACGCTTAACAATCGCAGCCAGTGCTACCCGGCATTGCCCTCTGACATACCGGGACAGATTGGTTTTATTACCATGCTGGTGGTGTATCTGACTCATGGGTGCCTTTTTGGAATGACGCAGCACGATAGAGTCATCTATGGCCAGATAAACCGGATTATCCCCAAACAGCTTTAGAAACAGGGCCGTCCACTGTCTCATCAGTTTAAGATAAGACCACTGACCGGTTTCAAGCCATTTATAATAACCGGACCATTGTCTGACCATGTCCAGTATCCAGATAGCACTGGTTACAAACACTGATTGAGTTAATAAACTGCCCATTAGTAACTCAATAAAGGTTTTTACGCTCCTAAGGGGTAGAGCTCGGGTTAAAAATGTTATGCAGTCCACCCTGAATAAAACATATAACATTGATTTATAAAGAAATATTGTTTGATTATGGGTGTTAAATTTGCAGGTTTTTGGTAAAATAAGCCTTATTACCTTGCAAATTTCCAGACCAGAATGAAGCCAAAGAAACAGCCAAAAATACCTCAGGAATACCTGTTCAGGATGCGCCTTGAAAACATGCTGGACATAAACCATGAGTTGATTAAGTTAACCTGAATAATACCGTTTTAAGCCTGACATCAAACCAGGTTTAAAGCGGCTGATTGTTCTGGTTTGATAAAAAACCCCATCAAACCGGAAATAATTTTGAGCCACAAAAGCCGGAGCTTATTGAGGATCTTTCTTAAGTTATGTCCAGCGGCTACCATAACCACATTAATGGCATCACTGACTGCACCTTTGAGGTAGCAGCGATCTAAACGGCCATCGTTTTTCATATGACCGATTTCAGGCTCAATCGCACTGCGCCGTTTTAATGCCTTTTTAATACTTCGGGTAACGCCTCGCTTCTGACCTGAGATAAAAACTTTAGTGTCTTTTACTTCATGTCCACGATAACCCCGGTCAACAAAGCACTGTTCCGGTTGTACGGCTGTAAACTGTTTTATCTGTTCCAGTTGTGGCAGTAGAGTGTGTCCATCATAAGGATTGCCCGGACAACTTTGAGCACCAATAACAAAGCCTTCCTTGTTAGTTAACCTGAATTCTGGATAAGAACTAAAAAATATTGAACTAAATGCCTGTTTCTCGATCAGATCATTTAATGACCAAATCAAATGAATTTGAACAAGGAACAGGCAAGTGACTACTATAGATGAATTGTATTGTAATATCGATGATTTCAACCAGTTCTTTTATCCTGAATGGGAAAAAACACTGCTGGAATCCGGTGATAAAAAGAGAAGACGACAAGGTGTAATGAACCCCGGTGAACTGATGACTATCCTGATTAACTTTCATCAGTCACATTACAAAGATTTTAAGAGTTATTATTTATGCCATGTGCATCAACATCTTAGGAAAGAGTTTCCAAATTTATTGAGCTATACCCGTTTCCTGGGAGTGATGTCATCGGTACTGCTGCCATTATGCGCTTACTTTACTCATTGCAAAGGAAAGCCCACCGGAATTGCCTTTGTTGATGCGAGCAGCATTAAAGTATGCCAAAACATTCGCATACCCAGGCATAAAGTCTTTGATGGTGTTGCTCAGCGAGGCAAATCGACCATGGGGTGGTTCTATGGGTTTAAACTTCACCTGATCATTAATCATAAAGGTGAAATACTGGCCACTAAATTGACGGCCGGTAATGTAGATGACAGAAAACCGGTTCCTGAAATGGCCAAAGACTTATATGGAAAGCTTTATGGTGACAAAGGCTATGTCTCCAGTCTTTTAAGTGATGAACTGTTTGAACAGGATGTCGGGCTTATTACCAATGTCAGACGAAACATGAAACCACGTGCCATTGCATTGTGGGATAAGATTATGCTGAAAAAACGTTTTATAATTGAAACGGTTAATGAGCAGCTAAAAAATATTACACAGATTGAACATTCACGTCATAGAAGCGTAAGTGGTTTTATGCTGAACCTTATTGGTTCTCTGATTGCCTATTGTCATAAAAAAGACAAGCCGACAATCAGAATAGATGAGAGTGATATGAAAACTCTCTGTATTTAGGTAAATGACTGGGTTCTTATCCAGATCTCAGGTTAGTTACGTAAGCGCCCAATAATCCCACCTACCCCCACCCCTTAAAATCCTTCAAACTATTACTTTTTATAATTTCATAATCATAAAAGGTAACCTTATGCCCCACGAACGAGATGAAGAAATGCGCACCCACCTACAGGCCTGGCAGTCCAGCAGCCTGACTCAGAAGCAATACTGTCAGCAGCACAACCTTAAAACCCATATGTTCAGTTACTACAAAGCCAAATTTCTGAGGCAGTCAGATGATAGTGAGAGCTTAATACCGGTGCAGGTTGTTCAGGATAAGACCGTTTCAGGTCTGATTTTAAACCTGCCCAATGGTTTAAGTCTGGAAATCCAGCCAGGCTTTGACCAGCCAACCTTTATGCAAGTACTGTCTTTACTGAAATAGCTTAATGTTGCGTGTTAATCAAAACACTCAGGTTTACCTGGCCTGTGGTGCCACCGATATGAGAAAGAGCATAAACGGATTAAGCCTGCTGGTTTCTGAAGTTCTGCAGCAGGATGTTTTCAGCGCCAGCCTGTTTGTCTTTTGTAATCGTAGCCGGGATAAACTTAAAATTCTGCACCGGGATAATAATGGTTTCTGGCTGTATTATAAGCGTCTGGAAAAGGGGCACTTTAAATGGCCTGAGTTAAGAGGACAGGCCTCTGTCAGTTTAACTCAGCGGGAATTAAACTGGCTTCCGGATGGTTTAAACATTGAAAAAGTTCAGGCTCACCCTCGACTGAACTATACGCATATTGGCTGATAAAACTACGGCTGAAGTCTTGAACAAGCGCAGAAAAAACCAAACAAAAACAAGGTGATGCATTGATTTAACGGTGAAACATTATACTTGCTGTAGTACAATGCAGCCCATGAAATCCACTGCCGCATCAACCGACAAAACCATTGCTCAACTGCAATCCAGGATAGTGGATTTAGAAACCAAAGTCCGGTTTTATGAAGAGCAGTTTAACCTGTTACAACATAAACGCTTTGGTCGTTCTTCTGAAAAGCCCGATACACAGGCCGAGCTGTTTAATGAAGCCGAAAGCATTATAGCGGGAGAAGAATGCGCCCATCAGGATGATACAGAAGCAGACTCTGCTCAAATCACCATTACCTATACCCGGAAAAAGCCCGGTCGCAAACCCTTACCCAAAGACCTGCCCGGAGAGCAAATTCGTTACGAATTACCCAAAAGCGAGCAGGTTTGCGGCTGTGGTCATGCTTTGCATGAAATCGGAGAAGACACTTCTGAGCAACCGTATATCATTCCTGCGCAGATTAAAGTTATAGAGCACATTCGGGTCAAATACGCCTGCCGTCAGTGTGATAACGGCATTAAAACAGCCCAACTGAGCCAGCCCCTGCTGCAAAGGCTTATTCATTATCAGTTACAGCAATCCATTATCCGGGCTGATGAAACTCCGGTTCAGGTGCTCAATGAACCGGGAAGAAAGGCACAAAGTCAGTCTTATATGTGGTTGTACCAAAGCGGCAGTAGCGGTGTATCTCCACCTGTTATTATTTATGATTATCAGCCCGGGCGCAGTGGGCTGTTTGCCAAAAACTACCTGCAGGATTTTAAAGGTCAATATCTTCAAACCGATGGCTATAGTGGTTATGCCCAGGTGTGTACCCCGCAAAGTGGCATTGTCTCTGTCGGTTGCCGGGCTCATGCCCGGCGTAAGTTTGATGAGGTGATTAAAGCCCTTAAGGGTAAAAACGTGAAACCCGGAAAGGCCATTCATTATGCTTTAAATCAATGGACTCAGTTAACCTGCTACATTGAAGATAGTCATCCGGAGATTGATAATAATGCCGCCGAACGGCGCATTAAACCGTTTGTGATTGGCAGAAAAAACTGGCTGTTCAGTCAGACACCCAATGGTGCTATGGCCAGTGTGACGCTTTACAGTTTAATTGAAACGGCTAAAGCCAATAAACCGGAGCCGTTTGCTTATATCCGTTACATTCTGACAGAGTTACCCAGGCTGGGGCGTCATGCAGAGCCTGAAGCATTTGATGATTTACTACCCTGGTTGTGTGCTGAAAAAATTCAGGCGTTACAGTAGGTGGGGTAGAAGGTCAATGTGGGATTAATTGGCGAGGGTGTAAAAATAACTGTGTAAACGCTCATTGCGGTGGTTTAAGTCAGCAGTGGTAAAATGAATAAACCTGAAATACCACCTCCATAGTGAACAGCCTACCTTCCAAAGTCAGGCTATCAAGGAGCTTCCTTTCAGGACTCCTCCTTGACACCCTGCCTTTTCCAGGTATTTGCTCACCATGGAGGCGGAATTTCTCTTCGACTGAAGTCGACATTATTAACCCCCTGCCGGTCTGAACCATCTTTTGTTACCCTATAACAAGGAATACAGCGATGAGTAAGACAATGAACAAAGACAAGTTACAGGCCCTGGCCAACGAACTGGCTAAAGATTTAAAAACCCCTCAGGATTTAAGCGACCTCAGTGCCCAGCTGACTAAAATGACCGTTGAAGCCGCTCTGAATGCTGAAATGGATTATTTTCTGGATAAGGAAGAGGGCAATAGCCGCAATGGCTACAACCGAAAACAATTAAAAGGTGACCACGGTCAGTTTGAACTCAATACCCCCAGGGACAGACAGTCCAAATTTGAACCTCAGCTGGTCAAAAAGCGTCAGACCCGTATCACCGGCATGGATGACCAGATTATGGCGCTGTATGCCAAAGGCATGAGCACTCGTGATATTGTGGATACCTTTGAGGAAATGTATGGGGTGGATATTTCACCCGCCCTGGTCTCTCAGGTGACCAATAGCATCATGGAACGGGTAGTGGAATGGCAGTCACGTCCACTGGAGCCAGTTTACCCCATTGTCTATCTGGACTGCATTGTGGTTAAAATCCGCCAGGATAAGCGGGTTATCAATAAAGCTGTTTATCTGGCTCTGGGAATTAACCTGGAGGGTAAAAAAGAACTGCTGGGTATGTGGCTCTCAGAAAATGAAGGGGCTAAGTTCTGGCTCTCTGTATTGACTGAATTACAGAACAGAGGCTTACAGCATATCTTAATCGCCTGTGTGGATGGCTTAAGCGGTTTTCCTGAAGCTATTAATACGGCCTACCCTCAGGCCAGAGTTCAGTTGTGTATTGTGCATATGGTCAGAAATTCACTGAAGTTTGTGCCCTGGAAGGACTATAAAGCAGTTACAGCGGATTTAAAGCAAATCTACCAGTCTGCAACTGAGCAGGAAGCAGCACTGGAATTAGAGCGGTTTGCTCAAAAGTGGGATGATAAATACCCGCAAATCAGCCGGTCATGGAAGGCGCACTGGCCCAACCTTATCACGCTGTTTGATTATCCTGAGGATATCCGGCGGGTTATTTATACCACCAATGCCATTGAGTCAGTGAACAGTGTTATTCGCAAGGCTATTAAGAACCGGCGACTGTTTCCTAACGATGATTCTGCTATGAAGGTGATTTATCTGGCTATCCAGTCGGCTTCCAAAAAATGGACAATGCCCATCAGAAATTGGAAAGCAGCTATGAATCGATTTATAATCGAGTTTGAGGAGCAGTTGGCTCCTTATATTTAAATAAGAGCGGATACACAGTTTAATTTACACTGTCTAATTGGCGCTCACTTAGTTACCGCGATACTGGTTTTAACACCAAATTTGCCTTTACTGATACACTCGACTTCCGGTGCATGTAAACTGTAAAGCTTGTTCTTACTGTGCTGCTCCTGCTCAATCAGTTTCTGAGCCTGTTCCAGTGCCACTTCAAACAATGACTGAATATCAACAGAATAGTTGGGCAGTTGTCGTTCAATATCCCGTTTAACACGACCTAAACGGGATTTCAGTTTATTGTTCATTTTCTTCATGCGTTTAAACTGTTTTGCATGAGCATAACGACTGGCCATTAGTACATATTGCGGCCCAACCCGATTATAGTTCTGACGCAGTTTAATACCGTGCTCTTTGGACAGTTTAACCAGGTTTTCTCTGGCTTTGTTCAGGAGCTTTGAATCGGTTGGAAAAGCGATGTTCTTTTCCTGTACGGTAGTATCTACCGTGACTTTCTTTAAACTGCCGGGCTTGATAGTTTTACTCTTTAGTCCGGCTTTAATGGTTTCAATCAGTAATTTTTCACTGCCTGACTTACCCGGCCGGTTACGCCATTTGGTCATGGTCGTAGGGTGTATGGGCATCTTATGCTGAAAGTATTCTTCTCCACAAAAATATTGCCAGTACGGATTTTCTGTCCAGCCTTTTACTACCTGTTCATCTGATAAATCATGCAGGTGTTTCAGGTAATGCAATCCTGCAATCAAACGAGTGCGTATGGCAGGAGCACCTTTAGTGGATACAAACAGAGCACCCCATTCTTTATCAGGACTTTCCCGGTCTATGTGTTTTGATAACTTAATCAACTCATGGTTTATGTCCAGCATGTTTTCAAGGCGCATCCTGAACAGGTCTTCCTGAGGTATTTTTGGCTGTTTCTTTGGCTTCATTCTGGTCTGGAAATTTGCAAGGTAATAAGGCTTATTTTACCAAAAACCTGCAAATTTAACACCCATAATTCGCCAATATTTCTTTATAAATCAATGTGCTATGACTTATTCAGGTCGGACTAGTTATACAAGAAAAAGGGATATTACGTGGGATTACTCAGGATACAGCTTAGTACACACGAGTATAAAGACTACAAGCTGGAAAAAGGCACCACCACTATCGGTCGTAAGGAAGGTAATGATATTGTCATCAATGATCTGGCAGTTTCTAAAAAACATGCCCGCATAAACCGGGAAGCCAGTTATTTTTTAACTGACCTGCGCAGCTCTAATGGCACCTTTATCAATGGTAAGAAAATACTGCACAGTAAGCTTTCTGATGGTGATATTATTCATTTTACCGGGATTCAGGCCACTTTTTATACCTGAGCCGTAAAGCTGAATAAGTTTTCCAAACTATTCTTCTACTAGGCCATTGCGCTGCAAAACTTTATAAATTTTTTTACTGGTTTTAGCTACCCGGTTAATATCACCAAAATCCGGAACCTCACCAGCTTGCAGGCGATATTCCCAGTCCTGCAGTTCCGTATCCAGATATTCCAGCAATTTTAATGAACAGCCATTGCATTGTCCGGAACATAAGTTGGCTTCCGGCATGTCAAACGGGATAGCCATTCTTACCTGTGTTATCAATAACCACATGGCGGTTGGTCTGTCCGGTTTTTTATCTGAACTCATATTGTTTTAAATATATTAATTCAAATAAGGCTTAATTAAAGCCATAAACTGTTCCGGCTGCTCCGCATGCAGCCAGTGGCCGGCCTGTTTAATCGTTGAAAAAGAGGCCAGGGGAAACAGCTTCCAGGTTTGGGCATGATAGTCCCGACTCAGATAATCTGACTGACCACCCCCGACAAATAATACCCGTTTTTCAAAAGGTGTTATATTTCCGGTATCAGGAAAACCGGTAATTTCTTTAATAGCTGTTTTAATCACTTCAAGATTCAGGCGCCATTGATACCGGCCGTTTTTTAATTGCAGATTCTGCAGTAAAAACTGCCGTAAGTCCGGCTCTGACAGATACTCTGATAAATACTGATCCACTTCTCTGCGACTGCTGATCCGCTCCAGCGGTACTGCAGCAAAGGCATTAAGTACGCTTGAAAAATCATGCTGATAATTGACCGGAGCTATATCCACTATCACCATTTTCTGTACCCGCTGAGGCTGAGTCAGAGCCAGCCACATGGCGACCTTGCCACCCATACTATGAGCAATAAAGCGGGCTTCACTAATATGATGATGTGCCATAAATTCAGCAATATCTTCAGCCATGGCCGGATAGGTCATAATATCTGAATGAGGGGACTTACCATGATTGCGCAGATCCAGCGCATAGACCGAGGAGGTTTCAGCCAGTACTCTGGCTACCGGATGCCAGTTGCGGCTACTGCCGAACAGGCCATGCAGTATAATAATCGGGGTGCTGTGTTTTTCCCGGACGGGCTTGTAGTGACTGGTGGCAAGCTGCATGATACGGATTCAAATCACTATTACTGGATCTGAAAATTACTCTTGCGCTGATCATAAGCCTGAATCACTTCATCCAGGGCTTCCTGTTCATAATCTCTAAGGCCGCTGAGCAACATGTTTTTGGCACCATGGCCAATTTCTTCGCCATCGGAAAGTATACTGAACTCCAGTCCGACTTCTCCTTTTTTACCATTTTTCTCTAAAATGGAATTGGTCAGCTTAAGTTCAATATTGTCACCGGATAGCCTGTCTAGGGTAATTTCCATATTTTTATAAATCACCAGGGGGCGGGCTGGATTAATCATCACCCCTTCCTCCTGCATTAAAGGCACCAGAATATGCGGAAAGGTCTGACCGGAAAACTGTACATATTGTTCTGATAACTGGGTAATAAAATTACTATCCTGTGTCATATCACCGGAAGTGATGACCTGCATAAAGGCTTTATCACTTTCATCCTGCAGCACATAGTGGTTGGGTTCATTATTTGAAAAAAACAGGCTGTTGGAATCACCAACCATACCGGAAAATTCAAACTTCATGCTCTGGTAAACCCCCTGCTCGGCCAGAAAAACCGAAAATAATAAATCACCGGGAACGCAGAAACGCTTATTATCTTCATCATGAATAGGATTAAAATCACCTGCAACCGCTTTGGCAAAAGTGCTGGCCTGAGTGCGGGTAAAACTAATCCTCTTATTATCTGAATTAAAATAGTGATTAATATTCATAATGATTGACTGATATTTCCATTGATTATTTAGGCTTAGCTTTTTATTGGATAAATGGCTTTTAATTTTACCACTGATTGGTTTTTAGTGCCTATAACTATTTATACATACGTTCCTGATAGAGGTGGTTCAGAGTAAGAATAAAGGCCAGGGTATCTTTTTCCATATCAACATCATGTTCCGTGGGCAGCATTTTTTTATCTTTATAAATAAAAGTCAAAGGTTCCTGATCGGGACGTAACACCGACACCTTGTCCCCAATACGCAATGCATAGGTATCATTAAACTGCATTAAGACCAGATCCCGTTTTTTATCACTGAATACTGAATGCCCCATAATGGGATATTCCAGATCCTGTCCGGTCAGATCCAGGGCGGTTGCCAGTACATCGGGCTGACTGGTTAAACGGCTTATATCTTGAGGTTTAATACCACCGCCCAGGATCATACCCGGAATATGGTATAAATTGACCGGCAGCATATCACTGCCGCGCACGCGGATATTATGATCTGCCACAATCACAAACACCGTATCCTTATAATAATCTTCCTGTTTTGCCTGTTCTATAAAACGGCCAATGGCATAATCAGCAAATTTAATCGCATTCAGATCACTTTTTTCCGGCACCCCATCTATCAGTTTGATTTTTCCGGTAGGAAAGTCAAAGGGCGAATGATTGGTGGTACTGAACATGACGGAAACAAAGAATCGATTTTCTGCATACAAACGTTTAAATTCCTGATGGGCCCGGTTTACCAGATCTTCATCACTAACTCCCCAAGTACCGATATATTTTGGGTTGATAAATTTGGGCTGATCAATGATCTCATCAAAACCATTACCTAAAAACCAGCCGCGCATATTATCAAAACGGCTTTCACCGCCGTAGATAAACTGAGAGTAATAACCTTTCGGCTTAAGCAGTGAAGCCACAGTAAAAAATCCACTCTGTGATTTGTTACGTTTAATCACTCCTTTGCCCGGCACTGCATAATTACCGGATACACTGCCGGCAATTCCACGAATACTACGAGTGCCATTAGAATACAGATTGGAAAATAAAATGCCTTCCTTGCTCAGACGGTTAAAGTTTGGTGTTAAACGTGGATCACCGCCCGTGGCACCCACAAACTGTGCCCCCAAGCTTTCCTGTAAAAAAATCACCAAGTTTTTCGGTTTACTGGCAGGGAAGTAAGTTTTTTCCAGACGGCGAAAAGGTGATTCTCCTTCAGACAAAGGGATATTAAGCCGCTTACTGACTCGCTGCATGGCTTCTGTAATATCCATTTCACCGTATTTGGTGAGTTTTTTATTACCGTATTTTTTATCACTGTAAATGGCATAGCCAATACTATAGATAGAGTTTTTGGTGATCTCATTAATCACCCGATCACTGGAGTACATAGCATCGGACAGGTTAGCCGGGCGGTGGCCAAAAGAAGAACGAATACCCAGAGCGAGAATAAACACCAACGGGAAAAACAGCAGTAAACGTTTGAAATAAGGTATTTCAAATATGGGCGTAAAATCATGCAGTTTTCTGGCTCTGATAAAGACATAACCTGCAATCGCCATCATAATAAAGGCAATCAGCAATTCCAGCTTATAGGCCGAAAAAATCATTTTAAACACTTCCTGAGGATAGATCAGATACTCAATAAACAGGAAGTTGGGGCGCACATCATACTCGTCAAAAAATGGAATAGTGGCATTTTCTATATAGATAAACAACAACAGAGCCACTAAAAAGTAACTGGTTAAAAAACGGTTAACAAATTTGCTGAGTGCTTTTGGAGACAGGCTGAGCATAATCAGGGGGATCAGCAGAGTAGCGCTGGCCACGATGGTATCCATTCTCAGGCCGTATAAAAAAGTCAGCCAGTAATTAACATCACTCTGGGTAAAGCGGTCATAATAAATGGCAAATAATACCGCCCGACCGGTAAAAAAAATACCGACCATGGCTAGGTAGTAATAAAACAGGGTTCTAATGAGTCGCATCGTTTTACCCTGCTCAGGAACCGGCTTTAGAAGTACGTCTGGTTTCAAAAAGTGCCTTATTATATGGATAGGCCACATTCAGCAGAAAGATAATGGAACCGGCAAACTCCAGCATAACTCTGTGACCTGCCATGCGTATAAATACAAGTACATCAGTAAAGCCCACCAGGGGGGCGGGGATAGCTCAGTGGTTAGAGCGCCGGACTCGTGATTGAAAGGTCGCGGGTTCGAATCCCTGCTGGAACGGCGGGAGAATTTTCTTCTCCAGGGTCGACTTTCTGTGCTGACTCTTATTTCGGTATCCGTTCCACCCCCGTGTTACCACAGTAGCACGTAAAAAATCCCGGTCATTCTGCCAAAAGTGCAGGTGGCAGGTTACAGCTAAACACGCATACACCTTACGTATGTGGCTTTTAATGAACCGTGCTTCGGCATTGGTCACAACTTGTCCCTAATATGTCAAATGACATCTGAGGACATTAAGCATCAGCTCATCATCAAAGCCCACCAGAGGTACATCCTCCAAAACTTTATTTTACTACGATTGTAGTTTAGGTTAAATCAGACCCTAACAACTAGTCCTCGCCGCTAAGCTACTAATGTTTCATTACTATGCATCATTCATACACACAGAGCACTGAAGTCAGTTACCGGCAGCGCATTACAACAGTACCGTTACTGCCGTATTATACACTGTAAGGCGGCCGGCGGCCTTGGCTACGTACCTCCATACATATTTTCATTTTGGTGTGTGTGTGTGTGTGTGTGTGTGTGTGTGTGTGTGTGTGTGTGTGTGTGTGTGTGTGTGTGTTTTATCAGTCACCTATGTAACAACCAAACAGCGCTGTGAGTATGCCACGTCGGAGAAAACTCAAAACGCGCTATAAAAACTAGTCACTCATTTAGAATGCTAGCATCTGAGGACATTAAACAACTGAAAAGAACGAACGACATTTAGACTGATTATTCAGAGCTCACTTGAGGAGCTGTGTCAGTCAGAAAGTCGCGGTGGCCGTCATGGGTTCCCCGTCCCTAATAGTCCTTATGGTTTCCGTGTAGGTAGGTAGTGTTGCTTAATGTCATCGGATGTCAGTTGACATATATTACGGACAAACTGAGACCAATGCCGAAGCATGGTTCAGTATAGCTTTACGTCCACGGAAACCACAAGGCTCGTTAGGACGGACAGCCCAGGACGGCCACCTCGACTCTCACACAGCTCCTGAACTATGGTGGACGTAAAGCAACACTGAACTTGAATTTAGAATTACATGCGACAAGAGCTCAGTGAGTCTGATCGAGACTAGCGGAGAACAGCGCTATAAGCGATCATAAACAACATTCGCAGGTTTTCTGTGACACGCCTTGTGGTTTCTGATCATGTTTAACATTCGCAGTAGCGGCAAAGATTATACATACATGTATTATGTATTTATAATCTTTGGTAGCGGTAAGGCGTTAGGCTAGTACTAAGCTTGACTGATTCCTCTTCGGCTCTCCCTTCTCTTCAAAAGCTGTGGTTTGTGGACGCTGTCTCGTGACTTTGTCCCGCACAATTAATGAAACGTTAAAATGGCTCTCGCCGCTGCCCGTCTGAATGCAGAGGTCATTCTGGTGGCGACAGTGTCAGTAGCGATATGGGTACATGACCTCCTTCTTTCCCCACCTCCATACCCCTTCTCCCTTTCCCTAATAAGCCTGACGGTTAGTGTGGGCGTTACTGAAGCACCATGTTTAACATTCGCAACACTTGAAGCGACGCTTGACTGCACTGATCAGTGCTTCAAAGTTTGAACATCCGTAAAAGTGACTGATCAGCACTACCACCGAGGCAGTCCTGGCGGCGGGGTCAGTCACTGATATTGGCCCGCTGTGTGACCTACCCTGTTCAGTAACCGCGCTCGTTAAATTCAGTTACTGAAACACCGAATACTGAGACGACGGACTTGCCCGTCCCTACGGAATACTAGCTGAACAGACCGTAACTATGTGGTCCATGGTCTCTCTGTCATAGCCGGTTCAGGAGCTGTGTGAGAGTCGGAGGTGGTCGTGCTGGGCCGTTGTCCGTCCTAACGAGCCTCATGGTTTCCGTGGACGTAAAGCAATAATAATAATAGGCATTGGTCTCAGCTTGTCCCTAATATGTCAACCGACATCCGAGGACATTCAGCAACACAACCAGTCAGTATGGACGAAAGGTAAGCCGTCCCCGCTCAACGAACTTCGGCGGAAGCCACCGTGCGGGTAGGCTCGCCGAGACCAAAGCTACGACGGTCTCCGCTAGCCTGGGAAGTCCGACTGACTGGTATACAAAAGTCACGTCAGTGAAATGCATAATGATTCAGTGATGAGACTTGTGGCGTTACGACTGACAAGTACGGCCCACTTTCCGAAACTGATCGAAGTGAGAGGCCTGACAATGAAGACTGAAACTGACGCGGCCTGGCGGCACCTGGCACCGACATAAAGTGACACTGCCACGCAACCTCAGTAATCGTGGCACTACCTCACTCGTGGAGGAGTGGAAATTACTGACTGAAATCTCGGGCATAACACTGACGTAGACGAACACCAAAAACTGTGACACAAAACCTCCACCACACAGATGTTAGGCCTAGTGTTAACTTAGAGAAGCCGATTCAAAATGGACGACTTACCTACGAAGCGTCCTGGCGAGTAACAGAGCTGTCTGTGTCGTGCTGGCACTGCCAGTTTTGCTTCGGTTACGCTTCGCGAATTCTAACCCACTGACTGATTATACACGTAGTGTATGAGCTACAAGCATGTAGCCGGGCTGTAAGCACTGTAGCTCAGTCTAGGCCTATTCGTGGCACGCACGAACACGTGGAAGGAAGCTTCGCCAGCCGCTCAGTCACAGTTCTATGTTTGTCAGTTACCGAGCAACCGGTACACAAAGCTGGGACGCGAGTGCGGTTTGTTTAGCCCTTTCAGCGGCTGCACGCGCTGCGCGTGGTTATACTCAGTTTAGACTGTCAGTAACAGTCTCGTGACTTCGTAGTTGATGATCTCTCTCTCTCTCTCTCTCTCTCTCTCTCTCTCTCTCTCTCTCTCTCTCTCTCTCTCTCTCTCTCTCTCTCTCTCTCTCTCATAAGATAAGCACTGACTGCTTCTGCCAGTTTCTTTTCCGGTATTAGTCGGAACTGATCAGATGTTCTGCACGGCTTCATTTGCTCAAATGCCGATGATGCTCATCGTATGCTCATAATATGTAATTTTTTAATGATGTCTGGCATGTGTTCGTCCGGCGCTGTGAGCACGCTATGTTTTGTGTGGAAATTCTCATGTATAACATTTCACTCACACATTCATGCCTATATATATGTAACTGAATAAGCGGCCTGTAATTTGATACAGGCTGTTCATCAGTAGCCGCTTAGCGAGGACTAGTTGTTAAACAGGTTTTTGACTGAACCTAAACTACAATCCTTGTAAAATAAAGTTTTCGTGTTCGACGTATTCTCTCTCTCTCTCTCTCTCTCTCTCTCTCTCTCTCTCTCTCTCTCTCTCTCTCTCTCTCTCTCTCTCTCTCTCTCTCTCTCTCTCTCTCTCTCTCTCTCTCTCTCCACACTGATACACACACACACATACGCGGCACGCACACACATACGCGCGCGCACACACACACTCACACACACACACACACACACACACACACACACACACACACACACACACACACACACACACACACACTGACACACACACACACACACACACACACACACTGACACACACCGCTCTCTCTCTCTCTCTCTCTCTCTCTCTCTCTCTCTCTCTCTCTCTCTCTCTCTCTCTCTCTCTCTCTCTCTCTCTCTCTCTCTCACTGACATACACAGTCACACACACACACACACACACACACACACTGACACACACTCGATCGCGCATGCGGCGTGCCTATCATACATGTCACGACACAGTGGCGGACCGGCAGTTATTGTCTCGAGTCAATTGATGTACATAACTGAATATATATGCAACTATTTCTGCCATGCTCAGTGTAACACTTTTCTCAGTCTCAGTTTTGCCACTGTCCCAGCGGCGGCAAATGAATCAGTTATTCCGGCAGCGGTTAGTTTATTCAATGGAATCCAGACAAGGCGATTCCACAGGCAATGCGGAGGATGAGGAAGCCGCTTGTCTCTTGTAGACATCTTCTAATGTCTTTATATGGTTGTTATACTTACGTCCGGTCACTGAGTCTGGACTGATTGTACCATTTACATCTGTGCTAGGAGTTGCTACTGAACTTGAGACGGCCGCTTAGCCACCGTCTACTCATACACACGCACACAAATATATCTATAATAACAATGATAAGACCAAAAACAAGAAAAAACAAAAACATAAAACAACTGACAAAGAAAGATAGTAATGGTTACTTACAGCTTGATATAACTGACTTCAAGTACTAAACTTACTAGTGCCGCTGTCGAGACTGACATCCGCCACACTGAATTCGGCCCCGCTTTCATTTCCCTCGGCAGAGACAATATCTATTGAAAAGAAAAGTAAATACACTTAAATTCATATTCTGCACGCTTTTTTTTTTTTTTTTTCTTCTTCTTCTTCTTCTTTCACTTTTTGACTTTGTTTTGGTATCTATATAATGTACATGTTTCTGCGTGCATGCTCTCAGTCCGTCATGTACTATGCATTAACTTTCAATGTAGATCTGTGACTTGAGAAAGACTATGATATTTGAGAAGAGTTTCGAAATGTGTATTTTGCTTATGACAGAGTTTGATCATCCTGATGTGACTGTGCGGTGAACAGGACGTTAAGATCCAGTTACTAACAAACTAGGTTAACCACCACCAAGAAATTCTCAGCCCCACCAGAGCCCGTCCGCCGCTGAGCTGCTTACGACTTGAAGAGAGGGACACAACCGTGGCAGAGCATATATACTAGTTGTTACAGAGTTACCCATCCCGCGTGCTTTGTCGGAAAATTATGTTGTAGATGGCGCTTTGGCGCCCATATCGACCAATCACAAAGCTTACTTTGCTGCGCCATTACTTCTTCCTTTTAGCTGCGCCATTTTGAGGTAATGAACATGGCAGAGGATTCCAGCAACGCTTTTGCATCTGCCCTGGCCAGAGCTAGACAGGTAGACTTTTATGCAAGTTTTTTTAAAAGCACATTTAGGTACGTCATTTATGTATGCGTTAGCTATGTTTTTAAGTGCGCCTTGTTTGCCAGGAACTTGTCCGATGTTTCAGGGAGACGGGCACTAGAGAAATTTCCCGGTGGGCGTCGCAAAGCGCACGTGGCGAACGCGTACTTTCTCAATTTTTTTCATTCATTGGCTATTGATCTCTACAATTGCGTGAATTTATTTCTTTGTTTGTTGATACTTATACGGTAAATATTGCAGAATGCATAGATTTGTTGTAAAGAACCCGTTGATCGTGTTGAAAAAGAGACGGCCTCGATTGCGATGACCTCTTCCGTCTTTGTCGGCTTTTCTTCCAGTTTCAGATATTAAGCGCCACAACAAAAATCGGAATTAAAACGGGAACTGAACTTGTGGAGCCAAAGATTACACGTTTCATATTATTAAGACTTTAAGAAATGTATTATAGGGGCCTAAATTTCTCCCTCCTTTTTTTCTCTTTGTTTTCTTTTGTCTTCTAAGCCTTCTCAAGTTTCTGCCGTGTAAACTTGTGCCAATACTGGCAAGTGCAAGTTCTTTGGCTTGTGGTATTGTGCTTCTACAGCAGTTCGCATTTCTGTTGTATCCCACTTTCATACGAATGAATCCACCGCAGACATCGCTTAGAGTTAAGACTACCGAATTCACAATACATGCGCATTTCTTTCATCTGATTAGATCCACTTGTCGGGTGCCTTTGTATTTATTGTAATGGTCAGTTGCACTTGATCGGGTTTTAATCTGACATGGTGACACTATACAGAGAAAGAACTCGGGCTAAGCATTGTGAATGTTACCAAATGTTCGGACCCCAAATGTTTACCAAGGCGGGAAAATCAACGGTACTGGTAATTATGCGTGTTCCGAAAGTGTGACATCTCTCACCCAAATCCAAAATGGCCGACCCATTTTTACACCTCGCTTTAACAGTTTCTAATGAAAACCTAAATCAAACTAAGCAATACAACATGCTACCAGCTGCAAAAGAAGAAGAAAAAAGAAAAACAGCAGCATGTAGATTCTTGTCTTTATTCAACAGAATACTCTCCACCACGTTTCTGCTAGATCACCCACATTACATGTTACAAATGGGCTCCATTTGCTTCCTCAAGAAAGCACATGGTCAGTTGAGTTGTGTATATTTGGCCTGCTGTTGACACTGAGGGTGTAATTTGAAGCACAGTAATTGCCAGTCATGTGTCCCTTGTCTAATCCAGAAATTAAAACTTATAACCCCAAATAAAATCTTGCAAATATTAACTTTTAATCAGATATGTCAGTATACCAACTTAATAATTGGAGTTTGGGGTTTGTTGTGTATGAACACCACATAATGGCATGTGAAATCAATAATATATATCTCTTAAAAAGTAGATCCCAGTGTATTATGTACAAGCCTGTTTCTGGTGTGTTTGAGATGGAAACTAAATGTAATTACGGCACTGCTGTGGGAAAAAAACTTTCTCATTTGGATTTTTGTAAAGCCACATCCAGGCCTGTATACCGTATGAGGTATTCCGTATGCCTACATTTTCAGCGTGGTAATTTTAATTTTTAAATTAAAAAAAAAATTGCATTAATATTCCTAGATGTATTTTGCAGTTTGTTTGCCAATCCAGAATATGCCTGGTTCTGGGTTTTTGATGGCACATGTGCAAGTCTTGTGACCTCTTGCTTCTGTAGTGTAAGTTTTTATAATGTGCTTTGTGAAGTCTTGGCACTGAATTCTCAGGCACTACAAAACAAGGCTAGTATTTCCACTGCAGAGTATGATCATTTGCCGTTTTTCTGGAAGCAGTGTTTAAGTCTTTTTTACTTAGAACAAAATGAAATGTAAAAGAACTGATGGAAAAAGTACCAAAGCAGTGAGGGAAGGAGTGTTTCTGTCGAGATACAAATTAGCCCAGCATAGTGGAGTCTTCTGTTTTCAAATCTGCATACTACCAGTATTGCCACTCAGACTTTTCAGTAGCCCATGGCAGCAGAAAGGACTTGATAAAAAGCACTGTCCCTGGTCTCTGGCTAAAAACTGAAAATACGCTGACAAAGTTTTTAATGTGTACTCTTATCTGCATGGGTGAAAGTACGTCCGTATTTATACGGAGATTCGTAAAATTGAAATATGCAATATCTCCGTATTTTGACAATTTCCAGAATGAAAAGAATTTTAAAAAAAATGTTTTGATTTCGTTCCGCAATCTGGTCCGATCCATACACCTGACCACTTGCAGATCCATGTTTTCTGAAGCTAACGCATGCACACGCGTTGCCGGAAGTGGTGAAAACTGTTGTGAATTGGCGGGATCCCTGCTTTATACATCTGAGAAGTCCAGAGCAGTTTAAAAAAAAAATGCCGTGTTTGTCAGAGGGCCATGAGCTTTCCGTCGCCATTGACAGAAATGTGAAAAACAAATGGAACTGAAAGTGGATTCAGGAGGTGGACGCGTACGGAGTACTGTTTCGACACTGATGTCGAAAGTTCAATAAGCCAAGGGTTGCAACTAAAAATTATCAACTTAAAAAACAATGAAAAGGAGAAAGGAACTGGGCTCGGAGGTGGACATCAAATCCTTCTTCAAGAAACCTCGTATAAATTGATACCCATAGACAGAGGACTCTTGCAACCTGAGAGTGAGAACCATAGGCAGAGGATCAAGAGCAACGACTTTGAATATATTTAGTTCAGGGAAAGTGAAACAATACTTTGACACTGACGGCAGATTGTTTTTATAACCAGAGGTTGAATGGAAATTAAGTGACACTGACAGTGGAAAATATGCATGTTGCAAAGACAAGGAGTATATCCCACTGAAAAGTAAAATCATTTATTGCAGTAGTTACTATTATAGCATTATTATTAATAACTTTGGTGAGGCACAATCAATCAGGAGTAGGAAGCAGGCTACATCTGCATCTGTTAATGTTATGTGAAGTAAGGTCAGTATGATTATGTAGTAGTACTAGTAAAGTTATAATACTTGTATACTAATGCAAGTGAATCTTTGAAGTAAGAAATTTCTTGGTTCAGTGGTTGTGATTTATTTCAGTTTGTGTTACATTAAGAGTCCTGTTCAAATGTCTGGGGAGTGAGACTTGGTTAACCTATACCTTGTTTGGTGATATTAGTTTTTCAGCTTCATTTATACATCTAATTTAAATATTCTAATTTAAATATTCTAATTTAAATATTCCCAACAATAGCCTTTGATGTGTTTGTTCTCAGTTTAACTTTTGTTGCAAGGAGAAGCTATAAAACAGCCACACATTTGCTAAAATTGCTCAGTGGAAAAAGGGGCGTTGCCCCGGCGGCCCTTGGATGCCAGCCTTCTGTATTTCAAGAAATAACAGCTTTCACCCATATATCTGTAATTGAGTGTAACCAGGTCAGTACATCATCTCTCAAACATGGACAGACATCATATTACACATTTCAAATCAGCTTTGTTATTGGTCAGAAGGAACTTTCACTGTTGTGATACGTTATTGACAACCATGCAGAAATTGTTACAAATGGGAGCCACCATTTTCTAATCAGTTTGCAGCATCCACCCCAGTTTCAACACTTAATAACTCTGCACTCATTCATTGTTTTTAATGTCTCCTATTTTAATGCACAACTCAATTTGAGTGAAAAGCGGACCCTACAGTGAAAGATTGAGTAAGAGTACTTGTTTGATATGCACTGCCTTCTGTGGTAGTTGCTGGTAAACAGCTTTGGAGAACCAATCCGTATACATGAAATGGGGAGTTGAGGGGCGTGTTGAACCCACTTGGCCCCAGACCAGCCGCTGCCCTTTCACTACAAAATCCCTTGCGAAGGGAAGTAACTGTGTCAGATGATCCCGGTATACAACTTTAAAAATCAATAATAAATACCAAACAAAAGTTCCAGCTCACTTCGTATTTCCCCCAGTTTGCGAATACAGTGTTCTAGCATATCCAACAGGTTTTGATTTTTTCCACTAAAAAAATATAAAGCATGAAAAGAAAAGAAAGAAATGTCGGGTTTTGTGGGGCCTACGGGGTAACCGACATTGCAAAATTTCCCGTTTGAATTTCCAACGAAGAAGCTCCATGGGTTTGTTAGGGTGCCCACGGTAAGCAACTGAGCCAAATTTGCAGTTCAAATATCAGAGGATGAAGCTCCAACACCATTGCTTAAAGTAGGGCTTTTGCTTATCTTCGGCCATCTGTCACGTGTCCACCTCGCAACTTTGAAAATTCACAGCGTCTCTCAAACTTCGAACAAACAACATAACTGGGAGTAGTAAACAATAGCGGAAACAAGGCTACAAGTCTCGCGAGAATCCCGTTCCTATTTGCATAAGCCGAGATGCTAGTATGGAGCATCTGCTAGCCGGCTGCTACTGGGTGGTCTGGGGTTTTGCAGTAAGGAAAAAGAGCGGGCAGTCTGGGGCCGAGTGGGTTAACATCAGTAGATTTGATGTGCATGTTCGATCATGTACTGACAGCTTACCCTTTACAGACTGTAATCAAACTTAGTTTTTATTTCCAACGGCAGTGAAAGTTTTCGCGTTCATTGTTTTGCTTGCTAAACATCACTAGAAGTGATCTTGTTTAGTGGGAGCTTCCACATGCTTCAGGACCCAGGGTACAGAGTATGATCTCTAGCAAGTCACACAATGCTCAGTTTCAGCCAGTACTTCATACTGGCAAGTATTTTTTACTGGGAAATATTTACCAGTAAAAACCGGCATATGCCCATCTAGTGGAGGCTGTTAAAATACCTGTAAATTGAAGCGACTACTTTTATGACTGCTATAAATCTTTGTTAATCATAGTTAATTCTAATCTTCTTTTGGACACTGTGAGTAATAAACTTTTCCAGATTGTGTATTTTGATGACATTGACCTTAGCTCAAGGTCAGGGGTATAGCCAACATTTCATCGGGTTTGTAAACTTGTTCCGTCAGGTTCAAATTTTTATGGTCTGACCATATTAGGAAGATGGCTTGTGTGACATTGCAGTATGTGACTGCCTGAGATGAAACATAGATTGGCTTTTAAGTTGTTGCTTTTTCAGCTGTCTGAATGAGCACACCAGCAGTACAATCAGTGACTTCTGTTAAACACAACCCATTCCTGTAACCTTGGCCTTGGTTTGTGGCACAAGGCAACCAAAAGGAAAAATGTGTTTTCTGTGAGTTGAAAGTGACAAATGTCTGCTGAAAAACGAAGTATTTGTGACTTTTGTATCCAGGTGATACAGTTAACCCACTTGGCCCCAGACCAGCCTCTGCCCTTTCGCTACGAAATCCCTTGCAAAGGGAAGTAACTGTGTCAGATGATCCCAGTATACAACTTTAAAAATAATAATAAACACCAAACAAAAGTTTCAGCTCGCTTTGTATTTTTGCCCAGTTTGCAAATACAGTGTTCTTGTATATCGAACAGGTTTAGATTTTTTCATTAAAAAAATAAAAGCATTAAAAAAAATCCCAAGTCAGAAATTTCCGCATCGGAATGTCAGGTTTTTTGGGGGCCTACGGGGTAACTGACTGCAACATTTCCAGTTTGAATTTCCAAAGATGAAGCTCCATGAGTTTGTTAGGGTGCCCACGGTAAGCAACGGAGACAAATTTGCAGTTCAAATCTTAAAGGATGAAGCTCCGACGCCATTGCTAACCGTAGGGCTGTTTATTTTCTGCCATCTATTGCGCATCCACCTCGCAGCTTTGAAAATTCATAGCGTCTCTCAAAATTCTCCCATGCTTTGAACAAACCACATCGCCGGAAGTAGTAAACAATAGTGGAAAAGAGGCTACAAGTCTCGCGAGAATCCCGTTCCTATTTGCATACGCCAAGATGCTAGTATGGAGCGTCTGCTAGCTGGCCGCTACCAGGTGGTCTGGGGTTTCGCGGTAAGGAAAAAGAGCGGGCGGTCTGGGGCCAAGTGTGTTAAAGCATTGACTCCAAAACTCACATTGACAATATTTAGATGTGTTGAATCTTTCAAGCTTTGTATGGTAATAAATAACCTCAGTTTCACTTTTGTATTCATAGCCCTTCAGGTAAGCAACTACTTCACTGGTATTTCATGGTGAGGGTTGTATAATGTAATTATTAAATGTTAAAAAATGTGATTTCTCAAAGTTTACTCCAGTCGAATTTTCTGTTAAACACAAAAACAAGTATTTCAAATCTAAAGAGATGACAGGTATATTGAAGAGAAATATTTGGTGTATTTGCTGCCACAGTTTGAAGAAAAAAATTCCACACTGTGTAGGACAGTAACAACTTGTCCATTGTCTTTCCTGGTTCATGCCAGGTTTACTGAGCTTGACCCAATTTCAGATTTCCCTTTTTTGGGGGGGGAGGGGGTGCTTAAAAGTTGTCTGTTCAGCAGCTGCATTTTATTTATATATATTAATGAATAAAATATGGTCATTTGTGTACAACATGTTACAGGTTTAAAAAAAGATAAATTTTATTATGTACAGTATATTTCTCTTGTAATATGTGGTGATCTAATGGTTTGGACCGTGTTACTTGGGTAGAGAGTAAGCACATACAGTGCTAAGTTTGAAAGCTTGATTCCTCTGCCTCTGGGGTGAGGTGGGGTCCATCACCTGTTGTCAGATTTATGCCATGTATGTCAGTTTGTTCGCTTTTTTAATTTATAAGTGTCAAACATGTCTACATGTGATGTTACGCATTTATAAAAGACCATGAGAAAAATAGTGTACATGTTTGTAAACCTATTATGATTGAAGGTGACAGAATTTGTTTATTTGAAGACATTTTCTTCCAGCTTGCTCAGGCGATTCCTGATATAGATTAGGGTGGGTTTGTATTGTTAGACATCATTATTCATTGCTGGAGATCTGATAACATACTGATTGACATTGTGACACATTCATTTTTGCATCATTAACTTCTATTTTTTCCCCCATGAGATTGGTGATTTAAAAATGACTTACTTGCTTTTGCACTGGTTTTGGTGAGAGTTCCCTTCATGGAATGCTCAGATGAATTCTTAGAGAAAAAACTTGGGGTGGAGTGTAACCTTTTGCAAAATATATCACACCCAGATAGAGAAAGGTGAAGAAAAACAGAGAAATGGGGAAGGTGGGTGGGTGTCCATTGCTAATTGGAAGGGTAGGGAGCATGTTGTCTATGGCAATTGGTTACAAAAACTACTTTAAATTTAAGCTTGGCACGTATGCAAGAGAAGCCTTGTTGGAAAGTTACGTGGTGTGTAATTCAGTGCTGTGAATATTGTGAGGTGGAAAAAACATCAGAACCAGTGCAAAATTTCCATTTTTGAAATTTGCTTTCTTTTTCAAACTTTTGATAGGTGCGCGCGGCTGTGCATCATCGGACAGGGCTGGTAATAGTGCTATTTGGGATAGGAGTTCATCTGTTAAAAAAGGGAGCTAGAGAAAAAGAAAATCAGAGCATGGTTCTTCTGTGGGGAAAGGAAAGAGTGCAGGACTAGGTTTTGATACCTTTGGTGTCTCTGTGAGCAGGCTGGAAGGAAATGCTTTTAAGAGTTTTAACTACAACAAAAGCTAAACAAAAAGCAAGCAATTGCTGAAAATTGGTCAATAAGTTTATTTAATGCAATTTTGTTTTTGTCTGATTTGCTTTTGTGCAAAGATTTGATGTGTTCAGTCATTTGCATATGTTTCCTGTTGAGAACAAATTTAAACTACTGTGATGCTTCATTTTTTTCCACATTCATTCTGGATGCATCATGAAAATAGCTTAAAAGAGTAAAGCTTTTGTATTCCATCTTTCGGAATGGAAAACTTGACATTCTTTTTTTTCTTTTCTTTTTTTTTCTCTTTTTTTTTTTAACTTGAGGGCTGAATTCATAGCCCATGGTAAAATTTTAGAACTTGTCCTTTTTCCTAATTAAAAACTGTCGTAAGGGCCTTTTGTTTGGCCCAGCATTTAATAAGAATCCATCTGTAACAAGAAATGTAAATGTAAGGGCTGTTTATCTGGCCCAGGTTAAAGGACAGAAATAAAGATGTAAATTTAAGGGGCATGTGTACCCAGTCGTTGTATTCTCAGTGTTACAGAACACCTGAAGCAAGTGTCCCTTTAATGAAGTAAGTGTCCCCTTTAATACTATTACAGATAGCAGCCAAGATTAACCAGCCTGGGGCCGGAGATGCACAGCCACAAGGTATCAAGAGACCTTTTGAGGACGAAGCCCACTTCGGTAATTTAGCCTTCTTCCCCCTCCACACCCACCAACACGCAATCCGTGGGTGCTACACACCCACCAGCCAACACACCCACAGTGGGTGCCAGCGTCTAACACTTTCCTCCACTTTTTTGACCAGTGTTACGACTTTGTTCACTTACTGAGCAGGAGTAGCTACTTCAAAATTGAACCCCCCTAATTTTTTCCTCTCATCTTTTTGTTTTTTTAAATGCTGGCATCTTGCCTTCGTAAATAAACGATCAAGAATTAACCATAACGCTCAAAACGTTACTAATGCTGCACTTGCACAAGTGAAAGAAAGCTGTGTGGTCCCATTCCCAGTTGTTCTGCAATAGGCTAAAAGCAAGCTGGGTCTTGAACCCTCTCTACCCAGGCAATAACTGCAGGGGCTGAGTCTTACTTGTGTATGTGTTCTGTGTGTATATTTCCTTGTTGATACCAAGTGAGCAGTATCTTGTTCAGAGCGTTGGAAAGCAGTCTCTCAAAATAATGCTCAGTGTTTGCTATGCATATTGTTAATTGTCACTTTAACAGTAAAACCTGGAATTTTCAGCCTGCAAGTCCACTTCAGTATTTTCCCTTCCCCAGTGGTCCCTTCTTCCTCTGGCTGAAAATTGCTGTATGGTACTACAGGTGAACAAAGGAAGGTTCTTAAATTACAGGCATATGGAGGGGAGGGGGGGAATGACTTGCCTGTCTTATTTTAAATTGTTGTTTTATACACATCAAGCACAGAAATTGTTTGGTATTCTAATTTTGCAATCTGTACAGCTCATTTTGTTATAAAATAGGTGCTAAATGCTACTCCAGTAGTTGCCAGCATTGTAATTCCCATACTTAAGTGCACCACCTCGTGAGGACAGTCCCATTTTCAGTGAGTCCTTTTATCTTGAATTGCATCAGGGAGCTTTTCCCACTGAGATTGATTGAGAGTTGGTAGCTTTTTTTATTTGATTTCTTATTGAAGAAAAGGTGTGTTTTTTTGCAAGAGATATGTTTTGTCTTTTTATTTCCAATAAAAATCAAGTCTGTTTCAACCAGGTTTGATTTACAAAGTCACCACTTGCTTTGGGGTGGGGGTTCACCGGTATCATGAACAGCAATTTATCCAGACTAGTTTGTATCATGAAAACTAAAGCTTGCCAGTCAGGTTTTACTGTAAAGGATACTTGGAGTGTATTTCATGGTGCATTTTTTGTTGTTGTTGACTGTTGCTAAAAATGAAATTGTCTGGTTGATCAATTCACATTCCAGACTGTCGGGGTGATCAGTTTACTGTGTTCCCTCCTTATGGTGCATGTGCTTGCAGTACTTTTACTAGTTATTCTGTACTGGTTGTAGTACATTTTAAACGTGTTTTTGGTGTGTTTACATTTTGTGATTTAAAAAAAAAAAGAGCCCACTTTGCTTATGATGTAGTAAGAAAGTCTGTTAATATTTCTGCAAATATGTCAAAAAAATCAGCAAATTGGCTGATATTCCGGCAGTTATGTTCATTACATGCCAGATGCAGTAGGCTGTGCTGGTAGGTACCACACACACACACACACAGCCCCATATCCAGCTGGAGCATTTAGTTTTTGTACCAGCACACTGTCTAAAACAGAATTGATATGATTATTTTTCTTTCTTTTTGTTTTGTTTTGGACTAGTACATGTGATAAAAAAAAATGTCCACATAGAACATTTTGCTTGTAGAAGTACATATGGGTCAGATGCAGATATCGCTAAGCATAACCAGTATTATGATTTCTTCTCCTGGAGGATGAGATCATCGATAATCATGTCATATTGTAGGCTAAGACAACACAGCTGTCAGTGACTAATGTCTTTAATTTCTGTTGAAAATTGTAGTTAGTAAAATAATTTAGAGAACAGAAGGGAGGCAGCTATGTAACTTCTGTCTTTAACCCAATTCAGTTATGTTGGTTAGTGAGACAGTTTAACAGGCTTTTACATCACCTAATTTACAAGTCATAGATCTAAATTAATGGCTAGTCAGAACATGCATACAAACGTGCACATGGATACCAAAGCAAAGACTTGAAAAACAACCCTCAGCAGCCATTTTTATCATATGATTGCCATTTAACCGTGTGGTGGGTGTGTTTGAAAACCATGCAAGTTGTAATTGCTTGATATTGTCTACTTCATACTGTTCCAAGGGTTAGGCATGAGAGCTTTCAGATTTTGGATGGCAACAATTTACTGAGTCTATTACTTCTTACCTGTTTCAGATCTTGATCAGAGAGATGTTATGGCTACAGTGCAACAATAGTGTAAAACTGAAAATTTTATTTTAAAAGAAAAATAATTTTGAGCTTATCGCCAGTTAAACTGAAACATAAGCAATTGTGTAAGGGGGATAATTGGTACATCCTGTACTTTTGGAAAAGCCTTAGGTTGGTGTCTTAGATGTTTTAATGAGATTCTGGATGTTACCCTTCATGGACTCTTGTTGTGTTCCTGCACATGCACTACTTGTTCTTTTTTAAATATTTGTTCTCCCAAATGCCGAGAAATGGACAGAAACTGGTCAGTGTTGGTACAGCTTTGGGGTTGGTGTTTTTTCTTCTGTCCCTTTGATGTTTCCATTGAAATTCTTTTAAGGGATTGCCCTTGCACAACCTGCTAGGTGGACTGGGTGTCAAAACCTAATTGCTAACCCATTTTGGGGGAACCTGAATCCCCCCCCCCCCCCCCCCCCCAAACAACAAAGAAGCAAAATCAAACACAGGCTATTTGATTATACAGGTCTGTATAAACTTGTATATTGAATAGGAAGCCCTTCCACATTTGATTATAAAACTTGAATTAAGGTTTGTCTCTTTTGCAGTGAAATTAGAGTTGGAGGTCCAGTTTTAACATGTGCATGCTTGGGTTTGACTGGTGTGTGAAACGTGGTGTTGTCAGTTATTGTTTTAGTTGATTACTGTTTCACCACCTTAATGGGTGCTGCATTTAGCTCGCCTATGTAGAACTCACTGGTGCTGGCTGATACAGCTATGGCAGTACAAGCTGACTTTGATTATTTGATTACTGTTTCAAAACTTATTCTTGTAGGTTGTCTTGAATTTAATTTTCCATTTGTACCAAACAGGACTTTGGGTTGTGTGATAGTAATGAGTTGCATAGCTGTAAGTGGCCTGCATATGTGGCAGACAGAATATGACAGCCTCTTAGGAAGAGTTAACAGTGTGTTTCTTGTTTCCTGTGTTTCAGGTGAGCCCGAAACAAAGAAAGCTGCCTCAGATCGTGAGTTAAATCTTTCTTACCATAGACTCTCGGCTGATGCTGCCGAGTTCTCACTTTTGGGAAGCTTCACAAGGCTTATTTGGCTTCAGTTCCCACTCCCTCTCCACAATATATTTTATTGATAAGGACTCCCCTCTACTCTTTTAGTAAATAGAAGAAAATGGGAAATAATATTTCATCAGTGGCTGTCATACTTGGGGGGTGGGGGGTGGGGTCAAACACAACACAACTTTTTCAGCTTTCTGTTTCAGCCTTTGCAGATGGCAGGAGAAGCTGTTTAACAACTAAAACATTTGTTGTTGTTGTTTTTTCAGCTTGATTTCAGATTTTCAAATGTGACAGGCTGCTCCACAAGTGTTTCGTGATTTCATTTGTGTTCTGTGTGGGTATTACTGTGTGGGTGTATGTCATGTGAATTGTCCCAGCTATTAATGATGTGTTGTTCAGCTTGATGGGTTAAAAAAAAAAAGGGGGGGGGGGGGGGGCAAACACAGCACAACTTTTTCAGCTTCTGTTTCAGCCTTTGCAGATGGCAGGAGAAGCTGTTTAACAACTAATTTTTTTTTTTTTTTTTTCCAGCTTGATTTCAGATTTTCAAATGTGACAGGCTGCTCCACAAGTGTTTCGTGATTTCATTTGTGTTCTGTGTGGGTATTACTGTGTGGGTGTATGTCATGTGAATTGTCCCAGCTATTAATGATGTGTTGTTCAGCTTGATGGGTATCATTACAGCAGCACTGACCGGCATTGGCGCCCAGCTGCAAGCTCTTGCCAACCAGAGTTCAGTTAACGTGCCAAGGTAGGTGTAGAGGAGGATGAGAAGAATGTGTTGAATGTAACAACAAAGTCACTTGTGGAGTTCTGTGTTCGTTTGTTGAGAAAAACTTTAATTGTTGGGGGTGTGAAAATAAAATGTCAGAACAGTTGGCATTGCTTGTGTAATGTTTCTTTTGCTGACTGATTGAGATTATGTACTGGCAGTCTTGCTCAGAAACCACCCACACAACTTAGAATGCATGAAATGGAATGTGGTGCACAGGTGATAACTGTCTGGCCAAGATCTGTGTATGCAAGAAAATATCTATGGACATGTTCAGGTGTGTAGGCTGAAATTTTGGCCATTTGCAGAATTTTTGTTTGTAAACATTTTTACCTGTAGCTTTTAAACCAGATGAGCTGGACATTTGATTTTGGGGTATGTATGAGTGTTTTGAACAAGCAATGGAAGTTAAAAAAGGAGTCGACATTCAGATCTAATTTCTGGGGTGCCAATACACATGGCCTTATTTTTAGCAAACGAATGGCCAGTTTTGTGTCTTGGGTTTTTGAATGCTTGTACCCTGTGCTGGCTAGTCTACAGTGCATTTTCCCCATGTGTGTGTATTCAGTGAGGCAGCTCAAGCGGCTCAAGAAGCAGCGGCACGTATCAACCGTCAGTTGGGTTTGAACCCAACAGACCCCAATATGCAACCACAGAAGCCAGGGCCCCATGCTGGGCTGGGGCTGGTGACAACAGAAAACTACCATGTGCCCGACAAAATGGTCGGACTCAGTAAGTTGCCTGCACTTTCTTCCATACAATAAATACAGTTGGTGAATGGACTATGCAATGGAGTAACAGAAAGTGATCATGTGTACAAATGGTCATCCTTATACAGGAAAGGGCAAGCAAAACAAAATGATGTGTGTAATGAAATGAGCATCACACCATGGCATATTTATAAATCATTTCCATCAAAAACACTAAAGCCAAACTTTACAGTGTATGACGTGCAGCAGATGTTGCAGAATCTCATTGTCTTTGATAAGATAGCTAATGCAATATTTAGGCAGAGTGGTGCAGATCTACTTCCATTATTTATAAGACACGGGATGGAGGGAGTGTAAAGGGCAACAGAAGGGGAGTCAAGAAAATATTGATGTTATGTTACTGTTGTTTCTGCTATCCTGTCTGAAGACATGTTTTTTGCTTTCCTTGTGCCATTTAACATGAAAGAGTTTTTGCATGGAAGAATTTTCAGTCTTGCAAAAGGTACGGCGGTACAGATTTTTAAAAAGTACTTGCACATAATGAGGTCCTTGCAGTGGAATTGTCCCACAGTACCACTCTTTGCTAGGAAGGAAGGACAACAGATGTATTTTTTTTTAATCGTGGTATTGAATGCAATAAAAAATGATGGCGTTTGATTGTTAAAGAATGGGTCAACCCTGACCATTTTGCAGCTGTACTTTAACACGCACATCCAACCAGTGTGCAGAAACTTACAAAGGGATTTAAACGTTATTTCCATCCACCACAGTGAGAGTTCTACACATCTTGCATTGGTAAATGCTCCGTTGTTATTGCCTTTGTGTTTGTTTTGTTCAAAAGCTTGTCTTTCACACATTGTTCACATTGCTTGCAATGATTTTTGTTCATAGTTATCGGCAAGGGGGGAGAGCAGATCACCCGGTTGCAGGCAGAGTCAAGTTGTAAAGTTCAGATTGCGCCCGACAGTGGGGGTATGCCTGAAAGACCATGCAGTCTCACTGGATCACCCCATGCTATCAGGTGGGGGAAACGTTTTTCATGCACTGACAGGTTCCTGTCACAGTTTCCTTTATTTGTGAAGCAGTTTAGACAATCTGATTCTTCACAGGTACACTGTAGAAAAATATGTAACTTGAGTAAAGAAGTTTTTTAAATTTTATATGGGGATTTTTCCAGGAAAATATTTTCCAGTACTTTGATGTGTTCATGCAAGCTGTATGTAATATGAAGAAGAAGAAGAAATAAATCTTCAGTGTCCAAAAGTGCACGTATGTAATTAATAAGAGAAATTGTGCTGTTTAATTGGCCAGTGACAGTAGTGCTCTGTGATGGCCTGTGATGATCCATTTATTCCTCCATCATGGAAGTCTCTAGCCACTGGACTGAAATTGGCAAAGTGCTCTTGCTGTGTGTATTATTTCAGTGGGGATCGTTACATGCCCTCACGTTCTCATGTCTTATTCCTGCTTTCATTCCCTCGTTTTGCAGTTTATGTAAGCAGCTGATCCAGCAAATCATTGACCGTGGCAACCAGCCCCACATGGATGGCATGGGAGGAGGTGGCGGTGGTGGTGGAGGTGGGGGCCCAGAGGGCAACTCTGTGCTGGAGATGTCTATTCCTGGTACCAAGGTGGGCCTCATCATTGGCAAAGGTGGTGAAACCATTCGTCAGCTGCAGGTAAGTCTCTGCCCACTTTGTGGTCTTTCTTCTGCCCTGTAAGGTGTTTGTGTACAAGTGTGATTTGGAACTACTGATTGTTTTGCGACATTGGAGTTTCGAAGAGCTTCGTGTTGAGAGAAACTTCCCCACCATTGTTGTCCAAGACTTGTTACCCAGTGTAAGCCAGAGGAGATGATGAATGTATTGACATCAATTTTATTTTTTAATAACTCTTGGCAGTACTCGAGATTCCCACTAAACTGTGCTTTTGGGGCTGTGGTGACCCATTTTGGGGGAGCTTAAGGAGGGATATGGTAGTGCAAATTGATTTTTTTTCTTTGTCAAATCAAGATTTTGCATTTAGGGTCATTTGAAAGACCTTACATAACCTTTTTAAAAATCCCTACTCCTCCAAAGATAAAGCACATAGAACAAAACTGCCTTTTGAACTTTAATTTAAGAACACAATATTAAACTTCATACAGAAGGTTTTATGGATATCTTCATTTTTGACTTTTTACAAATATTTTACATAATTCAGTGATTTTTATATATTCCATGTTACATAAATACAACAATTTTCACTTTATCAATCAAGATAAATGTATGAATCAAGATAAATCAAGATAAATGTATAGAGTAACACCATGTCAAGTTTCAAAGCTGTATCTTTATTACAACCAGAGCCTTAGGAATTTTAAGCTGAAAATATGCAACAAAAAGTAAAGTAACAGAAAATGATGGAACAAAGTCATCATCACTGTGTGCTTGTATTCCCAACATCATGATCACTTGATTGTCTCCAATACTGCTTTCGTGGCTAAATACAACCATTCTTGGGTTGACTTCATACGCTACGTTCTTCTTGTCACTGAACTGCGTTCGTGGAGACGACATTTAAAATTTCTTGTACTTGCAAAGATCGCAAGTCAGAGCTAGCTTTGATGCAAATCGAGCCCACTGATCCGATCCCTCACACACTGAAATGTACAGTCCGGTTTCTCCACAAGTTGGGCACAAAACGTCAGTCAGCAAACAAGTCAACTGGAGCACATGAGCAGTAATCCAAGATTGTTCCATTCCATCTGCAACACGATCTGCAGCTCCCATCATCTCCATTTTTTTCTTTGTTCCGAGAGGCACCCCACCACTTTCGGTTCACACAGCGTGTCTTCACGGTCATTCACCCTCACTTTCTTTTCAGCTTTCGCCGTTCGATATAAAAAGCACTGTGTCATGAGTCCGCTTATTTTGCTTCCGTGGCATCTCTGGTATTGATGGCAATACACAGTTTCAGGAAAAAAGTGTAACTTCAGGGAATATTTGCAGAAATACTTTGTGAATTGATTGAGCTGGTCAGATTTGTTGACAAATTATCAACAAAACGGAAATTGAGTGCAGTGCACTGTGGGAAGGCTGAGCGTGGCCGGAGTCTTGGTTCTGATTTCTGATTGGTCGATTTCAGAATCCAATGATGTCATGCTGGTCTCTACTCCATATAAGGAGATTTCCGTTGAAAATCAAGGGTCGAAAACGGCGGGAAATCTGTTTATGGTTGGTCTCGGCGATTATGACTTGGAACAAAGAAGAGAGGTCGACCTTTCCAACGATACCAAACTTGACCTACTTTTCGCTCGACTTGGGGCCATCGGCAAAGGTCAAACAATGTGCGTTTCCCCCCAAAATAAATTCAAAACAATGCGACAAACTTTGATAAGCACTCTTTATTGGCACAGTTGAAGGCATTAAAAACAATTTTCATGCAAAACATGGCTGAAAATGTGTTTAATAGGTGTCAAAGAGACGTATGTGCAGGAAAAAAAAAGTGACAAAAACCTTTTTGGGTCCAATTTGCACTACCGCATCCAGCCTTAAGCCAGTATTATAAGACGATCATTTGTCTTATATGATTCTGGCCCCCTTCCCCCAAATGCTATGGTCTTGCATGATCCCTTTTGTTTTTGGCTTGATTAGTTTCACTTTCATGACTTTGTTACACCTTTTGAGAGAAAAGCGGGAATCACGTATCTTTCATAAAAAGCTGGATTTGTGTGCAAGTATGCAAAATGCATATAGTTACTTGGTTGTGAAGGATAACAACTGTTGCAGATAGAATCACATAGATGCGTGTAGGAGCAAGTCCAGTGGTATGTTCTTACACCAGACCAGCTTGTGTGCTAGAACACTAGACCAGCTTGTGTGTGAAATATTTGATGATGACTCAGTGTTTGCTGTGTACCTTGCAGGAGCGTGCCAATGTAAAAATGGTCATGATCCAGGACAGCAATGCTCCCACAGCTCAAGACAAACCTCTGCGCATCACCGGTGAACCTGCGAAGTGCCAGGTATGTCGCTTTGGTCCCTGTCTCCTTTGTGGGTAGGGGGCAGTGCATTTTTCCATTTATACAATTAATAGTATTTATCACTTGTACAGTACAATTGTCAGTTCATCTGACTACAGCTTTGCCACATAGGCTTTGTTGAAGACTGATTTGCAGGGACAAGCAGTGTGGCTCCAGCAAGCAAGAGAGATGAGTGAAAGTTTGTTTCCTTGCACTATAGAGATTGCCATTTGTAATGCCCCCTTAATGACATGATTCTTTAATCAGTATGCGAGAGGTGATCATGTGCATTTGTAGTGCCCCCCATGATGAGGTGATTGGTTAATCAGTATGCAAAAGAGGTGATATGGCCATTTGTAGTGCCCCCCATGATGAGATAATTGGTTAATCAGTATGCAAAAGAGGTGATTGTGTGCAGTGCTGTTTCATTGTGTTAACACATTATAAAGTTGAGAGATAGTTGTATATAAAAGCATGCTAAAGAGACAGTTGGCATTCTTGAGATTTCATTGCATCTGTTGGTTTGCTAACAAGATAAATACGCTTTGTATGAGTGCTGAAGAGATAAGTGTGTTTGCTAAAGGGGTAACAGGTCTAATTTTTGGATGCTAGAGTGCTGAAAAGGTGATTGTATTTATGCAGCGTCAGCATGCAGAAGAGGCCATGCCAGCCTGTTGAAGAGATGACTGGGTGTGCTAACAAGATGATTGTGTTGCAATTTCAGCGTGCTAAGGAGATGGTTCTGGAGCTGCTGGCAGAGAAAGACATGCAGGGCCCAGGGGGTGGCATGGGAACGTTCAACAACTTTGATGGCATGGGACATGGTGGTGGTGGTCCTGGTGGGATGGAGGTGAGACATTGTTCCTAGTCAGTATGTTGATGTGCTGCTGTGGGCTTTAGGCCACAGTTATTCTGATCAGGAGTTGAATGTGCTTGGGAACATGAACGTACATTTGTTAAAAATGACATAGCATCCCCTGTGCATTTTGAGATACTGTTATACAGTTTGCCACTGCAGTGGTATGCCAGATTTTCAGGCAGGAGAATTTCCTTGGCATGGGCTCAGCTTTGAAGATGGCAGGAATTGACAAATGTCTCTTATATTCCAAAGTGGACCTAAGCGTCCTGAAGATTGGCAACTCAAGTGTAAAGTAGTTGTAGAACTCTGTAGCTGCTTTGTACTGAACGACGTTTCCCCATTGTGCTAGAGTAAAAAAAAAAATGTGAGGGGGGGGGGGGTTCTGGCATGCAAGGGGTGAGGTTTGATGGTTGGACTTGCAGCTTCATTAAAGGACAAGTCCAAGGTTAGGGGTGATTTTTGACACGATTTCCGTTAAAGCTCGTTGAGAACAATGATGTAGGTGAAACTGTGATCTGAGGGTTATAAATGCACGAAATGCATTTTCTGTCGTACCGAAAGCGTTGCCATGACGCGGCAAATCACGTGACCATATACCTACTACGTCAATCTGGGGAGTCGCTGCAAAATGGCATACTCGAGCTCCAAAGACGAAACTGATACTTTGCCCGAGAGACCCACAAGGATACAGCCGTATCAGTTTGAGCCTCTCAGGCAGGATTTTGAAAGAGTACCGGAACATCATGTCAGCTTTGAAGCAAACCCCACTGCAGTATTCCATGGGGTTTGCGAAATCGCACTCACTGAAGTGCTTACTACACAAATGGGCGTGATGCGGCGCAGCGAGAGAGTCAGCTCGTTTGAATTGTATAAACTGAATCCACTTTCACCTCACTGCGGGTCGATTGCGCGGGAGCTCGTGCATTGTTATACCTGTGGTCGTCTGCAGTTGTTACAGTTCGCGGCAACACAGTAGGCCGGCATAGTTAACTTTTTTGTTGACCACACGCATACACAGTTTACTGAAGAATCTAAGATGGCAACCATCACTTCCGGGGAAGCCTACAGAAAATAAAATCAATTAAAAACCCAATTCAAAGTTTTTATTTATTTTTTATTTCATTAAATCTGAAACTAGTGACTCATTTGTCAATCATTTCGATGGTCATTTTGCATACTTAAAAACCTTGGACTTTAAGAACTGAGCCAAGAGCCAATACTTCTGTTCTTTCAGTTCATTTTATCAATTCCCACAAACTTCACAGTTGACTGAACATTAGAAGGAAAAAAATCTCTGTCCAGCCTGACTTGTTTGTACCATTGCTGGAGATTGCTTCTGTGTCAGTTCCCTATCCAATCTTTTGTTGTCGTCTTCTTGCTGATAGTTCTGTCCCAGCATTGTCATTGTCCGTCTGCACATGTCTCTGCTTATTCCAGATCCCAGTGCCGCGCCAGGCGGTGGGTCTTGTCATTGGCAAAGGAGGAGAGATGATCAAGAAGATTCAGTCCGAGACTGGGGCGAAGGTTCAGTTCAAACCAGGTAAAAAAATAATATGTAAGCTAATGCAACCCATACCCTTTGCTGTTGCTGTGTCCTGTGATAGTAACGAAGTCATCTTTGGAAAAGGTCGTCCTTTTGGGCTTCCTGTATCATTCGTCTTGTCAGCATTTTGACCCATAACACTAGTAATGAAGTGTACAGTAATCGACACTTCTTCTTTATAGTGCACCAATTGTAATGTGTAAAAAAAAAAAGAAGAAAAAAAAGGCTGCTAACCTTGTTAGATAGATTGTTAGGTCTTCCTAAATGTGGCATTGAGATACGTTTGTTACAGCTCGCTGTTAAGTGAAATGAGTTGCACAGAGTTCGAAATACTGAACACTTCGTCTAAGCACAAGTATATGCACTGGTAGTAAATGACAGCCCATGCAACACACAGTGAATGTTTTGAAAACTGATTTGAAGTCAAAAGGTTTTAGAACAGTAGCTATAGCGCACAGGTTGCTGTACAGCAGACACTGTTTTGGTACTGTGCAAAGATGCATGCAGCCTGTATTTGGCTGTTTACACAACATTGCCAAGGCCACCCAAGTCTAATGAGCACATTTGAATAGAGCTAGTTTGGTTTCACATTCAGGGAAAGTTTTCTGATGAGTATGAGGCAACCCACTAGTGAAACTTAGTCCACGCCTGGTTGTGTTAGTGCAACTAACAGGGTGATGATGATTAAAAAAAATCTAAGAAATATCTTTTTCTTTGTCTGCTGCCTACATCTGTTGGGTGACAGTTTGTTGTGCACAATATTAGAGCTTGATGCCTGCTTTGTGCGGCATGAGGTGTCGACATTGTGCTACAGTAAAGTGGAAGGATTCGCTAACACCACCAGGATGCCTCTGGCCTCCCATGAGTGGGGTTTGATAGTAGGCCTTCCCACAATAGTCAGAGTTAAGAATTGTGTTTGTTTTGATCATTCGGATATGAATTGTTTGGATACATGTCTTTTAGTTTTCTTGATTGGTTTGTTCATTGATACAGATGTAAAGCTGTTCAGTTTTTGCAGTATCTGATATTAAACGTAGTCCTTTTTTCCTACTTCAGATGACGGACAGAGCGAGGATCGCCTGTGTGCCATTACTGGTTCACCCGACAAAGTGCAGAATGCCATCAGTATGATCCATGAACTGCTGGCAAACGCAGATGTGAGATTTGTCATCAGCCTGCTCTTAGTCCAAATTGAATGAATTTTGGTACATTTAAGGTGCCACATGGCGTGCAAAATTGACATTTTTTTACATTTTCGTATCTCAGAATGTACTTGGGCTACATGCTTGAATCTTTGCATACAAGTGAACAACACTGAAAGGAACATTCACAGCAAGTTTTATTTGATCATCATAAGTAGGAGGGAAAAAAAGCCAATTTGTTGATAAAATATAACAACATATTTTGCCCCCTGATTTTGACAACATAGCCTATTTATATCATTATCTGGAAGACTCTACAACAAAAAGAAATGATTACTGAACACAATTAAGCATAATTTGTACCTCTCAAGTGTGAAATGCTTAATGCACAGTTATATCAAAGGGGGTTATAAATTTTGGGAAGTGTCCTAGTTTGAGCTACTTGTCACAGCATACAAAGTATCACAGCTACAGTTTTCTAGTCTGTCTTATTGTATTTAGCATCCATTTCTACATAGGGAAACCAAACATCATGGGAATATTTTTACCCTAACCTACTTTTCAAGTGGGGGCAAAATCGCAGACTGGCGCGAAAAGTGCGGTTTTGAGAAAACTGACTAAACAGTAACAAGTAAGTGCACATGCTGTATTTATGGACTGACGGTGCTTGTTTTCACACAAGATCATTATCTGGCATAGTAAAACACCAAGAGACTATTATATACAAGTTTGCTTCCTCTCTTTATCGGTTCTGCCTCTTCAGAAAGCTCCTGGGGCGTAAACCTGTCCCTCCTGACCCCTCCGACCTTCTCGCTCCTGGCGGTGGATAGCGTCGATCATCTTACGGCGGTCTTTGGTATTCTGCGATGATGTCCTTGTTGCAGACTTTGCCCTCTTGATGTCTTCACTCTCCACAAAGTCCTCTGCATTGGTCCCTGCAACAATGTCCAGTTCAGTCAGCACATCCAGCAGTGCTGTGGAACCTTTGTTGAAACGCTGGACACAGATCGCAACAGCAGTGTCCACAGTCCGCTTGGCAGCCCATCTTTCCTTTGGGCATGCACTCCACACCATGGAGTGAAAACTCTCATTGGAGTTTTGTGTTTTGCCAGACAGGCACCTGGTCAGCAACTGGGGGTCTCCCAACCGTTTGTAGATGGGCACCAGGCTCTCGGCAATGTCGCGGGGTAGAGGCTTAGAGTGTGGTTTTGGTGCTGCACTGCTGGCTTCAGCTCTCTTGTAGAAGCACCAAGACTGTCTCCCAGCAGGACATCGTTCATGATGTGGGTCATCATCAGTGCTGAGAGTGTGGAAGAATGATGCCCACACAGCGTCTTCCATGGCTTTTAGATTCCCTGCATTGTCCTTTATTGCCCGGCCATAGTAGTTGGTCAACTTCTTGATGCGGTCATCTGTCAGCTTGCCACGGCCTCCAATCGGCAGTTTCTGGGCTTTCCTCTTTTCAACAAGGGTCCGAAGAGCTGTTCCCATCCTTTTTGTCACATGGTTGACACACTCAATCTTCTTGATGCTGGCCTCAGGTCCGTATGGGTGCAAACCGTTGACCTTGCCATGAGCTTTGCCGTCTCCGTCACCAAGCATTTCCATGTACTGGAAATTGTGGAGCTGCAGGGACCGTCCCCACATTACCACAGCTGCCTCAGTCTCCATGGCTGCAGAAGAGCAGTTTGTGGTTTTCTGGCAATGGCTTTCATGCTTTTTGAACCATTCCATGTATCCTGGAGAGTCTACTTTTGGCCCAAGTTCACAAGCCAAACAATAGTTCGACAAGGTGATGAAGTCCAGAATCAGACCAGAAAAAACCTCAATAACTGTGGCTATGCCTGTGTGCGAGCAGCGGCCCCGTCTGTGCCAGCTCCCATCAAAGGAAACAGACACGTCCAGCTGCCCATCAGGGGTTGGCTCTCCAATCTTCATTTCTGCATACATTTCCCGGACAAGTTCAGCAGCCTCTTGCAGATGAGAATCAGCAGCTCGATGTGCCCCAGTGTACAGTGTCTTCTGGTAAAACTGCCAGGTCTTCTGGTGCATTGGAGGTGGCATATTGAGCAGGGCAAAAAAACGGCTCAGTTGGGTGAATCCAATGCCATTCACAGCAGCTGCAGAGATGATGCGTCTGTTGATGTCATGGCCAGTGTGATCAAGTCCTGTCTTCTGGGATGTCATGGTCTGGCCCTGGACTCCACTACAATGACTGCACTTGGCGGTGAGGTGGCAGGCAGAACCCATCCGCCGAGACTTGTCTTCTGAGACGACAACCTGGAAGAAAAAAAACCAGTGTGTCACTACCTGAGAACTTGCCAATTTTCATTTCATTTTTTCTTCTTCTGTGCATACATAATCTTTGCTGCCTTGCAATTGTACAAACCTGTGTTGATGGGGGTGCAACCATGTCAGTAACACCAGATTCTTTAGAAGATTTTTTTTTTACCCTACATCTATTTTTTTAAAGGGGGGGGGGGGGGGGTGCATAGAGAAGTATGGAGAACAGAAGAAATTAAAATGGGGGGGGGATTCCAGTCAGAGGGGGAAAACAAATATTTTTATTTGAGGGGATAGGGGTGAACTGCTAAGAGAGGTAAGGTGGAGGAAGACCGCATATTAAAAATTCACTTTTGTCTATTAGTCAATAGTTACTAGTTGTCAGAAAAATGTTGAAAAACAAACACTTACTGGTTTCGCGCAGGTTTGACACACAATCGAAGCAAACAGTCCGTCGAGTGCCTTCAGGTTGACAATGCAGTTCACGTCAGCGGTTGCTGCCCCGTTACCCTGAGGTACTTCTGGCCTCTTTCTCTTTGAGTTTGAAGTCGAGTCAGCCTCAGGTTCTAACTGTCGTTTTCGAGAACTTGCGATAGCGAAACTCCCATCTTTCTCACAGAAGCGATGTTCGATTGGGACGCGAGCCCGAGTCCGGAAGCACTTTTCTCTGTCGCTGAAACACTTGCATTTCTGGGCGTCTGATTTGGATTGGGATCCTTCTTCTTTGAGTTATTCCTCTTCCTTCCGTATTTGTGCACGGATGCCCACTTTGTTCCATGTTTAGACGGCATTATTTTCAACTTTCAAAACGTCGCCATCTTCTAGGCCCAAACAACGCATCACTGAGGCCGGAAATACCCGAATGCAACTTAGGAAGCGATCGGGAGCGATCACGCACCGAGCACGAGGTCCGACAGCCAATGAAAAGGCTCCATTCAAATTGTGACCGGCCACTGCAGGATTACGAGCAGTATGATTGGTCGAATTCAAATTTCGGTTGCCTTTTATTCTGCTTCCTCTGTCTCCGTGAAACATCGTTTGCAAACCGAACATGACGTCAGAATATAGGTCAGGTCGTGAACTTTCCATCGGTATATTACATGTTGCGGTTCGGAGAGAGGATGAGGCCGTAACTAAGCATCAAAACTAGCTAAATTTGGAGCTTTGTCTTTCTTTTTTCAAAATGTTTATACCAGGCACACCACAAAAACATCTTTATTTGCACAAAAACAAACGAAATGGACGAAACAAAACATGCAAAGGCATTCTAGAGATATCAAAGAAGAGATTTCAGGCACAAACCCAAATCACATTCTGGAACGATTTTTACTCAAAATACTACGCCGTGTGGCACCTTAAAGGCAGAAATTGTTTAAAGTATAGCTGCAGGCCAACGCTGTTGGATAAACCTGTCCTGTTTCAGTGGTCAGTCAGTTTTATTCTTGAGCACTAGCTTGTTTTTGTAGTAGTTTTTTAGTGGTGACCTGTTTCATGGTTGTCATTTAGAAAAAAAATATTGCAAGCTGTTTACATGTGAAAGATGTCAACAATATTCCATAAGCTACAAGTTTATTAATTGGATTCTTGTATCAAAGGGGGGGGGGGGGGAGTAATTTACCTACCAAGTTTTATTTTGGTCATGATGTCATTTGTTAGAGCCTTGTCAATTGCTTAATAGGCCCTGTCAGTGGTTTCTCTTTACCGTCTGTCCGCACACTTAACACTTCTAAATGTCACTGATATTTAACAAATTTTATTTGAGCATATGTCAGACGGTTATGCGTGTTGTCAGGTTTGTGTGTAAATGGTCACTACTTTGTCTTGAAGGTTTCCTCGGCTTAGCTTTCCTCTTTTGTTATTGCAAAGAAAAGATCACACTAAAAAAATAAGAGAAGAAAATGCATGCAGTGGCCATGTAGTCAATTTCACAGATACTTCTAACATGAGATACATCACTGCTCCTTGGTGCTGTTTAACATCCTTCTTGGGAAGACCTGTCAAAGTAATAAACAATGTTTACATTACCAATGGCCAATTTGATCGAGCCTGACTTGACTGTTTGTTCCAAACAAAGTGAGGAGCCAGAGAGCATACTACATGGCATCATGTTTTGAAAGCGGAACATAGGCCACCTCTTTTTCTGTGTGATGCTTTTGCAGTTAAAAGCTGCACACGCACTGACTTTTTTTTTTTTTTTTTTTAAATGCTGTCAGCCAGTGTCACATTTCTTTCATCGGCTCCATTGGCACTTGGACTTACATAGCTAACAAGGCTCACAGCATGCTTAAAATGACAGCGCAAGTGACTGATCTCATTGTCAAAAGTATCTGTCAATGCCGCATGATAGCAGACATATCATTTGCATATATTTTTTTCATATTCCCCCGCCCCCATATTTGAATGCAGAAAAAAGACCATTAGATGTTTTTATATAGATGTATGTAGACACAAAAATATTATTCAAGTTTTTCTTTTCCCTTCTCTTAAAACTTGACCCCTCCTCCTTCTGTAGGCTATATGAGCCAGTGTCAAAGGAAATACTCAACAAAATGGAGCATTTGGGCTTAAAGTTGTGTTTTACCTGTTGCCAGTTCTCCACATAAAAACATGTTGTGGAGTACACACATGTATCTGTGTCAATTACTCCTTTTTTTTTTAAATGCTGATTTTTTTGGTTGGTCTGGTTGGTGCATGTTTTTTGGTGTGTGTGTGTGTGTTTTAATTTCAAGTCATTTGAGCAGACAGTGCTTTGTCACTTTATTTCAGGTATGAAAATTGAGTGTTCTCTTGGAACCTCTGTTGACACTGGCTCATGTAAGCTAAAATGGGTGATGGTGAATAGCTGTAGCACAGGAGAGGGGAAGTGCTAGTGCTGTGCAAAGCGTGTCCGCTAATGAGGAACAGCATCAGCATTGTATACATCAGTGTCCACACAATCATAGATGCTAATGTCTTACTGTTGCTGTTCTGCCCTAACCAAGAGTAGACGTCAGCAGGCTGTGTCGTTCTGTATGGACGCTTGAGGTCTATAAGCCAGTTCCTTGTTGGCATTTAGGCTTTTGCATAGCACAGATTCTTTCCCTTCTCCTGTGGACTACAGAGTGGCTGTAGCACTGGCGTGGTGTGTGTTTGATGTTTTGAATGATCTGTAGAACCATGTATTTGATAAGCGTGTCTTTTATGGGCAGAGTGGCCAGATGGGTGGCCCAGATTTCCCGTCGCAGTTTGGCGGCGGCAGAGAGGTAAACGTCTGAATATTGCAACAAGCATAAACACTCGCCACGTCTCCTCTCTCTTGTACTGTGCTGACCATTTGCTGCACCTTTTACTCGACTGCAGAGGTCTAGCTTGTTTTTGTTTTTTTTTGGGGGGGGGGGGGGGTAAGGGCTAAATGAGACATGCACCCCACCCTCACCCATGCCACACATTTTTTTTTAAATCAGGTTTCTCTCTTCTTTAACGGCCTTGGTGTGTGTTTTGGGGTTGTTTTTTAAACAAGCAAGGCCTCTACAGGTTTGTGTAGATTGTTAGACTGTCTCAGTGTCCTCTGCTACACCGTGCCCTTTCTTTCCCTGGCTAAAGTGCTAACAGTTTCAATAAGTAGCATATTTAATCTTGATTTTGTCCCTTTCGTATTGTACTTTGCACCACTTGAATGCAATTGGCTTCATTGAGCAATGTGGACAGCAGCAGCACCACATAGTTGACTTTCTTTTGCAGTACAACATGCGTGGTGGCGGCGGTGGTGGTGGAAACTTCGGCATGGGCCGTGGCGGAGGAGGACCCCCTGGGCGCGGTGGTGGTGGCCGTGGAAGAGGAGGCCCCTTCCCTCCTGGTGGTCCTGGTCGCGGGGGTGGCCCAGGTGGTGGTGGCATGGGGCGAGGCGGCTTCGGTGACCCCAACTTCCAAGACCAGACCCAGTACTCCGTACCGGCAGACAAGTGTGGGCTTGTCATTGGTAAAGGTAGGCTGGCTTCTGTTGTGTTTGATCTCCATCTAGGATTGGAATGTGATCACATGATTGGCCCCAGACCAGACGCTGCCCGTTCGCTATGAAATCCTTCGCAAAGGGAAGTAACTGTGTCAAAAGATCGAGGTATACAACTTCAAAAATTAATAATAAACCCCAAACAAAAGTTTCAGCTCACTTCGTATTTTTCCCAGTTTGTGAATACAGTGTTCTTGTATACCCAACAGGTTTTGATTTTTTTTCCACTAAAAAGCGTTAAAAAAAGAAATCCCATGTCGGAACTGTCCACATCTGACTGTCAGGGTTTTTGGGGGCCTGCGGAGTAACCAACTTTCCAGTTTGAATTTCCAAAGATGAAGCTCCAACGCCATTGCTAACATTAGGGCTTTTGTTTATTTTCTGCCATCTATCGCATGTCCACTTCGCAACTTTGAAAATTCACAGCATCTCTCAAACTTCGCCAAACTTTCAACAAACAACATCGCCAGAAGTAGTAAATAATAGTGGAAACGAGGGTACAAGTCTTGCAAGAGTCCCATTCCTCTTTGCATAAGCCGAGATGCTAGTATGGAGCGTCTGCTAGCCAGCCGCTACTGGGCGGCCTGGGGTTTCGCGGTAAGGAAAAAGCGGGCAGTCTGGGACCAAGTGGGTTAAGAGTTGTGACAGAAAGTACCCTCAATACACTTCATCATATGTACATGCCCTCTACTCATGTCATTATGTCTTATGTCACATTTGCCAGTGATTCAGAGTTATACGGTTCATTTTCTCACTCCAGTTCTGATAATCTTTTCTGCCACGTGTGTTGTGCGAGTGATGTAAAGAAACGGATATCCGTAGCAAGCTTGAGGATGCTATTGAGAAATTTGTGCATATTGATTTTGCTTGTGCTTTTGGTATCATGAAATGCACATACCAAGGGCTGGGGTGAGCAAGGGTGCTCTTAGACCCTGTTATTAAAAGGGGATAGGAGGAGGGCACATTTGCTGCCTGGTAGTTTGCAGAGGTCCCCCCTCCCCTGTACATTGCAGTGCTCTGTTCATTTTTTATTCTGGGGTGTTGTTATCAGATGGTTTGAATGAAATATTTTTCTGTCCTGATGCATTGTTACCACTGTGTGGAGAAGATAGGTGTGTATATCCTGAAGCATTTCTACCAGTGGGAGCAGAGAAAGCGGGAGTGTACTAACAGCGGGTGTGGTTACACAAAGGGGGAATCTTACCACACATGGCGACCACCCTTGTCAGTGGCCCTGAATGGTGGATGTTGAACTGATATTCTGTCGTGATGACAGGTGGTGAGACGATTCGCGAAATCAACCGTGTGTCATGTGCCCATGTAGAGCTGGACAGGAACCCCCCACCCAACATGGCAGAGAAGCTGTTCAACATCCGTGGCACGCCACAGCAGATCCAGCACGCCATTCAGCTCATCTGTGACAAGACTGGCATGCAGGTAGGTATTCCCTCAGTTCAGCTTTCCCATGTGTTAGAGGTTTTCTGTTGACACCTCTCCCCACCTTTGTGAATCTAATAAATCTGCTGTTATAACGGGATTGTGTGGTACATGTTCTTAGTTTTGTTGCCTCGTTTATGGCTTGACAGGTGATTCTCCATTGGAAGTGGGTACAATCAATCTGGGGGGGGGAGGGGGGGGGGGTATGGTTGGGTTAAAAAAAGAAAGACCTGGTCAGGACTTAATACTTTACTATGTGATGCTGGCTGTTTCAGGCTCTCACTACATCCCCACCAATATTAGTAACATGTATAACGCGTTACTATGTTCTGGATGTTTGAGGGTCCCCTGAATACCTGCAAGGTGTATACTTTACCGTCTGATGCTTAATGTTTCAGGGTCCCCCTGGTGGCCCTCCAGGTGGTCCCATGGGCCCAGGGCCTGGTGGTCCAGGTCCTCAGGGTCCTGGTCCACAAGGACCAGGTCCGCAGGGTCCTGGAGGATTTGAACAGTTCGGACAGTATGGTCAGCCAAAGTGAGTCCTGGCCACATGGCTCATTCTGGTTCTCTTTTTGTATATGTGTGTGAATGTGCCAACTTCATGCATTCGCTATCCACAAGTTCTCACCACAAAAAATGTTTGCACCAAGGTACAGGGATTAATTGGACATTGATGAATGGCCAAAAGAATGTGTTGACCTGTATCATTGAAGTTGGATCTCGAGTAAGTTGCCATCTTGAAAAGTATTTTGCTGCTTGCAGCTAATAAAACCAAAAAACAGCCTGGATGTGAAATGCATGTGTGTTTGGGTGGATCAGGTGGGAGTCTGATGGGTTGAGCAAATGTCGAGTCCCATCAGCCCCTCCATGTGGGCAGTGTTTTGTGCTGTGTGAGACGCAGCTGAAGACCGTAGAAAACTGACTGATGATTGTGTGTGTGTGCAGCCAACCTCCCCAGCAGTATGGTGCCCCACAGGGCTGGAATGCATATGGCAACCAGTACCAGCAGCAGCCTAGCGACCCTAGTGAGTATCGTGACAGGTCGGACAAGCAAGATGTCCCCACTACTGGTGGGTGGCCGGTGTCCTCGTATGTGCATGTGCTTGTGCAAACCCTCACAACATACATGCATGAGGTTGCTTACATGCATGCGTCTGCACACGCACACTTGTTCACATGATCATGAATAATATACACATGCAGATGACACAAAAGGAAAAGAAAAGTAGTAGGCCTAGTTAACTGTATTAATCCCATTTTGGAAAGTATGTGAGTAAAGCGGTTTGGTCTTGTTCAACCAATTTTTAACATAAATTGTACACATTTTCTTGTTTAGTATGATTAGTCTTGTGAGGCTGGTTGGCCATATCCGGATCGTGTTTTTTTTTTGGGGGGGGGGGGGGGGGGGGGGGCATGTATTAAAATATTATTGAAAAGAGATGGTTTGGCATTCCAACCAATGGAACGCCATTATTTTGACTGTGGCTCTTGCAGTTTTTATTATTTTAAACTGATTGTTCCAACTCTGGTAGCTTGGAATGCGTAACCAGCATAGCTGCAATGTACAGGTCTCTTTCTGGTTAAATGCATATTTCATATCATTCTGGCAATAAACTGATGTTGCTGCTTGTATTCAACTCCGTCAGGGGAGGAGTTTATTTAACTTTGTTTTTTACTTCTTCTGTGTGTGTGCATCATTCAGATAGCATCAAAAAAGACTTGGTGACATGTGGGAAAATGTTTGTTATAGAATTTTACATCATTTAAAAAAAAAAATTGTAGGTGCATTGCACACAAATGTATTACCCCCAATATATACGGAGCTGGTCAGTCAAGGGGCTGTATTTACCTGTGTGGAAGAACTTGGACACAGTAATCATGCTGATGTGTTGTGTTTTACTGGTGTCCCAGATGGTGCTGACAAGCAGGCCCAAGACGCTAATGCTGCTGCTTGGGCAGCGTACTACTCACAGTACTATGCCAACTACGGGCAGTATGGGCAGTACGCACAGCAACAACAGCAGCAACAGCAGGCTCAACAGGCCCCCCAGCAACAGCCCCAGCAAGCCCCCCAGCAGCCCCAGCCAGCAGCCGGACAGAGCTTTGCCCAGCCCAGTGAGTCTCCCACTTTGTTTCTCTAGTGTCTTTATGGCACCAGTAGATCATGATTTTCACTTCATTAGTCTCTTTATGGCACCAGCAGGTCGTAGTCATTGCTTCTTCAGTGTTTATGGCAGCAGGAGGGCACAGTCATCACTCCTTTAGTGTCTTTATGGCACCAGCAAGTCACTATCGTCACTTTTTAGTGTCTTTGTGGCACAACTAGGTCACAGTCATCACTCCTTTAATGTCTTTATGGCACCAGTAGGTCAGTCCTCGCTCCTTTAGTCAATGGCACCAGCAAGTAGCAGACATGCTCCTTTAGTGTCTTTATGGCACCAGTAGGTTGGTGTCATCGATTTTTAATGATGGGTATCATCGTTTTGTTTTGTTTTTGTTTTTAATGTCCCCATTTGTGTCATCACTTTTTAGTCTCTTTATGGTAGTCACTACACCTTTAGTCTCTTCATTGCACCAGTAGGTTGCGGTCATCCTTTAGTCTCCTTACGGCACCAGCAATTGACTAGGCAGAGCATCACCCTGCCCTTCAAGTCAGTCTTCACTTGCTATGTCTTTCACCATAGTACCAGAGTGTATGTAACCAGTCCAGTCCTACTGATGTTTAAGAATGTCCTGTGAGAACTTGAACCTTTTCTCTGCCTGACCTCTGCACTTGGATTTTTTGATAATTTGCATGACCTTGAGATATGTTTGTCAGCTTCAGTGTCACCGGCCATCAACCCACAGACAGGCCAGCCCGACTACAGCGCAGCGTGGGCTGAGTACTACCGCCAGCAGGGCATGTACCACCAGGCCAACATGATCCTGCAGCAGGCTCAAGCCAATGCCGCTGCCGTCGCTAGTCAGCCCCAGCAGCAGCCTGCTCCCTAAAAATGTCAACCTCATGCCTCCTTCCTGCACCTGGCTTGGAGGTAAGCGGGAGAGGAGGCGTTACGTGCAGCCTCATATTGTTCGTCCTTGTCCTTGCTGCTTTGTAGCCTCATGACATGGGGGGGGGGGGGGGGGGAGAGTATTTGGACAGGTTGGGTTTTGCCTTTGCAAATAGTTCTGACTTTTGGCCTGGCTTTAATTGCAGTCGCACTGTGTCTGGCTGATGCAGGTAGGGACACTTTCTAATCTTGCAGGGATTTCTGGCCATTCTTGAGGTGAGGTCACCCTTGAAGCTTTCTGTAAGGTGTAGTTAAGAGGAGAATAAATGTTACCCAAGAGTTTTAGCTTCAATCTTTTAGTTTTAGTTGGTATAGGAGATGCCAAATGAAGAGGCCCTGTTAATAAGAACATGGGTTCAGCAGTATTTGTTAAGTAGACTGAAGCTTTTCGGCCAGTTTTTGACCTTGAAGAACCCTGCCCTTTTTCTGTCATGGACTCTGACGTAAACAAGACCAGCGTGTGTGGCACACGTCATGGGCCAACCTTTTTTTTTTTTTTGCTGTAAAGAGCAAAACCGTGAAGAGTTCCTGTGGTGCATGAAAATATTACTGAAGACAACCATACGAAGCCTGGCAATAGAAATATTTGCATATTTTGGGGCCAACTTACATCTTTGGCACTACAATTTGTGGAATTTTTCACATGATGTATACTTTTATGTGGTAGTTGGTGGTGGACCCCAGTCAGTTCTTGTCTTTCAGAATATTGAAACCTTTTGTAGTGAAAGTAGGAAACTTTCAAAGGGGTTAACAAAATTGCAGTGGGAAGGAAAAATAAGCAAAACTAGAGGACCCAGCAGTAGGTGGAGCATACAAGGTCATGTGATCAGTTTGAATCTGTTAGAAATACCCCCACTTACTCTGAGGTTGCAATTGTGGCTTGAACATGGGAAAAGCACAACATTCAGTTACATTGTGTGTAGTGATTTTTTTATTTTTTTTAAAATATTTTTTTTAATGTGTTTAGTTTGTGTTTTCTTTCTATACCCCATATGTCTGATTTTTTTTCAAAGTTTCTTTGCTGTCTGAATACGTCTCTGCTAACCACTTTTGCCACATGAACGTTTCTCACACATAGCTTCTGTATCAAGTTGGGCTACATACACATCAAGTCGGTATTGTTTATGCCGTTTAATCACTAACCATGAGGTGGATCTCACCTGTTCCCCTATGTAGGCACCATTTGCAGATTCAGTTTTGATTTCGTTGTTGGCGTTGCACATCCTAGAATTGTAAACCCAGAGTTCGGTTTAGCATGAGACTGTGGATTGTAAACGGCTATTAGAAATGCATAGATTGTTCGGCTGCATTCATAACTTATAAGCCAGTTTTGCTCTGTTTCCGTGTAAAATCACTTGTCCGTGTGCATTTCAACAGTATCCCAGGGTCACCTATAAATACAGATATTCCACGTTAGGTAAATTGTGCAGGTAAAGTGCTGGTTACTTAATCTTGAACATTTAAATTATTCCTAGATGACTGTTGAAACAATGACACCTAGTAGGTAACCTTTTGAAACAATGACACCTAGTAGGTAACCTTTCAAACTATTCTGCTGTGATTGACTGGTGTATGTGCATTTTCTCATATGAAATGTTGCTTGTTGCATTGGAATTTTGTTTGCTCAAAATGCTATCTTGAAGATATTTTAGTCTCGGCGAAAGACGGCACTCCATTTGAACGGGGGAAAAAACTTGTCTGGATGATTGGTTTGGTCGAGGAGAGGTGACGCACGTCAAACTCCAGGTCCCAGGATCTGGTAGTGTAAAAACAACCTTGTTATTTTAATTGTTTTTTACTTGAAAAATGATGATTCTTCACTTCAGTGTTGATTCTTTTTTTATTATTCCCTTTTTTGACAGCATTGATTGAAAAAAACAAATCTAGTTTTAAATGAAATCACTGTTTTCAGACATGTGTGACAAATTTTGATTGTAGATCAGTTTGAAATGGGATTATTGGTCTTTTCTTTCTTTAAAATGGCATGTTTAATATCTCCTTGTTTTTTAAATTTATTGATTGATTAGTAATTTGTTGATCACTTGTGTCACTGATGGTGTTTGGCATATTCTCAATGCATTTCATTGTTGAAATGATACTGCGTGACCATACAAACTTGATCTCAACATGTTTGTGTTGATGATTTGACATGCCATGTGAATATGATTGTTGTTCTTTGAACAATGTCTATGACCTCCAGAGCTTTGGTTGTTGAATTAACGTGCCATTCCGTACAGCAGTATTTCGTGTGGGTTGATTTTTGCCTTTCTGATTGACATGCCGTTCTTGACTGAATGTTATTCTCAATGCTGTTTTTTCTCTCCATGGAGTTGATCGTAGCATTCGCCAACATGCAGTACTGTATTTATGACTAGGTACAAAGGATTTGCCGCCTCTCCTTTATCAAAATACCGTGTCACTTTCACTTGTTCAGAGTTTATTTTATTCTGCAGTTTCTCTTCAGCATCTCGTCTTTTTATATGACTTAGGACTGGTTTAAGTTCATATTCTATGTGGTCGAAGCTCTTTGTTTTGCCATGTTTATTATTATTTTTCCCTCTCATTTGCATTCTTTGACTGTTAGATACTTTGCATATCATCTAATAGGGATTTTCCATGTTCTAGTTCACAGCATGCTATTAACAGTCCCTGTATTGCCCTTGTCTCTGTCAAGTGCTCCCCGACCCTCTTGTTGCTACGTCACACTTTTTGTCCCTTGTTCCAGCCAAGATGGGAGAGGTGGGGGGAGGGGGTCGACCAAAATATTACATGAGTCCTTGTGTATTACTGTTCATATTGCTTACATGTTGCTTGCCATATCATGTGATACTGAAATTTATGACATATTCCTTTGTGGTACCAATATTGTGGGGTGGGGGGGGGGGGGTAAATGCACAACTAGCCATGCAGCCATAAAAGAGGTAGCAATTTTAGTTTCAGATGGAGGGATGGGATCAGGCATGCACAGTTTGGCCAGACAACCAGAATGAATAAAGTAGCAACATGTCTAAAAGAAACAGCATTACCAGTTGTTTTTGTTTGTTCTTGTTTTGTTTCATTCAAATAATTGGTTTTGCACAGATAAAGATATGTTTACACCCATATATGAGGTTCATTACTGGTTTGCATCATGGGCTTGAAATCGGCATTAGTTTGAGGGTGTTTGGTGTTGCTTAGTTAGTATGAAGCATATATGTACGTGTTTTGGTCACTTTGAAATAGTGAGATGTGATCCCAGACCAGAAGGTAAGTCAGCAAAAGATGAGGTAGGTGAGAGACTTTTACACTTTACCTAGTGTCCCTCGGAAATGGTCAGCTACATTGTGATTGTTGATTCACCTGAAATTCTGATGTTGACGTGATTCGCGACTCAGTTTGTCACTGATGCTGCTGTGAATTGAAATTGCTTGCAAAATTACATTGCACACTGCTGTTTATGCTGGTGACATTTTTGCCGTGCTTGCATTATGGATGATGATGTCCATTGTTAGCCTGCTCTGTGCCTTTAACCAAACACAAAGCAGGTGCTGAGGCCTTCGTTTAAACCGACAATGCGTTGATTCACAACAATGTACTGAGTCTTCGTGCATCCAACACAACTGGCAACTAATCCTCGCAGGCAAGCAGTGTGTGAGTAAACCCAACTTCATCTCAAATTCCATTTTCACTTGATGCTTTGCTGCCATGCTTCCTTGTTTTAAAAAAAAGAAGAAGAAAGGATTCTTTTCCAAGATTGATACCATTCAGTGATCATGTAAGATCTGTTGGTTTGTACGCTAGATACATAGGCCCCCATGCCTGTCATACATGCCACAGAGGAGGAAGCCTGATTTGTGCTCATCTCTCACATTCTCACATTCTCTCTGTTTTCAGAGTCTGATGGCTGACCAACCAACCAATGGAGCATGTGCGTGCGGCTATTACATTGTGTGTTCGATGTTTGGTGTAAGACAAGTCTTCATGGTATCTCCAGAGATAAGTCTCTTTTTGCTTTCCTGTTATACTTATGCCACTGCAGTGACCTCTAGTGCTGTTCAGTATCATGACTGTATCTCTGCCAACCTTTTACCGTCAGTATTGGCTAAGCTGTCCAGATTGTTTTTGTGTATGGGGTGGGGTTTTCTTGTGTACAGTCACATAGCTTTTTCATTTTTCAAATTCAGCACCTGTTCTATGTTCTTATTTGTTAAGTTTTCCCACTTCTTTGTTTTAATGTTGATAAGATTTTGTGGCTGTTAGAAGAATGCATTGCTATGGTAACTTGTCAGGCAGGTAGCTAGCTCCACATTCCAACATTTGGAGGGTGACATAGTTTTTATTTTGTCATATGTGGACATTTGTTCACATGGGTGCATGGCTTTTAATTTGATTTTGTAAACGTGTAGATACATGTTCACGCGGGTAACCTGCTTTCCCCCCCCCCCACCCCTTTTTTCTTCTTTTTTTTTTGTTCACGTAGGAAGTGATTTACGCAGGTGACTAGTTGCTACTTTGTGTCAGTGTAGTTCTGATGGAAAGTTAGCCTTGATTTGAAGCCAGGCACTGCTGTTGTGTGGGGTGCAAGATGGTCATGCTTGCAAGTCAAAGTATTGCAGCTACTTGCAAGTAGATGAGCCAGATTGATTGATGTCCAGCGAGGTGTACATGTGAGTGTATGATCTGTGTGCATGCAATGATTGACTGTCCAATATATAATAAATCTTTGAAAAGAAATGTGCATTCAAATAAGTAAGGATGGGTGGGTTTTAACCATGAATTGTTTTCTTTTTTCTCACATCTTTCTTTCTTTTCTTTCTTTCTTTTTTTTAATATTATTTTTATTATTATTATGAATTGTATGCCCCCTGCCCCCTTCATTTTTTTAATAACCACTTTTAGTAGGATATAAGACAACTATTTTGCTTGGATGTGCAACATAATAAACAACATTCTTTTACTTCTTTATTTGTGACATGATCATGATTTATGTATTATTCATGCAGCACATCATTTAAAACCAGAGTGTTTTAATAAATGAGATGTAATGACCAGATTTTAACAAATGTGAAGTTTTCATTTCCTGACATGACAACAGTGGTGTAAATAACAATTTTTTGATGAAACCTCTGTTGCATCCACTCCTGAATAGAACAGAGAAACGTAAAGTGGGAATGATGACCAGTTGAGGCTATGGTTTTTTCAAGGAAAAAATGTATGTTACTTTGCATTGCTGCCCTCAGTTTGTTCAACACGCCCTCCGTTCTGTATAAACATGTTGTTAACACGTTGCAATGACTCGACTACCGTGTTTGGTAAATGGTTTTGTAAACACATGAACATTTTGGATCATGCTTCTGATGGACTTCTTTGTGTGTGTGTGTGTGTGTGTTGTTTTTTGTGTGTGTGTTTTTTTTTTTTTTTTTTTTTTTTTTTCCCTTTAGCAATCTAGGATGTATGTTTTTTATCACTTTCATAAAATCAGGGTGTTTGTGCCCCTCAGGTATTGCTTGCTTTCTTTTGTCATCAGTGTCCCTTTTTTGTGTTTGTCTTAGATGAAGGTTGGATATGATATTGTGTATATGTGCAGGTAATACGATGCTCTCATTTCTTCAGTTGTTCTTGTTGCATACTGAAACTTTTCAGAGTAATAGTTGATTTTTTTTTAACATGTTCTTGCTGGTGTAAAAATAAGTACTTCATAATGTGCATAACAATGTGTTCTTAAATTGTCCCTTTATAGTGACTTTGTGCATTCAAACAATTCAACTGACAGTGCGTTTCTTCAAAAGTTTCCCCACCACTCTTCCACTCCACTTTTAAATTATTATTTTGATTTGATTCCACGTCGGTCTTGCCAGCCAATATTTGATTTGCTCACGTGAACATCGTATTAACACTATAAAGTCATTCCAATATTGTACGTACCTTTGAAACTTGTGTCTTTTTTTCCTTCTTTTTTTTCCCTCCTCATTATGTTGCTTTTTCTTAAGTGTTATGAACTTGTAAAGCAATTTGCGTCCGTTTGAACGAAACTTCGATAATGATATGATCTCGTTTGACAGTGCATACTAATAGTTTCATTTGAAGATACAAACAAAGGAAAATGAAGAAAATACTTGCTCTTGACTGTAACTTAATGTGTACATACATACATGAATTTTTAACAAAAAGATACTGATGAATTATTCATATGATATAACGTAGTGCCTCCCTTTATTTTGTTCAATGATCATCACTAGGTATTGCTTCCAAATGTTCAACAAAATATTGAATACATGTTCTTTTATGGTCATGAATCTTAGTCATATTGAGAATATTGCTACTCTGGTGAGACAGTTAAATTGTATTGGTGCCATTACGTTTCTAATGCCAGGAAGTATATTGCAACACAAGTAGTGTGTAAATAGATTTCCACTGAAAAATATCAAGTATTGTATTACAATTTGACTGGTTATGATGACATTTTTGCCTGTGTAAACAATGAAAGATTAAAATTGCCGAAGTTATGTTCACTGCCTCAAGTTATATTTCATCCAAAGAAAATATAATCGCAATTGCATTTTCTCTCTTTAACGTTGATAAATGTACTAAATTTGATGTTTCTGCTAAGTATTGCTGCTGCTTTGAAGTGATGAAAACTGTCTTATCATGCTATGTACTTACCAGATGCAATACTCCTTATTTGGATTTCATATTAGTATGAATATTTTTCAGTGTCACTTTTTTCCCTTAAATTTATTGTGAGCAGTTATTTGATGATCTTGCCTTTTTGTCCACACATTCTTTGTTGAGTCTGACGGGTTGTTAATTTAATGTTGTTTTAACGGCTGGTTGGGTAATGCAGAGAATGTTGCACAATGTTGCACTGTTATACAGTACTTGTAGCCCTTGAAAAGGAAATTAAATGCATTGCTTTTGACCTGTTTGTTTCTCCTTGTGTGTTTGAGTTCCTCACAAAATGTACTCTGTTGTTTTGTTTTTTTGCTGTCGAGTTGTACACACGTTGCATACATTGATCAGTTTGGCATTGTTAGTGTGATAGTTAACCCTTTGATGGACTGGGGTGGCGGAAGGTCATGCCTTTTGCCTCTCGGCCCTCTTCAATTTCATCGGTTCTTCAACTCGGCTGTGATACTTCTAGCCCTTTGCCTATAGGCGGAGTCACTTCAACCCAGCGGGCGCAATGCACAATTACCATACATAAATTATGATAATGATGATGACGATGTTGATGATGATGATATACAATGACTTGTATTCAGTGGAATTGGATTGCTTGCACATTTATCATGCAAAAAATAGTAGAAAATGTTTTGTTTTTTTAAATTTCCAAGAACAACAATGACTTTTAACAAGGAAAATACGATTTATCATCACTACTACTACTATTGTTATTATTATTATTATTGAAATGATCCTATAGTTGAAATGTCTTCTTTATGATAAATATGTCAGCTGCAAACTACAGTGAAAACTAGAATGAATGGTTTGTGTGTGTATATGTGCGTGTGTTGGGTGCTGGCTTGAAACGTGACCAAGTTGAATATCGGGTCAAAAGGATTTCCCGAGTGTTCATTGGTTGTTGGCAGAACATCAGAATCCCTAAATCACATGATACTTCTTTTCTCTCTATCTCTGTTTGATATATTATTGTCAATAGTAAGTGAATTTTGTATGTGGATTATCCCTTGTACTTCAAATATTTGCACACGTGTTACTATTATGGCTAATCAACATCGTATTTCCTTATTGAAGGCTTTTTATTTAGCATTAACATTGACTGGAAATGTATTTGCTTTGTACTTTGTACTGGTGTATTTTAGCTGACATGGTTGCATTGTTTTTGTGTGTACTTTAATTATGACTTTTCCAACGTATACGGAGGCTTTGTCAGCAAAACGTGTTTCCAATTAACAAATCTTTGGTCAGTGTTGATTTGACGTTTCAGTTTTTCATGCTGTTAACCTATTATTGTATGGTATGTAATGTAAATGTATCTTTGGTTTTTGAATTGGCATATGTACGAAATGCAGATCAGTAAATTGGTTCATTATTACATTGCAGCTTTGTATTAGTGTGGTGTGAATCTAAGCTCTCTCTCTCTCTCTCTCTCTCTCTCTCTCTCTCTCTCTCTCTCTCTCTCTCTCTCTCTCTCTCTCTCTCATATGACTGTTGGTATTTTGTGTTCATTTTCAGCTAGAGTACAAAAAACAAACCATGGTTCAAGATAAGTAAGCATAGACAAATCTGGCAGAAGCAAAACGGCGCAGTCTGGATATGATAGCTCACCCAGCAGGTGTGCTTCCGGTTCCGCCTGCCTTCAAGATCCAGTGTTTTTATGATGAAGCGTCAGTCTCGAAACAAAATGTGCACGCACGACTATTAACACACAGGTCTGCCTGCACTTGCTAAAAATGTTACGTCGTCTTCCACACTGCATTTGACGCCTTCACAGAATCCAAACGCATAAACGGTTAAAAATAAAATTAATACAGTAATACAATACAAAAAAACATGATGGGGGCGGGGGGGGGTACCCCCTTTTTCAAAGCCACAAAACGACAGAACCCTTTCACTGCCACTTGGAAGTGACATTTAAAATCTACGATTTTAATTTTCGCAATAACGTGAAAAGACTGTAATCAAAAAGTGATGAAAGCAGATTTGTTACAGGACCGGGAAATACTGTTTGCAGGCATGTGTGCACACCTTTCATGGCGGAAATTTTGCAGGCGGCGGGAAACGAAGGGGTTAAACGGCGATGAATGAAAATATACTTTGGTAGCGGGTTTTTTTTAATGAGTTGACAGAATGTTCTTACTGGGGAAGGGCTGTTGTTCAGGCAGATAGTGTGGACATGACCAGTGTTCCAAACTGTTGTCCTGCTGGGCTGGACACAGAAAGTCCAGCCTTTTCCCACGAACAGCGGGAGACGTTCCCCCGGAGATGGTCAAAGCTTCTTCCCTTGACATTAAATTTTGTCCGGTTTTTGTCTGGCAGGTTGGTTTTAACCCAGGACATCAACCAGACATTTTCCTTCCGTCTCTTCTTCATGCAACCCACATGAACACTAGTAATGACCTGTACACTTTGCATGATGATGAACATAATCGAAGAACTCGAGAATTTACTAACTTGGTGAACTTGCTGCTCACTGCAGTGTGTTCACTGACTCGAAGATTGCCCACACACACACTTGAGGGGTCGTGAAAAAGTACACACAATTGTTTGCCCAAAAATGTAATAAAACGGGACTTTTTAGGGTAATCCCGCCAGTAACGAATGAATCTCTCAGCAGCCCACGGAAACTCCAAGCATCGGTATACGACATCCTTCTTCCAACCACTGCCTATAAAAAAAAAAAAAAACACGCGGCAAACTGACTCTCTCTCTCTCTCTCTCTCTCTCTCTCTCTCTCTCTCTCTCTCTCTCTCTCTCTCTCTCTCGTTGGTACTCAAACGGCAATAAGTTTGTAACAGGCAACTCATACTGGGCGTTTCCTTTATAACCGCCTACATTGCTTATCCCAGTACAAATAAAACCGAAATCGTTTGAATCGAGAAAACCTTTACTTTTATTTTTAACTATCCAGGGCGATTGCGCCTCGTTTGCCTTGACGCCGTTTTGCTTCCGAAGTCGGCAGCCAAACCTTTCGGAGGCTGCTGACAGCATCGGTGGAGTGAGTAATCAGGTCTGTCGTGGAAAGGGGGATCGGATACCTATGGGTAGCCCGTCCTAAGTACCGCTGGCGGGAGTTGACAAGTATCATTTTTGTCGCGACAAAAGACGTGTTTTGTCGCGACAAAATTATGTTTGTTGCGACAAAAAGACGTTTTGTCACGACCTTGCCATTTGGAAGCAGCTTGCATACTTCGCAGCTTGCTTTTTCATTTTTCAGCAGCTGTGCGGAACAAAGACAGCGTCCGGAAAACACTGTTGGATATTGTAATAATAATGGAAATTTGTAAGCGCCCTACCTATAAAAACGTATTTTAACAGCCCAAGGCGTGTACTCGAGCAAGAATAGTGACAACATGCTACAACATGAAATGCAGTTTAACAAAATACGCATTCATTTACTTCATAGCAAGCACACACGCACGCACGCAAATAGAGGAAATAGGGGTCGAGGTGGGGGACAGTCAACACGCTATGAACGCCCCCTCCCCCCCCCCCCCCCCCCCGCCCCCGCCATTCTTTCCAGGGCTCCGTGTACAGATGCGCGGAGACAAACTGCCCCTTCAGTGGCGTAACCAACTGCCAGAGTTTGGACTGAGAAGGATGCCAAAAAGCAAGGCTTGGAAATGTGAGGTACACGCACACCAGGCAGTTAATTGTGTTTTTGTTTTGTTTTTTATTTAAAAAATACGCTCCTTTCCCCCAGCATCGGAAAATATTTCAATCATAATATTCTTTAAATTAATGCGACATTACTATTTTGTACATAGAACAGTCTTGAGTCAGTCTACCCATACAAGCCGCATACACACGCGCCTCACTGACAGTAATATCGTATTTGATCATATTTAATTTCCACATTATGTAACAGTATAAATGACATGTTTACAAAGAAAACCCAGTGATGTTTGTCGACCTGGGCAAATGAAACCCAGAATTGCTAAATCCATAGTCCTATCCTTGGGATAGCTTATTCCATGGAACCCAGACTTCCTGACTCACCTTGCTCAATCCATAGTCCTATCCTTGGGATAGTTTATTCCATGGAGCCCAGACTTGCTAACATTGCTCAGAGATACTGCGGCAAGTGTAGTGTAATGTCTGCATAGCTCAATCCATCCTATCCTTGGGATATCTTATTCTAGTTGGGGACGGAGCAGTGTGAACCTGTTGGGATGAGTGAAAGCGTTATACATTGTATTTTGCTGCCTAAATGCACATGGGAGACATTTAAGATTCGGGAAAAGTCTGTCTGGCCACATTGAGGTTGAACAAGGTTTCAATTGAACAGCTGCCTTCGCGCATGACGGAAGTGCTGGTGACCGTGGTGGTCGCCATTGCTGTGGGGACCGTGTCCATGTCCATGATGTGCTTGCCTGGTTTGGTCCTGATCGCCATCAGACAGCCTTGTGTAGGTGTCGCCTGAAAACGGGACGGTATATTCATTAAATGTTAATATCCAAGGAGGCAGAAAGGAACGATTTAATCAGCTTGAACAGCCCTCTTCTCACAGTATTTTCATCCCAACTAATATCAGTACCCACTTTCTGCTACAGTCGTTGTGTGTGTGTGTGTGTGTGTGTTTCTTTTTCCGGATAATACTTCATGTAAATTGTTTTGGGAGGACTGTGTTCTAGATGTGTATAGAATATCATAGGTTAATATGTATTATGTGAGCGGTCAGGGCGTTGATAAATGTACATTATTATTATTGTTATTAACAGCAGGAGTATGAACAAAGACTGGTGGCACTAACATCAGTTACCAAGGCTGGAATGCAGAAGAGAAGAGGTGATATGATTTAACATTTTAAAACTTTACATGGTTATTGTGATCACAAGACTGTTCAAGCTGAATGAATCGGCTGGAACAAGAGGACACTCTTTCAAACTACGTAAGAAGACCGTTCTCACTGGTAAAATCAGTATGTACATTTTTTGCTAACAGTGATATAAACAATTGGGGCAGCTTGCGGCACAAAGTCACACTGAAAGACAGCGTCCGGAACATTACCCAACATTGTATTAGCAGGAACACTAAATTCCTTCAAAACCTTCTGGATAAACATTGGAAACAGGATATATATGGCACTAGGTCCTTCAGAAACTTTCTGGATAAACAGAGTAATTATGGCACAAGTAACTGACGAAAACAAGCCAGGTCAATATATGCAGAACTCCTAAAAATAGCTCAAAACACGACTTAGTAGGCAAAAGCTGATTTATATATGAAATTCCTGGGACATTTTAAAATTGGGGGGGGGGGGGGGGGGGGGGGGGGGGGGGGGGGTTCACAAATATTAAAGTCGATCAGACACGTTCATATCTAGCGAATAAAACCAAAATTTGCCAAAAAGGTGAGTTTGACCACAGTCTGTAAAAGAGTCTTCAGTACACGATCGATTGTTTCGCCGACATTCTAGCACTGAGGAAGCATGCGGAAACTAGATCTAGATCAAGCGTCAGTGACACTATACGCATGCTGAATGACACAAATGTGATACAAATCGCTTTTGTTGCAAATTTTGGTTTTATTCGCTTAATATAACTCTG